>OZ026507.1:7813597-9013597 GCA_964019985.1 Aurelia sp. 4 Dawson et al 2005 | reverse complement strand
CATTCTTATGGCAAATGCCACAAGGTGATGAAATTGACTTAGTCATATCAACACGATAAATTTAAATTGATCTGAACTGAAAAATTAAGCATGGGAATAATTTCAATAGGATAGACACAACAAGGCAAAATTCAGATTTTGTCCATTTTTAAACTTACACATTAGACTGGTCCAAATGATATTTCACTCTCAGATGAAGCTGAAGGTTCCAGAGGTTTATCTCGTATCATTAGTTTGTCCATGACAAAGTACGCAATTTTTCCTTTCTTACGTGCTTCAATGAGCTGTGGAACTTTTTCTCTGCGCCTGTCCAATGTGCGCTTTGCGTAATCAGCAACAAACTTTACATTCTCTGGCTTTTGTGATCTTGCCATTTGCAATACTTTCTCTTTGTCTTTCCATTTCAAGAATTTCACCACAATAGGACGGGGATCATCATTTCTGCTGCCAAAATGAGAATTTTTGTTCCCTCTTTGTGATTTGTTTGGATTTCCAACACGGTGACACCTTTCAATCTCCAGATTATCAGTGATACCCAATTTGTCAGACAGGGTATCTTTAACCACTTTTTCTGTGTCATCCCAGGATTTTTCTGTTTGTTTATCCTCTGCAATTCCAAAAATTTTCACATTGTTTCTTCTACTGTGGTTTTCCAAATACTCAAGGTTGTCCTCCATGCATTCTATCTGGTCAAAAGAATCTTTGATATCATGTTCACTGGAGTTTATTCGCTTTTCTATCACGTCCATCTTCAAGGTAGCATCGTCAAATTTGGATTGACTAAATTGAAGGCTGAGTTTAATTTCAGCGACTTCCTTACGTAGATCTTTCAAGTCATCCTTGAAGCCATCCACCATTAACTGCAGTGTATTCTTGAAAGCGTTCGCTTGAACGTCTAGCAGATTTTGCACAACAGCCAACGACACGACTTCATCACCACCCATTGTGAGCTTGGAAGACCTTCAACTTAGGCCCTTCTTCAGATATGAACGGCAACGATAACCAATGAAATTTACGAAGATATTCAGCGAATGAAAACTTGGACAACGACCATAACGGAACTGAGAGTATTTTATTAAAAAACGCAATAATATAAGAACTTATCACTTGCCCTGGAAGGTCAAGTTACACGATCTTTTCCACGAGTGAACCAACACACGTGCATCAGGTAGTGCGCCATTCTTTTTTCTTTGACCTTTGACCGTTTACAGAACAAAACTGCTTTCGTCCACTTAAGTGTGACTTGAACCATTCTCTTTCTTTTCCTTTGATATCATATTTGAACAGTTTATCCATCAATATTTTGTGATCTACCGTATCAAAGGCTTTTTTCAGGTCTAGAAATACTGTCATGTTCAGCTTCCGATTATCAGCATTTTCAAGCCAATGTTCAGTACTATTTATTAAGGACATAATCGTGGAATAGAGTTTCCGAAATGCATATTGGTTATTAGTTAAGATACCATTTGCTTTGAGAAACTCGTGTAACTGATCATGCACAATTTTTCCAACACTCTTGAGAAAATTGAAAGCACTGAGATTGGTCTGTAGTTATTGCTATCGCATCTTTTCCCAGACTTGAATATTGCAGCAACCCTAGCTATTTTCCAAAGATCGGGAAATATTCCATTTTTTATTGACGAATTGTAAATAAGAGTCAATGGGTATGAAATGAAATCAGCTGCATCTTTTACCAAGGTTGTAGGTATTTTATCAGGCCCACATGCTTTGCCATTTTTGAGTTGTTATAAGCTCTTCAGGACCTGGGAATTAGTTACTGGCTTTAACATCAAGGTAGCTGAATCATTCGGTTTGATGTGTTTAAGTGGGTTGTCACTTGGTGTCGTCTTGATTTTGTCTGCAAGCTTTGGGCCAACAGAAACAAAATGCTGATTCAAAGCCTCAGCAAGTTCACCCTCTCCGGTCACTACTTTACCATTTACATTTAGACTGGAAATAGATTTACCGGCCGAGTCCCTATTCAACACTCTGTTAATGGTTTTCCACATTTTCTTAGGATCATCTTTGGTTTCTTGAATTAATCCATGATAATAATCCTGAATTGCTTTTCGTATCGCAGAAGTGCATTGATTACGTAGCCCTTTATAATTTGGCCAAAGGTGAGGATTTTTTTCAGCTGCCTTCTTCATCCTGTCCCTTTTGGTCATAAGGTCTGTGACCGAGGAAGTGAGCCAGGGGGCAAATTCATTCCGTAGCTTTTTGACCTTAAGGAGTGCATGCACATTCAAAAGCGATTCAAAGATCTCTAGGAATGTTGTTACCATCTTTCTTGGTTCATCGGCTAGGGGTGCAAGAATACAATCCCAATCACTTTCTTGCAGATCTTGCTGAAGCAAGGCTTTATTATACCTTTTAAGCTACGAGTTTCAGGCAGCCTTTGCTTTTTGAAGGAATTGCGCCTCGATGCGTTTACCTTCCTTATACTGTAAATCATGTAGTGGTCAACCATTCCAGTTTCTATAATATCTACATTAAGAATGTAATTCGGCTTATTGGTAGAGAAGTAGTCTATAAGCGTTTTACTAACTGTGGGATCACCGTCATCAGTGTGAGTCACTGCAACTCTCTTATACGACTTAATTAGCTGCTCAAGCTGAAGTTCTGAGTAGATATATTTGAGCTTGTTAGCATTACTATTTCCGTTGCATTTGAAATCGCAGTTAGTATCACCAACAAGAATTATTTCTTTCTCAGTATGATCGAGATTTTTCAATTCGTTTCTCAAATTCTCGAACGCTTGGATATCAACCCCAGATGTTGGAGGTCGATACCAGCATGCCACAAAGAAAGATTTACTGTTCTTTGATGCGAGTTCCAGAACAAGGAGCTCGAGGGAATCACTTTTCAATTTGACAGAGGGTTCAGGAAAATTCTCTTTTACGTATATAGCAACGCCTCCTCCATTCAAATCTCGGTCGTTCCTAAATATTTTGTACCCTGCAATCGAAACATCAGAATCTGGGACTTTTTCGTCTAGCCTAGTCTCGCATAGACCAATTACATCAATGTCATTGTCATGGAGTAATACACTGAGTTTGTGTCTGTGTTTCCGCAATGATACTATGTTAAGAAACGCTATCTTAAGACCATTTCTCTTCCGTATAGGCCTAGGCTTGTTACTGTCATTTACATTTGAGCAATGACTTTCCTAGCAATACCTCATAAATTTACTTAGATTGGTAGCACACTTTCTGGTGCCACCCTCATTAAGATGCAAACCATCCTTGGCTAGGTTGGAAAAATGAATATTATCATTGTTAATTATGTCAAAACCATTAAGCGTCAGTTCTTCATTCAGGATCTTATGCAGCTTGATAATTTTGAGGTTCAAACCTTTGTCTGTGCGCTTGAAAACAGATGAAAATACAACCTTTGACTTCTTGTTGTTGTCCTGTATTTTCTGAAGAGTGTCTAAGACTTCCGTTGAAAGTTGCTCGGGTGAAGTTGAGCTCAAATTATTTGTTCCAGCATGAACTATTATAACATCACTATCTGTTTTCCCTGTCTTTGCGGCAGCCTGTTTAATCCTCATTCCTGATTGTCCTAGTATTTCGACATCCCGGTATTGGTTACACAGTTTCTCCTGGTCTAATCTTTTCACTTGTGAGTCACCCTGTTGTTCTTTTGATCACTGGCTGCCATGTTTTGTTGTTGCTGCTGTTTTTGTGTCTGTTCAGAGCCTGCTGCGGATCTTTTTTGTTTCCCAGATTGTTGTTGTTGTTGTTCTTGCTTGCGTTGCTTTTGCCTTTGTAATGAGTTTCTCTTTGCCTTACTCGGTCTTTTATGTTTGTTTTCGTTGGGTTGCTGATTGTCTGATAATTCAATGACAGTATCAGTTTCACTATTTGATTCTTTGTTATGGCGATCTGCTTCTGTTATCAGCTCAGAGCGAATTTCTAAGGTTTTGCATGATGCTTCCGCTTGTGACTTGTTGTGGCCCTTTTGGGAATTGAGCAAAGTTTCCACGAGAGTTAAAGAGTTATCTAGAGTTAAGAGTTAAGAGTTAAAGAGTTATCTTAAAGAGTTATCTATCTTAATAAATATAAAAGATTGATACAATACAATACTTTAAGGTTTAAAAACGTAAAAGTAAAAACACCCCTTATTACGGTGGCAGGGATAGCATTAAAGGGTCAAGCTGACCTTATTTCCATAATGGTCCCCTTAGAGGTGCTGGTTTAAGGTTTAACAAAAGAAAAATAAAAGAAAAGAGAAAAAAAACGAAAGTACTGTAGTTGTTATCAGTACGAAAACGGTTTGTGCGACGGAAACATGGTTGAGAGAGATGAGGAAGGGTCTCAATAGAAGACGCATATGTCATCTTCCTCTTTTTGTATTTTTTGGAAAAAATTTTCTTTGATCTTATGTTTGAATGTATTCGGATTGTTAGCTGATTTTAGGTCAGATGGAAGACTATTCCATATTTTCGGCCCCAGGTAAGATAAGCATTTTTGTCCAGAAGTACTTTTGCGAAATGGAAATTCTAATTTAAACTTAGTTCTTTGCGTTATTCGGCCTAAGTTGGCTGGATGGAATATCTCGGCGCTGTAGGCTGGGGCAGTTCCATTAAAAAAAAATTTCATTACATTAATACAAACACATTGATCCATCCTATTCTTTGTGGGGAGCCAATTTATAGCCTTAAATTCTGCAGCGCCAATATGGGCTGTATTTTTTAACTTCAGGTAAAAGCGAATGCATTTGTTTTGAGCAGCTTGGATTTTTTTGGACAGCCTCTTATTCAACATTGGGTACCACAAGGTGCATGCGTAATCAAAATGGGGTTGAATAAGGGCATTCAAAAGCAACCTTCGAAGGGGACCATCTAGGAAGTTGTGTTTTCTGTACAAAAATTTTAGCTTGCCATTTATCTTTCCAAGCATCCTAGTTGCCATTGACTCCCCAGAGAGATTTTCATCCAGGATACATCCCAGATGCGTGACTGTTGAATGTTGTTGTATCATTATGTCACCTCTCCTGACATCTAGTTTTTTAAGGTTCTTGCAATTTTTACCCCAAAGAGAATGGACTTAGTTTTGTCTTCTCCAAAATGAATACTCAGCCTGTTTTCTAAGAACCAATCGCAGAGCGTGTTAAAATTTCTATTCAAATTGATTTCTATTTGCTTGATGCTTTTGTCTCTAAATATTAAGCAAGAGTCATCTGCGTACAAAAGCAGGTCACAGTCAACCGCCCCTGCCATGTCATTCACATAAAGAAGAAATATGAGAGGACCAAGAATTGACCCCTGAGGAACCCCGCATGATAGATATCCATGATTTGAATATTCCTTTCCCATGTTGACAGTAAACGATCGGTCCTGAAGGTAAGATTTAAACCATAATATGGTAGAATTACTAAAGCCAAGGCAAGTCATTTTGTCTAGGAAAATTTCGTGGTCAATTGTATCAAATGCTGTTTGAAGGTCAATTAAGACCATGCCTGTAAACATCTTAGCTTCAAATCCTTGAAGGATCTTATCACTCAAGTAAGATAGGCAGGTATCTGTTGAGTGATGAGCGCGAAAGCCAGATTGGTATCTATACAATATTTTCTTTTCGTCTAGGTACTTTTGTACTTGACCATGGATGATTTTTTCAATAATTTTTGAGAGTTGTGGAAGCAAAGAAATTGGTCGATAGTGTTTGGGATCATCTTTCGATCCTTTTTTAAAAAGTGGTTTTAGTTTTGCTTGTTTGCAACCGTCAGGAAATGTTGATTGTAGGATTGAGAGATTAAATAACTCGGTTATCGGCTTGGCTAGGGCGGTCGCACCTTGAACTGAAGTTAAGGAGCAAACCATGGATAAATGCACACATTCAAAAAATGATGAAAATTAGAGATGATCTCTTCAAACAATTCAAATCAAGCAAATCTGCTGATAACATGAAGGTTTTCAAACAGTTTCGTAATCATGTTGTAAATGAGCTCAGAGAAAGCAAAAAGAAATACTACAATCAATATTTTGAAGAGCATAAGAGCAATGTGAAAATGCTTTGGAATGGTATAAAGAGTGTTGTAAGCATGAAACAGGCAAACTTTGATGCCATTTCATTCTTAAAAGAAGCAGATGGTTCCAAAATCACTGACCCACTCAAAATAGCCAACAACTTTAACGAATACTTTACCAGTGTCGCAAGTGATATAACAAAAAAGATTCCAAGAACTCCTAAATCACCACTAGCTTACTTGTCAAATCCTAACATGGAATCCTTTTTTATTCCCCCCTGCGCTTCAAATGAAATATCCTTGGTGATTCAAGCACTCTAAAATGGAAAATCCAATGGACCAAATAGTATTCCTATCACGTTACTTAAAATCCTTGAGCCCCACATATCTGTTGATGTGGCCATCTTGATCAATGAATCTTTTGAAACTGGCATCTTCCCTGACAAGCTAAAAATTGCAAAGGTGATTCCTGTCTTTAAGAAAGGACTTACTTAAAAAATTCTAATTATAGACCAATCTCTCTTCTCTCCATTTTCAGCAAATTATTGAAAAAATAATGCATAAACGCCTCGATAGATTTCTCAAAATCTGTGAAGCACTATTTTGTATTTAATTTGGTTTCGTAGTGGTGCCTCAACTGACCATGCTTTAATTAGTCTAACTGAAACAATACAGTCGTCTCTTGACAACAAAAGATTTGGCTGCGGGATTTTCATTGATCTCAAAAATCTTTTGACACTGTCAATCATGATATCCTTCTACAAAAGTTGGAACATTATGGCATCAGAGGCGCAGCACTAAAGTGGTTCCAATCCTACCTCACTAACCGTAAACAGTTTGTTTCAATCAGTGGTCATTCCTCCTCTCAAAGAGACATAACATGTGGTGTTCCGCAAGAATCAGTCCTTGGCCCATTGCTATTCCTTATCTACATAGATGATTTACCAAAGTCATCAAATTGTTGTCCTTCTACTTGATTGCTGATGACACTAACAAATGCTTTGAATCTGATAATCTTGCCACACTTTCGAAAAAGGTCAATAGCGAATTCAGAAAAGTTAAATCATGGCTTGATTGCAATAAGCTTGCATTAAACATTGATAAGACAAATTTTGTTTTGTTCCATTCCGGCAGAAGGCAATTGACAGATTTGCCAATTCTTAAAATTGGCAAACAGTGCATAAATAGGGCCATGTGTGTTAAGTTCTTGGGAGTCCTGATGGATGAACACTTGTCTTGGAAACACCATGTCACTGAACCTTACAAAAAACTATCAAGAACCGCTGGAATTTTCTTCAAAATACAGCATTTCATTCCTTTATCTACCGTAATCTGCCTCTACAACTCTCTCGTTTCCTCCTTTCTTAAATACGGCATCGCAGTTATGGGTCTCACTTATGATACCTACCTGACTCCATTGTCTCTACTCCAAAAGAAAATCCTGCGATGCATTAAATTCCAGCCCTTTTCTGCACCTTCCTTGTCAAGATTCAAGTCTTTGAAAGTTCTCAAACTTGAAGACACCCTACACCTGAATATCTTGACATTTGTTTTCAGAGCCATTAATAGGCCTTCCCCATCATGCTTTCATAACTATTTTCAGCCAAATTCAAATATTCATAAGATAGGAACTCGTCAGTTAACCAGAGGTGACTTATACAAAACAGTAAAAAATACTATTGAATATAACTCATGGTATTCCTGAAGATAGCTTAACATACAGCTAGGTCTATAACACGGACCTCGTGGACTTTGCGGACTCCGCGGACTGTTAGTCTGCGTCCGTGTATGTCCGCGTTTTGTGCTCTGGCATAGGTCCCAGTACAAAACGCGGAATTCAGTCACAGTGGACCCAGGATACTAAGTTTTGAAAATAAGTCGGTAAAATTGGGGGAAAAGAGACTAAGACATGATTTATACCTCGTTAGAAGCGTTATACCAAGCCAAACAAGATGCAAAGATAATACTTTCAATTTTCAAAATCATGAGGATCTGGATCCGAATCTCCCTATTTGGACATTTCGGGTCCTAAACACAGTTTAAGTCATATCGAGATACAGTGCTAGAATAATTGTGGAAGACCTTTATGAAGTGTATTAATTACTGAGATGAGGGTAGTGACGACGAACTGATTTCAAATATCAAAATTTCCGGGGGTCCGGGTCATAATTTCCTTATTTGGGCACCCCACAGTTACAGTCAGATGAAGAGAAAAAACAACAAAAGAGGCATTATTGAGCATAGCCCAATAATTCATTAACTTATCAAAACTGTTGCGCAATGAATCAGACATCAATCTTGTAAGGTAAATGAAAATGTTAGAACTTGAGTATAAAGGCCATGTTTATGCTCTGTATCAACTCCGTATCAACTACATCAAGATATCTGCAACAGCCGAGTCATAGTCTCCTTTGGGTAAGCTATATTTTCGTGCGTGGGATCTTATTGTGTGCTCTTCAGAACCACATTCAGAGCACCTCTTTTGAGATTTCTGTTCGTAAATTATTTTTAAGATGCTTGGATCTGATCGTTCAAGGAGACGAAACATCACGTCTGTCAGCTGATCAATTTGACTTGTCTTCCTACAAAACTTGGAGAGATAATTACGGATATCTTTGTTGTTACCCTCTAAGCCTTCTTCGGAGAGTGCCCCTAAACTGTATCCATTGTTCATCTTAATTAGTGCGGGAGAATGATGAACTGTTGCATGCAAGGTGTCGTTTAGCAAAGCAAAAGGAAAATTAGCAACAAGATTCATAGTGAAGTCAAAACACAATTGCTCATAAGCATCCACATCAATTTGACTAGAATACGACACAACACGCAGAATGACACTCAGCTGCTTGTGAAGTTGAAGGAGATTTTCTCTGTACTTTAGTGGCATTATTTCTCTTAAAGTTGGAACAACTTCCTCTGAAAAAAATCGCCGCCCCTGTCCACCAGTCGTAGAGGTGCCTGTCTTCTCGCATGCCCCAGCACATTGATTGAGAGCTAGGCCATGTTTTTCTTCAAGTGTCTTCAAAACTCTTTCTTTGGCTCTTCGTACTGGCTCACCTCGTTGATCAGCATGCTCCACCCAACAACGATAATCTGTGTAACATCGGTAACACAATTTAAGGAACCATGTCGTTCCATTGATATAACCATGAGTTATACAAACGCTATGTTGATCTGACGTTGTGATTGGCTCCGCAGTTACTCCTTTACGGAGTGCGAAATCGCCTGTTGACCGTTTAACGGTTCCTTCTTCGTCTGCCAACATATTGTAGATTCGTTTCGCTTCAGCAACGGTGTGGGTTATGGGAAGTCCTTCTTTCGCTCTTTCTGCACAGGTCCAATCCCTTTGTTTTGTGTGACAGAGAATGCAGCTAGCCCCTTTCAATCCACTTATGTTTCGCTTCAGTTTCAAATCTTTCATAGTGTCTTTAATGTCAAACATCATATGAACTTTAACATTATCATAATCCATCACCATACCTTCTTCATTCAACTTCTCTCTCGCTGCATCTGTTGATTTTATCACCTCTTCCAGAAGTTCTGGATTAGTCTCTTCTTCTCTGATCAGGTAAACTGGTCTCACCGAAAGCTGGGAATTCGGTGATTGGCTTTCCCACATTACCTCTTGCTCCTGAGACTCTCTTATGCAAACCACCTTAAGCAGAACTATTCCAAATTGAAACATGTGATGTTTGGAACCAACCATTTCCTTTGATTTCATAGTGGTTTGTTGTCCAGCTCCATCACAACCGTCTTTAAAAAAAATTTTATACTGATCATGATTCTTTCGTTGAAACTTTCCTTCCTCTGTTACAATTCCGAGTACAGATGAAGTTGTTTTTCGAATTAATTCCTTATAATCAACTTTCACTCCTTTGTTGGAGAGAGTTGTTGTAACAACTGGGCGGAGGTTTTTCCGCGCAGCATTGAGCTCATTCGACGTCGGAAAATAAACTTTTTTGTTTTGCAAAACATACCTTGTTTTCCGCATCTGTTCCTTAGATAAAGTTAGGTTATGTTTAAAAGCTATGGCTTCCTCAGTTGTAAATGCATCTACTTTAAAAACTTTCTCTTCAAACAACTTCTTTCCGAGCTCTGAAACCTCTTTATTTCCTTGGCGATTCTCCCGAAAGATAAGGTATCCAAGTAGCTAATTGGTGGTTAATTCAGGGAATTCAATTTTACGATATCCTTCAATGATATCAACTATTTCATTTGTTCTTTCATTCTGCCTTTTGTCCGCCATATCAGTAAACAATGCCCGTGGTCGGTGAGCAGGCTTTTCATCATTGACTTTTTTTTGCCTCTTTGCTGATGATGGACTAGACCTTCTTGTTGTTCATTTTCGTCATTAGAGAGCTGAATTTTATCCAATGCTTTTTCAATAATGTAGTTGTAACCTAGTTCTTTGTGATGTTTTCGCTTCAGAGTGCGATATTTTCTTACTGAATTTTCAATTATAGCGACATGATTATCATCCAAAGAATCAGTCTTTAGTTCAGCTTTTACTTTAGCACAAATATCAGGTAGTGGTAACTTGGGTTGCATTGGCAATGCAGATTTATCAAGTTCAACAAAAATGACAAACAAATCCTTCTCAGTCAAGGAAACCATGTCTATCTTAGGCCCCGTTCGCACGAGAAGAAAACGGAACGGACCTTGTCAAGAGGTGTTTACCCGAAACTTGATCGATAAGAAGTGTCAGCACATGCCTCCTCAGAGATTTAAATTTTCGAAGCATACCATTGTGTTTCTTTACCATATTGCGTAAATAACCATAATTTTCAGAATTTCGGAAGTGAGAAAAACAAAATGTCCATAAAATCGAATGGAACAGTGAATGAGTGTTACAAAAGAGCGAAATGCTTCCATTTCCTGCAGTCTAAGGGCTGAAGAATTCACTCAGTAGAATTTTCCAAGCGGACTGCAATTTTACACAGTGAAGTGTTTATCCGGCGTAACCTTCCATTCACATTCAAAGCGACAACGACAATCAAATTTGACTGAGTGGAAGTCAGCCTTTACAACAGTCCAAGTTTTCAGAGCTGTCCACTTTCCACATCAGCATCAAATGCAAAAGAAAATTATTTGGGTAGTAGCTGCCCATAGCAGGGAAAAATACCTTTGCCTCTTGCAACCCTACAAGTTTGTATATTCCTTATCGTTGCTGTTTTGAAGGTCCTTGAGTGTAAATGTTGAATAGTCTATCAGTCTTATTGAATATATATGAAAACGATAACTGATGAAGTAAGAACACGATTATTTTCAACTTTTCTAACCTCCTCCCACCCCCTATTGCTCCTCCCCCAATAATTATTAATTGCATAATGTCCACACCCCCATTTTTCCCACCCCTCCCGTTTATTCGGTATTTTAGAGTAATCTTTTTCGAATATTTCGTGGATTTAGGTTGTTACCGATGGCAAAATCGACAGGCTTGGTGGGGGTATCCGTTGATAAAGAATACTTTATTTTAATACTGCTATCCTAAAACAAAAATGTTATAGATCATTGGAAAGCTTAATAAATATCCTTTCCAAATATCATATGGTTTAGGGGGCCCATGAGTAGGGATTGAGCTCTAATTTACAGTCGAAATGAAACTTCTTGGCAAACGGGCCTAAAAACAAGGGGAAATAACATTGGTCTTTGCTTTAAAATCTGTATTCTATAATTTTTTTTCGTTTTCTTTTAAGCTCACTGGGTGTACATTTTGAATAAACCATCAATCCAGTCCATCAAAAATCACATGAGAAGGTTATGTGAGCCTTTCCTAACCCTTTAAGAGTTATTTTGTGGATTTGGGTTGCTACCGACAAAAACATCCACAGGTTTTTGATTGGTGGGGTATCCGTTGATAAAGAATGATTTATTTCTAAACTGCTATCCTAATACACAAATGTTATAGATCATTGGAAAGCTTAATAAGTATCCTTTCCAAATATCATATGGTTTAGGGAGCCCATGAGTAGGGATTGAGCTCTAATTTACAGGTGAAATGAAACTTCTTGGTAAACGGGCCTAAAAACAAGGGGAAATAACATGGGTCTTTGCTTTAAAATCTATATTCTATAATTTTTTTTCGTTTTCTTTTAAGCTCACTGGGTGTAAATTTTGAATAAACCATCAATCCAGTCCATCAAAAATCACATGAGAAGGTTATGTGAGCCATTCCTAACCCTTTAAGAGTTATTTTGTGGATTTGGGTTGGTACCGACAAAAACATCCACAGGTTTTTGATTGGTGGGGTATCCGTTGATAAAGAATGATTTATTTCTAAACTGCTATCCTAATACACCAAAGTTATAGATCATTGGAAAGCTTAATAAATATCCTTTCCAGATATCATATGGTTTAGGGGGCCCATGAGTAGGGATTGAGCTCTAATTTTCAGGCGAAATGAAACTTTTTTGGTAAATCGGGCCTAAAACATGTAAACATGCCATTTGTCTTTGCCCTAAAACTTGTATTTTGCTCGTCATTTGTTGTCATTTGAAGTCTGATTTAAATGGGCTGATTTAAATGATCCATCAATCCTATCCATCAAAGGTCACACAAAAAGCTTCTGTGAGCAATTTCAAATCAACCCTGGGGTTTATTTTGAGAAGTTATGTGCTTTTTACGAAATGGTGTGACAAAAGTTGCAAGTGCTCTTATTTTCTAAAAAGCCGTCGATTTAGAATGCCATATTTTCAGTACGAAAAGAGATAATGATTTGGGGTTTTTTGCATCTTGTTCACATGACATTTGTGCTTCAAGCAAAGCCATATATACTGCTGTAGGAGAAAAAATTTTTTTGACTTATTTCCATCGCTGGGTCCACTGTGTCAGTGAAATTTACAATCAAATAAATATTCAAACCTCAAATAACTTTGACGTGATTCTCATCAATGCCCTGTAATTAGCAACGCCTTCTTTATCAGCTGCAGTACGTCTTCCTCATCGTTCAACTAACTGACGATACGACTTTAGGCCCTATATCATTGTATGATAATGCTTAAAATTGTGAAATTGCTTCAAATTTTTATTCGTTCTAAAAAAGACACACATTCCCAGCTCACAGCCATGCCAACCCGTTTCTTCTCACAAGGCTGAGCCAAAGCGTGGATGAAATGAAAGTCCAGAGTATCGAAAAGTGCAAACAGTAGTCTAATCGAATGCCATCTTTCATATTACAAGGTTATTGTTTGCAAAGACGGCAAGAAACTTTTAAAATTTGTGAAGTCCGCGTTTTGTGCTGAGACCTATGCCAGGGCACAAAACGCGGACTTCGCGGACTTTTCTCCTTTTTGATACATAGTCAAGTAAGATTTGATGATGTAGACTAGAGAGGAGAACTCAATTAGAAAATTTTTTGCACTTTCTGGTATATTGGGTTCTCATATCTCATATTCTCTCTAGTCTACTCTCTAGTCCGCCAGATCCGCGCTATAGACCTGGCCCTTAACATACACACACTAAACAGCAGATCTACAATGGCTATATATATATATATATACAGTGTAAATGGAACTTGCTAGAAACTCTTAGTTCTGGATCATTCTGGAATGTTCTAGAAATAATGATAACAGTTTGTGAAAGAAAACATCAGGAATGTTCCACGGTAAGTTCTAGAATGTTCAAGTTATATCTGACCGGAGTGTCTGTAAATTTAACACTCCTCCTCATTCGCTGTCAGATAGCTCATAAATTCCAATCATGTCTCGAAGCTTTATAAACTGAGTATGACCAAGTCCTTTCGTTAGCATATCTGCAATCATGCCCTCACTCGCACAATACTTCAATGAAATCTTCTTGTTGGCAACTTTCTCTCAAATATAGTGATGCCTGATGTCGATGTGCTTTGCACGTCCATGAAACTTCGGATTAATTGCCATGCAAATCGTTGATTGATTATCCTCGTAGATTAATATTGGTTCATCTGATTTCTCGTTCATGTCGGAAAGGAGACGTTCCAGCCACACTGATTCTTGAGCGGCCATAGATATTGCCATATATTCTGCTTCGGCTGTTGATAAAGCAACACGGTTATGCTTCTTGCTTAACCAACTGACGGCTGCTCCGCTTATTGTGAAGACGTAGGTAGATGTGGATTTTCGGTCATCAAGATCACTGGCCCAATTGGCATCGGAATATCCAGTCAAAAACTTGTATCACAATATATCAAGCCATGATTTATAGTACCATTCAAATATCTCATGATGCGCTTGACTGCAGACCAATGTAGTTTTGTTGGTTTTGCTGTAAATCTTGCAACGTTTCCCACTGCGTACGCAATGTCGGGTCTTGTTCTTGTCAACAAATACAGAAGACATCCAACTGCAGATTGATAAGTTTCTGGTTCAAAAAATTCGTCATCATCAGTAGCCTTGATCAGCTTTGCTCTGGAATCAAGGGGTGTTACAACAGACTTAGAATTCTCCATGTTAAACTTCTTTAAAATCTCTTTAATGTATGTATGCTGACCAATCCAAATTCCACCTTCTTCAAGGTGCTTCACTTTAACTCTCAGAAAATGACGTAGTAGTAGTTGTGGTTGTTCATTCATTTTAATTCGATATTTTCATAGCTAACAATATATACAATATATACAAAGTTAACTAATCTAAATCGAATGAAATTAAAATTTAAAAACAAATCTATTGTTCAGTAAAAGTAAAACTATAGCAGGCACTACATTTGCATTCTGGGCCATTCCATTACTTTATCATAAGTTTGAAGTTTTTCAAGTTTTCTGCAGATTTCATTTTGTTTGGTAAACCATTCCATATTTGAGGTCCAACGGACTCAAGACTGTTAGAACCGAAAGTTACTTGATTTGGTCTTATATGCTTTAAGTCATAAGGCTTCCTGGAGGAATAACGCGAAGATCTAAGTTTAAAGAAATTTTTCATAAATGGTGGATTTAGATTATTCATCGGTTTGTAAATTTCAATGCAAACAGTTCTTTGACGCGAGACTTGCATAGTACATTTTCCTAATTTTAGGAGCAAGCCATTATACGAGCTCTTATGATCATTATAAAGAAACCTTAGTGCACGCTCTTGTAACTTTTCAATTTTCTGAAGCGACTTCATAGAAGAAAAATACCAAACCAATGGACAGTAATTGAAGTTAGAGTAAACAAAGCTTTGTACAAGTACCTTTTTTGCTCAAATCCAATAAATTGTGAGGACACTGCGGAGGCCCCTATTTTTCAAAAGCGGAACTAGCAACTAACCCCCGAAGAGGACACTTTTGTTGAAGAGAGAGATTGACTTTAGTTGGAGTTGTTGTGAAAAGAGATCTTGTAACAAGTTGGTTAGACGTTTATGGAGAAAGTAATGCGTTATTTGGGAATTGTTTCTCGTTTTTTGGATTCATTTCTCATTTGGTTTGATTTGATTTGGTTTCACTCGAGATGTAAGTTTATTTCGTACCGAACCGGGCCACATTTCTGGTGACCTCGACGTGACAATTTTGGTTCAATCAACGTGACTGTATGTACAGAATCTTTCTATTTTGCTGTGTTGAACTTTGATGTCTTCAAGAAGTGACCTGAAGGAGGAGTTGAGAAGCTACATCGTCTGGCAATGTCGTGTCAAAAATTTGTTGACGTTTTTCTCTTGCAATTAATTTTGAGTATTATGGATTGACAGGCTGTGTCTGATTTTCTTGTGTTTGTCTGCATCTCCCAGTCGGTTTTGTTTGCGTTAGGTCCGCATAAATTGTGTCGAAAGTATAGCCGAGACTGTACGTATGTGTTTTGGGTTGTTTTGAAATGGCACAAAACGAGGAAGAAATCGATGAGTTATTGTTAGAAACTCATAGTCTACTTACAGGGATTGGCAAGGAGAAACTTTATGAAATTTGTGTTAAGTTAGGAACGATCCCTGAATCAAGTTATTCGAACAAAAGCCGTCTCGCAACCGTGAAAGTGATTGTCGATGAAATTGAAAAGCAGATTTCAAAATGTAAAGAAACCGAGAAGGCTGCATTTGTTAGGGATGTTTTGAAGCAAATTACTGAAACAAAAAGCGCAGCTAGCGTTGGAGAGGAACAACAGACACAGGATTCCGTTAGACAAAAATTGGAAAAGGAAATAGCTTTGTTGAAAGACAAACAACAAAGAGAAATGGAAGCGTTAAATGATCAATTGAGTGCGATTAAAATAACGGCGGGGGACAACGTGCAAACAGGGGCTCATTTTCATTTCATTTCATTTTAACTTTTTTATCCATGGTAATCCACTCAGAATAATACTGCTTTACAGGGAGCGATGCTAAAAAAACCTAATAATAATTTAAATATACAATATAACCCTATTTACAATAATCTAAGACAAAAAGGAGGGGAAAATGATTTGAGTCATAGTTTGGCTTTATAATTTCTTCGAAAAGAGGAGAAAGATGTGGACGCTTTGACAACACTATCTAGGTCACTCCAGACCTTAGCCCCTTTGTAAGCAAACGATTTCTGACCAGTTGATGTTCTCAATAATGGTAATCTAAGGTCAGTGTTAGAGTTCCTCAGCTGATGGTTAGTAGCTTCAGATATCTTTTGAAATATGTCTCGCAAGTAATCTGGGGCGAGGACATTCAGAGATTTATAGACCATCTTATTCGTCTCAAAGTCGATCAATTCTTTAATGGTTAGCCAGCCGAGACTCCCTATCAAAGGCAGAGCTGATGCGTCATAGGGGCTGTTTGTGACAATCCTAGCAGCTCGATTTTGAAGTTTTTGCAACTTATCTAGGGCTGTTGCACCGCAGGATCCCCAAACAGGGCAGCAGTACCTGAAATAGGGCTCAACAAGGTATCGCTTAGAATATTTCAGCATACCGATACCTCTAGAGGCTTTATTGTAGAGGACTAGTGAGTAGCCCATTTCAGTTGATCGTCAACCTGCAAACCTAGGTACTTGGTGTTGTTAACCATAGTGATCTCTTCGTTACCGATGTTAAAGTCAGGTCTGGAAGAACTAGGCAAATCTATACTATGAAGCTTGCACCTGCTACCTATTACCATCCCTTGAGTCTTTACGACATTAAGCGATAGCTTGTTGCCCTCAAGCCAACCTCGAAGGGCTTCAAGGTCAGCATTTATTGCAGTATTGACATCGTTCATAGAAGGAGAGGAGTAATAGATAGTGGTGTCGTCAGCATACATTGCCACATCAGCAGTCTTTAAACAGTAGGGGACGTCATTCACGTAAACTAGAAAGAGAAGGGGTCCTAGGCAGGAGCCCTGGGGAACTCCACAATCAACCCCTTCAGTTACAGATGAATGACCATTCACTCTACAGAACTGCTTCCTATTGAAAAGATACGACCGAAACCAGCTCAGTTCTTTACCCTTGACGCCATAGTAGTTCAGTTTGTTCAAAAGGATTTCATGATCCACAGTATCGAAAGCTTTTTTAAGATCGATAAAGACTGCAGCAGTATAATTCCCCTTGTCAATTTTTAAATACCAGTCATTAGTGCTTTTAAGTAGACACGTTAAGACTGAGTGTAGTTTCCTGAACGCTGACTGTAGGGGAAAAATGAGCTGATTCCGGTTAAAGTAGTCGTACAGCTGATCGAAGATTAGCTTCTCGAAAAGTCGAGAAATTACGGGGAGCACAGAAATGGACCTATGGTTTGATTTGTTATCAGTGGCTCAATCTTTAAAAATAGGTGCTACCCTCGCACTTTTCCAACTGTCAAGGAATCGCCCTAGAGAAAGATGGTGTCAGCTGCACCTTGAGCAGCTGCACGAGAGATGGTGCCAATACTGAAATACCAATTTTTAAGAAAAACTAGATATACAATCAACACCCGACCCATTTGAAGTTTTAGTACCGCTACAAACCCTAATCAGAGTCTCCTCGTTTATGGGGGAAAACATGAAAGGCTCGCAGCTGGGTGGATCTCCAAACTCGCTATTAAGAAGGGGATTAGGTTTGGGAGCGATCTTTTCAGCTAAGCTTTTCCCTATGTTGCAGAAAAAACTGTTCATAGTATCGGCAATGGATTTATTGTCAGTAATGGTTTCATCACCTTCTTGGAGAGCCTTTATGTTCGTGGTTTTTGATCTCTTATTAATTACTTGGTTCATAGTTTTCCAGGTTTCTTTGATATTGCCTTCACAGGAAAGAAGTTTATTTGTGAAATATTGTGTTTTTAACGATTGATTTAAATTATTTGCTTTGCATCTCATATGCTTGTAAGCACTCATTAAAAGCTCAGAGTTAGCTTTCACAGCAGCGATCTTCAGTTTGTCTCTAGCCCTGCAGATCTGGAGCGGCGACTTCTGAAGTAAACTACCAGGGCTTGCAGTCCATTTTTAAGAGGGATTTCCGAATTGTCGGGACAGTGGGGGCCCAGGTTCAAAAAGATCAATTGTCCTATCTAAGCCTAAGTAGACAAGTACAAGGTGGTAAAGAGAGAGGATATTCGGAAAAGGAATTAGTGGATGGGCTTATCAAATGCATTGTACCAGGACTACCCCTGAAAGATTATTTAGGAGCCATGCGTGAAATGGGGTTGGAAACTATAATGAAAATAATTCGCGCCCATTACCAAGAAAAGAACACGAGCGAATTCTACGCTAGCCTCGCGAATTTGGCCCAGTCACCAACAGAGGAGCCACAGAATTTCTTATTACGCGCCCTAAATTTGCGGGAAAAGATCATTTTTGCATCAAAGCAGGAGGGAAGCAAGTTAAAATATGACACCAGCCAGTGCCAGTCCATGTTTTTACACGCTATTGAAACTGGACTTTTGAGCAACACCCTGAGAACGAGGATGCGACCCCACCTTCAACGTCCAGATGTCACTGATGCCGAATTGATCGCCCAACTAAACTTGGCTGGCGCTGAGGAATCAGAGAGAAATGCCAAATTAGGGATAGGCCAAAGAGGGAAAACAAAAGCTATGCAAGTTTCTGTAGAAGAAAATCCAAAAATTAAAGCTGAGACCCCCAAAAAAGGCAAAGAGGTTGAAGCTCCATTTGTTGAAAAATTGCTGTCGGAAATTCAAGCCATAAAAGCTGAAGTTGCCTCTTTAAAACAGGATGTAAAGCTCAATCGTGTCCAGTCCCCCGGGGAGGAGAGTAAAGTGCCGGCGCAAGGAAAGGGAAGACCCCTTCGCGAAAATCGTCGGGGCTGTAAGGAGTGTTACAAGAACGGCCTAGGAGACCTGTGTACACACTGCTGGAAATGTGGGGACAGTAATCATTTTGCGTACAATTGCCCCAAAAGAAAAGGACAGGGTCAGGGAAACTGCCCCCAGCTGCTGTCACGGGACAGCCAGTAGCTGAGGAAAATGATGTAGAGTCCCACCATTGTATAGGCTGCAAGAAACTGTACAAAACTCTTTTCATTTGTGCTGGGTGCAAAACATCAAAGTATTGTAGCAAGGTATGTCAAGTAAAGGACTGGGCTAATCATAAACCAATTTGCCTAGCAATTCATGGACTTTCGGAAAAATTTGAAAAGGCTGAACCTGGACGAGGTGATGGTGAAGACAGTAGGGTTTTTGTAAGCCATCTCACACCTCAGGGGCAAGAGAAACTGTCTAAACTAGTGGGTAGAAGATGTTTGATCAAGTGCAAGATGAATGGTGTCAAACTACCCGTGCTATTCCTCACAGGGGCACAAGTGTCAATTGTCAGTTCAAAACAACTGAAAGAACATTTTCCACAGTTAAAGACTCAAGATATCAAGGATCTTTTCGATCAAAATGTTGAATTAGAACTAACAACAGCCAATGGTTCTAAATTGCCGTACAATGGTTGGGTCCAGATGAATTTCCAGCTTTTAAACTTAACTGGAGATTCTGTAGAAGTACCAATGCTAGTGACTGAATTCGAACTTGATCAGCCTATTATTATGAAGCGTGATTTAGGCCAAAATTAAACTGCAAAACGAAAAGCCATTCGAGTCGATTCTAAACTAAAAAACAAAATAAAATGACCTTTTAAAAGTCATTTTGATACTTAAATTTGCTGTTCACATGAATGGCTTTTAGTTTAATGTATCGAAACGTCCATTCGTTTTGCCCTTTCAAAATAGCCTTTAGTTTAATCTATCGAAACGTCCATTCGTTTTCCCCTTTCAAAATGGCTTTTAGTTTGATGTATCGAAACGTCCATTCGTTTTGTCCTTTCAAAATGGCTTTTAGTTTAATGTATCGAAACGTCCATTCGTTTTGCCCTCTCAAAATGGCTTTTAGTTTAATGTATCGAAACGTCCATTCGTTTTGCCCTTTCAAAATGGCTTTTAGTTTAATCTATCGAAACGTCCATTCGTTTTCCCCTTTCAAAATGGCTTTTAGTTTAATGTATCGAAACGTCCATTCGTTTTGCCCTTTCAAAATGGCTTTTAGTTTAATCTGCCGAAACGTCCATTCGTTTTGTCCTTTCAAAATGGCTTTTAGTTTAATGTATCAAAACGTCCATTCGTTTGCCCTTTCAAAATGGCTTTTAGTTTAATCTGCCGAAACGTCCATTCGTTTTGTCCTTTCAAAATGGCTTTTAGTTTAATGTATCGAAAAGTCCATTCGTTTTGCCCTTTTAAAATGGCTTTTGGTTTCATCTATCGAAACGTCCATTCGTTTTGTCCTTTCAAAATGGCTTTTAGTTTAATGTATCGAAATGTCTATTCGTCTTGACCTTTCAAGATGGCTTTTATTACATTTTGTCCATGTTGTTGATTCAGTTCAAGTTTTATTACATTTTGTCCATGTTGTTGTTTCAGTTCAAGTTACTTATCGTGCTCAGTCAACCTCTAAGTGATACAAATTATGCTCAGTCAACCCCTAAGCGAATGTAGTTATTAAAATGTCATTACCGCAAAAAGCGCGCCTGGATGTTTGCTGGAGGATCTCTGTCCATAGTGGAACGTACACACAGTATCTTCAATCGCTTGCTACTGTAATTTTCCGTTGATCACCCAGGAGGGGGAGGGGGTGGGTTAGCGTGGCCGTTAGAAAGGTGCTGAAATAAGTTAATACAAACCAATGTTTTGCCTTGAAACTGCCATTTTATTACAAAATACAAAGTACTGCAAACTAGGCACCATGAAGAGAACCCCAGGGGCACTCAGCACGTGCACATACCGGGAGGTAAGTCGGATACTTCAGTAAAACTGAGCTGATATTTTTGGGTTGGCAGAAAATTTCTCGTACTGACCCCACCCGTGTGCATATGTACTGAGTGCCCACCCAGAGGAGAGAACTAAGAAAGTGAAAGCTGAATTTAGTTGTAAAATTTTTCGACGATAATGGGGGCTTTGTCTCCTAGCGACTTTGGGAAGTTTTGTTCCACAAAATGTTTTAACCCTGTAATTGCAGATCTTTGGAAATAATAAGAGGGTTGCAGTATATAGCTTTTTGCATATTTAGAGTGCCATAGATAGCAAAATAGAAATTGGTGATTAATCTTGAAAGAAGGAGACTGGACCAGGGTCTATTCCAAAGCAATACTTGCGCAACAGTACTGGACACATTGAAACAGCAATTGATTGATTTGGATTTATTCCTGATTTCATCTTTGACAAGTAAATCCCCTGTCCCGCCACCAGGCATAGCATTTGTGTTAAGATCGAAGTTTACTCTCTAAAATGGGTGTTCATGAGAGTGTCGATCATTAAGTTGCCGCAGAATGTAAGCAATTTGCGGCTATTTCAACGACGTAAATTGCAGAACCGAAAAATTGGATTCTTGGACAGGTAGATACAAAATATAGTATTTATCATGTGTTGTGAAACTGACACTTGATAGGAATATAGATCATCTACTTGGATATACAGTATGTGCAGTTTTTGGTGGTTAAAATATGAAATTTTGCATAACGACCTTCTTCGCCAAGGGTTGTTCTATTAGAGGCCTAAGTTTGTGAGCAGGTACAAAAGCCCACTCTTTCTTGTGTCTCATCAGGAGACATCATAACAGTGAATATCAGCACTCAATACGGTTATGGGCATCTGCACAAGAAATCCCCTCCTTTTCTAGATAAAATACTGAACAAACAATCAGTTTGTTGCTAAAATTCGGCTCCTCGCTTCCCAGTCGAAACTTTGTCCTTCTCTTGCAACAAGAGAGATGGTCCGCATTGTACTCGTATGGCGTGTATTTGCTCGGAAAGGCTCACATCCGCTGTCCAACCATTTCATTTAAGTTTGGCTGTTTTATTTCTGAGTGAAGCGAACAGGCAAACGTTGGAACCAAGCAACACCTTCAGAAAATTTGGATAGGTGTCCTGCAATTACGAGGTTTCGGGACTTAGATAGCATCTCAAACATGAGGCAAGACATTTCGAGGGCACTTTGTTCCTGAAGAGAAAGGGAGCATTACTAAAACTAGGGAGGACTGTTTCAAAAATTGGCAAAACAAAAAGTTTCAAAAATCTCTAGAAGACAAAGCCTCTCTTTCAGTCGCAAAATTTCATGACTTGACTGGACTTGATTCAAATTTTCACTTTCTGAGTTCTCTTCCTGGGTGGGGGGGGGGGGGCGCTCAATACATACGCATACGAGGGATGAGTGCAAGAATTTTTTTGGCAACCCTAAACTATCAATTCAGCTTCAAGTATCAGCTAATTTGCTACTTTGACACCTGTGAACTATCATGAAAATAATGAATCAATGTACATTTAGGTCAGGATTGCCTCCACAGAACCCAGAAGTATCAGTTTGACTTTGTTTAATGCCCTAAAAATATCATTGCCATAACTTCAGTTCGTTTGGATCCAAACATATCACTTTTAGGAATATTTAGACCCAGAATCGGACTTACCTCCCGGTACAGTAAGGTCCCGCATTTAAGAGTCCCGCATTTAAGAAACCACCTAAGGGAAACTTTTAGGCTACTGAAAAATGATCAGTCCCCTGCCTATAAGAAACTCTTGAGGCTCACACCCAAAATGAAGTTACTTGTATTTGAGTAACATCAATTCCTGGATAGAGTGAGAGCATTACACTTTATACATGATTCATTAAGAAATTATTTAGCGAGATATTTTGGATTTAACAGATTTTTGCCTAAATTTTAATTCATGTCCTTGACAATCATTGTTGACATACATATATGGCTGAATATGGATGATATACCCATAGACGGTCCCATTTTGGTTTAACTTATTTGCCTAGGACTTCAAAGAAATTAAATTAGAAACTTAAGAAACGTGAGCCGAAAACATGAGAAGTATCAGAGATATAAGAAACATTTTAGGCTACGGTGTGAAAAAGTAGTTTCTTAAATGCGGGGCCTTACTGTATGTGCATGTGTTGAGTGCCCCCTGGGGTTCTCTAAATAGTGCCTAGTTTGCAGCACTTTGTATTTTGTAATAAAATGGCAGTTTCAAGGCAAAACATTGGTTTGTATTAACTTATTTCAGCACCTTTCTGACGGCCACGTTAACCCCCCTCCCCCTCCTGGGTGATCAACGGAAAATTACAGTAGCAAGCGATTGAAGATACTGTGTGTACGTTCCACTATGGACAGAGATCCTCCAGCAAACATTCAGGCGCGCTTTTTGCGGTATTGACATTTTAATAACTACATTCACTTAGGGGTTGACTGAGCATAATTTGTATCACTTAGAGGTTGACTGAGCACGATTAGTAACTTGAACTGAAACAACAACATGGACAAAATGTAATAAAACTTGAACTGAATCAACAACATGGACAAAATGTAATAAAAGCCATCTTGAAAGGTCAAGACGAATAGACATTTCGATACATTAAACTAAAAGCCATTTTGGAAGGACAAAACGAATGGACGTTTCGATCGATGAAACTAAAAGCCATTTTGAAAGGACAAAACGAATGGACGTTTCGATACATTAAACTAAAAGCCATTTTGAAAGGACAAAACGAATGGACGTTTCGATAGATTAAACTAAAAGCGATTTTGAAATGGCAAAACGAATGGACGTTTCGGTACATTAAAGTAAAAGCCATTTTGAAAGGACAAAACGAATGGACGTTTCGATCGATGAAACTAAAAGCCATTTTGAAAGGACAAAACGAATGGACGTTTCGATACATTAAACTAAAAGCCATTTTGAAAGGACAAAACGAATGGACGTTTCGATAGATTAAACTAAAAGCGATTTTGAAAGGGCAAAACGAATGGACGTTTCGGTACATTAAACTAAACGCCATTTTGAAAGGACAAAACGAATGGACGTTTCGATACATTAAACTAAAAGCCATTTTGAAAGGACAAAACGAATGGACGTTTCGATAGATTAAACTAAAAGCGATTTTGAAATGGCAAAACGAATGGACGTTTCGGTACATTAAAGTAAAAGCCATTTTGAAAGGACAAAACGAATGGACGTTTCGATAGATTAAACTAAACGTCATTTTGAAAGGGCAAAACGAATGGACGTTTCGATATATCAAACTAAAAGCTATTTTGAAAGGGCAAAACGAATTGACGTTTCGATATATCAAACTAAAAGCCTAACAGCAAAGTTAAGTATCAAAATGACTTTTAAAATGTCAGTTCATTTTGTTTTTTAGTTTAGAATCGACTCGAATGGCTTTTCGTCTTGCAGTTTAATTTTGGCCTAAATCACGCTTCATAATTATTGGGTACAATGTAATTGAAGAGCTTATCAAAAGTCAAGAACAAGTTTCAGATGAGGCTAACCTCATATCACTGCTATCAGCAAGTTTCTTCCAGATTTCACAATCAAATCTAAATGCTTTTGTGAACTTTATAGGGAGCAAAACAATATCAACATATTCAAATGTTAAGACAAGCAAGAAGGATATTATTGTCCCTAAGGGGAGTACGGTTAAAGTTTCCTGTCGCAGTAAAGTCGGATTAATTGACCGACCAAGCCATTTTTTTACTGATCTCAGTTCTTTGTTGACAATTTTAACCAAATTAGATAAATCTTTGGTTTCATAATAGATATTTGTATCATCAGCAAAGAGATAAAAAGTAAGTTTCTTAGAAGCAGTTGGTAGATCATTGATATAGATTAGAAAAAGTAATGGCCCCAGTGAAGAACCTTGTGGCACACCACAAGTAATTGAAAGTAAGTCTGAATCACTTCCATTAACAGAAACATATTGCTTTCTATCAGACAGATAAGATCTAAACCATTCAAGGGCACATCCACGAACACCCTAATGTTCCAATTTGGATAGCAAAATTCTGTGATTAACTGTATCAAAAGCCTTTTGTAAATCAATAAAAATACCACAACCAAGTCTTTTGTTATCCAGTGTATTTCTTACGGCTTCTGTCAAACTCACAAGGGCATGATTAATTGAATGGTTTTCTTGGAATCCAAATTGTAAAGAATAAAGAACTTTATGAATTTCAAGGAATCTATAAAGTCGTCTGTACATTAGCTTCTCAAATATCTTGCTAAAAATGGGTAAAAGAGAAATTGGCCTATAGTTTGAAGGTAACTCAGGATTTCCCTTTTTGAAAAGGGAAATCACCTTGGCAATCTTAAGTTTATCAGGGAAAATACCAGACTGGAAAGACTGATTCACAAGAAGAGCAAGAAATGGGGAAACAGAGGATCCAATAATTTTAAGCAACTTTATTGGAATACTATTAGGACCTACAGATTTAGAAGGATTTAAAATATTGATTAGATCGTTTACTTCTACCAGAGTAACTGGAGTGAGGAAAAGTGAATTACACATTCTGTTAGATAAATAATCAAGAGGAGATTTTGGTGTTAATGGGATTGTTTTTGTTATACCATCCGCAACATTAACATAAAAATCATTAAAAATATTGGACATTTTAGAGGGGTCTGATGTTACGTTCCCATCTTTGCCTTTGATTTTGTTGATTGAAGAAGAAGTGGAAGACTTATGAGAGATTATTGTCTTGATACCTGCCCACAGGTTTTTCATATTTTGACTGTTGGTAGAAAAATAATTATGAAAATACCTTGCTTTACTTTCTTTTAATTCATTTGACACACGGTTTCTAAATTTCTTATACAGCTTAAGGTTTTCCGGAGTCTGCTGCTTTTTCAATTTCTGTAAAATTTTGTCACGGATTCTCATCATGTTTTGGATTCTATTATTTATCCATGGTTTATCTTTGAGTTTCATTTCCTTTCTGCTGCGCCTTTTGATTGGAGCATGCTGCTTTGTCAAAGTATTAAGATCTTTCAAAAATCTATCAAATTTATTGTTCACGTCCAACTCACTGTTTTCTAAATAAGTAAAATCAATCTGATTGAAGTCCTCAAGAAATTTATCTTCTTTAAATTTGGAGTAGTCATGTTTAAATGATTCAGATTTATTATGACTAACTTGAGCATTTTTCAAAATCAAAAACTGGGGAACATGATCGCTAATTTGAATCACAATATTGCTACTTGTTATATTAGCATTAGTAGCGTTAGTGAATATGTTATCAATAACTGATGCTCTTTGCTCTGAGACTCTAGTTGGATGATGAATGCAAGGAAGAAGGCTATGGGAGAAAAAGTTATTGACAAAGTCACTTGTTGGTGTATGAGAAGCATAATCTAGAAGGTTAACATTGAAATCACCCATTATAAATACCAGCTTGTTAGAAGATATTTTGGAGAGAAGATTCTGAAAATGAGATGTAAGGTTATCAATAGCTGATCTAGGATGCCTATGAACACAACAAATTAGGAAATGTTTGTCATTTTTGTTTTCAATTTCAACCCATATGGTTTCAAAATCATTTGTGCCAGAATCTAAATCAGTCCTTGGGCTGGAAGTAAGGGAATCTTTAATGTACAAACCAACACCACCATTCTGAGTGAGTGACTGAGTCTTAAAAAAGTTATAGCCAGGAATATCAACGTTTGATGATAATGGGTTGTCCATAGAGTGCCATATTTCAGACACTCCAATCACAATGGGATTCAAATTAGTGTGAGCAGATAAAGAAACTAATTCATCATGATGAAGGGAAAGGCTTCTAATATTAGTGTGAAGAATAGAAAAGTCAGTACAGGATAATTGTAAAGAAGAGAGTTCAGGTAAGTTGAAGTAGCGAGAATCAATATTTTGAGGCATATGTTCATCGATATCACAATCACTAAGATTCGGCAAGTCCATAACGTTAGAAGTAACTTCAAATGAGGGTGCAGAGTCAATGAATGAGGGTAGATCAAAATCACGGAGTCCTAAGAATTCATCATTTGCTAAGGAGCCACATGGAAACATATCAGTGGTACAGTTTTTGCAAAACCAAGAAACATCGTCAGGTTCATTTCCAAGTTCTGTATATTCTGAAGCAGAGATATCATTGCATTTTGTGTGGACATAAAAATTGCAGTTATCACAAAAAATTGCCTTTTGGTTGGCTAGTATATTTT
Organism: Aurelia sp. 4 Dawson et al 2005; assembly: GCA_964019985.1. NCBI lineage: Eukaryota > Metazoa > Cnidaria > Scyphozoa > Semaeostomeae > Ulmaridae > Aurelia > Aurelia sp. 4 Dawson et al 2005. Next base: position 8,986,325 of record OZ026507.1, on the reverse strand, counting down.
TGTGGCAAATACCACATGGATGTTTAGGTAGATTCATTCTGGCCTGAGCTGAAGCTTATGCTTTTAACAATACGCAAATAACACAACATTTGATATTTCAACACATTCAAGTTAAGTATCAAAAGATACTTCATGATCACTGGTCTGGTTGTCATCTGGTGGTCTAGTTGGATTAAAAGGCTTCTTGTCTTTGATAATCAGCTTGTCAAGCACAAAGAATGCAACTTTACCTTGTCGTCTTGCCTCTAAGAGCTTTGGTACTTGATCACTCCTCTTTTGGATTGTGCGACTTGACAAATCGGCCAAGAATCTCACTCCCTGTGGCTTGATTTCCCTGGCCTTCTTCAAAACAATCTCTTTTTCTTTCCACTTCGAAAATTTTGCCACTATTGGGCGAGGCTCTTCTGCTTGGCCTGACCTATAATTGCTCCTTCTTGTACGGCTGTTAACACGATGGCACCTCTCTATTTCAAAATCTTCACTGATGTTTATCTTGTCCTTAATTGACTGCTTTACGATCACTTCTGTGTCATCCCAGCTCTGTTCATTGTCCTTGTCCTCAGGAATACCAGTAATTCTTATATTATTCCTTCTGCTCTGATTTTCTAAGTATTCAAGTTGATTGTCAACTTGGTCAGCTTGCTGATTTATATCATTCAAGTTCTCAGAGTGTATGGACAAAGTTACACCGATCTGCTCCATCTTCTGGTTATTGTCCTCAAATTTAGCTTGTGTAAATTGAAGACTAGCTTGCAAGTCGGTGATGTCTTTACGGATGCTTTTAATGTCCTCTTTGACATCTTGAAGTAAAAGTTTAATTGACGAGTTAAAGTCTTCTGCTTGGTTTTTAAGAAGTGCTTGTACGACTTCCAAAGTCACTGCCATATCGTGCTTTTAATTTATTCCCAACTGCCTAGGCCAAGCCACGTGTGGCCTAGGCAACATGCAATTTCTAATAAACTTCAGGATGCAACTTCTCATAAACATCAATGTCACAGCATTTGATGCGTAAACTTTAACCAACTGAACTTCATATTTTTTTAAAAACAAAGCAATCAACAAGTAAATCACAAACAAAGTCAAACCAGATAGATATCATAAGTTCCTTTCTCGCAGCACCACAAACGTCGACTGACCGCCATGTTGCCAGCGTCCAGCTCCAAACTAGCAAAAACACGCAAGAGAAATTATGAAAAACGCAGCTTGAACACAAATGTTTGTTGCCAGTGGAATACCTACATTTTGTGTAGATTTTTCATCATTACCTTCCTCAAGAGGTGTGAAGGCACCATTTTCATCCCCCGGAGAAATTTCTTCACTCAGGGACATACGTTTAGGCCTACAATCAGTTGCAAAATTGTTGAGCCACCCCCAGATTTTCAGTTTATTTGCCCCTGTTTTCCCCCTCCCCCTAGTCAATGTTGCAGTACCACAAAAAGTTGCCGAATCACGCGTGTCATCTCGATCAGGTACTTTTTTCAAAAAAAAAATTGACATGGGGGGAGAGGGGGGACGAAAATTTCATTTTTCTCTAGTGGCTCAACAGTTTTGTAACTGATTGTAGGCCTAGCAGAAGGCTCAGAAGATCGTTCAAGTTTTCTTCGAACTGGAGTTGGGGTCATTCTGTTGACTCTCTCACTTGCATCATAGCCAAGATTGACCGTTAGATTTGGGTGTTCTGGTGTTGGCTTCCCACTCACAAAATGTTTTGAACAAACCCGAGAATCTTTTGAAGGTGACCAGAGCTTTCCTTTCTGCTGCAGGTCTTCCCGGTTGATAAGCCTTCTCCATAACATCCTTTTAGCGGTATCTTTCTTTGCAGTTGGGAATGGAAAAAGCAGAAAGCCAACGGTGCAAGTACAACTCCCTTGCCCTTTCATGCTCTTATGTTCGTCGCAAAACTGTTTCTTCCATCTTGTAAGCCTGCAGGAACCGTTTCCACAGCCATTTGCAGCACGGTGATAAGCCATGTTTGTTCCTCTCTTCAAAGTTCCCAGGGTAAGCATTTTTAAAATGAAAAAATGAAAAATGAAAAAAGGGATCCTCAAAACATATGTAGGGGTCAGCAAAGAAATAGTGGCATGGACCACTGTAGTGATAATTGATAATTGAATAGTGGCCGCGTCACAATGGTGATATCACAATATCACAATTTCAATTATCACAATAATGATAATTGAAAGTAAGGGAGTGCCCCTTAGGTGAAATTTTCACTACGTTTTTTCAAAAGGCAGAAAGTGCTCTGTTATAAATAGACAACGCTAAAAATCTAGCAAAATTTCAATACGACAATAGAACCCTTTTTTGAAAGCTTGTCTTAGACATTGCTGGAGAACAACAGAGGTGCTGTTTTGAGGCAACTACTCATTTTGCCTTTTGTCCGCCATAAATCAGTAACCACGTGTCACAGATTGACTGAAACAAGTTCTCAGACTCTAAGTTGAAGCCTGACCCTTGCAGCTGTGTGAAAAGCGAGATAATTGAATCTACAGCTCCTTCACAGTAGCCACGTAAACAGGGCACAATTTTTTTGGGACACCCTGTATACTTCTAGTGCTGGAAAGACAACGAGAAAACTCACAAAATACTTCGATCTTTCGCCTTTTAGCTAGAATTTGAATCTTCCAAATCCAAGCAGTACTCTTAATGCTATGAATTCTTAGAAGTGGGAACTTTTTTCTGGCTTACCTGGCATTTTTTTATTATTATTATCATTATTATAAATTTATTGAAGTGTCTATGTATTTAGCATACTGTGCTAATTTGGGACACTATTTATTACTACAACCAAAATTAAATTACTTAAAATAGATTTATCCACAAAGCAAAGTTTTTTTTAAATATTATAGGATATTGCTTCAACAAGACAACAACCCATGTGACATGACAAGTTATATAACTATCCCCAACAACTGTACTCCCAGCCATCCCCAAGAACCCCACCCAAGTCAAGCCTGGTCCCCAAATAAACAAATAAATAAATAAAAAAAAACTTAACCCCAAGCCAAATCCCGTCCCTAGCCCAATGCAACTTATCATATTTCTTTGGTTGCCACCTGCTGAAAGCAATAGTCATTGTCAAAAAATAAAAATAAAAATAGAGTACATTCATGAAAAGTTTTTCTTCTTCTTCATGTTCCGTCCTCTGTTTCCCGAGGGTTGGAGGATATGATTCTCCATCTTTCTCTATCTTTGGCCATCACTACGGCCTCACTATAGCTCAAACCAGTCCAGCTCCTGATGTTGTCTGTCCAAGATGTTTTGGGTCGACCTCTTCCTCTTTTGCCTGCTACCTTTGCTTCCATAAGTACTCTCTGAAGATCTCCTCGTCTAACTAAATGACCGAAGTACTGTAGTTTGCGTTCCTTGATGGTTTTAGTCAGTATCCTTTGGCTTTGTATTCTGCGCAACACTATTTCATTTGATATTTTATCTTTCCACAATATTCTCAACATTCTCCTGTCTGCCCACAATTCAAAAGCGTTGAGTTTCTTTAACATAGTTTTAGTCAATGTCCAAGTTTCAGCTCCATACAACAAGGTTGTCCACACATAACATCTTAATATTCTTTTCCTTGTACTCAATCCTATATCTCTGTTGCACAACACGTTCCTCATGTTATTAAATACACCTCTTGAAATCGAAATTCTCCTTATGATATCCTTTTCACTTTTCCCATCTTCAGTTAGTAATTGGCCCAGGTAAACAAAGCTTGAGACTTGTTCGATGTCGTTCCCGTCTATTTTGATTTCAAATTTTGTTGGTTTGTTTCTCGTTATGTTCATGATCTTCGTTTTCTTGGAATTCATTCTCATTCCGTATTCTTTGCGTGACATATTATCTTGATCAACTACTTTCTGTAACTGTTCTTGATTTTCTGCCAATAACACTGTGTCATCCGCGTACCTTAAGTTATTTATATTATGTCCTCCGATGTTTACACCTTCTAATTCATCTATATTTCTGAATATTAATTCCGTGTATAAATTGAACAAAAATGGGCTCAAGACGCAACCTTGTCTCACACCTCTTTTGATATTAATTTCCTTTGAAAGGCTATTTTCCAATTTTATGAATGCTTTTTGTTCCTAATACAGGTTTCATATGAATCTTGTATCCTTGCCTCTCATGCCTACGTTGATCAAACACTCGACCATCTTTTTGTGATTGACTTTGTCAAACACTTTTTCGTAATCTATAAAGCAGGTAAACAGATCTCTATTCAAGTCTGTATATCTCTCACTGATCGTATGTAGATTAAATATTCCTTCTCTTGTACCTTTTCCGTTTATGAACCCACTTTGAGCATCGCTGATTTCTGCCTCAAGGAACTTATTTCTTCGGAGTATTATGTTCAGCATCAACTTCAGGACGTGACTCATCAAACTTAATGTTCTATGCTATTCACATTTTGTAGCTTTGGTCTTTTTAGGCATCTTTCTAATTATGGAGGCATTCATATCACCAGGTGTTTTTCCATTATTATAAATTCTGTTGCAGAATCCTGTTAAGACTTTTACTAGGTATTCGTCCAACGCTTTAATCATTTCTGTTGTTATCTGGTCCATACCTGGTGCTTTTCCTATTTTTAGATCTCTTATCGTTTTCTCTACTTCGGAAACCAATATTTCTTCACCGTCCTCCTCATAAGGAATTGTTGGCATGTTCCCTCTCTCATCATCATATAATTCTTGTACATATTCTTCCCATCTCCCTCGAATTGCTTCTTCATCAAACAACATATTTCCGTCTTTATCTCTTATAAGCTCATTTCCTTTTTGATGTTTATCTTTACCCGTCACATCTTTGACTCTATCATGCATCTCCTTAGTTTTAAAAATTTGTAAGAAATGGAGGCAAAGAAACAAGACTTTGAATCAGCACACTGAGGCCTTTCGAACTTATGTTCTCTTCAGAGTGTGACTAACATTTGAAATTGAAATCTATCATAACGATTTATATACAAACTGCAAGGTATTTTTATGTTTCCTGTTCGGCGAATGATAAAGGAGATATATTTTAACTGTTAAGTAGGCTATGTCCGGCTTTGAATAGTTTGCTCTCTTCACGTAATAGCATTCTTGGATCTGTTAATGCGAAAAAAGCGTAGGCTTTGAAGAGAGGTTCCTTTAAGTTATTGTTCTTTTTGCCGCATTCGAAGACGTGTTTTGGGAATTTATAACATGACATGCCAGTCCTTGATTCAGAAATTTGATTATTCAGCCGTTTTGAAAATTCGTTGTTTGTCCGATGTAGTTCATTGCTCCATTGCACGATGATGTTGATGCTACACGATGGCAGCTCATTGATGATTTTGACAGTATTGATGACAAAGTTGATACAATGTACCATCTTTTGCATCAGCTGCTTAACTGCCATGCTCCGAAAAAGCGAAAACGCATCCGACGAGATTCTTACCCATGTATAAACAGTAACGTTATAGAGCTTATTCATAAGAAAGAATATGCTCACCGTTTATTCATTCGAGAGAGGACAGATCTAGCTAAAGCCCAATGTAAGCGAGCCAGAAATGATGTAACTGCTTCGATTAGAGAGTCCAAGCGTGAATATTTCACTACTTGTATTGAGGAGAATATTGACAACCCTAAAGGAATCTGGAACACGCTTAAAAAGTTGCTGCCATCAAAGAAGTAAAAAATTCCAGACGTTATTCATCATGAAGGCCAAAGTTACAGAACATCTCTGGACAAAGCAAATTGTTTCAACAACTTTTTCAACAAAGTTGCAACAAAATTAACTTCAGGTTTACCACCACCACCTAACTGTGAGGCCAAAGAAAATCTAACAGACTGCATGCTCGATATACCGGCTGTTAGTCACCTCATGGTTTCTTGAGTTATCAAGAATTTAAAAAATGTTAAGGTACTGGACTTGATGATATCCCAATGAAGCTTGTGAAGATACTTGGAAAATCTGAAGTCTTTGTAAATGCGTTAACTAAGCTGATAGATGCATCCTTTGACTCTGGAGTGTTCCCATCATCTTGGAAGTCTGCTAAAGTAGTGCCTGTGTTTAAGTCAGGAGATCCATCTGATGTTGATAATTATCGACCAATATCAGTATTGAACTGTCTCAGCAAAATAATAGAGCGTGTTGCATTCAACCATATATACGCATTCTTAATCAAAGAAAACCTACTTCACATACTCCAGTCTGGCTTTAGACATCGTCACTCCACTTGCACAGCACTCGTTCATCTGATTGACAAGGTTTACAACGATATGGATAATTGCAAGCTGACTGGAGGATTGTTTTTGGATCTCCGCAAAGCGTTTGACACAGTTAACCATGATATCATGCTCAAGAAGTTTGCGAGGTTTAACCCAAGTAGAAAAATGACCCAATGGCTGTTGTCCTATCTCTCATGTCGAAAGCAGGCCGTTGACTACAATGGGATTATGTCTCATGGAGCTACCATTTATTCTGGAGTTCCTCAAGGATCCATTTTGGGACCATTGTTGTTTCTTATATATGTCAATGATCTGCCGACAAATCTCAGCTCCGAAGTGGTGATGTTGCTGATGATACAACTGTTCTTTCACATGGGACTTCTCACAGATCTGTCTCCGCTGATATGCAAAGTAATTTGGATAAGATATATGACTACGCAGTCAATAACAGATTAGTTCCTCACCCTAAGAAAAGAAAAGCAATCATCTTCAGTAAGCGCAGCCAAGCGTCTCAGTTTGAGGAGAGAGAAACTTTGACCCTGGCACATAACAACATCGAATATGCTCATAGCTACAAATGGTTAGGCTTCGTTCTTGACGATCATCTATCTTACGATCTGCATATTAAAGACCTGAGCAAAAAGTTAATTATGGCATTTCAATACTGCGACGCATAAAACCTTATTTTCCAACTGACAGTGTGAAGATACTTGCAAACTCACTTGTAATGAGCCATCTTGAGTACTGCGCACCATTGTTACACAACCTTAGTAAGGGTCAAATGGATTTGCTCTTGAAACTGCAAAAGCGATGTGCACGCACAGTACTATCTTGCAGTAAGCAGACTCACAGCAAGCCTCTTTTTATCAGCCTCAATTGGCTGCCATGTCATCAAATCATTGAGTTACAAACTGCTTTGTTAATGTACAAAATCAAACATGCAATGTGCCCTCAGTATCTACAAGAGATGTTTGTGAACACTTCTAAGGTACACACTCACAGGACCAGATCAGTATCCAATGATGCCATGTATATTAAAAGGGGAGCCAGTAATAACTTTAATAAGACCTTTGCCTACTACGGTGCCAAAACGTGGAACTCATTGCCATGTGCACTTAAGGACTCCCCATCTCTAGTGATTTTCAAGAAGTCATGTAAAAACTTTTTAATGGACAAGATTAAAATGGACAGTTTTAACTATGGATGGATTTTGTAATTGTAAATATTTTCTGCATTTGCATTAAAATTCTTATACATATAGTACATATTTTAATTTTATTTAGCACTAATTAAGCCTTTTTTTTTATTCAATATAAAAATTTTACAAAACGAGGTACTTATGACTACTGGACTACAAACTACTAAACTACATAACAAGAACGATAACCCGGGAAGCAAGAACCCATGACTATCCCAAGGGTCATTAAGGTAGAAACCCTATAACTTTTGATCAAATTCCAACTGTATGGATCGTTTGATGTTTATTGATGTTGGATATGTTGGATTTGGAAAAGTCATAGAGATTCTACCTTGACATAGAACATAGAACTAAAACTACATCTAAATATACAATACGAAGAACTACATATTAACGATGTTTACTGACAAAAACAAACAGATGAAAATGGAAACAAAATGAAAGGACTGTGGCTGTGTGGCGTAAAACAAAGGTTTTATCTAGCTTAAACAAATCGACCCGTTTTGTGGATAAAATCTAAGGTCAGTTCGAGTATACTTCTATTAACGTCACTTGAAAAGTTTTTATCACCATATAGCAAAAGTTGTACAAGAACGTCGTTAGAAAGGCTGTCGATTTCAACAAATGGTCGTAATGCAACTGAAACTCCAGCGAGAAGATCTCGTCGTTGGATATCAAAGGAAGGGCAAAGCAACAAGAAGTGCTCCGTGTCCTCAATACCGTCATTCGTTGGGCACATTGGAATTTACGGTGTCCCTGAAATTGTGGTTGAATTTGTGGAAATTTAGTTTACTGAGACCGACCCTTATTTGAGAAAGATACGAAAGGCCTACTTGGTTATGAATACCGAAGACCGATTTTGCAGGGGGGCGAATTATTGATAGAAGCTTTGTCTTAAAAATAGCAACGGACGGTGCAAGCCTGATTTCAGGATCAAGTTTATTCCATTCAGCAATGCAGTCTGGATAGAAGCTAGATTTAAATTTTTCTGTTCTTGCCCTCATTCGCCCAACATCATCCTGATGGCGAAGGGAGTAATTTGACTGATGAAGCGTTGGAATTGGCTCCTTTGTGTACAAGGGAGTAAGATTATTCAAAATCTTATAGAACAAAGCAAGGCGTCTGCTCCATCTACGGGAACTTAGTGATTCCCAACCAAGCTCTGCGTACAGCTTCTCACGTGATGTTCCCCTCCATGTTCCTGTTACAGCAAGTGCAGCAGAATACTGAACAGACTCTAGTTTTTCCATTAGGTTTGGTAAAATGACGGTTTGACTGAATTCACATACCTTAGATGGAATATGATAAATAACATCACCGTAGTCTAGGTGGGGCCGCACATAGAGCTTATATAATTCGTTCAGAGTATGTCTAGGCAGATATTTGGAGAGATATTTTAGCAGACCAATGCCCTTTCTCGTCTTAGAGATAGCAAGTTTGATATGAGATGAAAAAGAAAGCTTCGAGTCCAGGATTATACCAAGATGTTTATGTTCCTCTACTTTCTTCACAGGTATATTATTAAAGAAGATATCAGGATGATCTATTTCCATGTCTTTTCTTGGAAAGCAGTAATTCGACAGCTTGTTTTTGTGGGTCTGGATTAAATGACATCCTCCAATCATGGGCCCACTTGCTTATCAATTCAAGATCATGGTTCAAGTCCTCGGCAGCTGTATAAGGTTGTTGAACGACTGTGAACAAGGATGTATCATCGGCAAAGAGCTTTACATTACATTTCAAGTCTGCAGTGAGATCGTTGATATACACAAGAAAAAGCAGTGGTCCTAGTATAGAACCCTGAGGCACACCTGCCAAAATATCTCCCCAATTAGAACACTGTCCATTCAAGACAGTTCGCTGTTTTCGATCCTTAAGGAAGCTTTGGAGGACAGAGAGCAGTTGTCCTGAGACGCCACATCTTTTTAGTTTATAAATAAGACCATCGTGCCAAACCCTGTCAAAAGCTTTAGAAATATCAAGATACACGGAACGTACGTCGAGGGGAGGGTTACAGTCGAATGCTTTAAAGATTGTATGTGTTATCGAAATTAATTGGTTGACTGTTGAGTCACCTGGACGAAAACCAGATTGATTGGGGTTAAGCAGATCACATGAATCAAGATGTGAGTATAAGGAATCATACATGAGTTTTTCGAGCATCTTCCCAAAGATTGGTAGAAGAGAAATAGGACGATAGTTACTCTTTAAATTTTTTTCGTTTTTCTTATGAACCGGGACTACATTTGCACACTTCCATATTCCGGGAAATACACCTTGTGACAGACAGTTTGTGAAAATAATTTTTAAAGGAGTAACTAATGAAACATCGCTAAGTTTTATCATTCTTATAGAAATTTCATCACAGCCATGTGCTTTATTTGGATTAAGTGATCTAATAATTTTAAGTATCTTTTCCTCGGAGATGACAAAATCACTTAGTTGAATAGGATGCCCTTGGACTGCAGGTGGAATGTTACTGCCTGTATCTATCGTCGTACATTGGAGAATGAAATAGTCATTAAATAGCTGGGCCTTTTCAGTAAAATCAGTTATAATTAAGCCTTTTTACCCTTTTTTTGTGCACCAGGCCGAAAACAAGTATTTTACTTAGACCTGTTATGTACATTAAAGATATTATACATACATACATACATACATATTGCAAGTTAAAAAATACACGACGTTCGTACTTTTGCATGTTATATGCGACTTGATTTGCCATTCTGTTCCATTTGCTGTTGTAAAATGGTCTACTGGTTGTAAGTAAAGTTTACAAAGTTTGCAACGTGTTTTACCACATAAAGATATTCCAGGCATACGATTTCGCGTTTGAGATATGCTTTCAGATGTGAATTTCGCATTTGTGAGAATAGATGTAAGGTTTGGTGGTTGACGTAAAGCAAGGATTGGTTTTGTGTCTTTAAATTTTTTATAACATGCAAAAGTACGAACGTCGTGTATTTTTTAACTTGCAATATGTGCAATGGAGCAATGAACTACATCGGACAAACAACGAATTTTCAAAAACGGCTGAATAATCATATTTCTGAATCAAGGACTGGCATGTCATGTTGTAATTTCCCAAAACACGTCTTCGAATGCGGCAAAAAGAACAATAGCTTAAAGGAATCTTTCTTCAAAGCCTACGCTTTTTTCGCATTAACAGATCCAAGAATGCTATTACGTGAAGAGAGCAAACTATTCAAAGCCGGACATAGCCTACTGAACAGTTAAAATATATTTCCTTTATCATTCGCCGAACAGGAAACATAAAAATACCTTGCAGTTTGTATATAAATCGTTATGATAGATTTCAATTTCAAATGTTAGTCGCACTCTGAAGAGAACATAAGTTCGAAAGGCCTCAGTGTGCTGATTCAAAGTCTTGTTTCTTTGCCTCCATTTCTTACAAATTTTTAGTATTTTACCTACCAAATATAACGTTAGGATGGCAGATGGAACTGACTCCAGCAAACAGGGTAATTTAGAAAAATTCTCAAATGATCAAGTGGAATCTATCAAGAAAATCGTACTACAAAGCATCATTCAAATACTACCAAAAATCATCAACGACATTATGCCAGCGATAATAAAGTCAGCAGAAGATATCATCAAAACAACCCTGAGCGAAAATGCACAGCCAACAAATCCACCACCAAGACCAGACGAAGAAGACGAACAATCTTCAGCCAAACTTTTAGCCCGACAATTGGAACAAAACAAGAAGACTTTCTTGAACAAGAAACTAGGATATCGAAAGAACATTTTTTGGAAATACACTCGTTCCACGGAGCTTGCCAAGCTCTACACACAATGCCTCGAGGAGGAACCAAAATACATTCCCAAAATTTTTAGAGAAGAAAACGCCAGCACACTTTCACAGCAACAATAAACCATTTACGACAACCTGTCCGAGCACAAACTGAAGGCTGAAATTGAAGTGCTACAAATTCGTTCAAATGAAAACCAACAAAAACTGGAGAAAATTGAGCATGAAATCAACGAATTCTTCGACACGAATTCAAGCAGCGAAGAGATGATCAACGAGCTCAAATCGAAATGGAAAGAAAACAGAGAAATTGATGAAAATCAAATCATTAAAACATGGAACAACAAAATTGCTGCCAAAAAAGCCTCCTTTTCAAAGGATAAGGCCATAAAATCAAACAACAACTCACAGCCAGGAACAACCACCTCAGCTCCAATTTCAGCTGCAAATGACGCCAAATCAGCAGACAGCACAGACAGTCAACAGCAACAGCCACCTTCAACACGACTTCGCCCTCGCCCACGCCAATCCAGCAGCACAAGCCCTCCGTACTCAAACAGCAGCAACAACAGAAGGTACCCAAGCCAACAAAGTTCAAAAAACTTCCTCAGCCAACACAGACAAGCACCACCTCTACTTCAAACGCAACAGCCACCCCATCTTTTTCCGCTAAACTCATCAACCTTTCCTCTTTCCCCCAGGCAAAACGGCATGTATCACTACTAACAAGAGGACCAAAATTTACTCCCACGACTACGCCTAAACATTCCTTTCAAACAGATATTAAGGATTTCACTAGGAAGGTTAAAATTAGAGAAATCTTTTGGGGACAAGGAAATGACGATGAATCACTCCACTGCAACAAATCAAACAGACCCATTTTCACAAAAAATTCAGAAATCAATCAAATTTGCAACTTTATGGAGTTACTACAACCGGATAAAATCTTTTCAAAGGACAACCTTTCCGAAGTTGAGAGAACTGCCCTATCAGAACTACAAACCAAAGTTCTCGAAGGACACCTAAATACAAATGACTACAAACGTGTCAACGATGATGAAGACATCAAAGTAATGAGAGATTTAAAATCGATTACGAAAAAATTCGAGGAGCTAACCACTAAAGAGCAACAATTCATTTGCGATTTCCCTTGGAAAACAAGCAACTTTTACATTTTACCAAAATTCCACAAATCTACAGAAATTATTCAAGCAATTGCGAGATCAGATAAAGACTATATCGAAATGTCACCACCTGATAATCTCAAAGGAAGACCGATCGTTGCTGGACCAGCATCACCTACTCAAAGATTAAGCGAGTTCCTGGACACTTTACTGAAACCCATTGTGCCTAAACTTTCCACCTACGTCAAAGATGACTGGGATTTCATAAGAAAGATACCACGAGAATTTCACACATCTACGTCACTGTTTTCATACGATGTCGTTAGCCTTTACGCTAGCATACCACATACCCTCGGAATTGAAGCTATTGATTATTGGATTGACAAAAGAAACGATTTGATACCAGGACGGTTTACAAAGAACTTCATTTTAGAATCAGTTAAATTTATACTTGAGAACAACAATTTCCTCTTCGACAACGTCATGTATAAGCAAGTATCAGGCACTGCTATGGGAACCAAATTTGCGCCTCCGTACGCTTGCCTTACCATCGGTTACTTAGAGGAAACAAGGTTATTCCCAAAAATTTTAAAGAACTATTTCACGGATTCAACTTGTTTATATATAAAAGATAACTTTTTTCGCTATATGGATGATGGATTTATTGCATTAGCACAGAACATCGACGCTATTTCCCTGAAGAATGCCTTGAATGATTTGCACCCTAGCATCAAGTTTACAATGGAAACAGGAAAAATGACATAGGACACTACGGAATCATTAAATTTTTTAGATATCGAAATAATTCTTAATAATGGAAAATTCGTTAGCACCGACATTTTTTACAAAGAGACAAATCCGCACGATTACTTAAATTTTCATAGTGCACATCCCAAGCACATAAAAGACACAATACCGTTTAACCTAGCAAAGCGAATTATCGTTTTCGTTACCGATGAAGATACCACGAAGAAACGCCTAAATGAACTCAAGCAATGGCTCATAAACTGTGATTATCCACTCCGTCTAATTAATAAAGCTTTCGAAAAAGCCAGACTCCAAGGACCAGCGCCAAAACAAAGTAAAGACATTATTCCACACGGTACCATATATTATCAAAGCCTAAGTTATGACAACCCAATGAAAACAATATCAAATCTCTTGAAATCAATACAAGATCCAGACACGAAACAAAATTTAAAGACACAAAACCAATCCTTGCTTTACGTCAACCACCAAACCTCACATCTATTCTCACAAATGCGAAATTCACATCTGAAAGCATATCTCAAACGCGAAATCGTATGCCTGGAATATCTTTATGTGGTAAAACACGTTGCAAACTTTGTAAACTTTACTTACAACCAGTAGACCATTTTACAACAGCAAATGGAACAGAATGGCAAATCAAGTCGCATATAACATGCAAAAGTACGAACGTCGTGTATTTTTTAACTTGCAATATGTGCAATGGAGCAATGAACTACATCGGACAAACAACGAATTTTCAAAAACGGCTGAATAATCATATTCCGAATCAAGGACTGGCATGTCATGTTGTAATTTCCCAAAACACGTCTTCGAATGCGGCAAAAAGAACAATAACTTAAAGGAACCTTTTTTCAAAGCCTGCGCTTTTTTCGCATTAACAGATCCAAGAATGCTATTACGTGAAGAGAGCAAACTATTCAAAGCCGGACATAGCCTACTTAACAGTTAAAATATATCTCCTTTATCATTCGCCGAACAGGAAACATAAAAATACCTTGCAGTTTGTATATAGATCGTTATGATAGATTTCAATTTCAAATGTTAGTCACACCCTGAAGAGAACATAAGTTCGAAAGGCCTCAGTGTGCTGATTCAAAGTCTTGTTTCTTTGCCTCCATTTCTTACAAATTTTTAGTATTTTACCTACCAAATATATCCTTAGTTTTATATTCCTTTTCTAATCTTTCAATGTCTTTACATTTGGTATCCCACCATTCTATTTTCGCTTTTTTACACATTGATTTTATCTTTTTATCAATCTTTTTGTATTCTTCAGTTTTCCTTTTCTTTTCTCTTCTCTCATTCATTAGATTAAGAATTTCATCTGTCATCCATTTTTGTTTTGCTTTCTTAGCTTGTACTGGCACAGTTGTTTTTAGTGCTTCATTTAGAGTCTCTTTGATGCTGTTCCATCTTGTTTAATCATCCATATCAGTTTCATCCCTAAATAACAGTTCTAACCTATTTCTAATTTCTATATTGTATTTTCTTCTTACTTCATCTTGTTTCAGCATTTTCATATCATGCTTCACAACTTGCGGTTGTATCTTCTTTCGTTTCAACTTGACTTTTACTGACATTACAACTGGATTATGATCCGATCCTACATCCGCGCCAGGGTACTTTTTTTACATTTTTCACACTATTCTTAAACCTCTGATTTATCTTAATATAATCAATCTGATTACGGTGCAAATCTCCTGGACTCTTCCACGTATAAAGGTTCTTTACATGGTGTTTGAACATGGTATTTGTTATGACTAAATCCTCTCCTTTACAGAATTCAACCAACATCATCCTTCTTTCATTTTTCTTTCCAAGGCCATATTTTCCAGTTGTTGGGTATTCTTCTTCCTATCCTACTTTGGCGTTCATATCTCCCATGATGATAGTCACTTCACCTGATTTGGCATATTTAAGTACTGATCTAATCTCATCATAGGAAATTTCTACTGTGTCATCGGGATGATCTTGCGTTGGTGCGTAAACTTGAACTATGTTAATATTGAAGGGTTTTGCTTGCAGTTTCAACATTATAATTCTCTCAGATACTGGCCAATATCCTAACATGCAATTAGCTATGCTCTTTTTCATTATGATCCCAACCCCATATCTATCCTCTTCTCCTCCTGCATACACCATTACTTTTTCATTATCTACTATCTTGCCATTGTCTGTCCACCTTGTCTCGCTTATTCCAAGTACATCTAGACGCATTCTGTCCATTTCCTGGCATACGTTATCAAATTTCCCTGCCTGAAAAAGAGTTCTTACATTCCATATAGCAATCTTAAGCAGCATACATCTTGTCTTCAGAACACTATTATCAGACACTTGCCGTCCTCGTAGATTTAGGCATGTATCTTCATTATTAGTATTCCTATTGACACGTGTTGCCGCCTCCTCCCTGTCGCATATGTAAGGATTCGCTGCAGGGGTTCCAGCGAAATCCTTAATCTCACTTGTTTTCTCTCTAATATCTATTCTAACCATATCGAACAATGGGTTGATACTCGGTAGGGCCCCTATCCTTTCCAAGGTAACCGGCCAATGCCTTATCTTGCCGAGGCTTGCCCCTTGCATGTTACATGCTTTGCTGTTTCGCACTCTGAGCCGTTGTTTTTCTCTTCCAAAGGAGAAGAAAAGTCTTCCGCCTCTTTGTCCGTTCCCAGTCTTCACATACTTGAAAGGGGTGGCATCCCCTTATCATCAATGAGTGATGATCCACTCAGTTTTGCATGTCAGCCGAGACAAGGTACCGGGGTATGGCCGATGGTGTATGCAACCATCTACTAGGAGCCATAAGTGAGTGTTGAGGAGTGATGGAAGACCAGTTACTAAACCCACATCTTTTTATAGATGAGGGGTTGGTTTATGCAAAAGGTACTACTTCACAACCCCATATACCCCTTAAAAGTTTTTACATAATGATAATTTACAGTTTCTTAAAAACAAAGCTTGCAGTTATTTGAGCACATATTGCCTGCAAAGTCTCCAAATTCCTTCTTCCTAATGTGCTTTTCAAAATTAGCCAAATTTTTCATATTTCTTAGTTTTTGTCCAACTTTGACCAAATTAATGGTCCTAAGTATCTGATGGAATGTTTACCATACCTTACTGTGTTAATTCTTGGGATTTTAAAATCATTGTTTCTTAGTGTATAATTTGAACTTTGCCCTTTAAATAAATCTTGTATGTATGAGGGGCACAAATAGTTCTTGACTTTAAACATTAGTATTGCAATGTTTTGAAGTCTGTGATTTTGAAGTGTCATCAATCCTGATTTCTGTAGAAGTAGTTCATATGTGCTTGATTTATCACAGTGAATTGCTCTCAATGCACGTTCTTGTATTTTTTCTAATTTTCTCTTGTCAGAAGCTTTACAAAAGTGCCACATCATGTCACAATATGTTAGATTTGGCAGAATAGCAGCCTTTTAGAGTCTGGGTTTTGTTGCTGTTGGTATCAGATTTCGAAGTCTAAAAATAACTCCAATCTTTTGACTTGACTTAATGCACACTGTTCTGATATGTTCACTGAGAATCATTTTATTATCAATTGTAACTCCAAGCAGTTTCAGTTTATCAGTTTGATCAATAACGTCTCCATGAGCTTTAACTTGTATAGCTTCATGTTTATCTATGGTATGATTCTCGTGTATAACCATAGCTTGGTATTTTTGCTTATTTGCAGAAAGGAAATTGCTTTTATACCATGTTGTAGTTTTTTCAATATCAGAATTTAATGCTGCTTCTACTTCTTGTGATATTTTCCGAGATACATATAGGTGATGGTCATCAGCATACATGCTAATGTTGCAGTGCTCTATTCCATATGCCATATCATTTTGATAGATGTTCCAGAGCAAAGATCCAAGAGATGATCCTTGGAGGCATCCTCTGTCAGTAGCTATCCATTCACTTCTGCTATCTCCCAACTTTACCCTACTCTGTCTGTTGGAGAAATAAGACCTAATCAAGCCAATAGCATTTTCTTTCAGTTTAAACCGTTAGAGTGGAAAGCAGAATTATGGTAAGGAAAGTGGCGACTTGAAAATGAAATGAGATATCAAAATGATTTAAGCCGCTGTTTTTGTTATTCAGCGCTGCAGAAATGTGGACAGGAATAAACCTTGTTTTATTATTCAAACAGGTCATCATCAAAGCCAGAAGTTGCTATGGTTACACCTCTGTATGATTTTGATCCTATTTCATGCCAAGGTATGTTTTTAGCATTTTTTGACCATGCTTGTGCAAGGGTCAACTCAGTGGCTGGAAAGCATTGCATGATTGACAGGCCCGTCGGAACAGAATTCATATTGGGGGAGCTGAAACGAGGTGCGAGCGAAGCGAGCAAAAAACAGGGGTCCGGGGGTCTTGCCCCGGGACAATTTTTCATGACCTCGCCCTTTAGATCGTTGGAAAGCGTCCATTTTTGGAAAATGTGCCATTTACGGAGGAAGCAAAGGATCACGACTAATGGGAATCTTTCCATAAAAATTTTGAAATTTTAGACTTCTATGACATCGAAAGATATTGCATTTCTGATAGATTCTGGTAGCTTCCTCGAATATATACGAGTTTGAATCTTCATTCCTACGACTTTGGCTATTACAGCCTTTTCCACTTACAATATTAGCAAACTTCAGCAAATTATTGGGGGGCTGAAGCCCCCCCAGCCCCCTCCCTGCTTCCGACGGGCCTGAGATTGATAACTGTTGTTTGTAAAACAAAGACCGAAGACAGAAGACCAAAGATAGAACACGATGATGAAGAAAGCCAGTTTAACCATAAATTCAGTGCCAAGTTTACATTAGATGTTGCCAAATTTAATTTCCTCTCTGAGAAAATATGTGGAAGATATGCATAATCGAATAAATTGATATGATTTCAGAAGCCTTCAATCTTCAATGTGCAGGAACACCACCCCTATGGAACACCGTTTGCACAAAAATGACATAAACTAGGTTTATGTTGCATAGGAATATATGTTACATGTTTCATAGGAATGACCCGAAACATTTTGTCTTTCCGTTGTTTCCCCTCTCAGCACTGTAATCAGCATAAGTAAGAAACTGCGTCTCTCCTACGGAAAAGAAACTTCCCAGCTTTTGTTCTGAAGTCTGAAGTGGATACGAATGGTTTTATTTTCTTTGTCTGCAATTTGGGCGCTGGGGTGCATCCATTTTTGTCCAAGGTTCAACTCCCAGGGGAATGTTCTTTGCACATATCCTCATTGCCGGACTATCAATATGTAGATCCTTACCGTACTCCCGTCCTTTCTTTAATGAAAAAGCTAAGAGAGAGTCCAGGCTTACTTAGATCGCTTTCTTTTTCCTGTTAGGCTCCAGAGGAAGCATAAAAGAAGGTTTTAACGGGGGCCTTAAATGAGAGGGGAAGCTAATTCTGAGCGAAATGGGACAGAAAACGTCTTAAAATCCAAGGCCAAACTACAATGAAGCCATCATTCCTTTGAAATGATCACCAGCTTTGTTTGAGTTTGCAAGGAGGCTTACAGAAAACTTTTCAGCATTGAAATTTTGAAGAAGGCTGGGTAATTCCATGTCAATGAGGGACAGCATGTTAACCATGTACTCTTAGATTTTGCTGATTTTTTATCATTAGATACCAGCAAACTTGAGAGGAAACGTTAAACTTTTTCGATAAAGTAGGATTAAGAGGTACGTTAGATTCAGTGGCAAATCACGTATTGATCTTACAATGGTTGAAATTGATATGTTTCATTAAAGTTCCCGCTTTTAAAAACGTATATAGCTGTAGACGGATGATAGTAGCAACATATCCAAATTTCAGCTTTCTACGATTGCTCGTTCTGAAAATATCGTAATTCAAAGTTTTGACATTTTTGGGCCTAAATCTTATTTGGCAGCCATTTTGAATTTACTCTTTTCATGAAATTAGCTATCTTTCGATCAACTCCTCAGAATGGTGTCATCCAAGTGTGGTTTCCATACAAATGTGCGGTGGCGAGCACAAAAATAGCCTGAAAATGATGTTAAAACAAATAGATATGACCATAAATGCGCAAATAAATTTAGATTACACGATTTGCTTTTGTTCATACTTTAACTTTAACGCCAATCCTGAGCATCGCGTAAAGCATTTTGCTCAAATGAATAAAGGAAGCTATAAATTGGCCACTACAAAATGTGAAGATGGGAGAGATGTCAGCAAAGATAACCAGCAAACTCACTGTAAAACCAGTAACACTCCATCCGCCCCCGACTAATGAAGAATTCCAACACAGCAAGCGACTTGTCATGCCAGAATTCTCCACCCAAGGCAAGCTACATTTCAAAGTTCTCCGATCTCACATCGCCACATTGTGCAGTAAACCAAGGAAAAAATTTTAAATACATTATTTTACTCTTTTATATAAAAACATTATGTAAATTAATTTTTGAAATATGTTATTTTAATCTTCTATATATATTTATACCTAAGAACAATTGTAAACATTTCAGTATGTAAGTACTTGGTTTGCTACTGCGGCTTTGAATCGTTCCATGCCTTCTATCATTGTGATTTCATTTGTGAGTCGGTTCCAATCGACAATCGTTCTTGGTAAAAAAACTGAATTTGTAGTTGTCACATGTTGTGGACATCTGAATGGGTCTCCATGCCCCGGAAGATAGGGATCTCGTTGTTCGTATTGTTGGCATCATAACGTAGGATGGAATTGTGATTGCAATATCATTATTTTTTATCTTAAACATTATTATTAGCCGTCCATACAGTTTTCGTTGACGAAGAGGC
Organism: Aurelia sp. 4 Dawson et al 2005; assembly: GCA_964019985.1. Taxonomy (NCBI): domain Eukaryota; kingdom Metazoa; phylum Cnidaria; class Scyphozoa; order Semaeostomeae; family Ulmaridae; genus Aurelia; species Aurelia sp. 4 Dawson et al 2005. Next base: position 8,966,493 of record OZ026507.1, on the reverse strand, counting down.
TGCCATTCCAGTTGACGCAGGAGGTCTGAGACACTAGCTGTCCAGCTGCACTGATTCATTGCCCATCTAGCAGCTTTTCTTTTAACTTTTCTAGCTGTTCAATTTTGTTTCTATGATGGGGTCCATACTGATGACGCATATTCGAGCTTTGGTCTTACTAATATTTTGTATGCTGTAGCCTTGACTTGAGTAGAGCATGCAGAGAGGTTTCTACGTAGAAACCTAAGGTGCTACTCGCTTTGTTAGCAGTGTCTGTTATGTGTTGAGACCTTGACGTATTTCGTTCCAGTTCGACTCCCAAGTAAGGATGGCGGTCAACTTCTGGCACTTGAACATTATTCATTGGGTATTGGAATTGAATAGGATTCTTCTTTTTACTAACTTTTAAAGTGTGGCATTTTGAAACATTAAATGACATCTGCCATGTATTCGACCACTTTACCAGGGACTGCAAATGATTCTCATGTCTCTCAGCATCAGATAATGAATCTATTTCACGAAATAGCAGACAATCATCGGCAAAAAAGTTTGATATAGGTTCCTTTGGACACGTTATCTCCGATATCATTGATATGTAGTAGGAACATTAAGGGATCCAAGACTGTCCCTTGTGGAACTCCTGATGTAACACTTGACTCTTCTGACTTGTCACCATCCACTTCCACTCTCTGCTTTCTGTTTGTTAGCCACGTACGGATCCTGCCCAGCGTCTTGTCTCTTATTCCGTAGTGGTCAACTTTTGAGTAGAAGTCGTTGATGAGCAACAGTATCAAAACCTTTGCTGAAATCCAAGACAAGGACATCTACTTGTTTATTTCTATTCAAATATCTCTGAATTGACTGTCATTATTAGCTGTTATTCACATGAATGCTACTCACGGAAACCATGTTGAAACTTCACTAGTATGTTGTTGCGATTTAGATGTATCATTATCTGTTTATGTATCACATGCTCCATCATTTTACATGTCACTGCTGTGAGTGTCACTGGTCTGTAGTTCTCTGCTTTTGATCTATCTCCTTTTTTGAAAAGTGCTACCACATTTGCATTTTTCCAGTCATCGGGCAAGGTGCCTGTATCATATGATTGTTGCATAATGAAGGTAAGCATAGGAGCAATCTCACTTGCATATTCTTTTAATGTTCTGAGTGGTATTTCATCAGGTCCATTTGATTTGTTTGTGTCTAAGCCTGTCAATAGTTTTTCAATCCCAGCCATTGTGAATGCGATGTCAGTCATTGATGGAATGGAGCTTTCTCCTAAATCAGGTAATGTGCCAGTATTCTCTTGTGTGAATACCCTCTGATACTGTTCGTTTAGAACCTCAGCTTTGTCTTTGCTGTCTGTGACTAGCTTTCCATTTTTGTTTATTAGGGGCGAAACTCCCCTGTTTTCATTACGCTTACTTCTTATGAATCTCCAAAATTTCTTAGGCTTTGATTTGATGTTTTCCTCTGGTATCCCATTTACATAATCATTAAATTTTGTCTTTATTAGTCCTTTGTTTTTTAGACTCAGCTTGTCATGCTTCTTTTTAATAGTTTGATCGTTGCCATTTTTGTATTTTTTATAGAGCCTCTTTCTAGCTTTTATCATTCTTTTGATATCGTAGGTCATCCATGCAACGTCCTGTTTTGTTCCTAGTAACTTTGGTATATGTTTGTTGATGGCATCAAGTATTCCAAACTTAAAGAGATTCCAGTTTCCTTCAAGTAATTGACTTGTTTGCTGCCATCCTACAGAACTTCGAATTGAGATCAATTAGCTCTTCTCTCAAGCCAGCCTCGTTGACTTTTCTGGATAAGTACACCTTTCTTGGTTTCTTCTTATTTCTGTTCGCTTCAGTTTTAACATTAAATGTTATTCCATGATGGTCACTCATACCATCAGTATCACTTCAATATTTTCAACTTGATCCTTATTTGATGTAAATACCAAATCAAGAATGTTCCCTCTCAGATGGGTGGGTTCTTCAACATGTTGACTGTATAAATCTTCACAAGTTTCTAACATGATAGCAGAGTATGCTATTGGGTATTGCGATTTTGGCTTGACTTCAGTTTTAGTCCAATCAATATCAGGTAGGTTGAAATCTCCTCCTAATATTACATTGGGAGTAGCGCGACTTGCCATTAGGATATTCTCCATTGATTCATTTGTGCTTAGATTTCTATAATATGATCTTATATTATATAAATTGGTTTTCTTAGGTGGATTTTTGCCCAAACAATTTCAGCCTCTGCGTCTATTGATTTTACTTCAGAGGCTAACAAGTCATTTTTTACTGCAATTATAACACCACCACTGCCTTTCCTATGGTCTTTCCTGAAGATTTGGCCATGGTGTCTATCCGGAAAGATCTCTTAACTGCAAAATGATTTGTCTAATTTTGTTTCAGATCCAATAATTACATCCGGGTTTTCAGTGTCTATGTGAGCCTGGAGTCTTGCAATTTTTTAAGTAGATTGTAGGCTCTTGAAGTTCATTTGTAGAATTTTTAACTTTTTATTGACATGCTTTGTTTTATCTGGTCTTTTTGATGGAATGGTGTTACTCTTCTTGGTAGCAGTGGCGGATTTAGGGGGTGGGTGCAGTTGGGGGCAACTGCCCCCCTTTCATGATGAAACTCAGCTTGGCGCCCCATTTTTGGCAAGAAGGGCGCCCCTTATCCTGACCCAAATTCACTGTCTTTTCGAGTTTTGTTCTGAATGTGGGGAAACATATAGCTTAAGGCGTTATTAAATTGAAAAACCAGATAATTTTTACTGACAAAATGCCTAAAAATTTCTGCGCGCCTTCAGCGCGATTATCTTTTGCTATATATTTGGCGCCCACTCTGCAAATTGCCCCCCGTTCAACTTTGGGCTGGATCCGCCCCTGCTTGGTAGTGTTCGTATGAATTTTTGGTGTGGAGCATGAAATGGGCACCCTACCTTGTGTGTGCAGGGTTAAAGGTTCGGGTTCTTGGTTTGATGGCAGTAATTCATAGCTGTTGGATGACAAGGATATTGTGTCCAAGGATAGTGACAATGTAAAATTTGGCATACCACAAGCACAGCATATCCACTCCTGGCTTGTATTGGCAAGGGCTTCATATACCTCAGTTGACATAAGCATACAATCAACATGATGCCATTTATCACAACCATCACAAGCTATTCCTCTTTGCCCCCGCCTGACTGCCTTATTACATATTTGACATGGGTATTTAGCAGTTGCTGGACTAGGGTTTGTGTTGACATCTCCACTAACAAGTAGTATAAATATCAAGATATATTGATGAGGTGTGACTTTTGTGCACTTAGGCCCACACTGAGTATCCAGTAGGCGCTTGTTCTTGTATAAAGAGTTGATACTGGCCTTGAATGCAATGGCACTGTTATGGACTCCCTATGGACGCTATTATTCTAGTATTCTTAGGTAATCGGTGCCATGATACACTTGGATTTTTATGCATGTTATGTTCGGTTCAACACGGCCTACTTCTTGATTTCATAACACTACTGCGGATATGCAGAGGATATAATAAAATGGCGACGAGAAAAAGCAAATAATCAAGACTTGCAAGGAATATGGCTGCAAAACTTGACCTGGCACCACTACCAAGTTTCGATCCACACAGCGATCAGAGTAACCTTGCCGCACGATGGAAAACCTGGATTAAACGTTTTCATACATTCATCAAAGCAGCAAATACTTCAAACAAAACCCAGCAGAGAGCATTACTACTCTATCAAGCAGGCCCTGAAGTCCAGGACATCTTCGAAACATTTGCAGATACGGGAAGGGATGATGATTTGGATGCAGCAATCAAAAGTCTCACAGAATATTTCGCCCCAGCACAAAACACAGATTTCGAGATATTTCGTTTTCGTCAAGCAAAACAACAACCCCAAGAAACTTTGGAGCACTTTCACACTCGCTTGAGGAAACTGGCTCAAACATGCTCATTTCCCACAGACTCAGTGGATAACGAAATAAAACAGCAAATTATTCAAGGCTGCTCAAGTTCCTCATTGCGGAAGTACGCACTGAAAACAAAGGGCGTCAAATTACAAGATATTTTGGTAAAGGGGAAAACAGATGAAATCAGTAACGAACAGGCCAAAGAAATAGAAAAACAAACCACAGAGCCAACAGAAAAATTACAAGCTATGGAAATCGAGCAGAAAAAGTACAAGCCGAGTCGCAGAGGAACAACACATCAACAACGAAATTCTGCAAATACACCCGCAAGGAAACCAGCTACTTGTTACAACTGTGGATTCGACTACCCTCATCGTGATAAACCCTGCCCAGCCCAAGGAAAAACATGCAGTTACTGCAAGAAACAAAACCATTTTACTCGCTGTTGCAAATCACGTCTGAAAAACCAACTAAACCGCGAGAAAGTAAATACAGTAAAGGATGATACCAGCTCAGATGACAGCTCAGAGGAATATGTTTATTGTATGGATAAAACCAATGCACACTCAAAGAAATTGGAGACTAAGCTCACGATCAATGGACAGGAAGTATTGTTTCTCATCGACACAGGAGCAAGTGTAAACATTCTGGATGAAAAATCGTTCGACAAAATTAATACCACAGGGAAACCAGTCGTGCTCAAGAAGTCAAACACAAAAATCTTTGCCTACGGATCAAAAGCACCACTCCAGCTGCTAGGAACTTTCGAAGAAACTGTAGAAACAAACAAAAAGATTGCCATTACACGATTCCATGTCGCAAAGAATGTGGAAGGAAATTTGCTCAGCTTTCAAACAGCTCAAGAGTTGCACCTCATCAAGATCAACATAAACAGCGTGCAAACAGAAACAACAGCAGCGAAACAAACGAATTCAGCGAAGCCTACGATTGATTCTCCCGATTACGTCAGCCACTTGTTGGAACAGCACAAGAAAATTTTCAAAGGTGTTGGAAACTTAAAAGACTTCGAAGTCAAACTTCATACAAATCCTGAAGTCAAACCTGTTATCCAAGCGCAACGTCGTATACCTTTCCACATACGAAAGAAAGTTGAGACAGAATTAGAACGACTTGAGGAAGATGACATAATTGAGAGAGTAGAAGGAGCCACACAATGGGTAAGCCCGTTAGTAATAACCCCAAAGAAGAATAGCGATGAAATAAGAATTTGCATGGACATGCGTCTGCCTAACACTTCAATTTTACGCACAAGACACCCCATGCCAACAACAGATGAACTGATCTCTGATTTGAACGGTGCGTGTCATTTTTCTAAACTCGATTTAAAACAGGGATACCATCAGCTGACACTGGCAGAAGAGTCGAGAAATTTGACAACATTCACAACACACAAGGGACTCAGGAGATACAAACGTCTTTGTTTTGGAGTAAACTCAGCAGCAGAAATTTTCCAGAACACCATTTCTCTGACGATTCAAGATATCAGCAATAGAGTTAAAAAGTGTGACGTCATGAAGCATAGCAACGAGGTCACTGGTTCTAAACAAGGCGTTGCTATGCAAAACACCGAAGTGTGTTCCTGGCAGTCAGGGATAGTCAAAAAGTTTCGATGCTAAAATGGTTCAGTGCTTTGTACCTGACTGTAATCACCAGTCGGAAGCCAAAGATTGCAGTTTTTTCCGCTTTCCTCGCGATCTAAAGGAGCAGAAACGATGGGAGAAGCTGATACGAAGAGCAGATAAAGGGCCTACTTCGTCTTCCCGTGTTTGTAGCTGCCATTTCAGGAATGGAGATAAAACAAATGGGCCTACAATTTTCAAGCGGAATGCCTCAAAGCTTTTTCCCGAAGAAGAAAAAAACAAGAAAACCAAAATTCGAGCAGCAAAGGAAACACGGAGCAATGATGATCTTCAAATGCAAAGAGCCCAACAAGGGAACACAGAAGTGCACGATGAATTAGGCGTACCCCAGGGAGCGCACGGGAGTAACCAACCGATCTCAGGTGGAAGCAACGTAGTGCTTCAAATCGAACTCGAAACTGTAAGAAGAGAACTTGAGAGCCTGCGACTTCAGAACAAATACCAAAGGGAAAGATACTCAGTTGCAAATCTGAGTGATGCTGTCATTCGTATGGAGACAGGTCTCCCTAACAGGCAGATATTTGACATTGTTGTGGGCTATGTTCGTAGATTCGAGGGGTCAATCAGTTACTACCTTGGCTGGAAAGTAGAGTGTCTGAAGTTGGAAGACCAGGTTTTCCTAACACTGATGAAAGTAAGACAGAACTATACCAATCTTCATTTGTCACAGCTTTTCAACTGCAGTTGTGTCACAGTGAGAAATATAATTGTAACTTTTGTACATGTGCTGTACACATTGCTGTATGAAGACTGCATGCAAGGAGTCCCCTCAAAGGAGAAAAATGCAGCATCACAACCTGGCTCCTTTGTTTTTTATGGGAACTGTAGAATGGTCATAGACTGTACTGACATTGAGGTGGCAACACCATCAAACATGTCTGAACAAAAGCAGACCTACTCTTCATACAGAGGTATGAACTCCTTCAAAGTACTGATAGGAGTAGCACCAAATGCAGCTATTACATATGTGAGCCCACTTTATCCAGGATCAACTTCTGATAAAGTGATTGTCCAGAAGTCAGGAGTGCTGTCACATTTCGTTGCTGGGGATCTCATCCTTGCTGATAAGGGCTTCTTGATACAAGATATCGTACCACAGGGGGTATCCGTCAACATACCCCCATTTCTTGACAATGCCAAATTTACTGAAAGAGAAATAAAGATCACCAAGGGAATTGCGAAGTGCCGAATTCATGTAGAAAGAGCTAACGCTCGCCTGAAAGATTTCAAAATTTTAAGCTGGATTCCAGCAAGACTTCGAGGCCATGCAGAAACTCTTTTAAAACTGTGTGCTGCACTCGTAAACTTGCAAAATCCATTGATAAAAGAAGTAGCTGGAACTTTAGATGTTGATAATGCATAATGTAATATGACCTGGGCCAATCCATGTGATACCTGTAAAATATATGCCCAATTTTTGAAGCTGTGTGAAGGAGGAGTGGACCTTCCTGGGTTTCATTAATTTCTCTAGGCAAAACTTTGAATTAAAAGGTACATTGGTTTTGGTAAATGAGACCGATTAATGGCTACTTTCGTGGCAGGAAACTTTTCAATTTCAGCGGCATGTTATGACACTGAATTGTGCTTGAAAAACAGAAAATCAAAATGTACTAGTAATTTCAGACAATCAAAAAAAGTTACAGACAAGTTACCCATTACACTATCTACTAATTACTCCTTAAAGCACTACATGGATGAATAATGAATAATACCATGGGGAGCAACAGACTACTGTATGATAACTCTATGGCAATAATCAATTCATTATGCCCTTGATGGTTTAGTTTTGAAGAACAGTTCTGAATTTCAAATCATTTCACCATGATTTTTGCCTGATTTATCCAGATTACAGTTAAGCACATCAAAATGGTTGAGGGGCTTCAGCCTTCCACTCAGTACATGTGTAGGTCTAAGTAAAAGCAATTTTCTATAATTTAAACGGTTAATGGGAATAGAATCATTTCACGGTAGCTGTACCAATTGGGAACAGAAATGTTGGAAACCCTTGGAGTATACTACAATGTACAGTGGATTGCAATTCAGACCTTTCACACATCAGGACCTTCCTACCTGATGATTCTTAAGAATTTCTTGGATCAAAACTTTTTAGGTCCTTAAGGTTTGCCCTTCACTCTATTTACTTCAGTCTTTCATGACATGTAAGGACTGCTGTCGGAAAGTACAGAATCCCTTAAGCCTCTAGGAATTGTGACAAGTTCCTATCATTCTATTCTGTGCAAAGCCTGTACTGTGTATCTTTTCAATCATTACCACAAGTTTCCCTTCTGTTTGCTGAGTTTGCTGCTATTCTAACTTTTTAATGTTTTAATAGGTTGTGGGTAGTAATACTCTTTTTGTACTAACAGTCAAGTATGTTTTTTAACATAGTTTCTTTGTAGAAAGTCCTTAATTTCTCAAGATTATGTCCCCATTCAGTATCTTTCTGTATCTCCAGAATAAATGTCTGTTTTAAAGTCCAGATAACAAAGAAACAAAGCTGCCTCTCAGTCACATACAACTGGCCTTGAATTTGATGATAGTATATGTGACTCTTCTTTAACGTGAACTTATCATCTCCACTTTTCTCTAAACAAAAACCTTTAGACATTACTGCCTCATTGATGGTATTTTGCCTTTGGGTGAAGGGACATTTAACTTCCAGCAAAGCATTCGAGCCTATCAGCCCATCAGGTGTTGCCCCAAGAGTCCCTGAAGGATCAAGCCAAAGACCAGATTCTTTGACAGCAAGCCCTGTTGCTTGCTCCAATGCCTTAACTGCTACTGACTCATTATTTATGCCCCAATTAATGGCATGAACTCCAGATAAATTGTAATCTCCCAGCACTCTTCTCACTAAACTTGGTGTGACTCTTTTGGCTTGTAATACATAGCCAAAGTTGCTTGAGGTTAGGCGACCCTTTCTTAACATCAGCCATGCAGGATTGTCCCGTTGTCCAATGGTTGCATTGTTGATTGCAATGATTTGTTGTGGTGTTACCTTCAGTTTTTCCAAAAGATAGTCCTCTTGGCTTCCTTCCCACTCTATAAACTCTTTAGAAAGAATCAGGTTTTCAATTGTTGGTGCAGGAAGGCACATCCGGGGGGGCTCTGGTGACATTATCCAGGCCATTGCCGTGAACTTTCCATATTTCTTAAGTTCATCTTGAAACCATTTCCTGTCATCTTGTACAATGGGTCTCTGCAAAGGTCTGTAATCATCCCTGGCCAATAGATACATCTCCTTCACACTCTTCGCCTCTTTTGCTGCTTGCTGTCTTTTCCAAGTGCACTCTATGTCTGTCCTACTCAGATTATGAATAGCATGTATAACCAAAGCTGCTGCATGGCTGCATTTGTAATTGCCACGTGGACATTCACATTCTGATGAAGATATTTTATCTTTACTTATGTAGACCTAAAAAGAAGAAGCTGGAAATAAGGGCTTGGCTTCATACAGGCATCCTCCCTAAGCTTTTTGAAACAAACAATGTAGAACATATTTTCTTTTGTAAATAGTAGACCTTGTAAGTAGGATTTAGGTTGTAAATTGGTTTTTAGTATATTTTTTATACTTTCGATATTTATTTTGTGATTAAGTTATAATTTAATTTTACGGGAGGGCCCCTTGAAAACCAGCATCAGTGTTGAAGGGCTTCCCTCCCTGTAGATAAATAAATGAAATGGAAAATTTTTATCTTTTATCTTTGTTGCACCTACTAAAATGAAGAGTGAACCTGAACAACCCACAACATACAACATCAGTTTAAAAACTCAACTATGGTCACAACCAACCAAAACCAGCCAGTTCATTCCTTAAGCAAGCTCGTGCTAGTAATCAAGAATACTTGGTTGTCCAAAATTACCCCATGTTTACCTTGGTATTACTTATTTGTTAAAAAGACTGGTGGATATATGAATCTACAATTTCATGGTGCAAATTCAAATTTTCCTCACACCTGTTAACACAGTTTTCATTACAAATAAACAACATCGAACAGTTGACAGTATTTCAACATGAGGGTTCACTTGCAAGACATGGTTTTTTGTGAAGTACCTACTGTATCTGTCACACCACGATTAGTGAGTTGAGGCAAGGTCGGGCCTAAAGTCTCGTTCTTACCAAATAAAGGTTTTCAACTTTTTCAGTCTTTATCAGTCTATAGTGAAATTGGCGAAGATGGAGAGAAAGATCTAACTATCATCAAAGAAGAACTTAACATTGCTTAACCAGGCCTGAACATTAACATTGAACTTAACCAGGCCTGCCTGAGTGAGATCGGCCTAATAAGACAGAGTATGAAACTCGAGTACTTACGGTTGCCTTGTATGCTTTGTCTTTCATGCTCGCTTGAATTTTCCCATTGATAATTCCAGGGCAATAAGAAAAGGACAGGATATGATCCGATTTGAAGTGGTTTTCACCGCGTTTTATCGATTTAGGCTCGTCAGAGAAGAAGGTAACCAGCGATGAAATCGTGATAGCAGCCATGTTTGCGGTTTGTTTAGAACCAGCGACCGCGTTGCTATGGCATCATGACGTCACGACTTTTTAACTCTATTCCAAAAACATGTCTGATGACGTCATAATTTGGGGAAAGACCCTTGAGGAGCACAACACTGCATTAACCAAAGTATTGCAACGATTCGAGGAGAAGGGAATCACTCTCAATGATTGGAAATGCCGTTTCAACAAAACACGTCTTCAATTCTACGACCTAGTCTTCAGCAATGAAGGAGTTAGCCCTGACCCAAGCCTCGTACAAGATTTTGCCAATACACAGCCACCAAAGAATGTTAGCGAAGTCCGAAGTCTACTAGGAATGTCTCAATATTGCGCAAAATTCATTCAAGATTATGCATCAATCACAGAGCCCCTGCGAAGGCTAACACAGAAAAATGCTCAATTTCAATGGGGAAAAAATCAACAAGAAGCGTTCGAAAAACTGAAGGAAACTCTCTTATCGGATCCAGTGATGGCTTATTTTGATATTGCCAAGCACACAACAGTCACAACTGATGCCAGTCCATACGGAATTAGTGCGATACTGTCCCAAACATCAACACCAGAAGCGACAGATCATAAAATTGTAGCATACGTATCAAGATCATTGACGCCTGTCGAACAGCGTTACTCTCAGACAGAACGTGAAACGTTAGGACTAGTATGGGGAATTGAACGTCTTCATTTATTCTTATATGGAGCAGGAAATTTCGATGTGTTTACAGATCACAAAGCACTCGAAACGATTTTCAACAATCCCGTTGCCAAACCACCAGCTCGCATCGAGAGATGGCAACTTCGACTCCAAAATTACAGCTTTACCGTCAAGTTCAAGAAAGGATCAGATAATCCGTCTGATTGCATGTCACGTCACCCAGCTTCACATCGCCCAGAGCAAGATACAATTGCAGAGGAATACGTAAACTTCATCACCAAGAATGCAGTCCCAAAGCCATGACATTACAAGAAATTGAAGAGGAGACGGAAAATGACAAAACCCTCCAAGCCGCAATTGACTTAATTCGCAGAAATCGATGGCATGAAGTAGATATGATCCAAGATCCTACCATTAACAAACAAGATCTCAAAATCCTGCGCAGCACCAAACAAGATCTCACCGTGAAAGGAAGCATAATTCTAAAGGGCACAAGAATTGTCATACCGCAGAAACTACGCCACAAAGCTATAGAACTTGCTCATAAGCCAGGACACTCAGGCACAACTAAGACAAAATCATTACTGCGTGAAAAAGTATGGTTCCCATATATCGATAAGATAGTGAAAGAATTCATCGAGAAATGCACTGTTTGTCAAGCAACAGGACAAGAAAACAGCAAGGAACCAATGCAGTCAACAGATTTACCACCAGCCCCATGGCACACAGTCAAAGCAGATTTCTTTGGACCAGTACCTTACGGAGAATACTTACTGTCAGTCATTGACACATACAGTCGATTTCCTGAAGTTGAAATTGTTAAATCAACAGCAGCAGGAAGCATCATTCCAAAACTTGATCGTATTTTTGGAACACACGGAATTCCAGTCAAATTTATATGTGACAATGGTCCACCATTTAACGGAATCGAAATTGAAACGTACATGAAAACATGGGGAATTGAATTCAAACCAGGAACACCACTATGGCCTAGACAGAACGCAGAAGTAGAATCGATCAATCGACCTCTCAAGAAACTACTTCAAACGTCTCAGATTGAAGGAAACAATTGGAGAAAGGAATTACACTTATTTCTACTTAACTACAGGTCAACACCGCACTGCACAACTCAAGTTGCACCCGCCGAACTTTTGTTCAATCGTGTGATAAGAACGAAAATTCCAGTCGTAGGAATTACATCGAAACCATCAAACAAACGCAAGCTTGTACAACGAAATGACAGAGAAAGCAAGGCAAAAGCGAAAATCTATTATGATAAACGTCAGCACACAGAACCATCCGACATCAGAGAAGGAGATCTCGTACTCGTCAAACAAGAAAGAAAGAACAAACTTACAAGTAAATTCGATCCAAAGCCATATCGCGTCATTGAGATCAGAGGAACCAAAGTAATCGCTGAGAGATCAGACCATAAGATAACTCGAAACATCTCATTCTTCAAAAAGTTCTACAACTCTTTTGATTCAACAACCGATTCAGAAACTGATGATGATGATACAGTTCAAGCAGACAATAACATTCGAGATGAGACTCAACCTGAAGCCGAAAAAGTACGCCAATACCCAATGAGATTACGCACGATGTCTATGTACTATGGTCAAGTTATCACGCATTGAAAGTCACTTTATTAATAAACTGCTGAAACATATAATCGATGTTAGTAAATTTTATTTCCGAAGAAGAGGAGAGATGTTATGGACTCCCTATGGACGCTATTATTCTAGTATTCTTTGGTAATCGGTGCCATGATACACTTGGATTTTTATGCATGTTATGTTCGGTTCAACAGGGCCTACTTCTTGATTTCATAACACTACTGCGGATATGCAGAAGATATAATAGGCACTACTGATCCTTGTAGTAATATTTAAGTCGTCAGCTTCTTCTATTGTAGTTTTCTTGTAAATTAGCGAAGCCAGAACGATGAGATTCAGCATTTTTAAAAATGGGCCGCCATCTTAGAATTTCAATTCATCCAAAAAAAATCATATTTCACAATATTTTTTCATGTTGCGTGACTTTGACCATACAGATCTTTTGCAAGCTCAAAGTAGACACACACACCTACTTTCATGGAAAATATCTTCTTGGATAAACCTGTCATTAAGGTTTTATCCTTGTTTAAACTTTTTTGCATATATTTGTATTGCGCGCAACAACGGCAAAACTACATCACAACAAAATGCTTTAATACAAACATTGTTGCTGTTGGGAACAGAGTCCAGTGACGGAAGTGCCAGGCCTGATAGATCATGAAAAATCTGGAGAAAAATTAGCAACCATCTTAGATACCAATCGATGACTTGGCTTTAAATATTTGAATCCAAACGAAGAATAGAAGCATCATAGGAATTACGTATTGGGAGCACAAGGATAATTTTGAGCGGAGCAAAGGAACATGCTGCTTTTTAAGACTTCGTTTACACTATGCCGGTAGAATTTGAAAACGGCAGAGTTTTATGCTGCCTTGGAAAATAAGCTCCCGTTTACGCGATACCGGTAGTATTTTATTCTTATTCCATAGACAATAACAACTGACGTCAATAATCAATCAAGATAGATAAAACAACTACGACAATAAGAACAATAGGGAAGATTAAAATATTAATTGTATCGAGAAAAAACCACTATGGCAGGCTGTGCGTTTGATCTTCCTTGAGCGAAAGATGCTTGCAGCGAAGGACGAGTGAAAATATTAGAAGGCAGGAACACCACAATACAACGCAAAATAAATGACGACTATTATTTGGATTAAATATTGATTATATATATTATATATAAGAGCTGATATTTCGCCTCGACATACGAGGCTTCCTCAGAGCTAAACTAACGGAATCACAATTGTACAATAATTTGAATGAAGGTTAACCGTAACATGATTGGCTAAGTTGTGCTGCATCACAGGGGTGAATGTAAGTGGATGTGGGAAACATGATAATGTGGAGGAGGAAAGTGACATGATGATGATACAGAGAATAATGGTGATGTGATGGAATACAAAATAATAGGATAAGTAGAGGATATATATACATTGTGGTTGTTGTGTTGTTTTAATTTTGGCGCTGATCTTTTCGTTAGGGACTCACGCTGTTTTTTTAGGGTTTTCTGTTCTGCCAATCCTCTCTCGGATCTTTCTATTGTTTGTTTTGTAGCAACATGCGATCTTTTTCAGCTTCGGGGAGACAGACACAGCCACCGACTTTAACAGTTCTTCACTCTGCGCTTTCTTTGATCTTTCTCCCGCCACCTTTGTAATTACCGGCTGCTTTAACACATTTTAATTACGCATTGTAATAGGTAGGACCCGCTTAGGCTATTGTTTTGTATCCTTTGTAATTTCGATATCTTTATGTACGCTCCGTCTGATTTTGAACGGTCATTACTGATGAAGGCTTTGGCCGAAACGTTTACCAAGTTGTATTTTTTGAGTTTATCAATTTCTTAATACAATTTAAAGATTGAGCTAATGAATACATATATTGTGATTGTTAGTAGTAAGTTGCAGACTAGTGTTAGCGGTCAGTGGTCCTGTTCATGTCGTTTGGTGTGAGAGTATTAGCCAAACCAATGAAGTATTGCTCTTTGGCTCGCCTAACGTTCTCACGCTCGTTGTGCATTTGTAGCAGTGGCAGTATCTGTAGGTCATTGACAGAGTAGAAATTGCGTAAAGTGACGTCATCAAGCAATCTGATATAAGGAAGTGTTTGGATAGAAAAGGTTTTTGAAACGATAAATCAAGAGTTTAAGACCCAAGGAAGAAAATACCAAGTGTTGGCTAATTTCCGGGTCTGTTGCAGGGAGCTAGGGGGGGGGGGCTCAAAGTTGCGAGAATTTGCGCATGCGTGCACAGTTTCTGCTCTGTCTATGTCATTAACAGAGTGTACGGGTTTACAGAAGTGTTCTGCAACCCCGGATTTGTCAGTTTTTCTGTTAATGATGTCTCTGCGGTGTTCGTTAAGTCTGTCTCGTAGTCGTCTTCCTGTTTATCCTATGTATTGGCAGTTGTCGTTTCCGTTTTGTATGCATGTTTACATTGTATGGCGTAGATTTTGATCTTCATTTTAAATTCTTTAAAGACGGTGGCTCCATCAGCCAAGAGTGGCTGCTTTTTCAGGGGGCCGTGTCAAAACCTACTTACAATGAATAAAAAAAAGGAATATTTACAATGTTAAATTAGAATAAATGAAAAATAGAGGCGATATTTTTATAGTAGATGATGTTAGTCGAGTTGCAGTCTAGTCGCTGTTTTATTGTAAGCGTCTTGTTGGTGTTCGTAAAGGTGACTGTGTCGTCTCCGTCCAGTATGTGTGAGCAAGTGTTGCATTGTCGTCGTGAGTTGCATTTGTGTGACTCCCATGGAGCACTGGTTGAGTCACTTTTAATTTGGCGCGAACCAAATGATCCCGGAGGTTTTTGGGTCTACGGTAGCTGAGTATGGGAGATTGGGGGAAAGCCTCCTTGCAGCTCTCAGTGTCTTGTAGGATGTGGTAGTGTTGTTTGAGTATGGCTGTAATTTGTGGTAGGTATGGGCTGTAAGTAACCACAAACGGTGTTCTGTTGTTGTGTCATTTCTGTTTCGTTTTGAGGCTGTCTTATCTGGTAGTAGTAGAGGCTTTCCGTATTTCGTTGCGTACGTGTTTCCGTTTGTATTCTCTGTTCGTAAGGTAGGTCAGTAGTTCGTTGGTGCGTTTCTTGAAAGTCGTGTCGTTGGAGCAGATTTGTCGAAGTCGTAATTTTAGACTGTAGGGTATGGATTATTTGGTATGTCTGGGGCGTGCGGAGGTTGTTCTGTAAGATGATGTTGATGAGGTCCCATATGGTTTCTGTAGGTGGTCTCTGTGTGATACGTTTGTTAAGGTGTTCCTGGCAGCCTGGATGCCTTCAGAGTGAGGGATATTAGTATAGAGCGAGGAGACGTCCAGAGAGACAAGGAGAGAGTTGTTAGGGAGATTACCAAGTGAAGAAAGTTTGTTGAGGAAGTGTGTAGTGTCCTTGATGAAGGAAGGTAATTTAAAGACAAGAGGATTGAGAATATTACTAGCATATTCAGAAATGCGTTCAGTAGGATAATCGTTAGCTGAGACAATAGGCCTGCCAGATGGCGTCTGTCTGCTTTTGTGGATTTTGGGGAGGATGGAGAATCTGGAGCATCTGGGATCTCTAGGAAGGAGGTAACTGTAGGTGTCTTTGTCTATGTCTTCGTTTTGTTTCATTTTTTCTAAGTATCGTGTCACGGTCCTAGTGACTGTAAGATAACAAAATACTATTGTGGCTACCGCATGGCTAGTTTCCACCATCTTATTTACTCCCCCAATGCCACCTCCCAGTACCGGGGCCTGGAAACTAGTTGTCCTAACAAAGACACTGGTTCCCAGATCCCACATTCCTCCCCAAAGGAATATTTCTGGACTGTCCATTTAAATGCAATAACCAAATTTTATCCTCCTTGGAGTGTAAAGAATCTGAAACTCAAATCATTGTCCACTATCAAATATAAACTGTAAAATGTTTCAACTCAATAAGGTCCTTCTGCAAGTTTCTTCTTTCATACAAAGTTCTCATCCCTGTACCTCGCTGGTTTCCTTCGAATTCTCTGTGGACGCTCAAACCTTGTTTCATTTTCTGCTTGTCCTAAAGTTCTGTCTGCATCTGTCTCTGCTGTATCACTCTGTCCCTCTGCTCCTCTCTGATTCCCTTCTCTATCCATTCTCTCTTCTCCTTCAAATCCAACATCTGTCATTGTTTCATCTTCTCGAAAGAGTGGCTCAAAAATGTCCTCCTCTACCCCCCTTTGAAACCTTGGTGGTGTGGCCCCAGTGATATTCTTGTTAACTTTCTTGAAATGATTTACATGTCGTTTTATAACCTTGTCATACCTCTTGGCTATTATTTGGCTACCATTTCTTCGTATAACCTCATATGGCTCAGGATTGTATGCTGGAGTGAGTTTGTTTTTCTTTAGCTGCTTTACTAACACCCAGTCCCCTACTTTAGTATCATTCCTTTAACATAGCTTTTATGATCTGCATACCTCTTCATTCTCTGTTTTGACTTGTTGTCTGCTTCTTTCATTTCTTTTATGAACACATTCTGGTACGTTTTCTTCGTAGGAAGCCTTGTTTTGTATCTTCTGCCATTGAACATTATTGTAGAAGGGGCAAATCCTGTACTTTTGTGTGGTGCTGCTCGGTATGCCCTGAGAAATCGCTGAAGTTGTTGCCTCCAGTTTGATTGTTCTATCTTACAGGTCTGCATGAGCTTCTTTAAGGATCTCATAAAGGTTTCTGCCATGCCATTGGCCCATGGAGCATAGGGTGTTTTTTTGTCATGAGAATAACCCATATATGCTGCAAACTTGTCTAGGTCGTCCGAGTTATAAGGTGGACCATTGTCACTACCTAATGTGTCTGGAATTCCAAAATTTGACATGATACGATCTAGTGCAGATATTACACTTGGGGCTTTGGTTGAATGTAGAATTTCAACTGCTGGAAACCTTGAATACATGTCTTGGACAACAAGCAGGTATTCTCCAGTTGGAAGTGGTCCATACAAATCAGACACTAGACTGCTCCAAGGCTCTTCCGGCAGCACGCTGGGTTTAATTGGCTCTTGTTGAGGACCACTGTTCCCTGCCTGACAGGGAAGACAATCTTGGATCTCTAACTTTACATGTTCATAAATTTTTGGAAACCACATTGTTTCTTTTATCAATTGTTTAGTTTTAACAGCACCTAAATGGCTTTCATGCGCAACTTTGACAACTTTACTGCGAATTTCTGGGGGAACAACAATTCTTTCTCCTCTCATAATCAATCCCTCTTCGACTGAAAGTTCACTTAAAAGTTTCTTATATGAATGCAACTGCTTTGTGTGTGCTATTGGAATATAGCCAATATCTATGGCTTTTCTAAGATTGTTCATTTCTTCTGATGCAGATGTGCTTTGCTGCATTGTTTCTGCGGTGATTGCATTTGGCAGTGCCCACTTAATCAAAAGGTTGACATCTAGATCTAACTCATTCTGTTCCTCCAAGACTTCTCTCTCAGCCTTTACAGGATATCGTGATAGGTAGTCACTTGGATTAGTTGAACCCTTCTCATATAAAAGCTTAAAATTATAGCCTTGGGTCATTACTTGATGATGCTTGATTCTGGGGGGGGGGCACCTCTTGTTTGTATTTGTTGTAAAGTGGCAATAGTGGAAGATGATCAGTTATCACCTCAAAGTCCTGCAAACCATAGAGATAAATATGATTTTTTGTTATGCCAAAATGCACTGCCAGACTTTCCACTTCTATCTGTGAATATCTTGTTTCTGCATCCTTGAGTGGTCTGCTGTTATATCGGACTGGCTGATAACTATCTGTCTTGCTATCATACTGTGCTAGTATGCTACCTATGCCATCCTTTTTTGATCCATCTACATACACTCTAGTTTTCTTGTGAGGATCAAAGTACCTGAGTGTTTGTTCTCTGCAAATACTCTCCTTTAGCTTCTTAAATGCATCTCTTCCTTCTGTTGTCCATTCAAAGTGTGCACCTTTCTTTGTCATCTCTCTCAGTGGTGATGTGATCATGGAATAGTTAGAAACAAAATTTGAGCTGAAATTGCATAAGCCCAAAAATGATCTCAATTCTGCCATGGAGGAAGGCTCTTTGGCTTCCATGACAGCTTTAATTTTTTCTGGGTCTGTTCTCATGCCTCTTTGTGAGAAGATGCATCCAAAAAACTTAATTTCTCTCTTGTTGAATTCACATTTTTCTTTCTTTAGTGTTAAACCACAATCCTCCAATCTCTGAAGTACCCTAATCAAGGCTTGGTTATGTTCTTTCTGGTCTCTCCCATACACTATAATATCATCATAAATGTTTTCACAGTTGCTGATATCTGATATAGTTCTCCTAACTTCTTCATGAAACAGTTCTGCTGCTGAATTGGTGCCAAAATTTAATCTCTTCATCCGGCGCAGGCCTTGATGTGTGTAGGAAACAGTTACATGTCTGCTCTCAGGGTGTAACTGATATTGCATGTATCCTTGTTTCATATCTAGCTTGGAGAAAACTGTAGCTCCATTCAACTTGTATCTAAGCTCCTCTAGTGTTGGTATCACATGTCTTGTTCTTTTGATTGCAGAATTAGCTGTTGTCATGTCTATATTCATCCTCAATTTCCCATCTGATTTAGGTGTCAAGACCAGATTAGATATCCATTCTGTTGGCCCTTGAACTTCTTCTATGATATCTTCTTTCTCTAACTCACTTAATATTTCCTCCAGTGGCCCTCTTTTGGCAAATGGAATTTTCCTTTGTGGTTGAATTTTAGGAATTACTGTTGGATCAATGTCAAGCTTTATTTGTCTGTACTTGTGACATCCTATTCCCTGAAAAACCCTTGGAAACTTTCCTATCATCTCATTCACTTGTGCTTCAGATTGAATTGGCTCTTTCATTCTTTGTAATTTCTGATTTATGTCCTTCTCTGTTGTGAGATGTTTAGACATTTCTGTGTAAGACAAGTGTTGCATCTCTGGAACTTCTTTTTTGTCAAGGGCTTTTGTCAATTCCTCCTCAGAAATTTGCAATATATTCATATCAAATGCAGAATATTTGCTGAGGATTGATTTTACATTATTGCTTGCCGCTACATAAATATCTGCTGTTGTTGTATGCTTTCTGCTTTCAATCTTGGCCCTAAATTTCCCTCTTATCTGCAAAGGTGGGGAATTATATGGCTTCAATTTAGTCTTCTTGGATTTCTGCAATGTTGTTTTCTTTTCACTGTTATTCAATATCTGTTGATACACATCCTGCCCTCTTACATTTACTTCTGACCCAGAATCTATTTTCATTTGTACTTTGACCCCATTTATTTTAAGATTTACATTTGTAGAAGGATACTGTTTGGAACTAAAAATCTTGTTCTCCTCTTTGATTGCTGGTGTTTCAATTGGGTCAAGCTCAAACTCTACTGAATCAAAATTATATTCTTCCTGCTCTAGTGCTCCCTGCAAGTAATCAACTGTATTTTTTGTTTTACACATTCTGGCGAAGTGACCAGGCCTTTGGCATTTGTAGCAGGTGATATTCCT
Source organism: Aurelia sp. 4 Dawson et al 2005 (assembly GCA_964019985.1). Taxonomy (NCBI): domain Eukaryota; kingdom Metazoa; phylum Cnidaria; class Scyphozoa; order Semaeostomeae; family Ulmaridae; genus Aurelia; species Aurelia sp. 4 Dawson et al 2005. Next base: position 8,946,657 of record OZ026507.1, on the reverse strand, counting down.
GGCCCTGCAGTCATGTTGATCTGTGAAATGTTCTCCACAGGGCTGACAATTCTTGGTTTGTCGGTTCCCTTGAGAATTGTAGCTTGGTCGGTCACGAAAACGAACAGGTTTGGATCCTGGTTGTGTATCTCCTTTGTATTGAAATTTACTATCCCTTCTGACAGCATCAACTGCTGATGCTTCCACTTTGAATGCTTCCTCTGTTTGTTTCATATACTCCACTTCTCTTTTTGTCAATTCTATGGCCCTAGCTTTTTCTACCATCTTTTCACATGACATATCCTGTGCTATAATCTCAGCTTGTAGCTTGCTAGAATTAGTATGCATTGTTACTGCTAATTTAATGGCCTCCTTCAAATCCATTTTGTCAAACTCACAGTCAACCCCTGCTGTTTTCAATCTTGTTATCCAGTGATCATGAGTCTCTGTCGAGCTTTCAGGTTTCATGCAGAAAAATCTGTACCTCTCTGCCGTTAAGTTCTTTTTCTCCTTAAAATAAGTATCCAGAGCAGCCTTTGCTGTTCCATACGTGTTTGGAGTGTCTTCATCCAATGTCCTCAAAATATCCCTGAGTTCAGCACCACTAACTGCCAGCAGAGCAGATCTTTTCTTCTTTTCATCTGTTACATCCTCAAATTCTAGGCAGCTTTCAAAATTTTCAATGTAGGCCCTCCATTTTCTGTCTGTGTTACTTGATCCATACTCATCGGGTTTGAACTCTCCACATATTGACTTCAGGTTTGTCAACGTTGTTGACATCTTGAATCAATTGATAAGCCTACCTTGATCCTGCTCGCAGCGCCATTGTAAGATAACAAAATACGATTGTGGCTACCGCATGGCTAGTTTCCACCATCTTATTTACTCCCCCAATGCCACCTCCCAGTACCGGGGCCTGGAAACTAGTTGTTCTAACAAAGACACTGGTTCCCAGATCCCACAGTGACTTTGTTGGTGATGTCATTGTCGTGTTTTTCGTAGAATTTGGTGTCAGTCAGTTGTCGTTTGCATTCGTTGATGTAAAACTGTTTGTCCATAACTACTTTCCCTGATCCCTTGTCTGCTGGCTTGATAACGATGTCCGTGCGTCTTGTAAGTTTCTGTAGCGCGTCCCGTTCTTGTGTGGTCAAGTTGTCGGAGATTTTGGTGGGTTGCATGTTCGTTGTGTCGCGTTCTATGTTGTGGATGTACGAGTCAAGTGCAGGGTCAAGGTTTTTAGATGGTGTCCAGGTGCTAGTCTTCTTGTATCTGTGTGTTGTCTTGTCTGTATCTTCGTTCTCGTTGTTACCGTCTGTTTCTGTGTTGCCTTCTTCGTTTCTGTCGTGGAAGAAGTGTTTGAGTCTAAGTCTGTGAGTCTGATAAGTCTGCGTTGATTTCGTTCCAAGCGATGTTGTTAGGTGTTGGGCTGAAGTTAAGTCCGCGTGAGAGTAGTGACGGTCGGCTGTAACAAGGTTGATAGCTGTTTCTGTTTCGAGGTGTTTAGGTTTCCGTCTTTTGTTTTTGGTCTCCTTACTTGTGTGATTGTTGTTGTTGTTGTTGTTGTTGTTGTTGTTGTAGTAGTAGTCTGTTGTGGTTTGTTGTTTATGTTGTCCTCGTCGTCTAGGTAGTTGTTGTCTTTGTGGTTTGGGTCCTGTGGTATTAGTTGGTGTGGTTATGTTAGTGGAGGGTACATTAGTTTCATTGATGTGCGACTAAGATCAACGGAGATTTCAGTTTGGTTGGTATTAGTTTCTCTGTGCTTTTATATGCACCAGCTCTTATACACAATATATATGATCAATGTTTAATCCAAATAATAGTCGTCATTTATTTTGCGTCGTATTGTGGTGTTCCTGCCTTCTTATATTAAAATATTAGCCTCTTGACGAAAGCGACATAAAATTCTGCCGGCAAAGTGCGTTTACAGGATGCCGGCAGAATTTTAAAACGGCCGAATCACAAACCTCGCCGTTTCGCCAACCGAAACAAAATTCTGCCGGTAGAATCTGAAAACGCTGAAAACGGCAGAATTTTATGCCGCCTTGGAAAATAAGCTCCCGTTTACACGATGCCTGTAGAATTCGAAAACGGCATGAAAAAGTGCCGTTTTGACCACCCGTTTACACGATGCCGGTAGAATTTTATTCTTATTCCATAGACAATAAATCTAACGTCAATAATCAATCAAGATAGATAAAACAACTACGGCAATAAGGACAATAGGGAGGATTAGAAATATTAGCCTCGTGACGAAAGCGACGTAAGATTCTACCTGCAAAGTGCGTTTACACGATGCCGGCAGGATTTGAAAACGGCAGAATTACAAACTTTGCCATTTTGCAAACGGAGACAAAATCGTGTAAACGGGAGGCCAATACGGCACTTTTTTGTGCCGTTTTCAAATTCTACCGGCATCGTGTAAACGGGGTCTAAGAAGGGAGCAACGGAACAACCATCCCTCCTTTAAGGGCCTCAGTATGACATATGCTTTGAAGAATAACGATTGGGACTAATCTGTAATTTTAAAATTTTCATAGATTATACCTTTACGGATTATATGGATTATATGAGATTATATGATTATGGATTGTATGAGACATTGATCATATGAGATTATACCTTTGGGAAGAGTATAGGCGTTTAAGCAGTTGCTGCGAAGGAGCCTTGCATTCAAGAATTTTTATTTTCGGTTTATCGCACAGATGAGATCTAAACGTAGATTTTGCGACCTTGCATGTCGAAATCGGTTTGTATTCGCAGAGTAACTCAGCAAAGCAAGCAAAATTTCTGAAGTAGTCTGAGATAGATGGTTATTATATTTTCAATTCTAATTCATCAGGGTGCTACTTTGGCTGGCCAAAAGCAACATGCTTTCTCGAGAATCTCTCAATTTCTTGATACCGAAAAACTAAAGCGAATTATGAAGGCATTTATGTTGTCCCAGTTCAACTATTGTCCTCTTGTTTGGATGCTCTGCGATAGAACACTAAACAATAGAATTAATCGTATTCACGAACGGGCATTGCGGATAACTTACAACATAGTTGATAAAAGGAGGACTGGTTAAGAAACAAAGCTCCGTGAACAATAGAACCTTTGTTTAATGTTGAAAATCAAGGAAGTTGGGTCACGTGACCAAAGAACATCCAAGGTGAAATCGTGCAGCAATGGTAGAAGGTGATTTGAGTGTGGCTGAAGGTGATTTCGGTGTTCAGTTTGTAGGAGAAGATGATGTTTTGGATTTTATTTGTGAACTTGATGTGATAATTGAAGTACAGGAAGATTTTGATGCGGCAGGAGACAAGGTACTGTAAATTTTGTGGCTTCTTTTCTCAACTTTTCAACGTTTCGTCGCCTTTGGATTCAGGCCCACTCTGTATCGTCCTATTCGGTTTTCCCTCTCCATATTTCCTTACTTAATCGCAATTGAAATACTTTGAAAACTGTATAAAGATGAATTTCATTTATTATTTTGTAATTTCAGATTGCTGAAAAGAATGTTACGGAAGAAAAATGCCAAATTTGCGATCAAACATTTAGGACACTCCGTGGTTTGTTGCGGCACAAGGCCTCCAAGCGCGAGAAGTTAGACCTTCCCCTGCTAAGGCTGAAATCGGTTATCACAGAAGCCTGTCAAGAAATTGCAGCCGACAGTTGCTATGGAACAGAAATTAATGCCTCGATTGAACTATATTGCAAAGAGAGAGGTGTTGAAGACGGTTTTATCTCTAAATCATTTTGTGCTGTCATAAAAAGAATTCTGCCAAAGCTGGTTGACCAGAAGAGCAAAGAACTTTATTACGCAGAGTACTACAGCGAAGTAGTGAACAAGAGTACAGAGTACTTCCCTCTATTAAAGGATAATGAGGCCCCCTTGCTTGCCGTTATTGTTTGTGAGAAGTTAATGACAGAGGTTCAGTCAGTTGCAAAGCTACATGCACTATCTGTGCTACAAATAAATGACCGAGATAGACAATGCATTGAATACATTGGTGGGTATGTGTTGAGAAAGCTCTATTACAGCATCAGAACAGATTCTTCTAAAAAGACAACCATGAAGTCAATCATCATATCCTTCAAAGAAGAGAATCTTGTTGATCAGCTTTTGATATCAGCAGTCAATCGTGGAGGTTTATAGGGCATTAAAAGGTGTGCATGTAATTTGTTCCTTGCTGCGGAGCGGAAATTTAGAGAAGCAACTGTTGGAGCAAATGTAACCTCCATACCAATTGATGCGATAACCAGTAAGTTATTAGGTGACTTACATGTGAGAGAACTTTTCTCAAGTATTCTTGAAGACTGCCCTGCTTATGAATCTCAAAATGATGAAATAGCCAAAAACATTTTGCAAGAGATGTTTACCCTGTATTTAAGGGTAAGATCATTTTCATATGCAAAGGATATCCTGAAAAGCCACAAACTCAAAAAAGCAAGTGAGAAGAAAAAGAGTTTAAGAAAAGAACTAAAACGGGCTGAAGCTGAACACACTGAACCTAAGATGAAATGATTTATGCATTGTATACATCATTTGGGAAACGCAGCTTGATTAGGAATCTCAGGGCAAGTACAGCGATAAAAAGCATCATGTTTTTTTACATGTTGTTGGTTGCTTCATATTTTAATCATTTCAATTTCATTTTGACAAATCCATGTGCTGATAATTAGTAGCGTCCAATGATAGTTAAGTAGACAAGTCCATGTTAAAATTAAAATTAATAAGCAAATGACATAAATCGAGTGACTAAGCCATATTAGTAGAACTTTTCGAACCTTCCTAGGTCCATCCTCAGCAAGTTGACTGGGTGGAATTACGTGGCCCGGAGGCAAATTGCCCCATGCCCCCCTCTCGGCAGCCCTGTACTCCATTTTCTATAGCTACTCAATTCAATTCATCTAGGAAAATTAAGAAAGTGTTTTGAAAATTCAGCAGATCTTGATACAAGGCATGTCATCTGCAACTGAAGGAAGAGCCAGGTTTTGTTCAATTTGTGTCGAATTATTCAATTGCTAGATGGAAAATCTTTGCAAATTATGCGGTTCACTGAGGCATTTGAGATATCAAACTGTAATTAAACCAAAAGTCAAAATCAGTGAGTGAATTCTGTAAAGTACCAGAGTATTATCCCAAATCATTCCCAGTTTCTCAGTCTGCAATCATATTATGAACTATGCATTTGCAAATGAAAGCTGTCATCCACATGTCTAGATATCTCATTTTGAAAGATTAATTTATATCAATTAACTCTAAGGTAAGAATTTTGGGTTGCAGCTAGAGAAGCTCTATCAAGCTGGCAGAGGAGTTCATGAGACTCCAGAGGGGCTTACAAGACAAGGGTATCATGTGAGAGTTTAGCTTATTCACATGATCAAATAAGAAGGATGTAGATGAAAAATTACATTATTCTTTTACCTAATACAGTACTTTTGGTATCACTTACTAATTGTATGATTGAGTCAAATTCGCAAATTCAAAACAGTTTTTATTGTAAACCATACCAAAACTAACATGCAGCCATGTTCAGCTAAATAAATTGAAACTGCCACCTTTGACATTTGATATTAAATGAGGGAGCTTGATAGAGAGGGTTGCTCAAACGAGAGGAAGCTAATAGAGTTTTTAGGGTAGCGTAATTTTAGAAATTATGCATCCTATGCTCCTATGCACCTTTCTGTGATGCACCTGGTAGGAATATGGTATCTACAGCACATAATAAATCCTACAGCATGCCTGTAGTTGATACGTCTCCAGTTTTGCGTTTCTCAAGCAGTGAATTATCTGTTTCATACCATGCATTTTTCTTTTTTAAGCCATGATATTTGCCACTAGTGTTGCCTGTTACTGTTGACACAGCCATACCAACACGGATATTGTTTGCATTATATCCAAGCTGCTGCATATAGTGGTTTTCACTTCTTCTCCCAATGGCTCTTTGACAGGAAAAATATTCCTCACAATCATCTTGACTAAACCTCTCTGTCGAAACATAGGGCATGCCAGCTCTCAAAAGCTGCTGCACACTTTCTTGAGCAGAATGTACAGTTATTTGGAGCCCTTTGTAAGTCTGTTTTGAAATGAACATCTTTTCTTTTGCAGTGTTAGAGAATTCACCTGGACGAGTTGAAATTGACTCTTTCCATTGCTTTCGGTAGCCTAGGAATTCTTCTTTGAGCCATTCAAACCTCTCGTCGTCAACTGAAATATAAGGTTTAAGAAAGGGCTTTCTCTTTGTTTCATGTTCATAACAACTTCTTACATTGAGACAATAAAAAAATTGGTCCTTTTTATCACAAAACTCAGCTGTTGCACTTGTTTCTTCTGGATAAAATGTTCTCAATACAGCAGCTACACTTGCGCTCAGCACTTGGGCTGCTAAACGCACCTTCATCTTGGAATAACTATTCAGTTTAATGTGATCAGTGGTTAACCTTGGTAGAAGCTTTAGACCTCAATCTAAGTCAGCTTGATATGCATCTATGATATGCCTCCGAACTACGTGTTTGCCATTTTTCCACATGTAGCGACTACTTTGACCAGAACCAGAGTTGAACATGCAGTTTCGAGCTGTTTTTACCAAGTGGCATGGATCACTAATGAAAAAGATGAATCTTTTGCGGTCAAAAACATTGATTGTACGATAAACTACTTCATTATCTGTGGAGTAATCAAGGCCTTTGTGCAACTTAAAGAATTTTCGGTTAGGTGTTGCTCCATCACATTTTGTGGCAATAACACACAATTTACAATTCAACTTCAAAATGGCAATGCATCGCCAAAACAAGGGAAGAATTTGGGTACTTGTGACACCATCCGTTGCAAAATAAGCTAATGGGAACTTCAGGTCAGATGAAATTCCTCTCACCAAAAATAACAGTGCATTGGTTGCAAGAGTCTTCTCTTTCTGAAGACATGCTTCATTTATCTCCCCATCTCCCAAATCTGTGAAGCCAATTAATTTACCAGTATATTTATCAAAGACCAGGCCTTCTGAGATCTTCATCTTATCAAAAGAAATGCAAACAAATTTCGGGTGACCTTCAAAGTTCTCAACAGCCTGCTTAAGCTCAGAGATGACACCTGAATTAAATCCAACCTGCGGTCAAATAGCATTGCGATAGTCTCTTAAAGTTCTTCGACTTGGTAGACATAGAATTCCTGAATTTCTCAACTCATCATAAGCAGCACCTGAGTTTGCAGCAACGGACAGACAAAATCGGATTATCATTGGATGATACCGTCTTAATCCTTGCTTGAAATACTTAACTTGTTCTTGCCAAAACACTGTCATAAATGGTGAGGCATTATGAAGATTATCTGACATTATCTTGTTAATATCATTCGTTAAGTCTTCATCTAGCTGAACAGATGATAACTGAATTTCTTTATCCATGTCTCGCAATTTTTCCTCTAAAAGTCCACATTTCATTCTTTCACTTAGCACTGTAGCCTTCAGCCTTGAATGGCTAGTTGCCGACAATGGTGCTCTACCCTTTACAGCTTTTTCTTGCAACGCAGTCTTTACATTCCAAGCTTGTAAAGCCTTTCCTTCAAACTTCTGGCAATCATTACACATTTCACTGGTGCCTCCTTGGAGGATAACATGGCAAGTAGGTGCTCTGTGATGTTGAGTATATTGGAATGGAACATCATTGGTTATGTCTAATATTGATGGAACTACATGGAGACAAGAGCTGGCCTTTGCATCTACATTTGTCAAGCCAGTACATATTGCACCATCAGTTATCTTTGAAAGAAGTTTTGACAACTTTATAAACTTTAAGGATCTTTGGACATCTTTATATATATAACTGTCTTCTGGTAACTTCCAGTTAAAGACTGCAATGGTAAATCTCAATTCATTCTCGGATGACTAAGCTGTACTTTGGCAAGGCATTGATTTTATCATAGAAATTAAGATGAATTAAACTTTCACCGTGTGAAACAGTCCATCCTTCCAATTTTGTTCTTTGAAGTGCATTTTGGAAACTTGCAAAGTCCTTATAAACACATTGAGGATCTTCAGTTATTCTCTCTTGTACAATATCTAAGTGTCTTCTGGCTGCAAACTCCTTAGAAGGATGACTCTTTACTGGCAAATTCTTTTTTGGTAGGGCTCCTGGCCGAAGAACCCTCCTCCCTTGTGCAGGAAACAGAAAAAAATGAACAAATTAATGCAATCTAGGTCTCTTAGACAACTTCCTGATGCAGGGCTGCACTTGCAACTCAGGGGTCTTGGGCCATGGAATAGCTAACGTTGGGCTTCCCGTCTTCTAAAGTCTCTTACTTTGAAGAACACAAATCTTAACCATGAACTAATGTGGAACAGCCTTGTCAAACTGTCATGATCAACCATTTTCTGAGAAATCTTTCAATGAGCACAGCACTCTGTCGATTTCAAGGGCAAATTTCTCCAAAAATCAGATTCCTTTGTTCCTATTTGTATGTCTGGTGTTGGTTTCTACATAATGATGATAATGAAATAGTACACTAATGCTGTGCCTTTCAAATGGAATTTTCTGATCAGAAGAGCTCAAGCCAAAAAGCCATCAAATTAAGTTGCTATCAAACAAATTCAGATGGTCTTTATTTGCTACATATTTTTAGTCTTGATTTGTCATCTATATTTCTGGATATCTCTATCAATAAGCCCATGTGGAGTGGCAATCAGCAATCGTCGATATAAATGCAATTACTGTTTACAGTATGTGCATAGTACAGTGTTGCAATCTTAACTCATAACTGACTGATGTCTATTTGTTTGGACAGGCCAAAAATGAAATATTGAACCGATCTTTCAGCCTTTTCTTGGAAAAGTATTGATATGAAAACTATAAACTTACTTGTTATTTCAACATCTTCAGGCTCATAGTGATTTTCGAAAATATAGATCTGTCCTCTTTAGATTTGTTGTGAAAGGTCAGCATCCACCTGTCGATATTTCGTAATTTTGTTGAGAATATCCCTCTTCCAGTCTAGATGAAATCTTCCAGAACGCGCAGTGATCTTAAATATCGAAATATTGTCTTATTTTCCAGATTTATTTGCCCTATTAGTATGGCATGCATGGAAAACACAATTTACCATGACGAGTTTTGAATTGGCAGTCCGCCATGTTGCACGAGTGCCTTGGATGTTCTTTGGTCATGTGATAAAAATTTCGAGAACAATAACATATTGCGCAATTTCCCTCGTTTCCAAACCAGTCCTCCTTTTTTCAACTATGCTTACAAAGATATGAGATCAGATTTTAATACAATGTTACTCAGAGATAATGCGGTCCCAGTGCACATCAGGAATTTACAGTTGTTGATGACAGAAGTTTATAAGACAATACGGGAGCTTAATCCTAGTTTCATGAAAGAGATCTTTGCGCAAAACACAGTCCTTATGGGTTAAGAAGCTGCCATAATCTGCTACTACCACAAGCGCGCACTACATGCTGTGGCTTAGAGATGACATCGTTTCTGGGGAGCAGATTATGGCAGGCACTTCCCAATGACATAAAGGGCGTATTCTTTTGGGCATCTGAAGTCTGCGATGTCTGCCGAAAACGGTAGGCTTCGCAGAGAAAAATTTCAGTTACCAAAAGAATGGGAATTCTGAAAACGGTAGAGTTGGCAGACTTCGCAGAGAAAAATGCCAAAAGAATACGCATTTTGAAAACGGTAGGGTTGGCAGACTTCGCAGAGAAAAATGCCAAAAGAATGGGAATGGAATGCGGAAGAAATGAGAATTCGAATGCTTTTGTTCGACCGAGCGAATTGAAACCATTGCAATGCAATGTACTTTTGTTATGCCAATCGAAGGGAAAAGAACCTGCGAAGTACCATTGTTTTTTCGAATGTTTTTGAAAACTTTCATTCATGAAACAATGCTCTCTGCGATCTTTCAAAAGTTTGCCAGCTTCAGGAGCAGAAGGGTTCCGAGGCTTCAGATCTCTACCGTTTTCAGAAGAGCCCAAAAGAATACGTCAATAATCTCTCGGAAGTCTACCGTAAACAGAATGACCAAAAGAATGGGCTTTTGTAAAAAGTGATCTAAAGTCTGCGAAGTCTACCGTTTTCGGTAGAAGAGTACCAAAAGCAGAGCTGCAAAAAATATTTTCCTTTCTGGGAACCTGGGAAACGGGTAAAAAATTTTCTGCGACGTGAGAGTATATTAATAGCTCTGTCAATAGTATAGTATGCACGAAATGCTCACAATATCTTCCAATCTATTGGGTTTGGGGTGGTGCATATAAATGGTTGACCGTTGAATTGGTATTTTATCTATATCTGAGCGAGTTCCAAATTTTATATCTATATACTTAGATTTTAATGCTTAACATAAATCAGTTATTCATTGTAATTTGCGTTGGGCAAAGATGTGTACTTTTTATCATGGTGCAAAGTTTCTAATAAAAATTTCGCATTTTAATTGTTCATTCCTTCCTGAATCTTTTTTTATCATTTGGCAAAGATAGCCTCTAAATCGAAAAACTCTTTGATTACGAGTCTATGGAGTTTAAATCCTAAGTTCACTACACTACATTAAAATTAAAGGAGTTAGATCTTCATAAATGGAAGGTTACTAGGTTTTTTCATCAGGCGACTGACAACTTTCGATCCTCCTTCGTATCTTTGCATTTGCTCGATGACTATCGTTCGGTAAAAATGCCATCCCGATTTCTTCGATCCCCAGTATCCGTCCATTGCCTCCTTTACCATCGGGTCCGAGTGTGCCAAGTTAGGACCGTTCACTGCAATCTTGAATTCATCTGTTGCATTTCCTTCATCAAGATTTCTTCGCTCGTCGAAATGATTTTCAAATACAGATACAGTGGACTCTAACACGGATTCACAAGAATGCTTTATACAGCTAACTGCCATTGCTTGTAGCATCTTCTCTATGCCTTGAAAGAGGTCTTTTTGTGGGTCAAAGAACATCTTTAGCAGGTCTTTTGGGTCAATAACTTTCAGTTCAGTGACGGAATAGCATTTAGTCTCTATTTCAAGTCGCCTCAGGAATTCTTTGTGCTGATCAATTAACAATTGATTTGGTACATCGTTTAATGAGCGAACGGGAATCGATCGAATCGCTTGTACAACATCCTCGCTTGTTGTGGCTGCAACTTTGATGTATCCACCATCAGGCTTCCGTAATGAAACCGATACAGCAGTCAAATCCAGCAACTTACGAGTTTGCTCGATAACAGCTGTTATAACCGGACTAAAAACTTCATCTTGCATATCGGAATGAATTCTTTCCACTAATTTTGCCAACTGTTGCCGTGACACTGGTGTCGGTTCAACGGACACGTTTGTTCTTTCTCTTCTTGAGTTTGCGCGAGTTTGGCTAGAGAGTCCTGCAGCAACCGTTTCATGAGTGTCAAGTACAGGTATGCCACAGATTTCTCCCTTTTCCTTCAACGAGGCTGTGGTTTGGTGATAGAGTGGCCACAAACATTTTCTCTCATTCGCTAGCTTGCATAATTCATTGCACTTTGCATGATCTTCAAGGGTCTCAGACATCAACCTCAAGATTTCTACTTCCTTTAAAAACATCATATCGCTGATGAGGTAGAAGGCTAACTTGTTGAACTACCTTCACAATGACACCATATTGCGAGTGTATATCAGCACATCCCGACAACGTCAGCAAGAAGCGGACATTGAGGACTTTGCCAAGAAGCTGCTTTGCTTCATCAGGGCCTTTTCTCTTTGCTGCGTTAGTGGGATCTTGTGCTGCTTCAATCTTCTTCTCTTCGAGACACGAAATTATGGCTTGCATATCATGGTGAATATTCCTGTACACCAATCGCCGGCTGTTAGCAAATCTTGTGTCGGAAAATTTCACGAGGGCCTTCAGATGGAGTTTCCAAACGGCAGGTGCTTCCACCAACTTCTCATAATTCTTTCCCCAGTTAAACAGCCGGAAAAGCTCTGAACACGTGTCTGTGTGGTTTACTAGCCAAGAAAATTCGTTCTCCCTGCATAGATGCGTGTCAATGAGGCCACTTTTGTGTAGTGCATCCCATCCCCACGGAACAGTACCAGATTGAAGGCCGCAGAGATTCTCTAATTCTTTCTCGACCCCTAGATGAAAGTATTGTCCGTCGAATGATCCACCTTCGATTTGGGAGGACTGGACGCCAAAGACATCAAGACCTTCCTTTTTCATATTCATTGCAAGATCTTCTCCTGTGTGTCCTCTGACAACTGGTTGGCCAAGACTGATAATTTGGATGAGTTCCGGTGCAGCTGGCACAACAGTAATGACTGAAAGGAATTGACGGGTCCTGTGCTTGTATTTAGCTTTGTCTGCAGTTATATTAACTGGGGGGGAGATGACCTGTTTGCTGCAACCTTTTTGATAAGAATCTTTTCACTCTTTTGTCAACGGCTTTGGAAACAAACGGACGAAATGCGGCAGGAAATAATCTGCTGTGGTTGAGTTCTCCAATTTTAGCACCAGCTTTCTTCATAAGAAGGATGTCTTCCTCGAAGTCTACAGTAGGCCGTCCTTTGATAAACAACTTCATGCATACTCGTCCAAGGTTTTGCAGCCTCTTGATGCAGGGTTTTGAGTATATTTTCTTCTTTCTTTCTCTCCTCTTCTAATTTCAGCTTTTCTTTATGCTGCTTACCATCAGTCCAATGCCTCTTGACATTTTTCTTCAAGTTGACGAAAGCACGCGGCAGATATTCTTCTTCGTCAAATTCAGCTCCCAAATCCTGATTGTAGGCGAAAGCTCCAACTTCATTTGATAAACCTTGAATGCTCCCTGGGTCACAAACGGTGCATAGAAGCTTGCCCTTCTCGGCATTGTATTCAAACCCAAGAGTCTCAAGTTCTTTTAAAGATCTTGCCACAAGGATCACATTTTGAATTTCTTTGTTTGTCATCTCATCCGCGTCTTTCACATTCCTTGGCACACTTACGGTAGAAACGTTACACTTCTGGATCTCTTCTACATGTTGTTGCAAGTTGTCGATCTTTGCGATAATTTTGTCAAGCTTGTCTTGATCAGCTGGCTCTGTTATTGAATGGACACTGACAGCCGAAGTCGAGGGCTCGATGTTATGGGGTGAAGAGCAGGGTACTTCTTCACATTGCTCAGCAGCACGAGATGGTTTTGATAACTTATTTGGTACTTCGAGATTTGACTGATTCTGGCCTGGCAACTCTTTTGTCCTTTTTTCTCCAACTGTGATATCCTTTGAAGCTTTCTCGGTGTCCGTGAAAAAGGAAATTCTGGTTTGTCCATGTGGAGTGAGGTCACTTGAATCTTCCTCTGGATGTTCAGTTGTTAAATGGCCCTTATAATTTTTCCGCAGAATCACGCTTTTACACGAAAGCAATCATAACTTAATGTCAAACAATGACACCCAATAAGATTTCCTCTATCCTCCAAAACTATGGCAATCTTGTTTAAGATGACGCAATGACTTGATGACATTTGACGTTTCCCGCGTTCCCCTCACCAATAGTCTCGTTTTGAAAGTAGCCTCCTTCTAAAGACTTTATGAAGCCAAACGTGATAATGAACAAACATGGCGGTTTGTTTGTTGGCTGGAAGAAATGGTTGGTGTTGGTGCTCTCTACGATTAACAGGTTTTTGGGAAAGGTAATAGCTCGGGTTATAGATGCCATCTTAATAAGAGAACATGAATCTGGTTACGGCTGTTGTTGACTTGCATGGAAACATTATTGGTCGCCTGTCCTGCTGAGGGAGTCGACCTGGCGGCCCAACACACTTCATAAGAGCCTAACATTTTTATTGCACAGGCTGGTTTGATGGTAAACCAATGGTAAAATTATAAATGTTTTTCGGCAAACTTTTTTGTACTGACGTCCAAGCGGCTTTAGTATTTGCTAAGATAGAGTCCCAAACATGACGAATTACTAGTCCTTGTGTTGTGAGATGTTCTTTTATCTTGTTAGTGATGTCATTTCTGATGGATTTAATGACACTCTTTGTACTATTAAAGGTGTCATACTGCTTACTTTTATCACTGGAAACTTGCACCAAGTGATTTATGTCGTGATTGCAAGAATTTTTCAGGCACTGTTTCATGACTACTTGGCACTGTTTGAATTTAGTGCTAATGTCCATAATGTTAAGACTAAATTGACTATTTGTCAGCATGACGATGGATAATGTCCCGGATGCAGGGATTTCTAACCATCTACGAAGGTAGTTTATGAGCAAGAGTGTCCAAATTGTTGATAATCCACGTTTGGTCGATATCAGCTATTGTCAAATGCCACGACAGTTTGCTCATTAGATGTTGAGAATACAGCCATACCTTATTTTTTGGATGAAGAGGTAGAATGTTGATCCTGTCCATGATTTGTGTTGTAATTTGTAATAACTCATCTTTATGTTTTTGATTGTCCATCTCAAAATTGAACCACCTTCCAAGGTATTTAAAACTTTCTCCTTCTTCAAGGGATCTGATGATGTTTCCGTTCTAATAATAATAATAATAATAATAATAATAATAATAATAATAATAATAATAATAATAATAATAATAATGATAATAATAATAATAATAATAATAATAATAATAATAATAATAATAATAATAATAATAATAATAATAATAATAATAATAATAATAATAATAATAATAATAATAATAATAATGATAATAATAATAATAATGATAATAATAATAATGATAATTTTAATAATAATAAATGTAAGATTTTATGGGATTTTACAGTGCAGACAGACCATATCATCCAAGCAAGGCGTCCAGATATGATAGTCATTGATAAAGAGACAAACAAGGCGCAGGTAATAGACTTTGCTATCCCATATGACAGCAGGGTGGACAGTAAAGAGATGGAGAAAATTGAGAAGTACCAAGATCTCGTACGAGAACTAAAGAGGCTGTGGGACATGAAGGTGGTGGTCATTCCTATAGTATTGGGGGCACTTGGAACTACCCCAAAGACATTGCAGAAAAGAATGAAGGACATTGGCATTGAGACCAGAATCGGTGAATTGCAGAAAACTGTTATCCTGCATACAGCAAGGATCCTTAGAAAGGTCCTTGAGGTTTGATGAGTCTTGTTGACATCAAACCCCAAGAAGAACAATCCATTGACTAGAACAATGTGCGTTATCTTTCAATAATAATATCGGATATGATTTGACAAATTAAGAACAAACTGTAATAAATGTCTTATAGTCAAATATGTTCCTTGCACATCACCAGAAATCAGCAGTCCTACTGTCCATGCACTTTTTTGCACCTATTTCGCCATATGATGCTACCACAAATCATGTTTGATACACTGCACCACTTCATTGTCTCTTTTGCCTCTTCCCCTGACAGTCCTAGCCTTTTCAAGTTTCCTCTTACATTCTTATGTACGGTCCCAAGTGATCCAAAGCACATAACACTGATACTTGTCGCAATTCCATGTCGATTCAGTAAATTTATCACTGGTTGATACTTATTTCTTTTCTCTTGATAAGATGTATCCATATACAAATCAAAGCAGACAGTGACTTCAACAATTTCACATTCTCTCCCGTTCACTTTTATCTCTAATATATCAGGCTTCCTTTGGTTTAGCTGTTGCAATGCGTTTTTGATATGTGGGAAAGCTGTTTCTACCATTTTGTTGACAAATAACGTTGATGTTGAATTCTTTTTTCGGATTTTTTGCTCTAGGAATTCTACGACCCGATCGTGCCTACGCGAATATAAATCTTTGTAGTTTCTGCAGGAATTCATTAAGTGTGCCATTGATTCAGTCCTTTCATTGCACATTGAGCATCTTTTATCGTGATCCTTATTCCACATATGAATTAGCTGGTTACAAGGGATTTGATTCATACGTGCACGTAGAATAAACTTGACTAAGCTGTCAGACAGCTTCCATCCGTAATAAACTTGATGCGAAATCTTTTTGTCTATATTCTCCATTCCTATAAAGTTTCCCTGCATTTGGAGCTCACAGCTCTTAATGATATCCTGTTGCTCTAATTCTCCCTCGATTTCTCTTTTTAAATCTTTCCTATTCAGCTCCTTGCCATTAACGACAACCACAGCAAAGCCATCCTTGTATATAATTGATCCATTAAACTTATTAGCATGAAAAAGTAGATCCGGCCAATCAGAGTTGCCTCCATATGTTTTTGTCTTGGCTAGTCTCCGGTTAGCA
The DNA here is from genome assembly GCA_964019985.1 of Aurelia sp. 4 Dawson et al 2005. Classification (NCBI taxonomy): domain Eukaryota; kingdom Metazoa; phylum Cnidaria; class Scyphozoa; order Semaeostomeae; family Ulmaridae; genus Aurelia; species Aurelia sp. 4 Dawson et al 2005. The sequence continues at coordinate 8,930,516 of OZ026507.1, read as the reverse complement.
TCTAATGCATAACCTAGAAAATTGATTTCGCTATCTGTCTGTCTAACCCCTCGCGATTTCATGTCTAATTCCAAAGATTCTCTTGCCAGATACCGTATGCTCTCCTCATCGTGATTCAGCATTTTTATCAAATTAGATAAACGTTTTGCCCTATATACATTTGATGGTCTTTTTATCCCAAGCCCCCCAAGTAGTCTGTTGACGAAAAATATCTTGTCACTGCTCTTGGGATATAAATCAAACATTTCTTTAACAGTTTTCGTAATCTTTGTATCCAGTTCCTCAAGCTGTTTTTCTTCTATCTTTGTGTTTTCAAAGTGGTGTGAAATCTTTGCTAAAGCCATGTTATTGAAAGCACTGAGTTTTAAAGGAATAGGGAGCGTACATTCCTTGATTTTATCAATTATACCTTTAAATTCTTTAATAAAGTCCTTGACTTGTTTTTCGTCTTCCCCTGCTATGGTAAACGACTTGCCTAGATATTTATACGATTTGGATCTCTTGTACGTTTCTATTGATTCTCCTTGAACTTTAATGGCTGGCTTTTTGTCACCTTTTCCCTTATACCAATTGTTACCAGACCTTCGTTCATAAAATAACGCACACTTAGATGCCTTTACTTTCAAACCAGCTTGATCAAAGAGTGGCTCACATTTCATTATCATCTCTTTAAGCAGTTTTAAGTCATATGTTACCATTGCAATGTCGTCTGCATATGCTTGAATTGGAATTGGCCTAATTTTCCTTTCATTTTCTATATTCATACTAACCAGGGCATGACTGTACGCTGGTTTTAGTACTTTATCCACTATAACTAGAAAAATCATAACGCTTAAAGGGTCACCTGTTTTTGTGCCCCTTGTGATGTAAATTTTCTGAGTCAAATTGTTTCCACAAATAACTTGAAAGCTGGAGCGATCATATATGTGCTCAATAATCTTACAGTACACAGTCGGAATGTTGTATTCAGACAATGTGGTTGTGATCTCTTTATGCTTGATACTGCCAAACGCATCTGCAAAGTCGATGAATAGAATGTGGAGCTTCGTGCTTATGTGTCTAAAGTCATCCAACACTGTTTTCAGGCTAAAAATTAAATCTTGCCTATTTCTTCCTTTAAGAAAAGCCCTTTGCCAAAATTCGATTTGCGGCTCGATGAAGGGCAAAATTCTGTTTATGATGCAACGCGAAAATAATTTGTAAATGACAGACGATAAAGATATATCACGAAGTGTCGTTAGGTCTTCGGGGTTATAATTCGTTTTCGGAATTCTTTGCACAATATCATGCTTCCATTCGGAGGGTACTTTCCTATTCTTTAAACTTGTATTAAATATGCCCACAATATCAGTTTTAATTGAACTAAACTCTCTCTTTATGTCTTCATACACAACTCCATCCAGCCCCGCTGATTTTCCATTGGGCAATATTTTCACAACATCCTCAATTTCTTTTTCATTAAATGGCCTAACTTCTTCGATATCATTTTCGTTGTCGTCAGCAAGGGATAGTTCTTCCTCGTTTGTTGTATCACTTTCTAAAAGAAACAATTTTTCATTTCGATAGAACGCTTCTGTTCGCGCTTGATCAATTTCTACTTGTGTTTTGTTTGGCCATCTGCAATCGTTCTTTATAATCTGAATTGCCTTCTTTCTTTTATGCAGCCAAAGATCTGTTAATTTACTTCGGGAAACTGTATCATCCGTGAACACGCCTTGTCTGAGTGAAAAGAATGGCTGTATTGTTTTATTAACATAAGACAACTGCTTTTCTAACTGCAACAATATTGACTCATCTCTGTAATCACCAAGGGACGGTTCCCTTGGTAACGATTTCAAAATACGTAAACAATATTTGCAAAGATTCAAGTTCCATGGCTTGCCATTGAAATTTTGTTGTTGAAATTCCCCACCTTTCACGAATATTCCAGTGATGACTTTCAAGACCCTTTTCCATTTGCTAAAATCTCCCTTGCAGATAAATTTATCATAAAATACTCCCCTACTGCTCAAAGACTGACGAAAGGCCCTTTCTTGTTTTTCAAATTCCATCCACTCATGTTCATTTAGGCTGGAGGCAAATTCATCAAGTGGCCTAATCCATGCAGCGTTTTCACACTCACGACGAATGACTTTCCCTGCTTTGATGGCATCTTTTGCGTAATTCTTCAGTTTCTGTATCAATTGCATTTGATGCTAAGATTCTGGTGATATACAAGGCAGCATTTTCGGCGGCAGCTACGACGGATTACCATTAAATGAATCACAAGAAGAAGGAGCGTCTCACGACACGTCCATCCTGTTGGCCATCACCAATAATAATAATAATAATAATAATAATAATAATAATAATAATAATAATAATAATAATAATAATAATAATAATAATAATAATAATAATAATAATAATAATAATAGTCATAATTATCCCGGTCGTTATTGGTGCTCTTGGCATTGTGACAAAAAATCTTGAGAATTACCTATCAAAGATAGACTTTGCACCAGGTATCGAACCACTTCAGAAAACTTGCCTACTTGGAACAGCCCGTGTACTGAGAAAGGTTTTGGACTACCAGCAGTAGTTAAAAGACACAGAAGACGTCGACAAACAGACAGTTGTTACCCTAGGCTACTGGTTGTGGCCCGGTAGCAATTGAAAATAACCGGCTCAAAGCAAGATCAAACATTAGCCGTGAGAAACAGTCAAATAATAATAATAATAATAATAATAATAATAATAATAATAATAATAATAATAATAATAATAATAATAATAATAATAATAATAATAATAATAATAATAATAATAATAATAATAATAATAATAATAATAATAATAATAATAATAATAATAATAATAATAATAATAATAATAATAATAATAATAATAATAATAATAACCAGAAATTTATCAAGGTTCCAAATTTCTGGTTAAATTCCCTAACATCCGCACACAAGCAACTAACTACGTCATTTTGTGCTATTATGAGAAGCCCAGAAAATACACCAGAATGGCTGATGCAGGGGGCAACCTATGTACTACCGAAAAATAGCGAAACTAGGAATCCAAAGAATTACAGGCCAATTACATGCCTAACAACAATGTACAAGTTATTGACATCAATCTTAACAGAACGAATATACCATTTCCTCGATAAGCACAACATCTTACCATTAGACCAGAAAGGCTGCTGAAGGAATTCCTATGGCTGCAAAGATCAACTTCTTATCAATCGTATGTTGCTGGAAAACTGTTCCTCCAAAAACCGCAATCTTAGCACAGCGTGGATCGATTACCGTAAAGCATTTGATAGCGTCCCCCATCCATGGATTGAAAAGGCTTTAGACATTTACAAAATTTCGCCAATTATAAAAGGTTTCCTTCACCAATGCATGAGCATGTGGAGTACCAAACTCATTCTCAATCATAGCAACGGCACCGAAACATCCGGTAACATCAAGATTGACCGTGGCATAATTCAAGGGGACTCTCTGTCCCCACCATTGTTTTGCTTAGCTCTCGCACCTTTGTCCAGTGAATTAAACAACACAAAATATGGCTATAAGATGCAAAACGAAACAAGAAACATCTAAGCGTAGCATGGATCGACTATAAGAAAGCATTTGACTCTGTTCCTCATAGCTGGATTGTTGAAAGCCTGCAAATCCATGGAATAAATAAAAATCTAGTAAGATTTATAGAATTAACGTCAAAAATGTGGAAGACCAACCTAAATCTAAACCATGAAAAAGGAACCCTTGATGCTGGCGAAATAAATGTGAAATGTGGAATATTCCAAGGAGACTGTCTATCATTGTTGCTATTCTGTATAACACTGTTCCCCCTCAGCTGGCTATTGAATAGATCAAATCTGAGCTATTGTGTTGGAAAAGGACGAAAATCAAACAACTTAGTGAGCCACTCATTCTTCGTAGATGATCTAAAATTATTTGCATCCAACGAGAAGCAATTAAACTCACTCCTAGAAACAGTCGCTATTTTCTCGAGGGACATAGGAATGAGTTTTGGCCTAGATAAGTGCGCAAAATTAGCAATTACCAAAGGAGATAAAACTTCAGCTGAAAATGTTCAGCTTTCAACTGGTGATTTAATACAAGAGCTTGAAAATGAGGCAACGTACAAGTACTTAGGGTTAAACGAGAGCGATAGCATTTCCCATACAGCAATGAAAGAAAACCTTGAAAAAGAATACCTGACCAGGGTTAGAAAGGTTTTGAAATCAGATCTTAACAGCAGGAATAAAATCAAAGCAATCAACACTTGGGCAATGCCAAGCCTTACATATGGATATGGTGTAATAAAATGGTCTATAACAAATTTAGAAACAATTGACACGAGAACACGAAAGCTACTAACGATGAACTCGATGTTTCACAAAAAATCTGATATCACCAGGCTCTACATGCAAAGTCTGAAGGTGGAAGATACTTTCAGTGCAAGTCGGCAATACAAAAAAGCAATAATCAATCTTGCTCACCACATAGAAAATAGCAAAGATAAGTACATAAAGATAGTAAAAGAATGGGATGCAAGAGAATGTGATTCAATCATGAAAAAGGCACAAAGATATGCAGAGGAACTGAATCTAAATTTGGATGACCTTAAATCGAAAACTAAATGGCAATGTAAAAGTACGATTAAAGAGGCTAGCCACATAGAAAATAGAAAATAGCAAAGATAAGTACATAAAGATAGTAAAAGAATGGGATGCAAGAGAATGTGATTCAATCATGAAAAAGGAAACTGAAAGAAAAGTTGAAAGTAAAACCACTTCACGGTCAATTCCATCAAATGATAGAACAAGGTCACATAGACAAGAAAGCAACCTTTGAATGGATGAAAGGAACAGGATTGAAAGGCGGAACTGAAGCAACGATTGTAGCGATACAAGAACATGCAGTTACAACCAGATATATAAAGAAACACATCCATAGGACCACAGATACTGACATCTGTAGAATGTGTAATACAATGCCAGAAACGATAACGCATGTTGTATCGGGCTGCACGACCTTAGCGGCAACGTCATACCTGAAAAGACATAACTCAGTAGCAAAGATAATTCATTTAGAAGTGAAGAAGCAAAGATAATTCATTTTCTATTCTTATCAGGAAATTGATAAGAATAGAACTTTTAATGGTTGAGCTGACTTAAAATGTTCTTCGAATGCCGCATAGATAGTAGTAGCATAATTCAATAATCCTCTGTCTCAGGCGGCCTAAAAAATGTTGCCTGTTTTGGTGAATCACTTTTCGAAGACAAACCCAATTTGAACGTGCAAGGTCGCAAATTCTAAGTTGAGATCTCATATATGCGAAAAACTGAAAACAAAAACATTTTGAATCCAAGGTTCCTTAGTAGTTAGTGGGCAAACGTACATACTATTTTGGGTACCCGGCAGACTTCAATATTGTCTTTCATGGATCTTCTGGAGACTTCGTTTTCGTTGTCTTTGTTTTCATTGCGATAATATGCGGGGTGTTGGTTTTCTTGGTCCTGAGTCTTCGTTTTCTCGGTCTTAGTTTCCAAACACCCAGGGATAGGGATGTTCTTGATGGATTCTTTTGAAAGGATTAAAAGGGCAGGAGTCAAGGGTAGCCAAGTGAAAATATAGTCGTGATAAATTTTTTTTAACATTATTATCATTGTCATAGTCAATATTCTAAAGAGCACACGAGGCTGTTTCGATCAAGCACCGGTTAGAAGCAATGAAAGGATGAGTATGTGATAGATGTCTGCGTTCTTCATGCAGGTTATTCATTGGGAGAGAAGATTGGAGAAAGTGGCAACAAAAAATGTTCGACATCAGCAGCCATTACAGCAGGCTCAACCAGTAGAGAAAAGCAGACAGCAGTTGTGATTGCAGAGGAGGAATGTAAGGCCTGTTTTATAAGTTAAGTTGCTGAACTGAGTGAATTTGAATCAGTTTTGCCTGGTTTGGCATAGTGTGACTCTTACAAGGCCAACTGGACAGTTCGGTTAACTGTGTCAAACCATACAAAAGCAATCCACATTCAGTCAAGGTCAAAAACAATTTCACAAAAGGCTTAAATTATCAAAAGAATTTATTCGACTCAATAAAGAAGTCGCATTGACATGGTTATACCATGGGTCGCAGGAAACGAAGTAATAGTTAAAATGTAAACGCAAACATACCTGTGTCTTTATCGTGGCCTCTTCTGCCTTTCTTGGCTTTCCTTTGCTTCCCTGGCTCAGCTCAATTCATTGCTTCAAGTTCGCAGTGGCCTAATTCAGTCTCTCTGCAAAAGTGAGGCTGCCCTCGTTTGCGGTTTTGTAGTTCAGCGGCGGGCGATAACACAGGTATGTTTGCGTTTACATTTTTAACTACTACTTCGTTCCCTGCAACTCATAGTTAGTGGCTTAATTTGCCAGTGTCTTGTGGTGCAGTGGTGTAATCCTCTGACTTTGCAGTCAGAACAGTCAGGGGGACTAGCATAAGGGTTAAATCTTTCAATAAGGCATAGCGAGACCCAAAAATCTTCCAATTTGACTCTTATCAGGCAATGGCATCGCCGTATTCCGATCACATGACTGAAAATAAGGCTTTTGAGACAACCTTTCGAGTACCTTCACGAAAGTAAAAATGAATATTCGACTAATAAAGATACAGAGCTGGTTTTACCACGAATCGATTTTAAAGGCCCTCTTCATAGTTTGCATTTTGCATTTTGTTAATATCTCGTCAGGAATCGGCATTACATTGAATTTCATTCCTTCGAAAATTGGCTTAAGTTCAAGAAGCTTTCAGGAACGCTACAAATAAGACATAGAGTACCATGGCCCTGAATCGGCACCCTTGCGCGTTCTCCGAGATTTACGCTTGTTTGCAAACTTTTAAAAATGGAACGGTCTGGGACTGATAAATGAAAATAAAGCACGAAAATGGTTTGCTGACGCCACATTCTTGCTCTCTGACTGTTCTTTCTCGTTCCCTTGGCTTTATTTACATGCTACAAAGAAGTCTTCAATGTACCTGAAATGTGATGGTAAGCGTTCGTTCATTTCTCCATTTATTTTCCAATCCGCGTTTGTGTTTTGATTCATTTTCATTGATAAGATACTGGCAAAGGTCAAATAACTTGTTTCAGTAGTTTGTTCTGCCCCTTTGAATGAAATATTTGAAAGTCCTTCAAGCTTTCGATTTCCATTTTTGTTCACGGGGTTTCTATTCTGAAGCGAGTGGATTTGCTAAGAATCGACCTGAGCCGGCAAAGCGTGTGAAAATTGTCTGGTGCTGTGAATAGTGACCACCCCCTTTCCGCTGGACGACTTTGTGAATAAAACAAGTGGTGAAAAATATTTTGATTCTAGGAACACATTTCTGACTTCGTGACCTTTAGTGGAGTTGGAAGAGGAGCATTTTTGGACTAACGTAATGACGATAGTATGTATGAGAGGTTAAAACTGGGGAGGAACGAAAAGCTTCACTTTTGCATCCGATCAAAATGCAATGAATATTAATTACATAGGGAATGTGACCCTATACTCACAGAAAAAAGGTGGTTTTCAGGGGTACTATATAGTACTCTAGGGTACTTCAGCACCTAGAGTACCCTAAGGTAATCTAGAGTACCCAGTAGGGTACTTTGAGGGCATTCTGGAATACCCTAGGGTACTTTGAGGGTATTCTGGAATACCCTAGGGTACTTCAGGCCAGAAAAGGTACTCCAGAGTACCCTTACGACTGAAAATATCACGTGACTTACGCAAAGTGCTCGAAAATGGAATGTATTTGCGTTATCTTCTTCTCTTGAACACTGTTGAATTTTGAAGTTTCGTTGCTGCAGCGAAGGTTTGAAGGAAAGAAAGGAAAGAATATCGCGAAGAAGGTAAGCTTTGATGAATTTATTTCATCCGAATTGACAAAATATGATTAATGAGTAGGATGATGCATTTTACTGGCATACAATTGTTTCATTAACTTTATCTGAAATAGGGAGAAAGTCCCGAGAAAGTTTGCTACGCGTTGTAGGTTTATTGACTTGCCAAAATGCGTCTCTTCCACTGAGTTGAGAGCAAACTCAGCCTAGCCGTGTTTCGTTATTTCACCTTACTGAAATTTTACCCACAAAGAAGCATTGGGTTTTGTTCATATCGCCTCTTTCAAAAGATTATCTGGCCTACGAATCGGTTGACGTACCGTTGTTATGACATCGGGTACATGGAGTAGGCCTAAAGGCAGCAAGAAATACTTCTATACATACTTGCCATTCTGCTTGTTTAGGAAATAGTATTCTCTACCTGAATCCCAACTTGCTTGCATTTTGTATTAGGTCAGTTCCTTGACCAACATTACGCAAGCCTACTGGCCTTAGCATTTCAACATGGTACAGTTTCTTCGAATTTTTTGAGACTTCCTTGATATCTTTTATTCACATCTAATTCATGTTTTGGTAACGATTAGGTCTTTTGGTTCCAAGAATTTTCAAGCCTTCCAAAGACTGTGCCTATAACAAAGTTTATTTCTGAGAACCCTATTTTCCTGAACTTTCTTGTCAGGTCTGGCACCGGTGGTGATGCTATGGAATTGAATTTATCTTTGCTGTTTTCAAGAAACAGACAATCTAGACTTGGTAAAGACAGAAATCAAAGTAGGTCAAGGCAAGCAAAAGCTGCGACACAAAAATCCCATGAAAATGGAGAAACATTGGAATTACTGTCAAAGCTGTGAAGCGTTCTGTGTTTTGAAAATTGGAACGAAACAATTGTAATCTTAGGCATAAGCGTAGCGGAAAATAAACTTTGGGGGGGGGGCTGCCCGATAAAAGATCCATTGTTTACGAAAATTTTGCCCAACTTTAGGCTGATTTTCTGCCTGAAGCTGGGAGGGCTGCAGCCCCCTTAGCCCCCTGTCTCTTATGAATGACTGCCTGAAACTTAACATGAAGTGAATGACTTCCTGAAACTTAAAATGAAGACAAGACTGTTGAATCAAGATGGTAAAAACGTAGGACTTGTGGCCAGAGAGGTGTAATAGGATTGACTGATGATATGAAATTGAAGAATGTAGTGATTAAAAGGGTGAAATGAAGGGATGAAACTATAAAACAGAATGATAAAATTGAATGATGAATGGAGTGCTCAATGGAAAGAGGAATATGAATGATCGAGAAGAATGGATAAGATGCACAGTTTTTCAAGGAACTCAACATTGCAGAAACAGTTTTGTCTTCATTAAGATAATTTTTTTCTTTTTCGTGTGCAGTAAAATGCCCTCGTTGAAGGGGTGGCTTTGAATGCCAAGAAAAATATTTGCACCAGTGTTATAGACCACATTGGTAATTTGTGCATTTAAAGAATAAGACACCAAGTAAGAAACTATTAGTATCAAAATGAACAAAATTTCATGTGGAATCAAGAAACTTTTAGTATGGCCTGAGCAAAGTTTCTTATTAAAAGTGTAATATCTGAAACAATTAAAAAAATCTATACAATGTTTGCTGACTAAACAGTATGTTGACAACGATATGAATTGAATGACAACAATTGAATGACAATAATAGCAGATAAGAAATCTGAAATCAAATCTCAAGCATTTTACGAAAGATTATTGTAAGGGGACCAGTCTTTATTAATGTCGGGTAGGGGGCTGGAAGATATTTTTAGGAATAAAAAAAATTTTTCATAACTCCTTCAAATTGTCATTAAGATTTTCAAGGGCCCCTGATTACTTAGCTGCAATTTGTGGTGGCCCCTCTGTATCAAATTTGATGAAATATTCCCAAGCATGTTTTCTGATGACACGTGAAGCAAAAATGACATAGAAATGCTTTCAAGAGAAAAGGTGGCAGTGCACCTGGAGATTTTATATAAAATATGATACTTTGCGCAAAAACGCAAGGTACAAACAAAGATCATAAAAGGGAGACTTTTTAGCATTTCAGATAGCTGGGATCAGCTTTGTTAAGTTTCATGGCCAGGTATTTCTACGTCAAACTGGGACAAAAAAGAAAAAAATTAACCCTGTACTCTCAGATTTTGCTTATTTTTTGTTTATGATTCAAGTATGATGATAGTAGCAACATATCCAAATTTCAGGTTTCTACCATTTGTCGTTCTGGAAATATATTAACTCAAAGTTTTGGCATTTTTGGGCCTAAATCTTTATTGGCAGCCATTTTGAATCGACACTTTTCATAAAATTAGCTATCTTTTGATCAACTCCTCAGAATTGTGTCATCCATGTGTGGTTTCCATACAAATGTGAGGTGGCAAACACAAAAATAGCCTGAAAATAGTGTCAAATTAAGTAGATATGGCCATAAATGCACAAATAAATTTTGATTACACAATTTGCTTTTCGTGATATTTCACTAATTTTTTTCATGTTGCTTGACTTTGACTAAACTGATCTTTTGCAAGCTCAAAGTAGACACATACACCTACTCTTGTGGAAAAAATATTCCTGGACAAACCTGTCATTAAGGATTTATCCATGTTTAAACATTTTAGTGTATATTTGCATTGCGTACTACAACAACAAAATTACATCTAAGCAAAATGCTAAAATACAAGCATAGTTGTTGTTGTTGTTGTGCGCAATAAGATATATACAAAAATGCTTAAACGTGGATAAATCCTTAATGACAGGTTTATCCAAGAATATTTTTTCCATGAAAGTAGGCGTATGTGTCTACTTCTGATGGTAATAGTATTTCTTTACTATTAATAGTATTTTGTCTCGAACTTTGGCCTGATTTTTGTGAAAGAAAAATATGAGCTGTGTCAACGAACCTGAGCAAAGCTTGTAGCAAATTTATCAAAGATTTTGTTCACAGGAAATTTGTTTTCATTCCAATGGTTTAAATGATCGGGTATCAAGTGTTTTTGAAGACTGGTCATAAATTTTTCTGGTAAGCCCCATATATGGTATTAGTTCACCCTTATTTGGCACAACTTTTCCAACATCAAACAGGTCGACGAGCCGCTTCGGGAAGGGAAATTTCTTGTTACAGGACTGAATTTTCCAAAATATGACACTACTACTTACATAATTCCGGATTTTCATATTGTATATTCAGCTGTAAGATGATGGATGATATATACATGAACGGTAGGCTAAGGGAACACTTCTGAGCCGTGAGAGAGCATAAAATATTGGAGCGGAGACTGACTTGCCTAACTAAAATGAAGGGAACAAGAGATGAACCTGGCCAGCGCCTAGTTGATAGGCTCACAAACTCCAATAATAAGCAAGTCATATTTTACATCACGAGAAAGGCAGATAATTTTTACGTGGCTTAGGACGTTTCTTTATTCTATAACTTTTCATTTCTGCAAGAAAATACACTCCTAATGAATCAGATCAATTTCTGTAAAATTTTACGAAGCGATAAGTAAATGAATGGCGTGCAAGTTGAAAGAAACCCTAGAAACACGATAAAGCCAACATTTCATGGGAGTAGTGATTTTTGCATGGAAATATGAATATAGTGAGATAAAATCGAGGAAAATTGGGTGCCAAGGCGGCAGAAAGCCGTGAAAACGTTGAGAAATGGAGATGGAGACAGAATGGCCTAACCAAAATAATGGGTACAAAATTCATAGTTGATCTACGCCTATTTTATAGGTTTCATAAAAACAACAAAAAATATACCAAACTTTAGCTCAAAAGAAAGAGGAATGAATTTTGCATGGCATAGGAAGGGTTTCTTTCTCATAGGACGTAGCATTTGGAAGAAAATTGGCCTTGAATGAAAAAGTGAAATTTTGGTAAAATTCGACGAACGGAATTGCAGCAATTCAACATGCATGTGGAATGCAAATTTGAGTTCAGAAAAAGCTACAGAATCACAATTTGATTGTTTTTTGGAAGAAAGTATGGATGTCGTTCTAGAAAATGCCAACTTATCGATCAACTAGAGAACTTATGACTGAGTAGGAGACAAAAAGTCTAGGTGGAGACTTGTTGGCCTAACAAAAGTAATGGAGTTACAAAGCGAGTTGATCCGCGCCTAATTCAAAGGATCGGAAACAGCAGCCAAAAAGATGCAAAGTGCCATATCAAATGAAAGAAAAATAAATTTTGCATGGTATAGGATAGTTCGCTTTTCAAATAAACTCGTCACTTCTCGAGAAAAGAACCCTGAATGAAAATCATGAATTTTCGTCTTACCAAACGAAGGAAAAATCTGAAGGGAGTCTTAAGATTAAACGCTTCTTGAAAATGGGTAATTTCATTCCAAAATATCCCAAACAAATGGACATTAAGTTTGTGAAGCCTGTTCTTCCAAACAAAATCAAACAGCTTTGGAATATCACAGCAGATGGATAAGAAATTCAAAGATTAATGTTGAGTTGCAATTCCGGGCCTGCGAAATTTTCGTGAAATCGAAGAGGATAAGCGGAAAAAAGTAAAGGACAAGCTGACAGGGCCTGGCCTCAAGATAGGACATATAAATGTGAATGGTTTAAGAGGGAAAATGGCTGAGGTAGTTTTGTTGCTGCAAGTAACTGGCTTAGATATTCTAGCCGTGACAGAAACAAAACTGTCCCCTGATACTCGCAACAATCAAATTGGAATTGAGGGCTTTGCCATTATGAAGAAGGACAGGTCACCAAATGGAGGGGATGTTTTGCTGTATGTCAAGGAGTCCTTGGAGGCCTATGAAGAAGTCAAAATCGTCACGAAGGAAGATGGCATTGAGGGGGTGTGGATCAACGTATTATATCAATCCCAAACATGGCTACTTGCTTGTATATACCGACCACCAGATTTTGCTGCGTTCTTTGATGCTTTCAACAAAGTACTTGAAAAAGTCTGGGTGAAGAGAAAAAACATCGTATTAGTAGGGGATTTTAACAGTGACTTCCTATTCAGGGGTAAAACTAAGGAGCAGATAGCAAATGGAAAAATACTCAAACAGATATTTTCAGCTTATGGTCAAAAAAATATTGTGCAAGAAGTGACAAGAATATCTGAAACTACACAAACTCTTATTGATCTGATAGCTGTAAGCGATACTAGCAAGATAACATCACATGGAGTTGCTCATCTTGGCATCTCAGACCATAGTTTCATATATGCTAACTTAAGAATGAGAAAGAATAAATCAAAATTGGAAACCAAAACAATAACCAACTACAAAAATTTTGATGAAGAGAAATTTAAATCAGACATTCAAGCAGCCCCATGGAGTGTATGCGGAAGTTTCCAGGACCTGGAAGATCAAGTATGGGCTTGGGAACACCTGTTCAAACAGATTTCTTCAGAGCACATTACTACCAGAAAGGTTAGGATGAGACCCAAGTCACTTCCTTGGGTAAACAAAGACATAAAGAAGGCCCAGAATCAGCAGTGTAAACTGTTGAAGAGATTCAAGAGAGAAAAAGATCCGGAAAGAAACTAGCTGGCAAATTTGAATCATCTGACAACACCCCTGAAAACCTTTACCGAGTAACACCATCTTGTAGTTGTATCAACATCTCAGAGGAGCTAGTTGTAAAAAAACTATCAAACATCCCAAAAGGCTGGAGGAACCGACGGAATCTGTGCAAGAGAACCAGCTGCAGCTGGTGAAGGTCTTATGCGTGGCCTATATGGAATATATAGCAAAAGCATTGCAACCTGCAAATTCCCTGATAACTGGAAACTTGGAAAAGTTATAACAGCCTTCAAGAAAGGTGTTAGCTCAAACAGAGAGAACTATAGACCTCTTACGATGTTAAACCTAACCAGCAAAACTCTCGAAAATATAGTTTGTAGCTCAATAGATGATCACCTATTTGATTCAGGAGTTCTACACCCTAACCAATGGGCCTTTCAGAAAGGGATATCAACAGAGTCCTTACTGTTGCTGCTTACTGAGACATGGAAGAAAGCGGTTGACCAAGGGAATAAAGTAGGAGTGATTTTCGTAGACTTTAAAAAAGCCTTCGACACCATCAATCACAATATCCTAAAGGATAAGCTCCAAGCTGCTGGCATATCGGGCCCGTTTCATGAATGGATTGAAAGCTACTTGACAAATAGACGACAGTATGTGGTAGTAAACGGGGAAAGATCCGATATCAAACTTGAGGTAGGAGTCCCTCAAGGCTCTTTACTTGGCCCAAGACTTTTTGTAATTTACGTAAATGACCTCCCGGACTCTACGCCATTGGGTTACATTCACATGTTTGCCGATGATACTACAATCTATTATATTTGACAAGATCCTGAAGAAATAGTGGACGCATTAAACGTCATGCTCCAAGCATTCTATGTTTGGTGTCAACGAAATCAACTAACTGTTCATACAGGCAAGACTGAGGCTATGTATATTTCATGTAGCCCCTTCGTAGGTCCATTAAGAGAAATCAAGTTCGGCGAGGATACCATTGAATTCAAACAAGAATCGAAGTGCCTGGGAGTAGTCATCGATAACAGACTCAGCTGGAAACCTCAGGTCGAAGCAGTATGTAAAAAATTCTTGAGCAAAATTCGTTTTTTGCGACGTTTAAAGAGCTTGCCAACTCGAACGCTGGAGGACATTTACTTACAAAGGAGCCATTTCAAGCGTGACATATTGCATTGCTGTTTGGGGCACTACCTCAGCACCAGTATTCCATCAATTGGAAAGATTACATTGTAAACTAATCTACCGGTTACCAAGCAGCACACCTGATCATGAAGCACTGCAAATGCAAATTGGATGCAGATCAGTTACATCTACAAAAGAAGGGTGGCTGCTATAATGTACAACGTAAAGAGCAAAACACTACCAGAGTCTATATTGAATTTGTTTGAAACCAATGAGAACCCTACCTCAAGAGAGTTACGAAACAACTCATGTTTTAAATCTATTCAACCCAGGACAGAGTTTGGCAGAAATAGCATCCGCTTTAGAGGTCCAGCCATTTGGAAGGTCATTCCAACAGAGACCAAGAACTGTCCTTCGTATAACAATTTCAAAAATAAACTCTCAACAATTAGACAGCTGCTAAACAACATTCAGTTCGAAAAAGGCCAGAGTATAACAACTTTTAGGAGACAGGATTATTTTTATTTCTGAACACATAATTGAACACTTAGTTTTACTGAATGATTTTATCTTTTTTCTTAGATTAATGTAATAATGCATTTTTGTTTCTTTTAATTAGAGATGTAGTTTTAATTACGGCAGGTCCCCACCAGCCAATTGGTTGCCACAGACCTGACCTGCCTTAACAAAAGTCCATTTATGTATGTATGTATGTATGTATGTATGTATGTATGTATGTATGTATGTATGTATGTATGTATGTATGTATGTATGTATGTATGTATGTATGTATGTATGTATGTATGTATGTATGTATGTATGTATGTATGTATGTATGTATGTATGTATGTATGTATGTATGTATGTATGTATGTATGTATGTATGTATGTATGTATGTATGTATGTATGTATGTATGTATGTATGTATGTATGTATGTATGTATGCAATTAAATTAAATTATGCAACAAAGTACAATGCAAATTATGCCGCTTATATCTGCAACCAGTAAAAAGTTTCAAAACTGCAAATGGTACGACATGGGACATCAAATTAGAAATTACTTGCAATAGCAAGAACGTTGTATATTTTCTGTCATGCAATTTATGTCATGGTCAAATGAACTACATCGGCCAAACAACGAACTTACGTCAAAGAATGAACAACCACATTTCAGAGTCACGAAGCGGAGTTTCATCTTGTAATTTCCCGAAACATGTACACAACTGCGGAAAATCTAATAAAAACCTTACAGAACCTTTCTTCAAAATTTACGCATTTATGACACTTCACGACCCTAAGTCACTTTTAGAATACGAAAGTAAACTTTTCAACAAAGGACATGCTATAATGAACTAATAATTTCACATTTCCTGTCGGTAATCCCTTTTTAGTTTATAAATCGTAGAAACACTCCAGCTCCACAGTTAGTCACATTCTGATGATAGCATAAGCTTGAAAGGCCTCAGTGTGCTGAAAAATCTGTCTGATTTTTTGCGTCCGTTTTCTCCTAGTACCTTATTATTTAGTATAAGCTACAGTACCAAGTTGTTATGTATGTATGTATGTATGTATGTATGTATGTATGTATGTATGTATGTATGTATGTATGTATGTATGTATGTATGTATGTATGTATGTATGTATGTATGTATGTATGTATGTATGTATGTATGTATGTATGTATGTATGTATGTATGTATGTATGTATGTATGTATGTATGTATGTATGTATGTATGTATGTATGTATGTATGTATGTATGTATGTATGTATGTATGTATGTATGTATGTATGTATGCATGTATGTATGTATGTATGTATGGATCTGCTTACCTGCTAGTATCCACAGCGTTTGTTTCTCTGCTTCCAAATCATCAGAATCTTCAATATTTACACAGTTTTTATCACTAAACACACTCAATCTCAGATCTTTCAAAAATGAAATGTTTTTTGGTGTGTACGCGTGAGAAAATCAGGAAAAGGGCGTGCAAAAATCACATGACCTCCACCTGCCTCCACAGCTTTGAGGATTCAATGTGACGACGCTAATGGGCCTAACTTCATCTGCAGCGGAATGCCAGTAGTTGGCATCAAATCAGCCCTTTCGCCGTAGTAGGCAGTAGATATATTTACCAATGAAACCAAAGCAAGTCCAATTTCTTTCCACCATCTTATCATCGTTAATTTTGTAAAAACGCCTTATTTGTAGCGTTTCTCTGAAAGTTTCTTGAACGTTGGCCAATTTTCGAAGGAATTAAAGTCGATGTAAGGCCGATTCCAACCGAGAATTTAACTAAATGCAAAATGGAAAATATGGGGTGGGGCCTGTAGAATCGATTTCCCCTTTTTCGGTGCAAACGGAAACATTTTGGGGATTGTCAGGAAAAATCGAGAAAATTAAAATGCGCCACAGCCAGGACTCAAACCACGGATCTCCTGCTTCCCGGGCAAGCTTGTTAACCGCTAGACTACCGTGGCACACCTTAATTCTCTCGATTTTTAGCACCTTATAGGTTGCTTTCGGCTTTCGCCTTTTTCAAGCAGTGCATATTATAAATTTTCAGCAGCTAGCGAGCAACCAGGATTTCCCCTTTTTCGGTGCAAACGGAAACATTTTGGGGATTGTCAGGAAAAATCGAGAAAATTAAAATGCGCCACAGCCAGGACTCAAACCACGGATCTCCTGCTTTCCGGGCAAGCTTGTTAACCGTTAGACTACCGTGGCACACCTTAATTCTCTCAATTTTTAGCACCTTATAGGTTGCTTTCGGCTTTCGCCTTTTTCAAGCAGTGCATATCATAAATTTTCAGCAGCTAGCGAGCAACCAGGATTTCTACTTTTTCGGTGCAAACGGAAACATTTTAAAAATTCTCAGGAAAAATCGAGAAAATTAAAATGCGCCACAGCCGGGACTCGAACCACGGATCTCCTGCTTTCCGGGCAAGCGTCTTAACCGTTAGACTACCGTGGCACACCTTAATTCTCTTGATTTTTAGCACCTTGTAGGTTGCTTTCGGCTTTCGCCTTTTTCAAGCAGTGCATATTATAAATTTTCAGCAGCTAGCTTTCTCCTTTTTCAGTGCAAACGGAAACATTTTAAAAATTGTCAGGAAAAATCGAGAAAATTAAAATGCGCCACAGCCGGGACTCGAACCGCGGATCTCCTGCTTTCCGGGCAAGCGTCTTAACCGTTAGACTACCGTGGCACACCTTAATTCTCTCGATTTTTAGCACCTTATAGGTTGCTTTCGGCTTTCGCCTTTTTCAAGCAGTGCATATTATAAATTTTCAGCAGCTAGCGAGCAACCAGGATTTTCCTTTTTCGGTGCAAACGGAAACATTTTAAAGATTCTCAGGAAAAATCGAGAATATTAAAATGCGCCACAGCCGGGAATCGAACCACGGATCTCCTGCTTTCCGGGCAAGCGTCTTAACCGTTAGACTACCGTGGCACATCTTAATTCTCTCGATTTTTAGCACCTTATAGGTTGCTTTCGGCTTTCGCCTTTTTCAAGCGTAATTTATATAAGTTAAACCCAGCTGAACCCAGCTGAACCCAGCTGAACCCAGCTGAACCCGGCTGAACCCAGCTGAACCTAGGAGTAACCCACCTGAACCCAGCTGAACCTGGCTGAACCCACCTAACCAAATGTAAGTTCCCAAGTGGCTTCCTGCCAGGTGTGTGATTTGTATGAAGCATGATCAGGGACTTTGCATTTAAAGCTTTTTCATAATGCTAATGGTTCCTTTAGGAAATTCCAAGAACAATGCGTCAAAAAAATTATTTTTCTTGAGAACAAAAGAGAAATAAGCAGTTAGCATTTTGTGCAACAATGCTTTACTTACGAAATCCTCAATTCGCAAAAGGCCTGTCCCCTGGTGGAAAGACTGTCAAGCAGCTATGCAACAGTGTTCATTTTTATCATTCGAAGACGGTTTTTTCGCGACGATGATTGGCTTTTGAATAACAATGAAAAATAGCATCGCATTTTCTGATTGGCTCACTGCTGCTTGAATGAAAAACGCTTGGACAGGTCCATGGTCTCAAAAAGAACATTAAGAAACTACTCTCCAGCGAGGGAAGAAGCTGGGGCACTGGGGACGAGGCTGAGACTTCGGGCAAGTCTTGGTACGACATGGCACACAGTTCTTGAAAAACAGTGGTCTACTCTTATTTCTGTCGTGAAATGCAATATGATTATAACAAAGCGTAGCTGTGATGTCACTAAAAAAATAAATGCTACTCGTCTTTTTATAAAGAATCACTTTCAAGAAACTGTAGGCCAATCTTTGACAAAACCATGGCAGAGGAAATGAGCTGAAGCAGCCAAGCAAGGAAGAAACTAGGGGAGTCGCGGCTTATTCAATATCACATGGAAACCAGTTTTCTCCCGCGGTGCATTTTATTTCGGAAATCCCGTACACCCTACCTGGAAATCAAGCAAAAAGTCCGGAAATCTTCAAGAAATTCTTCGGAAGTCTGGAAATCCCTAGAAATGTCCACGAAATTCCAAAAATCTTTAAATCTTTCTCAAATATTCCATCAGCTACGATTTCTTTATACAAAGTCTTTGTATGGGTACTAAAGATGTGTTTCTTACTAAAGACACCAAATAAGCTTTAAAAAGCAACACAGCTGAGCATGAGCAGTTGCTCAACTAAGTGCTAAAGTAGATGTCGCTGTGAAGGAGGCTTTCGCTGGTTGCCATGGAGTTTGACTGCTCAGGGCATTCACGAGAAAAACCCGAAAAAGTATTGCATTGTACTAAGGGTGGTTACGCGCTGCAGTTTTCCTTGACTGCTACAGTTTTTGCTTTCTGCGCAAGAAAAATTTATGAAGTTCCACAGAGGAGAGGCTCCTCCGCATAATTATATAGATTTTACATCTTTTTGCAGAAGAATACAAGCTTAGACATATTTGTAGTGTCTAACCACTGATGACAGTACCTTCTTCAAGAAACATTTGAACAGCCTAGTTTCTGAAACATTTGAAATGAATTAATGGTCTTGCTGGACCTTTGCAAACTTTGAAATCCTTAGGAAATCCCTGGAAATCCAGAAATCCCTGAATGATCTGTCTAGAACTTCCAGAAATCCTGTTGGGTGGTAAAATGCCCCTCTGTTTTCTCCTTTCTGTTTATTGCTTTTACCTGCTGAACGCTGCTAGCTTCTTCGGCACTGCGGTTGGGGAATTGTACATGATTGTTGAATCTGAACCCATTTCCCTCCCTCGCATTTCACCAAAAGTCTGAAGATTTTTAGGAACTAAAACTTCTCAAGGGATTATTTCAGGATTCTACTTTAGAGAAAAGGGATCTTCCCCAAAACCGCACGAGATCTTAAGGGGTGACACGATTTCATTTCCAAAAAATTCTCATACCGATTTGGCAAAAGTCCTTTTGCTTTCAAGAACAATCTGTAAAAAGTTTCTTTTTTATAAATATATAATCAGTTAAAAGTATAAAACACAAAAAAATACAACTACTCTGCCGGTGATGGTGGGAATAGACGCTAGGTCATCGAAGTTCCCACCATGAAAGGCACTTACAACTCAATATTTTCAATTTATCAAAAAAAGCTACAAAGGGAAATTAATGTCTGTCTCACATCTGATGCCAGGCAACAATATCAGCGAGTATTAAGAAATTTGAAAGGACACAGGTGCTAGGTAATGAAGAGGGGGGCCCATCCCGCCGACGGACAGCCGCCTCCCAATGCCACGAGCGCCATAATAATAATAATAATAATAATAATAATAATAATAATAATAATAATAATAATAATAATAATAATAATAATAATAATAATAATAATAATAATAATAATAATAATAATAATAATAATAATAATAATAATAATAATAATAATAATAATAATAATAATAATAATAATAATAATAATAATAATAATAATAATAATAATAATAATAATAATAATAATAATAATAATAATAATAATAATAATAATAATAATAATAATAATACAATTTATTTTAAGTTGGCGACTATGATAGCAGCAACGCTAATTAAAGCCAACTACATAAAGAAATAAACAGCCTATTTACATGAATTTTTAAAATCTAAAATCATAAATACAAGTGCAAGCTAGTATATCCAAGGTTTGCAACAAATGTTTTGCAAAGCTTGCAGTTGCATTTGTCTGTTTTCCAGTTTTTGATGCGACCCTTAAAGATTTCTAGGGTGCGAGACTCTTTGGTTTCACTTGGTAATGTCTGCCAAAGTCTGCTTCCAACATATCGTATGGTTTCTATACCATGAGCAGTTGTATTTGCCCTTGGTACCAGAAGACCATCGTTATTTCTAAGGTCGTATGGTATGTTAGGTCTTTCGACAAAGATATCTTCCATGAACGATGGATTTAAATTGTTTTTGGTTTTATATATCTCTATCATAAGTAACTGCAAGTTTCTTTGGTGAACTGATACTGAGTTATCCGTTGCAAGAAGTTCATCAAAGGAGGATTCAGTGTCTCTGTATACAATTCGCAAAGCTCTTTCATGAATCTTATTAATTCGACTATTTGTGGCTCTGTCATGAAACATCCAGATTAACGGACAATAGCTGAAATGTGACATAATAAAAGACCTCATTATCAGTTTTACTTTTTCCGTATCCATATAATTGGATACCCTTGCTAAGGCATGAAGTTTTTGACTTGCCTTCACACACAGTTGAGTAACATGAAGATTAAAATTGAACTTGGAATCTATTGTTACACCTAGTAATTTTTCAGATTCAGAATCTGATATTTGCGAGGCACCAATACTTAGTGTCATTCCATCACTTTTTGTTCCGAATATTAATAGATGACTTTTGTCTTCATTTAGTTTCATGAAATTGTCAGAGAACCATTCTGACAGTAAGAGCGTGTCTTTTTCTAGTTTTGAGAGCACTGTCCTAAGGTTCTTATCTCCAACATATACCGCTGTATCGTCTGCGTAATTGCATACTTCAGTATCATTCACAAGATAAAAAATATCGTTGATAAAGATATTGAAAAGGAGGGGCCCTAAAACTGATCCCTGTGGTACTCCTATTTTTGAGTAACACCAGGTGCTGAAAGTACCATTTACCTTCACCCGTTGTCTCCTATCAGAAAGGTAGTTACATATCAAAATTAGAGCGTTGCGACTAAATCCATAGGCATCTAGTTTTGCTAAGAGTAG
Source organism: Aurelia sp. 4 Dawson et al 2005 (assembly GCA_964019985.1). Lineage (NCBI taxonomy): Eukaryota > Metazoa > Cnidaria > Scyphozoa > Semaeostomeae > Ulmaridae > Aurelia > Aurelia sp. 4 Dawson et al 2005. The sequence continues at coordinate 8,908,823 of OZ026507.1, read as the reverse complement.
GTCGTGATCTAAACAATCAAAGGCCTTTGAAAGGTCCATCAGGACAGCACCTACATACCCTTTTTTATCGAGAAACTCTTTACACGTTTCCAGTAGTCTAAGGAGAGCATGTTGAGTGCTATAGCCCTCACGAAAACTACACAAATAATGTGAAAATGGAAAAAACACTTTTATTTGGTCATACATGATTCGCTCGAATATTTTGGACTCGGATGTAAGGATAGTGATGGGGCGATAATTCTTTTTTGTCAAAGCATCTCGATTTTTGAAAAGTGAGGTGATCTCCCCCTCTTTAAGTTCGCCTGGAAATTCGCAACATTCAACCATGTTGTTAAAGAAAGAAGTCAGATAGTCTGAAAAAATATCTGAGTTCTGTTTTAGTATCTTAGCTGGAACTCTTCCATACGGAGTTGCCTTTTTTGGCTTTAATTTCCTAATTTGCTGTTCGACCTCCATGACAGATGTCTTTTGAAAGTCGAATTCATTGGCCTGGCTAACATTAGCTCTTATTCTTTGAATACTCGGATGAGATCGATGTTTTCTTAAAGCCCTCTCAACAGGATCAGTGTCCTCGATGATAGGGGACACATTTCCTGCATCTTTTGAAATTCCTAATGTCTCCGTAATGTTTACAAAGTAATCGTTCATTATTTCTGCAACTTGGAAATCATCTGAGATAAGGGATCCATTTTCAACAAGGGTGATGTCAGAGGATGTTTGGACCTTTTCAGAAAATAAAGGCTCCACTGTTTTCCAAAACTTTCTATTATCCGTAATGGATTTCACATCCAAATTACCATAATAGTCACGTTTTGCTTGCCTCAGAGTTTTGACGCACTTGTTGCGCTGTTTCTTAAAGGAATTCCAGTTTCCTGGCGTCCTTTCTTTATTGTATCTATTTCTTAAATGTGTTCTGAGCATGATAGCTTTTCTTAGAGCCTTAGTCATGAAAGGTCCATCATTTGCTCTCACATACTTCGTCTTTAGAGGGGCATGGACATTCAGCACCTTCTCAACTACAGCGTTGAAAGTACTATAATCGGGCTCTACTGGAAGATTAAGCAACTCATCTACAAGGTCTTTTCTAAAGTCCTCTTCATTAAATTTACTGTAGTTTCGATAACGAATTATCTTAGGTCCCTTTTTAACAAGATTACCTTTTAAAATAGTTACTATCATTGTGTGGAAATCTGATAGTCCCGTTTCTATGGTCGATGTGCTTTTAAAGCACATATTTCTATTGGTAAGTATTAAATCAATACTCCTAGGATTATCAGATTTAAAACAAGTGGGAACCTTAACTAGGTTCTTCAAGTTATAGACGTCTAAGAAACTGCTGACTGTTAGAGACTTTTCCTCGGCATTAAAGTCGCCCAAAATGACGATGTTTTCAAAGTCTTTTGAATAATGATCTATTGCTTTACCCATCTGTTCAAAAAAGTATTTTTCACTTTGAGAGGGAGGACGATAAATACCGAACAAGAGCCATTTTTTCTTATGTAGGTTGATTTCAACCATACCACATTCAATATCGTTTGAAAATTTGAATTCGGTTTTTTGTTTTGCGGGGATTCCCTCGCGAACATAGATCAACAGTCCGCCACCGTGGTCATTACGATCATATCGGAAGGGTTTCTTGAAGCCTTCTATCAAAAATTGCGCTGTGGAGAAAGTTGCATTTAGTTTCGTTTCAGCAATTATAAGAACATCAACATTTGCTCCGATGAGAAATTTTAGCGATTCGAATTTATTTCGTAAAGAGTTGATATTAAGATAGGCGATTATTAGCCCTCGAAGATTTTTCATTCTAATGTCTTTCAAGCTTGTTTTGGCATCAGTACTTTCTCCATCGTCCGCAATTTCATCAGACGTCACATTATTAGATTCTAGGAAGGAAATATTTTCTAAATTAGTTTTTTCTAAATCTAAAGTCTTACCAAGATTTTGAGTCTCGCATGCAGGTCAGTCTCTCAAAAATTTTATCAAGTTTCCTGCTAAAACTGATGTTCCTGTCCAGTTCAAATGTACACCACTTCTTTCAAATGCCTTTTGCCATCGATATTTGTATGAGAAATACTTGGTATTCCAGATGAGGTGCATAAACTCGACAACTTCTCGTTTACCCTCGTAATCTTTTCGTTCCATTCTTCTTTGTCAGTGCGTGGAATAAGTAAGGACACTGCAACTTTCGTTGTATTACCAGATTGATCAGGGTAGCGTTGTGGTAGTGTCATGGCAAGGCTATGTATATCATTAGCAATAACATCAGCAGATTTTGTGGTCGAAATGTCATTGCATCCAACGTGTAATATCACTATTTCAGGGTTTCGCTCCATGGGTGGAACTGCATATGAGTTCATGTCCTTTGTTGTTGCTCCAGAGTGTGAGTGAATGTAAACATTTTTGCCATGCTTCAGCGACCGCTTCATTTGACGAGCATCTAAATTTTTCACAATTGAATCTCCAATGATCGTGATTCCTCGTCGTTTGTTGCTCTCTTTCTTACCTGTCCCACGAGTATTTTCTTCGTTTCTTTCGTTGCCTTTTGTGGTTTGCTGTTTACCAGGCCCTTTGTTTGATGTTGCACTTTGGGCATTTAAGACACTTTCTTGTCCTTTATTCTTTGAAACTGTTTGGAAATCTTCGTTGTTCTTGTTGTGGCTTGATTGATTTTGCTCTGTTTCATTCGACAATACACTGAATCTGTTTTGAATAGGGATAGCAGCAGAGGTCAACGATCGATTTCTTGTTGATTTTCCATTCTTTACCGGTTGAAAGCTCTTTTCCGGACTCTGTTGTATGTCCTGCGATCCCCATTGGACCGGCTCTTCAATTTTTTGTTCCAGAGGTTGGGACCCCGATCGGGCCGGTGCCGAAACAACTGGAGTTTGAAACAATGAACTGGGAGCTGCTTTTCTCGAAATCATCCTGGACTGGGTTTTCTCGAATTGTTCCGGGGGTGGGCTTCTACTTTTGCTATCTAGCGACCGATCCTCCAAAAGTTTGTCGATTATTTGTTGTTTTTGGTTTAGTTGTCGTTCAAGGGAGGTAATACGATCCTGAAGGCTCTTAATAAACAGCTGCTGGAAGTTTGGTTCCACTGAGCTGCTGTTCTTGCCTGAATCTGCATTGGTCTGGTTTGCAACCTGCGCTTTCATTGACGAAACCTCAGCATGAACAAATTTTTTGAAATCAATGAAGTCTTGCCTTAAATTGTCTGGATCATTCGATGAATTAACTTCTTCAGCAGTAGCAGGTTTGTCTTCACCTTTTGATGCATCTCGGCTTTCGTTTGCTCGCAGTGAAAGTTTCTTATTTTTGTTCACAACTTCTTTTACAGCTCCGACTTGCTTCGCGGTTTCAATGGCCGCCAGCGTTTTTGGCCTATCCCATTCGAACTTTTCATCGCAGAAGGCAACTACATGGTCAACATACTGCCCTTTATTCTTCTCCCTTGCATTTTCCAAAGCTCTCAAGATGATGTCTGTGTCGTCATTCGACATTTCTTTCTGGAATTTTCGAGAATACCTAGATTTTAAAATCAGCTTTGCACCACACGTCATACAGTAACAGGAACGGTGCGGAACATGTTACTGTATGACGCATCCCAAATGGAACAACGCTTTCTTTGTCCCATTTATAGAGAAGCATATTTTAAAGGTTCCATGATAATCTTCGTAGCCACTATCTGTGCCCCCTGAACATTTCAAAGAAAAGAGTTAAAGCCGTTCAAATGTTTAGGCTTTACTCGAGTACTTTTCGAGTAATATCATACTGGAGACAAGTGATAATGAAGTAAAACTATGCTAGGGGTTTCCGTTATGAAAATAAAGAGTTTCTTCTACAAGCATTTTCCTATAACAAAAATATGTGTATACGATGAACAACTGGTGAGACAAAACTACGCTCGAATCATGGAATTGGATCATCATTGAGTCATTAATTTGTGAGTTCATCCCTATTTTATACGATGAACAGTTTTCCTGAAAAATCTCCAAAATTCAATCATTGTTGAAAAGTCGTTCGTTGAAACGTCTCATATTCCTTTCTGCTACGTTTTTGGCCTAACTCTTTTCACCTTCTAATGCACACAATATTGTTTTCATCCCAGTTTTGCCTAAAACCCCCTTTGAGTTTTCTTGTTTGTTCATCTGAAGGGCTATGATTCTACGCAGGGCTATTAGCATTATGAAAAGGTGTTAAATCCAAATTCCCTGCTCGCACTTCATAGAAATCAAACACCTGGCAGAGGACCTCTGGGAATTTATACTTTGTCAGCTGTGTTCCGCTGGGTTACTGCTGGGTTCAGCCAGGTTCAGCTGGGTTCAGCCGGGTTCAACTGGGTTCAGCTGGGTTCAGCCGGCTTCAGCTGGGTTCAGCCGGGTTCAGCTGGGTTTAACTTATATAAATTACGCTTTTTCAAGCAGTGCATATTATAAATTTTCAGCCGTAATTTATATAAGTTAAACCCAGCTGAACCCAGCTGAACCCGGCTGAACCCAGCTGAACCTAGGAGTAACCCACCTGAACCCAGCTGAACCTGGCTGAACCCACCTGACCAAATGTAAGTTCCCAAGTGGCTTCCTGCCAGGTGTGTGATTTGTATGAAGCATGATCAGGGACTTTGCATTTAAAGCTTTTTCATAATGCTAATGGTTCCTTTAGGAAATTCCAAGAACAATGCGTCAAAAAAATTATTGTTCTTGAGAACAAAAGAGAAATAAGCAGTTAGCACTTTGTGCAGCAATGCTTTACTTACGAAATCCTCAATTCGCAAAAGGCCTGTCCCCTGGTGGAAAGACTGTCAAGCAGCTATGCAACAATGTTCATTTTTATCATTGGAAGACGGTTTTTTCGCGACGATGATTGGCTTTTGAATAACAATGAAAAATAGCATCGCATTTTCTGATTGGCTCACTGCTGCTTGAATGAAAAACGCTTGGACAGGTCCATGGTCTCAAAAAGAACATTAAGAAACTACTCTCCAGCGAGGGAAGAAGCTGGGGCACTGGGGACGAGGCTGAGACTTCGGGCAAGTCTTGGTACGACATGGCACACAGTTCTTGAAAAACAGTGGTCTACTCTTATTTCTGTCGTGAAATGCAATATGATTATAACAAAGCGTAGCTGTGATGTTACTAAAAAAATAAATGCTACTCGTCTTTTTATAAAGAATCACTTTCAAGAAACTGTAGGCCAATCTTTGACAAAACCATGGCAGAGGAAATGAGCTGAAGCAGCCAAGCAAGGAAGAAACTAGGGGAGTCGCGGCTTATTCAATATCACATGGAAACCAGTTTTCTCCCGCGGTGCATTTTATTTCGGAAATCCCGTACACCCTACCTGGAAATCCAGCAAAAAGTCCGGAAATCTTCAAGAAATTCTTCGGAAGTCTGGAAATCCCTAGAAATGTCCACGAAATTCCAAAAATCTTTAAATCTTTCTCAAATATTCCATCAGCTACGATTTCTTTATACAAAGTCTTTGTATGGGTACTAAAGATGTGTTTCTTACTAAAGACACCAAATAAGCTTTAAAAAGCAACACAGCTGAGCATGAGCAGTTGCTCAACTAAGTGCCAAAGTAGATGTCGCTGTGAAGGAGGCTTTCGCTGGTTGCCATGGAGTTTGACTGCTCAGGGCATTCACGAGAAAAACCCGAAAAAGTATTGCATTGTACTAAGGGTGGTTACGCGCTGCAGTTTTCCTTGACTGCTACAGTTTTTGCTTTCTGCGCAAGAAAAATTTATGAAGTTCCACAGAGGAGAGGCTCCTCCACATAATTATATAGATTTTACATCTTTTTGCAGAAGAATACAAGCTTAGACATATTTGCGGTGTCTAACCACTGATGACAGTACCTTCTTCAAGAAACATTTGAACAGCCTAGTTTCTGAAACATTTGAAATGAATTAATGGTTTTGCTGGACCTTTGCAAACTTTGAAATCCTTAGGAAATCCCTGGAAATCCAGAAATCCCTGAATGATCTGTCTAGAACTTCCAGAAATCCTGTTGGGTGGTAAAATGCCCCTCTGTTTTCTCCTTTCTGTTTATTGCTTTTACCTGCTGAACGCTGCTAGCTTCTTCGGCACTGCGGTTGGGGAATTGTACATGATTGTTGAATCTGAACCCATTTCCCTCCCTCGCATTTCACCAAAAGTCTGAAGATTTTTAGGAACTAAAACTTCTCAAGGGATTATTTCAGGATTCTATTTTAGAGAAAAGGGATCTTCCCCAAAACCGCACGAGATCTTAAGGGGTGACACGATTTCATTTCCAAAAAATTCTCGTACCGATTTGGCAAAAGTCCTTTTGCTTTCAAGAACAATCTGTAAAAAGTTTCTTTTTTATAAATATATAATCAGTTAAAAGTATAAAACACAAAAAAATACAACTACTCTGCCGATGATGGTGGGAATAGACGCTAGGTCATCGAAGTTCCCACCATGAAAGGCACTTACAACTCAATATTTTCAATTTATCAAAAAAAGCTACAAAGGGAAATTAATGTCTGTCTCACATCTGATGCCAGGCAACAATATCAGCGAGTATTAAGAAATTTGAAAGGACACAGGTGCTAGGTAATGAAGAGGGGGGCCCATCCCGCCGACGGACAGCCGCCTCCCAATGCCACGAGCGCCATCCCAAATGGGACAACGCCGAAACCAAAGGGAAGCAGCCACCCATCCACACAGCAGGAACCCCATCTCTCCACTATCCCGCACCCTAACATCAAATGCAAGACAGACATTATCTACAAAAATCACTATGCTACAACTGACTTTGGGATAGGGATGCTGCTTTATTTACTGCCCTAGTCGAGTCTCTTTGTTGCCTTGATATAATTAACCGTTGCCTCTATCATCATTCTGTTTGCGATTAGAGTCAGAACTGGAAAAGTTTCTTAAAATTATCTGATATCTTAGTACTAGGAGTTTCTTACGAGTTTCTTAAAGGGTTTGTGCAAGGCTAGGCCGACCTCCACTTCAGTAGTTTTGGTCGGCGACGTGTTCGTTTGCCTAGTACGCATGCTCTTTAGCAACAGAGCATGCGCACAGGGCAAGCACGCTGGTCGCCGACCACATCTACCGCTAGTGGAGGACGGCCTTAGCCTACATTTGCACAGAGCAGAGAAATCTAAAAATAGCCCATTGAAATTGATGGTCCACACGTGTTGTTAATAATCGATAGCTAAAGAAACAATGCTGTATTTGCGCATTTTCTTTGTCCCATTTATAGAGAAGCATATTTTAGAGGTTCCATGATAATCTTCGTAGCCACTACCTGTGCCCCCTGAACATTTCAAAGAAAAGAGTTAAAGCCGTTCAAATGTTTAGGCTTTACTCGAGTACTTTTCGAGTAATATCATACTGGAGACAAGTGATAATGAAGTAAAAATATGCTAGGGGTTTCCGTTATGAAAATAAAGAGCTTCTTCTACAAGCATTTTCCTATAACAAAAATATGTGTATACGATGAACAACTGGTGAGACAAAACTACGCTCGAATCATGGAATTGGATCATCATTGAGTCATTAATTTGTGAGTTCATCCCTATTTTATACGATGAACAGCAAAATTCAATCATTGTTGAAAAGTCGTTCGTCGTCTCATATTCCTTTCTGCTACGTTTTTGGCCTAACTCTTTTCACCTTCTAATGCACACAATATTGTTTTCATCCCAGATTTGCCTAAAACCCCCTTTGAGTTTTCTTGTTTGTTCATCTGAAGGGCTATGATTCTACGCAGGGCAATTAGCATTATGAAAAGGTGTTAAATCCAAATTCCCTGCTCGCACTTCATAGAAATCAAACACCTGGCAGAGGACCTCTGGGAATTTATACTTTGTCAGCTGTGTTCAGCTGGGTTACTGCTGGGTTCAACCAGGTTCAGCTGGGTTCAGCCGGGTTCAACTGGGTTCAGCTGGGTTCAGCCGGGTTCAGCTGGGTGCAGCCGGGTTCAGCTGGGTTCAGCCGGGTTCAGCTGGGTTTAACTTATATAAATTACGAATTTTCAGCAGCTAGGGAGCAACCAAGATTTCTCCTTTTTTCGGTGCAAACGGAAACATTTTTAAAATTCTCAGGAAAAATTGAGAAAATTAAAATGCGCCACAGCTGGGACTCGAACCACGGATCTCCTGCTTTCCGGGCAAGCGTCTTAACCGTTAGACTACCGTGGCACACCTTAATTCTCTCGATTTTCAGCACCTTATAGGTTGCTTTCGGCTTTCGCCTTTTTCAAGCAGTGCATATTATAAATTTTCAGCAGCTAGCGAGCTACCAGGATTTCTCCTTTGTCGGTTCAAACGGAAACATTTTAAAAATTGTCAGGAAGTTCAGTTCTGATAACGAGAATTTAAAGTGTAGACCAGAGCAACCAAGAAAGAGAAATGGTCTAAAAATAGCGTTTCTGAATATAGTCTCCCTGAGAAAACATAGACATGAGCTAGAAATTGTGCTTAATGACCATGATATAGATATTATTGGTCTGAGTGAGACGCGGCTTGACGAAACAATAAGTGACTCTGAAGTCAGCATCAATGGCTACAACATCTTTAGAAACGACCGTGATGTAAATGGTGGAGGTGTTGCAATTTATGTCAAGGCAAGTTTACCTGAACCAACAGTGAAAATTAAAAATGAAAATTTGGAATTGATCTCACTTGAAATTGCACCTCAGCATGCAAAACCTTTTCTCGTTGTTTGTTGGTATAGACCTCCAACAGCAGATGACGCATTCGAAAACCTTAGGGAAGTTTTGAAAAATCTAGATAGAGATGGCAATGAAATTATCCTTGTTGGGGATACAAACTGCGATCTCAAAAGTAACCAAAGCTCAAATGCAAATAAGCTGAAAGCAATTTACTCGGAGTACCAGCTTGAACAATTGATTAAAAGCTACACTCGAGTAGCTGTAACAACGAATGAGCGCAACGAACAGAATATCAGTAAAACGCTAATAGACCATTTCTCAACAACTAGCCCGAAATGCGTGTTGAAGGCAGACGTTCTGGAGTTAGGGATGGTTGACCACTATTTGGTGTACGGAATAAGAAAAGTGAATGCCTGGCGAGTCAAGAACAAGAAACCAAAAGTTCTGGAGACTCGTTGCATGAGCAATTATGACAGGACATTGTTTCGTAACGACCTGCAGCAAATAGATTGGGAAACCATCCTTAGCTCTCACGCTGATAATCCTGATAATATGGCTACCACTTTTCAGGAGATCTTTGAGTCGGTTTTAGATATCCATGCACCCCTGAAAAAAAGGAGGGTATGCAATACTTCTGCTCCCTGGATAACCCCAGACATTAGAAAACTAATGAAAGAGAGGGATGCAGCTAAGAAAGCGACGAAAATATCTCCTGAGAGGTGGAACACATATAAGCATCTCCGTAATAAGGTAACGCAAAAAATTCGAGATGCAATTCAATCACATTATCTTGGATTAATTGAAGAAAACAAGGGAGATCCTAAAAGAATGTGGCAGGTTATCAATAAGGTACTAGACAAGGCAACACCCTCAACAGAAATTTCGAGCATAGATGTTGAAGGGAAAACAATTACAAAAGAAAAAGATATAGCTGAAGCACTTAATCATCACTTTACTACCATAGGACCAAAACTTGCTTGCAAGTTAGAGTCCAGGTCTGATGATGATCCTCTCAAACATATCAATGCTCAGCAAAACAAAATGATGTTTGTACCTATCGATGAAACATATGTGCTAAATGCCATTAAGCAACTAAAAAATGGCAAAGCACCAGGACCAGATAAGATCTCCACTAAGCTAATTAAAGATGCAGCTGACTTCATTTGGAAGCCACTGACCATGGTTTTCAACTCATCGTTGAAGTATGGCGTCTTCCCAGATATCTGGAAATTAGCAAGAGTCACACCAATTTTTAAGACGGGCTCAAAAAAAGATGCAAATAATTATAGACCCATCTCTGTCATCTCAGTCTTTTCAAGGATGTTGGAAAAAATAGTTCACGATCAGCTTATTGAATATCTCATAACTAACAAAGTATTGACGCCAAATCAATCTGCTTTTCGAAAATTATATTCCACCGTAACATCCCTGATAAATAGTACTGATTACTGGTATGACAACATGGATAAAAAGCAACTCAACTTAGCTATATTTCTTGATCTTAAAAAGGCATTTGATACCGTTGATCATAGAATATTGATAAAAAAGTTAGGTGCATACGGTATCAGAGGAATCTCGGGTGGATGGCTCACATCTTTCCTAACTAGTAGAAAACAATTCTGTTCAGTTAATGGACAGAAGTCAGAAGCTAGATTGGTAACATGTGGCATACCTCAAGGGTCATGCTTAGGACCACTCCTATTCATAATCTACCTAAATGACTTTGAAAAATGCTTAGACTTCTCCAGGGCTAGCATGTATGCAGATGACACACATGTTACATTAACATCTAGTAACACTGATGGTCTACTTACAAATGCCCACAAAGAATTAAGAAACATCTCTGAATGGATGCGGATAAACAAACTAAGCGCAAACCCGAAAAAAACTGAATACATGATTATTGGCCATCCACGGAGGACAAACAAAGTTGAAATCTCAGAGCCACTGAACCTTAATGATTCAGAAATAAAGCGAGTCGCAAAGACCAAATCATTAGGGGTTATGGTGGATGAAGGGTTAAACTGGGATGACCAATTCAGGAAAGTGAAAGGAAAGATTAGTGGCGGTCTAAAATCAATGAAAAAACTGAAAAATCTTATTTCACAATCCCAACTTGATCATGTGTAACGTGCACTTGTCGAAAGCCATCTGAGATACGCTAATGTTATCTGGGGGAGTCTTCCTAAATCAAAATTGAATACTCTCCAACGTCTGCAGGACAGAGCCCGCTCGATTATTGATCAGTCCAGACTAAAAGACAATTGGTCTCATAACTGGTTGACCGTTGAGCAACTAACAAAGTCTGATCGATCAGTTATGACATACAAGATAATCAGCAGGCAATGTCCCGAAAGCCTTTGGGATAAATATCATCATAGGACCCAGCACTCCAACTACAGAACAAGGAATTGCAGGGACCTACAAATCCCAAGAAACAACCTTGAATATGTCAAGAAAGGCTTTCACTATTCAGCTCTGAAAGCTTGGAACGATATTCCCATCAATATCAGAGAGCTCCCTACACTTAATAGATTCAAAAAGCAATTGAAAAATTATCTTACGAGCTGAACACAACATAAAACACGACTCCCTGGAAGAGCAGCTGCTATTAAATAGATTACTGTACATAATTCAGCTTTAACTGTATATAGATTGTATTGATGTAATTAGGTATTTATTTTCTTATTTGGTATTGAGTTGTAAGCTGAAGGGATTTTGTGTATAAAGAATTAAAAATGAAATGAAATGAGGAAAAATTGAGAAAATTAAAATGCGCCACAGCCAGGACTCAAACCACGGATCTCCTGCTTTCCGGGCAAGCGTCTTAACCGTTAGATTACCGTGGCACACCTTAATTCTCTCGGTTTTTAGCACCTTATAGGTTGCTTTCGGCTTTCGCCTTTTTCAAGCAGTGCATATTATAAATTTTCAGCAGCTAGCGAGCAACCAGGATTTCTCCTTTTTCGGTGCAAACGGAAACATTTTTAAAATTGCCAGGAAAAATTGAGAAAATTAAAATGCGCCACAGCCGGGACTCGAACCGCGGATCTCCTGCTTTCCGGGCAAGCGTCTTAACCGTTAGACTACCGTGGCACACCTTAATTCTCTCGATTTTTAGCACCTTATAGGTTGCTTTCGGCTTTCGCCTTTTTCAAGCAGTGCATATCATAAATTTTCAGCAGCTAGCGAGCAACCAGGATTTTCCTTTTTCGGTGCAAACGGAAACATTTTAAAAATTGTCAGGAGAAATCGAGAAAATTAAAATGCGCCACAGCCGGGAATCGAACCACGGATCTCCTGCTTTCCGGGCAAGCGTCTTAACCGTTAGACTACCGTGGCACACCTTAATTCTCTCGATTTTCAGCACCTTATAGGTTGCTTTCGGCTTTCGCCTTTTTCAAGCAGTGCATATTATAAATTTTCAGCAGCTAGCGAGCAACCAGGATTTCTCCTTTTTCGGTGCAAACGGAAACATTTTAAAAATTGTCAGGAAAAATTGAGAAAATTAAAATGCGCCACAGCCAGTACTCAAACCACGGATCTCCTGCTTTCCGGGCAAGCGTCTTAACCGTTAGATTACCGTGGCACACCTTAATTCTCTCGATTTTTAGCACCTTATAGGTTGCTTTCGGCTTTCGCCTTTTTCAAGCAGTGCATATCATAAATTTCAGCAGCTAGCGAGCAACCAGGATTTTCCTTTTTCGGTGCAAACGGAAACATTTTAAAAATTGTCAGGAAAAATCGAGAAAATTAAAATGCGCCACAGCCGGGAATCGAACCACGGATCTCCTGCTTTCCGGGCAAGCATCTTAACCGTTAGACTACCGTGGCACACCTTAATTCTCTCGATTTTTAGCACCTTATAGGTTGCTTTCGGCTTTCGCCTTTTTCAAGCAGTGCATATCATAAATTTTCAGCAGCTAGCGAGCAACCAGGATTTTCCTTTTTCGGTGCAAACGGAAACACTTTAAAAATTGTCAGGAAAAATTGAGAAAATTAAAATGCGCCACAGCCGGGACTTGAACCACGGATCTCCTACTTTCTGGGCAAGCGTCTTAACCGTTAGACTACCGTGGCACACCTTAATTCTCTCGATTTTTAGCACCTTATAGGTTGCTTTCGGCTTTCGCCTTTTTCAAGCAGTGCATATCATAAATTTTCAGCAGCTAGCGAGCAACCAGGATTTTCCTTTTTCGGTGCAAACGGAAACATTTTAAAAATTGTCAGGAGAAATCGAGAAAATTAAAATGCGCCACAGCCGAGAATCGAACCACGGATCTCCTGCTTTCCGGGCAAGCGTCTTAACCGTTAGACTACCGTGGCACACCTTAATTCTCTCGATTTTCAGCACCTTATAGGTTGCTAAACCTAAACCTTTCAGCAGCACTTACTTAGCTTCGTTAACAGCTGGTTTAAAAAAGTTGCAAGTGTCATATCAAATATAGCTCTAAGTGAATAAGCCGAATATCCCAGGGATCAAAACAAAACGAGGGGTATTGGTGATTTTTGTTCGTTTAGGGACGGTCTATCACGCGAAATTAATAAACTCTTAAAGATTAATCGATCAAATTCATTGTTGGCCTTCTCGACGATTATAAAATTTGGAAATTTGCACAATAGCCTGTCTGTTTAATATGTTCACTAATGGTCGCAGATGATGTCTGAATAGAATGACGTTTTTTACCTATTCCCAATTGTTTCCTACTTCTAATCAACAATTGGCGAGATGTTTCATCTATGTAACAGCCTGGCAGCCTGAGCACGGATACTTATACACCACATGGGAGCAAATATTCTTAGGAAATTCGCAATCACCATTAGGTAAACGTAAGATGACACCAAATGTTGTCTTGTCCATGATTCTTATTCATTTCTATTACTAATTATTGTTTAATCAAATGAAAAGTTATTGATATTTCTTGCGATCATCAATGAGTTGAGAAATTTACTGTCATCAATACTTTGCGTTAAGATTTTGACGATTGTTATGTTCCAGGTATAATGCATTTACCTCCTTGTTTGCCATAATATAGTTTGCTCTTTTTATTGCAGCCACTGGTATATTACTACGATGTGATGTTTTTGTGGACACCGTTCATAGAATTGAAATTGCTACGACAACAAGAGAACTGCTGTTAGGAGAATCTCCAGAAGTTTTTGATGTCTATGGGTATGACAAAGAAGGTTAGCTATTGCCTTTTTATTTTCAGAAAAGCAGTTTTAACGTGAAAGTGCTAGTATGAGGTATGATACTTGATATATAGCTTAATTTTCAGGGTCATGACAAAGCGGCAATTTTCAAAGCGAGGAGGGGTATCGGTATGATTGGATATACTTCTAAGTACGTATTCAGAGATATACTCGGTCAACTGTGTAAGCTTTACGTGCGACCCCATCTTGATTATAGGGGTATAATCGATCATAAGTAGATCCAGACTTGAGGTTAGCTTTCACAAGGAGACTTGAGCTATTCAGAATCTTTCGCAACATGTAAAAGAAGTTAATTCCAACTATACGACCGTTAAAAAGCTCGATGTAAGGTGTTTCGTATTTCGTATTTTCGTATTTGAATCTTTTAAGGAGGGAAACCCTTCGGCTGAACCCTTTTTCAAGGGGCCCTCCGATAAAACTTAATTACAATGTACCTTTAAAAATAGTAAGTCATTAACATATAAAAACCATAATTTGAAAGCCTATTTACAACTATACAATATATACAATAGATAGTAAAAGTTAACCCTTTATTGATTTCTTAGAACCATTCAGGGAGGATGCCGTTTTAGACTCAGTAGGAAGGCTATTCCATAGTTTAGCTCCTCGGAAAGGAACGCATTTTAGCCCATTTGATGAATTTTTCTTTGGGAACCTTAAATCAATCTCGGTGTGCCGGAGGTTGCTGGAGGAGCGAGCTGAATTTTTGGTGAACAGGTTACACAGGTATTGTGAAGCCAGATCATTGAGCGACTTGAAGACCATTGTTTTATATTCATTACCAATGAGTTCTTCAATGGTCTTCCAGCCCAATTCCACAATAAGTGGTCTGCTAGGGGTATCGAAGCTGCTGTTTGTAATGATTCTTGCTGCACGATTTTGGAGCTTTTGCAGCTGGTTGATGTCTGTAGATCCAGCACAACCCCAGACAGGACAGCAGTATCAAATGTAGGGCTCAACAATTCCTGTGTAAAGAGTTTTCAAACTTACCAGGTAGAAAGGATTTAGCGTGTCTTAAAAAGCCGATCACCTGGAGACTTTATTAGAAACTGCTTAATTTGCTCTTTCCAGTCTAAAGAGCAATCGATTTGCAGTCCAAGGTACTTTGTCTTTTGAACTACCTCGAGTTCATTGTCGCGTATTTTGAGTTCCAAGGCTTCATTCCGATTTTTGAGAGAGGGTTATTTTTGTTTCTGCTTGGTGGATATGAGCATTGAATGATTTTTTGCCATATTCAATGAAAGCTTATTGCCTTGCATCCATTTCATTTTCATTTCATTTCATATCATTTAAGGAGGGTGGCCCTTCGGCAGAAGCCGTTTTTCAAGGGGCCCTCCGATAAAAACTTAATTACAATATACAATTAAAAATAAAGTGACACTAGAATATAAAAAACCATAATTTAAAAGCCTATTTACAATGATAAAATATATACATTAGAAAAAAAGGTTAACCCTTTATTGATTTCTTAAAACCATTTAGGGAGGATGCCGTTTTAGACTCAGCAGGAAGGCTATTCCATAGTTTAACTCCCCGGAAAGAAAAGCATTTTTGCCCATTTGCAGAATTTTTCTTCGGCAACCTCAGATCAGTCTCAGTGTTCCGAAGGTTGCGGGAGGAGCATGCTGAGTTTTTCGTGAAGAGGTTACACAGATATTGTGGAGCCAAATCATTGAGCGCCTTGAAGACCATCGTTTTAGACTCACTGCCAATGAGTTCTTCAATGGTCTGCCAGCCCAACTCTGCAATGAGTGGTCTGCTTGGGGTATCAAAGCTGCTATTTGTAATGATTCTAGCAGCACGATTTTGGAGCTTTTGCAGCTGGTTGATGTCTGTAGATCCAGCACAACCCCAGACAGAACAACAGTATCGAAAGTGGGGCTCAACAATACCTGTGTAAAGAGTTTTCAAGCTTGCCAGAGGCAGAAAGGATTTAGCATGTCTTAAAAAGCCGATAGCCCTGGAGACCTTTGTAGAAACTGCCTTAATTTGCTCTTTCCAATCTAAAGAGCAATCTATTTGCACTCCAAGGTACTTTGTCTTTTGAACAACTTCGAGTTCATTGTCGCGTATCTTCAGTGCCAAGGCTTCATTTCGACTTTTGAGAGAGTTGTGTTTTTGCTTGGTGGATATGAGCATTGAATGAGTTTTTGCCACATTCAACGAGAGCTTATTTCCTTGAAGCCAAGTCTCCAATTTACTGAGATCACTATTATAGCCTCATTAAGCTGAGTCAAATCGTGAGACTGATGACAAAGACTGGTATCATCAGCGTATATAGTCACAGAGGCACCTTGGACAGCCTCAGGAAGATCATTGATATAGATGAGGAAGAGAAGAGGGCCAAGGCATGAGCCCTGTGGTACTCCTACTTCTATTTCCCCGATATCTGAATCAACACCGTTAACCCTACAGAATTGTTTGCAGTTAGATAAGTAAGACTTAAACCAAGACAGCTCTCGCTGCTGGACGCCATAAAGTTCGAGCTTTTTACAGAGAATATCGTGGTCGACCGTATCAAATGCTTTTTTCAGGTCAATAAATACTAAACCAACGAGCTTACCGAGATCAAGCCCATTGTACCAGTCATCGCTCATTTTAACCAAACAAGTAAGTGTGGAATGTAGGCGCAGAAAACCTGATTGATCAGATGTAAAGAGACCATTATCTTTCATATACAGGTACAGCTGGTTGAAAACAAGTTTTTCAAAGAGCTTTGAGATGACAGGCAAGACTGATATGGGGCGATAATTAGATTTTTCAGTCTTATCTCCATCTTTGAAAATCGGAGTAATTCTAGCTACTTTCCATGAATCTGGGAACTGGCTAGTTTCAATGGATGTGTTAAACAAGAAAGCCAGAGAGTTTTCAATATATGGCAAAGCAAGCTTCATAAAGTAGCTAGAAATATTGTCAATTCCAAAGCTCTTTGCTGTTTTAACCTTGGCAAACGCATCCCTGATATCTTTTAGCTCAACTGTCTTAAAGTGGAACTTGGCCTTATCTTTATTAACCTCATATTCACCTGATAGAAGGGGATTAATGGCAGGTTGTATTTTATCTGCTAGTTCCCTACCTATAGTGCAAAAGAAATTTTTCATTGCATTAGAAACGTCCTTTTTATTCCGAGTTTCAGTGCCAGATTCTTTGAGACAATCAATGCTACTTGACTTTGATCTCTTGTTGAGAAGTTCATTAATTGTTTTCCAAGACTCTTTCATATTACCTTTACATGCAGCGATCCTATTGGTATAATGCTGCTTCTTCAGTTGAACATTAAGGGCATTGACCTTATTACGGATCTGTCTATAAGAGTCCATAAGGATTGGGGATTTACCTTTGACTGCTGACTTTTTAGTTTGTCTCTTGTACGCATCAAATCCCTAAGATCTTTGTTGATCCATGGGCAATACTTTTCAGAGACCCGCATTTCACTCAAAGGGGCATGTTTTTCAATGATCAAAGAAAACATTTCAGACCAATAGTTGACAAGCACGTTGATATCATCACTTTCAGTAAGCATTTGTTCCCAACATATCCCAGAAACATCAGCAAGGAATGCTTCCTCATTAAAATTTTTCATTTTGCGAGTCTTAATTGTTTTGTGACCTTTTTCTACTGCACCATTAAATTTCCGAATGCAGTAAACCATATAGTGATCACTCAGGGAAACCTCATGCACTCCTGATTTCACGATGTTTCTGGGACATGTTGTAGCTACATGATCAATGACTGTTGCCGTGTCAAGAGTGACTCTTGTTGGTTCCTCAAGAAGCTGTTTGAAGCTGAAAAGCTGATACAAACTAGAAATGTGCTTTGCGTTGTTATCCAATGTCTGATCAGTTGACTTTTTGGCAAGATCACAATTTGTGTCTCCAAGGAGAATAATTTCTTTGCCCTCCTTGTCAAGGTAAGCAAGAACTTTTTCCAGCATGTTAAAGGAGTCAACAAGGCCACTTGGAGGTCTATACCAGGCAACAACAAGAAAGGGCTTGCTTTTTGGTGGGGAAATTTCAACACAGAGAAGTTCTAGTCCATCAGAGGGCACATCATCCCTCGGTGTCATTTTAATAGAGTCTCTTACGTAAAGAGCGACACCGCCACCATTGCAGGTCCTGTCAAGGCGCTTTTCCTGAAAACCGGAAATTTCCGTAAGCTCTTTTGGAACAGAAGCATCTAGCTTAGTTTCATTTAGGGCAAGAATATGAATCCCCTTGTCATTTAGAAGCATCTTAATTTCATCATGGTGACTGCGCAATCCATTGATATTCAGGGATGCAATTGCCATACCCTTCTTAGAACCAAGACGCTGATGACAACCAGTCGATACAGTATCACGATCAAAGAGGAACCTTTACAGCCTGGGGAAGATCGTTGACGTAGACGAGAAGGAGAAGAAGGCCAAGGCATGAACCCTGTGGGACTCCCACCTCTAATTCCCCGATATCTGAATCAACACAACCTGTCTCCCTCCGGGAACCAAACTCTGTCTCCCTCCGGGAGACAACCTCTGTCTCCCTCCGGGAGACAACCTCTGTCTCCCTCTCGCGAACTTTTCACAGAGAATATCATGGTCGACCGTATCAAATGCCTTTTTCAGGTCAATAAACACTAATCCCACGAGCTTACCGAGATCAAGCCCGTTATGCCAGTTATCGCTCATTTTAAGCAAACAAGTTAGTGTCGAAATTTCCAAGCTGATGCGTTCCTTAATGATGTACGCAATTTAGACCTACAGTTCCATGAAAATGATCCCGATCATTTCTATTGTTGTCTTACAAACCGTTTTCGTGCTCTTGTAGACAAGCATGCTACTTTGAAAACTAAAATTTTGAGAGGAAACACGGCTCCCTTTATGAACAAGGATCTCCAGAGGGCTATCTATGTAAGATCTAATCTGAAAAAGAAGTTCAATAAACTTGGCACAAGAGAAAGTGAGCTAAAATACAAACATTAGATCCTTGTGGATGATTACAAAGTCTGCCTTGGGCTAAGCAAGCAAGAGCTTATGAACATTAATTCTTCATAACCCCAAATGATCGTTGATGCTCTGCGGTGCTCCATGTTCAGTGTAGTCGCGTACCTTCCCCAATGAATAGCGCCATTGTTTGCAGAGATTCTGCAACTTCAACTGCGATATTTGCATCTGTAGTTGTATTGAAGGGGTCCTTCTACCTTCGGTGATGCTGTGAACGGTAACCTCTGTGCAGGCCAGTTACATCATCCTCTAAAGTTGACTTATTCATAATGAATACCATTAATGGCTGGCTAATGATGCGATCATTCTGGAAAACAACTTTTTCAGGTGAGTTTCCTGGCATTGCATCTTCGCACGATATTGAGGGGAAGCATTATTTTCAATTTCTTCGACCTGTGTGTACGTTTCCTTCCATGGAAACAATTTCCCAAAAGTACTTACTTTGTCCCAATTCAGCCCTCCTCTGCTGTAAACGTCAATTCAATGGGACAAACAGGGTCGTAGCTTAAATTTGGTAGCCTGCGTGCAGACTTTGGTTACTGGGGAAGAGAGAAAAGCGCAGTCAGTTGAAGGGGCAGTCCCTTGAGGGCAGTCAAAACAGCACATTTGCACAAAGCACACTATTGGTGAGAGCAAATCTTTCGTTTCTGTTTGCTCATGACAGGACATTGAGAAACAATACTGACGACGACGTTGCCAAAAGAAACGCTAATGAGAGAGATCGCTCAATTTTCAACGTGCTTTAAGCCTAATTAAGTTGCTAATTAGGTCAAGTTCATGCCAAGTCAATGAAAACAACATAGCCATAGGTCAATCTTATGGTGTCAAATCTGTCCAACATGAAATAAGCCGACGTCAAATTTTGCTATAGGATCGCGGGAAACTTGTTTCTCTCATGCGCTTTTCCGAGCGCTTTCTTTATTTCACTACCAATTGGTAGAGATGAAACGGCAATCAATTGCATTAACGAGCGTGACTGACTGACTTACTTTCTTTCTTACTGACTTGGAGCCCCCTCTTAGATTACAAAGTTGGACTTTGTAATCAAAAAGCAACGAAGTAAGTGTGTCTCTATGCGGGAAAAGGCAATAAAAGCACGCTTTAAAAAGGCAACTGAAAAGGGTGTCGTTTCAAACAAGGATTTTTGGAATTTAGTTAAGCCATTCCTTTCAAATAAAGGGGGCCTATCAGGGAACGACATCACACTTGTAAAAGAAGGAAAATTGATAACAGACGACCATGCTTTGACTGAAATATTCAATGATCATTATGTTAACATCGTAGAAAAGACTAGTGGTAAGAAACCAAGCAATTTGGCTGAAATAGTTGGTTGTGAAAGGGATGGGGAAATAGTTAGTTTAATTGTTGATAAATACAAGGATCATCCAAGTGTTGTTGCAATTAACCAAGATCGGGGGGCAGCTTTCGAAGTATTTTCTTTTCAAGAAGTAGATTTTCAAGAGCTTAGGAGATTACTTGATTCCATGGATGAAAAAAAATCAACCGGTGAAGATCAAATACCACCAAAGTTAGTGTCTTTAGCTGCCGCAGAACTTGAAATTCCGCTTACAAATGCGATAAACATGAGTATTCGAAGCTGCAAATTTCCTGACATAGCAAAGCGAGCTGCTGTATGCCCACTTGATAAGGGAGAATCAGATCCAACTGTGGAAAGAAACTTTCGCCCTGTTAGCGTACTAAATGCATTTTCAAAAATATTTGAGAAAGTGATGAAAAAACAGTTAAAGTCTCACCTTGACAAGTCCCTTTCAATTTTCATTGCAGCTTATAGAGGATTGTATAGCACACAACATGTTTTGATAAGACTAATAGAAAACTGGAGATCTAAATTAGATAATGACTATATTATGGGTGCAGTTTTGATGGACTTGTCAAAAGCGTTTGACTGTATACCCCTTGATCTGTTAATTGCAAAGCTCTCTGCATATGGTTTTGATGAAAATTCCTTAGCCTTAATCTATTCCTACCTAAAACGACGTCAGCAAAGTGTTAGAATCAACAATACGTACAACAGTTTCCAAAATATGGTATCTGGTGTTCCCCAAGGCTCCACATTAGGCCCAATTCTTTTCAGTTTCTACATAAATGACCTTCTTTTATTTGTTAAGACAGCGGAAGTCTACAACTATGCCGATGACAATACTTCAGTGCATTTCTCCAAGACATTGCCAGATCTTGTAAAAATCCTAGAAGAAGAATGTAATGTCTCTTTAGATTGTCTTAAAAGTAATGAGATGATAGCAAACCCTGAAAAAATCAATGCTTTGATCGTAAAGAAAGACCGACCCGACACTAGTGGCGTAACAATTAAACTGAAGGACCACAACATCCAATCAAAAACTAATGTCAAACTATTGGGTATCACACTTGACAATCAATTAAATTTTGGCCCCCACATTGCTGATTTGTGTAAGAAAGCAGCAACGCAACTAAACGTCCGGAAACGATTGAAATCCTTCATTGGTTTAGAAGAAAGGAAAACTCTTTTTAAAAGTTTTATGTATTCAAATTTTAATTATTGTCCTTTGGTTTGGCATTTTTCGTCAGCTAAATCACCGCAAAAAGTCGAAAAAGTACAAGACAGAGCATTGAGATTTCTATATAAAGACGATGATAGTTGCTGTGAAGATCTTCTTCGCAAGGCAGGCAAGAACTTTATGCATGTTTCTCGTCTACGAAGTCTGTGCATTGAAATTCACCAGACTATGAAAAAAAATCCTACTTTTATGCAGGATATTTTTCAGTTCAAATCAGTTTGCAATCCAAATCGTTCTTCGAGAAATCCCAACGATTTACATCATCATAGACCTAATCAAGTAACATTTGGTACACACAGTCTTAGATCTTTGGGTCCCAGGCTGTGGAATAGTTTAGCAAATGAGATCAAATCCTCGGAAACTATCGGCATATTCAATAGATTGATAAAGCAATGGTCTGGCATTCAGTGCAATTGTAATGTGTGTAGATATGAAGATCCCTAATACTTTTGCTTGATGCGTCTGCATACTCAAATCAGGGGGGAATGGGGGTTTGGAATTTAGTTAGTTTTTAGAATGTATTCAAGTATCTGTCAATTTGCAATTCTATTTAATTTTAGTGTTTTTCTATTCAAATTAGATTAGTTTCTTTTTATATTGTAATCAGAAACTAGAAATATTTGTTATTCGAATTGAAATAAGATCACACACACACAGAGTAGAATTTAGCCGCAAAACACTGATTTGTCTGATGTCAAGTTCTTTCATTTTCTTTCATATACTGGTACAACTGGCTGAAAACAAGTTTTCAAAGAGCTTTGAATTGACAGGCAAGACTGATATGGGGCGATAGTTACATTTTTCAGTCCTATCTCCATCTTTGAAAATCGGAGTAATTCTAGCTACTTTCCATGGGTCTGGGAAGTTGCTAGTTTCAATATATGTGTTAAGCAAGAAGGCCAAAGGGTTTTCGATATATGGTAAGGCAAGCTTTATAAAGTAGCTAGAGATATTGTCAATCCCAAAGCTCTTAGTTGTTTTAACCTTGGCAAATGCATCCCTGATGTCTTTTAGCTCAATTGTCTTGAAGACGCAGTTTCCTTTTCATCGACCTATGCAAATCATGGACAAGTGGATCTTTGTTACAACAAAACAAACGGCTTCAGTGTTGTTGTGAAACTTGATCCTGGATAGATCGCTGGCATCCAATACGCTGGAGTTATTTTTCTTATATGACGACTTGGGCAAATCCAGAGTTATTTTAGCAACTGCGCTCACTATTTGTGCTTACCAATTTGTTATTTGTTATTTGTTCTATTATTTGTTCACACTTGCTTTTGAAAGGCATGGATTGAAGTATTCTATTTGAATGTGAACTTCTTTTGTTTAATTATTTATTGACAACTGGTGTACTATAAACCAACCCCAAACTGTGTCTCTTCTCACCATATGATGGATGATCCGCCGGGGTGGGGCACTATATGCATATTTTGGGTAATAGGGACGTGCAAAGGTATCGTTTTGACGACTTTTGCATCAAGTGAATAAGGAAGGGTAGCAAACAATGTCGGTATACATGACTAGATATCATACAATGAATGTAAATAAAATGCACTTATTTTTTGTAAGAAACTAAGCCTTTGCTGAAAGTGAAAGTTTCTTAAAATTTTCATATTTCTAGTACTCAGAGTTTCTTACGAACAACAAGTCCCAAAGCAATATTCATGTTTACCTCCTGTGCCAATGTTCAGTCATTATTCAAGGACCCTCAAAGTACTACATGTATTTGAAAGACGCTAAAAATCTGGGCCATTACTGAAAGTTTCTTAGGATTAATAGATTTTGAGATCCCAAGCTTTCTTACTAGTGTCTTAAAGATTCCATAGCAATCTTCATGGTCATTACCTTGAGCAGTTCAAAACAAGATTTTTGAAGCCTTTTCAATGTTTATACATTACTCAAGTACCTTGTGAGTAATATTATACAGGCAACAAGTGAAAAAACGTAAATTGTGTCTTTCCTTTGTTTCTTTCTTAAAAAAATACTTTCTTAAGTTATATTTTCCCAGTACAGTAGTTTCTTAATTTTTTAGCTATCTTAATTTTGAGTTTCTTGTAAGCAGTTTTTTAAAATTCTTATAAAGAATACGTTTAAAATGAGAAGTGAAAATAAAGTAAAAGAAACCATGCGCATGTTTTATAAGAAACCGCTCGTAAGAAACTGTAGGCTCTAGTTTTATAAAACTTAAGAAACTACCCTACCTGCATTGAAGATGCTATGGAACTTTCGTAATTTGCAGTTTTGCAACAGCCGCAATTTTCAACCCTTCAATTACAGCCCCGGGGGCAGCATAAAGTGAAGGCCCCTCTACCTCAGCCTAATGTTCTCTCTTAGTTAGCCTATTGCTCTCTAGTTCTAGTAAAAATTAAGGGTGTGCGAGCTAATTATAAAGGCAAGACTTCACTGTATTAAAGGCAGCTATTTAGCCTTTCTTCTACAGAAAAATGATCACAGTGACTGTAGTCATTCATAGCTCTTCATAGCTAAGAGGTGTAACCTTTAAAGCTGTGTGTGTGTGTGTGTGTGTGTGTAATTTTATTTCAATTCGATTATTTACAGTAGCTAAGAATATATACATTTTGAATAAATATATACAAGTCAACTAATCCAAATCGAATTTACAAAAACAGAAGCAATAAACAAAATAAATAAATATTTTCAAATGTACATAACTAATTACACCTAATTTGGGAGTCATTTGCAGGCACTACATTTGCAATTGGGACCATTCCATTGTTTATCAAATCCTTAAAATTTTTCAAATTTTCTGCTGACTTTATTTTGTCTGGTAATCCGTTCCAAATCTGTGGCGCAATAGACATCAGGCTATTGGACCCAAATGTTGTTTGGTTTGATCTAACGTGAGCTAAGTTATTTGGATTTCTTAATGAATAATTCGAAGACCGTATACGAACTGATATGATCATTGTAGAGAAATCTTATTGCACGTTCTTGTAACTGTTCAATTTTCTGTAATGATTTTGCTGATGAAAAATACCACACAAGGGGACAGTAGTTAAAATTAGAGTATACAAAGCTCTGAACAAGAATCTTTTTCTCCTTGAAGCCAATGAAATTTTTTTTAATCCTTTAAGAACATTTAATTGTGTTGCAGCTTTTTTGCAAAGATTTGAAATATGTGGGTCGAAATCAAGTCTATAGTCCAACGTAACGCCTAAAAGTTTAACGGTCTCCTTAGATTTGATCATCTTGCCATTAATGTTAATTGGCTCCCCACTATTATTCGTTTGATTTTTCTTGAGCAATATAGCATGGAATTTTTCAGGGTTGGCAATCATTTCATTATTTTCTAACCATGATAAGGCCACTCCTGTTTCTTTTTCCAAAGTTTTTACAAGATCCGGCATGGTTTCAGAAAAATAAGCCAGTGTATTGTCATCAGCATAATTATGGAGCGTTGCCTGCTTCGTGAAAAGAAATAAGCCATTTATGTAAAAATTGAAAAGGATTGGTCCCAATACAGATCCCTGGGGTACACCAGATATAACCTCTTGAAAAGAACTATACGTATTATTTATCCGTACACATTGTTTTCGTCTTTTAAGATAAGAATAGATAAGGACTAGTGCATCTTCATCAATCCATATGCATGTAATTTGGCAATAAGCAAGTCATGTGGGATACAGTCGAAAGCTTTAGAGAGATCCGTAAGGATCTTACCTACGAGATAGTTGTTATCTAATTTAGATCTCCAATCTTCTATTAGACGTATCAGGACGTGTTGGGTTCCATATTTTTGTCTGTAGGCCGCAATAAAAACAGAAAACGTTTTGTCTAAATGTTGAATGAGTTGCTGCTTTAGGACTTTTTCGTATATCTTCGAAAAGGTATTGAGAACACTAACTGGGCGAAAGTTCCTTTCTACTGTGCGATCTGACTCCCCCTTATCTAAAGGGCAAGCTGCCACTTTTTTGCATCGTTTGGAAAACGGGAATTACGAATGCTACAGTTCATTGCCATGGTTAGAGTGTTTGTAAGTTCATTTGCCGCTAGAGAGACAAGCTTTGGCGGAATTTTATCCTCACCAGTAGATTTCCTGCCATCCAGGGATTTTAATAGTTTCGCAACTTTTTGATTGCCTACCTCTTGAAAAGTGAAGGTGTTCAGTAATTGCTCTGGGTTTTGAATGATAGCGAGCACACCAGAGTGGTTTTTATACTTATCTAGAATCAATCGAACAATTTGACGGTCATCAGAAAATCCAGTATCTTTAGCAAGACAGATAAGCTTCTTACCACTGGATTTCTCTACTATATTTACATAATGGTCGTTGAAAATCTCTGTTAATTCCTTGTCATCAGTTACAATGGTCTCATTTTTTACAAGAGAAATATTGCTACTCGTGAGTCCCCCTTTATTTGAAAGAAAAGGTTTAACAAGATCCCAAAATTCTTTATTAGACATGGTGCCGTTTTTAGTTTCTATTTTAAAATGGCTCTTGATAGCCTTCTTTCTTATGGAGACACATTTATTTCGTTGCTTTTTGAACTTAGTTCTATTTTCTGCGGTAGGATTTTTATTTAGCCTTTTTTTGAGCCTTAATCTGGTATAAATTGCTTTTTGCAATTGCTGATTCATGAAAGGGGCAGTATTTCCCCTTTGAACTTTAGTTTTTAAAGGGGCATTCTTATATACAAGTTTTCGGAAAGCAGATGAAAGATTCTTGTATGCCAAATCTGCATCATTTACATCAGTTTTAAAGTCAATATTCGTTACATCTTGGAGAAACTTTTCAGGGTCGAATTTCTTATAGCTACGATATCTAATCGTTTTAGGTTTGAGACGGGGAATGTGCGTTTTCATTAAAGTTAAGAGTAGCCCATGAAAATCGCTTAGACCAGTTTCAAAAACAGTGGTATTTTGAAAACATCTCGGTTTATTTGTCAGCATGACATCTATGGACGTACTATGATATTTTGTGAAACATGTCTTATCATTTATCAAAATGGACAGTCCAAAAACATCGCAAAAAGAGCTTAACTTAGTATATCCGGGATGCTGAATATCATGAGTGTCAATATTTATGTCACCCATAATCATAACATTGTCATATTTGTCCATGGCCGAGTTTAAGGAGGAAGACAGTTCTCTGAAAAAATAGTTCCAGAATGGAAGCATCTGGGGGTCGGTAAATGCTGAAAATAGCCCACCTCTTTTTACAAACCATCAGATCAGAGCAAATAATCTCGATGTTGGGACTCTCAAAAGTCGAAACTCCATTGCAAACAACGCCTTTCCTGACAAATTGCACCAGGCCGCCACCAAATTCATTCCTATCACGACGAATTGGTTTTTGGTAGTTATTTACTAGAAAGATCTCAGTTTTGAAATCTGAGTTTAGCTTTGTTTCCTCTATTACCAAAATATCAGGCAAGCATTTTTCCATCACTAATTTCAAATCAGTTATTTTGTTTCGAAGACTATTTATATTTAAGAAACCAATTAAAGGATTGTTTTGATATTTTGTTCTCAGCTTGAAAATCTCCCCTATATCACTCGAAATATTTTCTTGCATGGATTTGACCGAAGATACAGAAAAAGAAGATTCACTTGGCACATTGGAAGCATTTGAAGTAGAGGAAGATAAAGAGTGTTGGTCATGTGACCGATAACCTGAGCGAGGGCTTATTGTCAAAGACCCGTTTGTTTTTGAAAATTCATCATTGCAGCTCTTTTCTGAGGAGTCTGGTGAACTTCCAAGGCCTGCTAGGCATGTTAGTGTATGAGACATTTGCGGAGGTCTTTCCGTATGAGTAGGTGATTGTACTGATATCTGGTCTACTTCTTCATCTAGCGTAAATAATTGAAAATTGCGTTTGTGAGATGGTCTACAATTTTGGATTGAAGAATCTAAATTGTCCTCATCACTTATCTGTCTATTTTCTAGTCAAACTGTAGAATTTATGAAATCGATAAAATTACCTGCTAATAAGTTGTTTCCATTGTAATTTAGGTGAAGACCACATTTGTTCGTATGTTGCGCTTTAATATTGTCGTGAGTTATAAAATCTATTCTATGACTTTTTAGAGATTCTCTTACAAGGCGATTGACTTCCATTCTTTTGACTTCTAAGTGGTGCGAGTCGGCTCTATGAACTATGCTTGATACTGCAACCTTGCCAACTCTTTCATTTACTGTCAGTGCTAGATCTACGAGTTTGTTTGCAATTCGATCTGGCTCCTCGTCGCGAAGGTTGTTCGTTCCACACATCAGAACAACCATACTTGGGTTCATATTAATTGTAGGCTCGACATAAGAAAACATGTCATCTATTCTTGCCCCAGGAAAGGTCTTGACGTAAGACTTGTATGAAGGACATTCGTTGTTTATATCTTGACTATGTATCTTTTTGACCATGGAGTCACCAATAATCGTTAAGGTTGGTTTCCTCTGTGATTGGTTGCCTCTCTGATCTTGTCTCTCTTGGGCATTGCCATGCACTTTCTTTCCAGATGTTCCGTCATTCCTTGGAGGGCCAGCTCGTACCTGCGTTGGTCTCATCTTCACTACTTCATTATAGTCGTAAATCCCAGGCATTATGTTTTTTCCTGTGGCAACAAAACGCTCCTCATTTGAATCAATTGCACCCATTTCTTCTTCTGTTCTCTTTTCGTATTTTCCTGGGATTCCTTTCGGTGCTGGATTGATCTCTCTTGGTACTCTGTCTTCCACTTTTGATTTCTCTGTTTGATTCACTCAAAATATGAAAAAATTATGGTCAGGTATAAAGACAATCATCTCTCATAAATCATCTACCTCTTCTTCAATTAACAAAATCAAAGATCCGGAAGGAAATGTAACATCAGAACCAAGCAAAATTTCAAATATCTTTAATGATTTCTTTGTAAATATTGCTGATGAAATAACAAAGACAATCCCAAAGACTCCTAAATCTCCTCTTGCGTATCTATCTAACAGAACTTGTAATTCTCTTTTCCTTACTCCAGTTACTTCCATGGAAGTTAACATTCTAATGACTTAATTAACATTCTAAATCCATCTAAATCTGTTGGTCCTAATAGCATACCCATAAAATTGCTAAAAATCCTTGGATCCTCAGTCTCCCCCCTTCTTGCTCTCCTTGTTAATCAGTCTTTCCAGTCTGGTGTTTTTCCTGATAAACTCAAGATAGCCAAAGTAATAACTCTGTTCAAAAAAGGTAATCCTGAGGTACCTTCTAATTATAGGCCAATTTCTCTTTTACCCATCTTCAGTAAGATATTTGAGAAATTAATGTACAGACGACTGTTTAGATTCCTTGAGGTACATGATGTTCTTTATTCTTTGCAATTTGGATTTCAAGGAAACCATTCTATTGATCATGCCCTGGTGAGTTTGACAGAAGCTGTAAGAAATACACTTGATCATAAAGGATTTGGTTGTGGTATTTTTATTGATTTACAAAAGGCTTTTGATACTGTCAATCATGAAATTTTTTATTGTCAAAATTGGAACACTATGGTGTGCGTGGTTGTGCCCTTGAGTGGTTTAGATCTTATTCATCTGATAGAAAGCAATATGTTGCTATCAATGGCAGTAGTTCTAACTTACTTTCAATTACTTGTTGTGTACCACAAGGTTCTGTATTAGGCCCATTACTTTTCCTTATCTACATCAATGATCTACTAAATGCTTCTAAGAAACTTAATTTCTATCTCTTTGCTGATGATACAAATATCTACTGTGAATCCAAAGATTTATCTAATTTACTCAAAATTGTTAACAAAGAACTTAGATCAATAAAAAGATGGTTTGATGCTAATAAATTATCATTAAACATTGATAAGACGACCTATATTATCTTTCACCCTTCTTCTAGAAATGTTCCTTCTGATTGTACAATGAAAATTGGAAAAAAGCTTATTAAAAGAGTTAAGTTTGTTAAATTCTTAGGACTTCTCTTGGATGAGCATCTAAGCTGGAAATACCATCTCAGTGAACTCTCAAAAAAATTAGCTAG
The DNA here is from genome assembly GCA_964019985.1 of Aurelia sp. 4 Dawson et al 2005. Classification (NCBI taxonomy): domain Eukaryota; kingdom Metazoa; phylum Cnidaria; class Scyphozoa; order Semaeostomeae; family Ulmaridae; genus Aurelia; species Aurelia sp. 4 Dawson et al 2005. The sequence goes on along the minus strand of OZ026507.1, from coordinate 8,879,439 downwards.
AACTTGCGGAATTTTTTTCAAAATAAGAAATCTACTTCCATTAGATGTTTTGCTTTGCTTGTACAATGCTTTGTTTTTATCCTTCCTACAATATAGTCTTATTGTTTGGGGTCAAACTTTTGCATCATACATAGATCCAATTTTTAAATTGCAGAAAAAAGTTGTCAGAGCTATCTCATTTCAGCCTCGTTTGTCACCCTCTCTTCCAATCTTTAAAGATCTTAAACTTCGTAAGCTTTCTGAGATTTTTGAACTCCGCCTTCTAACCTTTGTTTATGACTCTGTTAATAAAATTTCACCTTGTTGCTTTCATGACTTCTTCCTATTCAGCTCATCAGTTCATCAATATTCCACAAGACAGGCCAGTCAAGGTAATCTGTACTTATCCCGTATGAACAGTCTTCAATATGGTCTAAAGTCAATTCGATATCTTGGTGCTAAACTTTGGAATGCATTACCAGTGGAATTCCGAAATGCTCCATCGAAAATATCCTTCAAGAAACAACTGAAGATTTACTTATTGAACACTGTCAATGAATAATTCTAAGCTACCCTTGCTATTTGCATGATTTCTATTTGTTGTTTGGAATCATTTAAATCCGACAAAAATTACTAATTTAGATTATCACAGTGTTGAAGAGGGGGGGGGGGCTCTCTCCTCGATTAGTTTACCTATTGAGAGAGCTCCTCCTCTAAGTAATTCCCTCCATACAATTTATTTGTTTCTCTTTATTTGTATATTGTATTAATTTTCCGTATCATTGTATTAATTTTCTGTAATATTGTCTTATTCTCATGTAATTTAGTTATTTGTTAGTATATTTAATTATGAATAAATTGTATGTAGAGGAATTTTAACATATGAAACTGAAACTGAAAACAGATTTCTTCATCGATTTGCGTGATTCTTTCTTCATCATTTATTGCTCTTAGGGAGAGGATGTTGATTTCTGCTTCTAATTTCTGCTGACCAAATTTATCATAAACCAACTTGTCTTCTGCGGAAATGATATGGGCGGTGTCTTCTCTAAACTTCCTTGGTACATACGGAGGCTCTTCGGCGAGGCATTGCTTGTATAATTCTGCTAGCTCGGTTGAACGTGAAAATTTCCTAAAGGCATCCTTGCGATTCCTGTGGTTTTTGTTTAAGAAACCTTCGTTGACTTGTTCGAAGTTGCGAGCTTGTGTGGGAGGTGACTCTATTCTACTTTGACTTTGTGTTGCCAATACATTGGCTGTAGTTGGAAGGCTTTCTCTGATTCTTTCCTCGATAAGTTTTCCCGTTACTTTTACAAGAACTGGTGTTACTTCATTGATAATTGTTGGTAAGATCTCCAAAATGCTTAATAACACTGTTTCTTTGATTTTTTCGAGCTGTCCTTCTGAGAACGTATTTGAATTGTTTTCGTTAGATGGTATCCTTACTGAGATATTAGTAAAAATTTTCACTTTAGAATATAGATACTATACGAGGCAGATGCAAAAAAACGAAAACTTTTCTTAGCACACTGAGGCCTTTCAAACTTAAGTTATCATCACAGTTTGACTGACTAAAACGACAAAGATACTATATTTGCATAAGCTGTAGTATGACTATTTGACATTGGTATGTGTCCAAGGATTAAACTTGGTATCCTGTGGCGAATTATAAAATCACATTGAAATGAGTCATGAGTTGAGAGTGGCATGTCCAGCTTTGAATAGCTTGCTATCATAGTACAATAAAAGTTTAGGGTATGTAAGAGTCATGAAAACAAAGACTTTGAAAAGGGGTTCTTTAAACGAGTTATTTGGGGCTCTTTAAACGAGTTATTTGCATTTGCGCATTCAGAAACGTGTTTTGGAAAATTGACGATTTTACCAGTTCTGCATTCAGTAATATTATTGTTCATCCCGTTCCTTAAATTTGTGGTTTGACCAATGTAGGTGGTACTATTAGAAGCACCTTCGCATGAATTGCATGACAAGAAATAAACTGAGTGTATGCTATTTCATGAGATTTGGCGTTTCGTTTTCCATGTTGTTTCATTCGAGCCTTTGCCTCGTCTTAAGTTAAGTTTAGTCGTAACAAATTTGATCGACATTTTTCGAGTAATTTAGGAAGTTTTCAAGCCATTGGTTTTTAGAAAAATCACTTACAGCTCAGAAAATAGCCTGCGAAGAATCAATGAAAATGTCAAGTGTTATTTAGGATTTTTAGTAAAGATTGAATCAACATCAACAAAATTTGTTAAATCGGTATATGATTTATCTGTAGGTAGAAGCACCGCAAAACGACGAAAAACAACAAGCGAATGAGTCGGTTTAATGAGTACATATATTCTGCCAATACTTCGTCCTGCCATGCAGGACTTCTTCAGGGCTATTATTTCTTCAGGGCTGTTTCTTCAGGACTTCTTCACAACATCCCTGAAGAAGTCTTCCATGGCAGGACGAAATATTGGCAAAATATATACTCATTAAACCGTCTTATTCGCTATTGTTTTTTGTCGTTTGCGGTGTTTTTACCTACAAATTCATTCGTTATCCGTCATCGCAAGCATTTACGGATCCGACGAGCAATGTTTGTATCGTGGCCTTTTCTTTTTCGATTTATTTTATATGATTTATCGTTGTCTGTCAAATGTGGATACTGTTTTTGACGCACCCAGGATACAGTGAATCAGTAAACCGATTAATCAGAAATGTATTTATTGTTTGAAAAATCACATTGATGTTAGAAGCTGCCTTTGAAGACGCTGGTTTAACTAACGCTTTAACTTTTGATAAAGGCGGTATTTTAGAGAATTGGTCTATAATTAAACTAGCGACCAACGTACCTAGCTCTGCCCCCCCTCAACTTACAGCTTACAGGCTTTCAAACGCTCTGCTAACCCTCTTGATCTTACCTCTCTTTGTTAATCCCGTTTTGTCCTTCCAGCCCCCTAAGGTACTCGTACAAAACGACTTTCTACGATTCTTCGAGATAAAGCACTTCCTAACTTTCTTATGGAGAGAAAATTATAGTTTGCATTGGTTCTGGTCTTCAAGGCTATTTCTGATTCTTCAAATCATTGATTCTCTTTTCTCTCGCCCTAGGAAATCTTTTTTCGTCACTGGGAAGTACAGTTTTTGACTGGTACTTATCACCAGTTCCAGCAAATGATACAGTTGACCCAAGTACTGTTTTACGGTAAGAAAAGTTTAATCTTTTGGCTGTATTATTCAAGGTATTTATAAGAAGTTTCGAAATTTTTTTGAAGAGGGAACGTGTCATATATCTTCGAATGACTTCATATGGCTTCATCTTTGACCAGGCAAAGACAGCTTGTCGAAGTAAACTTTTTACACTAAATCATGTATTGATAAATTATAAGTATTTATTCACGATTTACAACGCTTGTTAAGTAACAAGGACAGATTTTTTTGAACCAATCAGCACGTTTGCTTACATCTGTCTGATTAACCAATCACGCTACGCAATTTAACATCACGTGACGCATTGTGATCTCGCAAGATCGGAAGCTATTAGAATAAATACCAAAATGCCCTCCCCCAAAACTTCTAACATGTAAGTGGACTTTTGACCAATCATGAATACTTTTGCATTTTCTGGGAGAATACAAGATCATTTAACTTCTAACATTTAGATTTTTGATATTCAGCTTACATTAAGAGAAATTTGTGTTTGAAAAACGCCCTAGAATTGCGGTAATGACTAGTGCTTCAAGTCCAACAGGAAGATATTTCCTTGACCTACCCTTCAATCGGTTGCAAAAAGGCAAATGATATTTATTCATAGGCAACTTCTTTCATATCTACATGAATTTTACGGTGTTGAACAACAATCAAAAGGGCATTATCTCCTACGACACCTAGAGAGTTATCGTCTTTTGAAGCACTACAGTCATATTAAGGGCCAAATTCCTGAAGTAAACTCGACAAGAAACCCCTACCAATAGTCTCACAAAAAATTGATAAATCACAAGGTACTCACAAATTCTTCAGTTTCTATGATGATCCAAAACTAGATGAGTCCAAAATTCAAAGATTGCATGCAAACAAACGAACTTAGCAAGAATAAATTGATTATTTCCACAGGTTTGAACAACAATCAAAAGGGGCAGTATCTTTAATGCGCTACTCCCGGCGCTACAGTGTTGATGAAATGTCTACTCGGCGTCTATCTCCCCACTCACATTCTATCTGTAATGGCACAAAACTTGTTATGTCTGAAAAGTAGCTTTTGTTTGCACAAATTTCTTAACCTTGGATAATTGTCTTCTGTTTGATTGAGAGCAAGTCGGGAAATAGTCAACAACAAAGATTTTGATGGGCGGGGGGGGGGAGTGACAACAAGAGAACAAATGAGTTGCACATTTCATTTGACCTGACCTCTTCATCAAAATCTTCATTGTTGTCTATTTTCCGACTTTCTTTCAATCAACCAAAAAAGAATTCTTTGAGGTTAAGAAAGCGACTTGTTTGTGCAAACAAATGCTGCTTTTCAGACATACCAGTTTTGCGCCATTACAGATCAGAATGTAAGTAGAGTAGAAATATTTCGTCAACACTGTAAAGCGTTAAAGATTTGCCGTTCAAACTTACGGAAATGATCAATTTATTCTTTCTTCGCATGCAGCCTATCGAATTTCGGACTTAACCAGTTTTGGTTGATCATAGAAACTGAAGAATCTGCAAGTGCCTTGTGACTTAACATTTTGCGTGTGACGTTATTGGTCGGGGTTTCTTGTTGAGTTTATTTCAGGAATTTGGCCCTTTATATGACTGTAGTGCTTCAAAAGACGATAACCCTCTTGGTGTCGTAGGAGATACATCCCCTTTTGATTGTTGTTCAGCACTGAAAATTTCATGTAGATATGTATGGCATTGTCTACGAATCAATATTCCTTGACGTTTTGCAACCGACTGAAGAGTCGGTCAAGGATATATCTGTCTGTTCGACCTAGAACGCTAGTCATTACCGTAATTTTTTGCAGGCATTTTTCAAACACAAATTTCTTTCAATCTAAATTGAGTATCAAATATCTAAGTGGTAGAAGTTTAGACGAGCTTGTATTCTCTCAGAAAATGCAAACTTTCACATACATGAATAGCCCAAAGCTATACGGTATGAGCGCTTGCCGTCAATTGACCACTTCACAGAAAGAAAAGGATCATGGGTAAGTAGGGCAAAATTTGATTCTTCGAACGCATGTTTCAGCAAAATATTTCGTTTGTGTCATCTCGGCCTACGATACAGTTTTGGCTCTTACTCGCTCAAAACGTTATCAAAATTCCTGGAAACAACAGAGCTGTTAACTGGAACAGAGGGCTTTGCATTTTCAATTTCCTCTTCTGCATGGACTTTGCTAAATTTATGTGATTCGTTCACAAACTGCGGCCTTCGTCGTGTTTGATGATATATTTCATTTTTGGTCACGGAGTGTACCATTGTTATGGGTATCGGGGAAAAGAGTGTTTCCGTCGAGCCCCCGTCTTGATTTTATATCTCCTCCCATCCTGCTTTGCGAGACGAGCAAAGGAAGTAAATTTGATTGAATTAATACGACAGAGAAAGAACATCATGATCTATGATTGGACTAGCGGGGATAGACGGGGGCACCTCACAAACAGGAAATGAATGTTTTAGTAAGTTCTTTGTGATGCAAAGTTCAACCATTGCAACCATCATTGCAGAATAAAGCGTTGTTGGTTTACGTTTCCTTTCCTTGCAAGGATGAATAAACATGTTGATTGCCTGTTGATAGCTTAATGAAAGGCGAAAATGCTTCCAAACAATCGACCTATTGTTTAAGCAAAGTTTGACGCCAAAGAATAAAGTCCTGTCCTGGGAAATAAGGGGTGCTTTGTGTGGCAACTGAGACAGGCCTGTGGACTCGAGGGGCATATCACCCTCAGAAATCTCGTAAACGTTTGGCCTAGACCTTTGTTTTTAATAAAAATCAAGCAAAACGACAGTCGAAATCCTTTATTCTGACAATTGTTGACTGGTAGTTGAGTGCCACTCGGCTGGCATTAGTAAACGGGCATGTTAAAGGATTTTTGGTTATGTCAGATACCAAATCGATACACGTAATGGCGTACCTCTAAGGTTCCTTTGATTTTACACATGCGCCTGTCAGCAGCTAGCTCTGTATCTGAAAGTTGGTGGCAGATGCTCGGATAGGTTTATTGTAAAGAGAAGTGGGTAACTGTACGTGCTCCGATAGGAAGATAGGACGTTGAACAGAACGAAGATACTCTTGCTTTCGATAAGTCACCCTCGTAATACCCTCATCAGCCCCATGATCTGAAGCAGATAATCAGAAGTCACCCCATTAAGTAATGGGACACAAGGTGTCGGTCATTATTTTTTATTTGCTTGAGAAAGGGTGGAGGATATCTGGGAGGAGGTACCAAAATTTTACCTACTTCAAGAGAGGGAGGAAGAGAAAATAACGCACACTGTAGGGAGGGGGTATGAAAGTGGTTAGAGATCAATCCTGTGAATTTCTGCAAAGATAGTTGTCTAAGAAGCAAGTTTTCATCTACTAGCACTTGTTCACATCACATTTGAAAGGGTATTTTACGTATTTTGCTTTCACATTGCTTGTATCTGTGAAGATGTAAATTTGCATGCAATTGAAATTATGACAGCATAAAGACACTGTTGCCACACATACAGATACGTTCAGGGGGCTGAAAATGTTGTCTGCAGTGTTAGAGGGGGCACCACAAGTTTCAGGAATATCAGAGAGGGGTTATGAAAATCTCATCAAATACCGGGTGTCTCAAAACAAGTATACAGATATGGTCGACCCTAGCGATAAGAATATAGCGTGAATCAATCCGAAATTATTTTCAAAACATACCTCGATAGTTAACTTGAACATAGATACATCGCTTGTTGATATCGGTACATTGAGAGTGAAGATATTGATCTCTAAAGGACTAATTTGCCTCCACCTCTAAACTAGAGCTTTGAAGTTTTGGCCTAAGCAAATTCTTCAAGCACATTGAATGAAATCAACAAAATTTGAAGACGACACAACAGATGTGTTTACAAAACACAGTTTTTGTTACAACTATCGTCTAGGGTGCTCCGAAATCAGCCTCATTCATCTCAATATCGACAATTTATTTTGCACATACTATTCATCTGTGAAAGTACTCCCTTGAGGATCAACGCACTTTTGACATTGTCGAATCATTCCTTGAAAATGATTTGTTATCAGATCTCTCGAGAGTAGGTTGATCATGTCATATCTTCGTAGCTACTTTCCCGTGTGGGTCATCAACAAGAGAGGAGACATCTTTGGCCCCCAAAAGATCTCCAGACCTTCCTGTCTTGACTCCTGAGAGGTCTGACAACAATTTCTTTTCAAGGAATGATTCGACGGTTCCAAGAGTGTGTTGATGCTCAAGGGTGTAATTTCATCGATGAATAGCATGTGTAAAATAGATTGTCGATATTGAGATGAATGAGGCTGATTTCGGAGCTCTCTTGACGGTAGTTCTCACATAAACTGTATTTTGGAAAACACATCTGTTCTGCCGTCTTCAAATTTTGTACATTTCATTCACAGTGCTTGAAGAATTTGCTTAGGCCAAAACGTCAAAGTCCTGGTTTGGAGGTGGAGGCAAATTTGTCCTTTGAAGATTAATATCTTCACTTTCAACGCACCGACATCAACAAACGAGGTATCTGTGTTCACGCTATATTCTAGTCACTAGGGTCGGCCAAGTCTGTATACTTGTTTTAAGACACCCAGTATTTGTAATGTCTTCCACGTGCACTTTCCAGCATGGTGGCATCGTCTTTCCAGCATCGTCTGTAGAGAACTGCGTAGGAGATCGTGAGGACTGGGACTAGCCCAGCTCTATCTGTTGTTGTTGTTGTTGCCATTTCATCTCGTTTGTAGTCGTCCATCATTCCGTTCGTTGGTGTTTGAGTAAAGTCACTTTAACGATGAAATAGATGAACTCTTATCTATGATGGACGACTAAACACCTCAAGACAACATCGAGTGACCTCCTTAGAAGAAAATAAAGCTGTAACACAGAAGAACCTGGCATTGGACGGTGAGAAACGGAGACAAATCGTAACGGCGGCCATCTTGGATTTTCCGAAGCTGCCGTTTTTGGACCCTGCTGAGATCTCCCACGAGTCAACATCATCCCAGACCATAATACCGATCCTTCATCACCTCAACAAACATGCCAAAACATAATTGCCCATTTCCTGCTTGTGAATATGAGACAGCAGACGTTACAGATGACCTTGCAGCAGTCCTCCTAACAGTCCACTCCAAGGGATTCCACTCGACTCCCCCAGCCCAGGCCAGCCACAATTCAGCAGCCAGGGTGGAGAAGGTCCGACGACCAACTATTTCTAGTGCAGGAGCAAGCGAGGAATGGTCATACTTCATCACTCGATGGCAGGACTACGCAGAGGCAACCAAAGTAGAAGGTAAAGACAAAGTAATTCAACTCCTCGAGTGCTGTGACGAACAGCTCAGAAAAGACCTAACACGTAATGCCGGCGGCAGCTTGACAAATAAATCTGCTGAAGAGGTTCTTGAAGCGATAAAAAAGCTGGCCGTTAGAGAGGAAAATGCTATGGTAGCTAGGGTCCAACTCCACAACATGAGACAAGATAGGGATGAGACCATCAGAAGCTTCAGTGCCCGCCTCCGCGGCCAAGCTGGCGTATGTAAATTTGTTGTATCTTGTCCAGGGTGCGATACAGAAGTCAATTACACTGAGAATGTACTTTGTGACGTTGTCACCCGTGGCTTAGCAGATGAGGAGATCCAGCTTGACCTCCTTGGTGAGAGAAACCAGGATATGAGCCTGGAAGAGGTCCTACAGTTCGTTGAGGCCAAAGAATCCGGTAAAAGGTCTGCCGGACGCCTTCTCCAAACCCAAGGTGCTGAAGCAATCCGCAGCCAGTATCGCAGAAAACAGACTGCAGACCGAAAGCCTACCGACAAACCCAATGAGGCCTGCTATTACTGTGGAAAATTAGGCCATGGCCACAAAGCTTCACCCATACTCCGAAAAAAAGAGTGCTCTGCTTTTGGTGCCACCTGCCAACTTTGTGGTCGGTCAAACCATGTTGAGACTGCATGTCAGAGTAAAGACAAGCCCATTCGCCGAAGACCCCCACCCCATGTCGGCGCAGGCAGGCAAGCGGAAAGTGCCATCTTCGATGCCCTGTGCAGTGCAACCGATCAAGACCAGGCTATCCAAAGCATCTCCCTGGACCATCACCTGTACAGTAACCTGAGTGATTGCTGGATTCGACGCGCATCCCAGCCGCAGCCATTCATTTCACTAAAAGTATCCCTCCATCCCCAAGATTACGTGGCCCTAGGATATAAGCCTGTTACCAACACACCCAAGTCCATGGAGCTATCCGCGATGGCAGACACAGGCTGCCAAAGTTGCCTTGCAAGCTTGAGCATCATACGTCGCCTTGGCTTACGTGAAGAAGACCTCATCCCGGTCACCACACGTATGCACGCAGCAAACAACAGCGGCATCAGGATCCTTGGTGCCATCATCTTACGATTTACAGGCACAGCTGAACCCGGCCTGAACCTTGAGACAAGGCAGATTGTATATGTCACCAACGATTCAGACCGCCTGTTCCTAAGCCGGGAAACATGCAAGGATCTGGGAATAATCTCGGAGCGATTCCCCGCTGTAGGAGAAGTGCTTGTCTCTCAGTCTAATGGCACAGTTACCACATTAACTGGACCCATAGACCGTACCGGCCAACAACCCAAACTTTGCGATTGCCCCCCACGCCAGCAACCACCACCCAAACCATCTGCACCTCCATTCCCAGCAATAGAGGCCAACCGGGAACGCTTGCAAGAATGGCTCCTTGACTATTACAAGTCCAGTACATTCAATACATGTGAGCACCAGCAGCTTCCCCTCATGGATGGCGTGCCAATGCGACTCATGGTGAACCCAGATGCTGAACCAGTGGCCCACCACACACCCATCCCGGTGCCACTCCACTAGCAAGAGGAGGTAAAGGCCGGCCTTGATCAAGACGTAGCTCTCGGTGTCCTGGAGCCTGTGCCAGTGGGAGACCCAGTAACATGATGTCATCGGATGGTTGTGTGCCCAAAGAAGAATGGCAAACCACGCCGCACAGTAGACTTCCAGTCCCTCAACCTCCATGCTACACGCGAGACCCACCACACGCAGAGCCCATTTCACCAAGCACGCTCAGTACCCCACAATAAAAAGAAGACAGTGTTTGATTGCTGGAACAGATACCACAGCGTTCCCCTGCATGAAGATGATCGCCACCTCACCACATTCATCACTCCTTGGGGACGGTACCGCTACAATACAGCCCCCCAGGGATACATTGCATCAGGTGATGGCTACTCCCGAAGATTTGACGAGATTGTCTCCCATATCCCAAACAAAACCAAATGTATTGATGATACCCTGTTGTGGGCAGACAACATCAGCAGCAGCTTCCACCAAGCAGTTAACTGGCTTGACATTTGTGGGAGACATGGCATCACACTAAACCCAACCAAGTTTGTCTTCGCAGCCGACACAGTTGAGTTTGCAGGATTTGAGATCACCGGTGACAGCGTGCGTCCGTGCAAAAAATATCTCGACGCCATCCGCCATTTCCCTACTCCAAGCAACATAACGGACATGCGCTCCTGGTTTGGCCTGATCAACCAGGTATCATACGCTTTTGCAGCAACTGAACGCATGCTGCCATTCCGTGAGTCACTGAAACCGGGGACCCAATTCTTATGGAACAGTGAACTACAGCGGCTATTTGATGAATCCAAATCCGTGATCATCAGTGAAATTGAAGACGGAGTACGCATCTTTGACAAATCCAAGCCCACATGCCTGGCCACTGACTGGTCTAAAACCGGAATCGGTTACTGGCTGTTCCAGAAGCACTGCCGATGCCCCTCCACAGATCCCTTCTGCTGCCGTAGTGGCTGGAAAGTGACTCTTGTTGGCAGTCGATTTACCCATGCAGCTGAGTCACGCTATGCCCTCATTGAAGGTGAAGCTTTAGCAGTTGCTGACGCCCTAGACAAGGCACGCTTCTTCGTACTTGGCTGCGATAACCTGATCATTGCAGTTGACCACAAGCCCCTCTTAAAGGTTTTTGGTGATCGATCCCTGGATGAAATATCCAACGGCCGCCTCAGAAACCTCAAGGAAAAGACACTTCGGTACAGGTTCCGTATGGTACACATCCCTGGTGTACGACACAAGGCTGCTGACGCCATCTCACGGCACCCAACAGGCCCCACACACCCCAACCCTCTAACTCTTCCTGACGACATTGCGGCCATAGATAACTCAACCCACCTGTGCCCAGGGAGCCTAATCGGACATCCTTTCCTGACAAGTATCCGCACCAAAGAGTCGCCGCAAGATTCCTGTTCCTTCAGCATTGATGATGAACTGGTATCTGCAGCTTCATCCATCCTCAGCACCATTGCTGTCACTTGGGAGCGTGTCAAGCTAGCAACCACCAGCGACCCAGACTTGCTCAATTTGACTACCATAATTGAATCAGGATTCCCAGAGTTTCAGCACCAGCTCCCACCTGCTCTTCAGGAATATCACAGATTTCGCCATCACCTGCACACTCTTGATGGTGTCATTCTCTACAAAGATCGCATCGTGATCCCCCCTTCCCTCAGAGAAGCGATATTGACCACGTTACATTCTGCCCACCAAGGGGTGACATCAATGACTGCAAGAGCAGAGTCCACCGTCTTCTGGCCAGGCATCACACCTGCCATCACAGCACTACGTGAGCGCTGCTCTCACTGCAACCGCATGACCCCCTCCCAGCCAAGTGCTCCACCGTACCCCCCACGTTACCAGCATATCCTTTCCAATGTATCTGTGCTGATTATTTCCACTACAAAGGGGTTAACTACCTCGTAGCAGTAGACAGATATTCCAATTGGCCAATTATCGAAAGGGCACGTGATGGTTCTGCTGGCTTGATTGAATGTTTAAGGCGCACCTTCGCGACATATGGCATCCCTGATGAGTGCGCCACAGATGGAGGACCAGAGTTCATTGCGCACTCCACTCAACAATTCCTGAAAGATTGGGGAGTCCACCATAGACTCTCCTCCGTTGCCTTCCCACATTCAAACTGCAGGGCCGAGATTGGTGTGAAAACGGTCAAACGGCTGATCACGAACAACACAGACCCACATGGCGACCTCAACACCAATGCATTCCAACAAGCCGTATTGCAGTACCGAAACACCCCTGACCCCGGCACCAAGTTGTCTCCCGCTCAATGCGTCTTTGGTAGACCCATCAAGGATTTCATCCCCATACTCCCCGGGCGCTATATCCCTCATCCAACTTGGCAAGACACACTCGATTTGAGGGAAAAAGCTCTGAGAAACAGGCATATGCAAGCATCTGAAAGGTGGTCCGAGCACACAAAAAGGCTTCCACTTCTGGTAGTGGGAGACCATGTGAGGATCCAGAACCAGACTGGATCACACCCCACTCGGTGGGACAAGACAGGAGTTGTTATAGAGGTACGACAGTTTGACCAGTATGTCACACGGGTGGATGGCTCTGGACGGATCACAATCCGAAACCGGAAATTCCTGCGGAGATACACCCCAGTTCAGAAAACACCACCACGGCGCCTACTGAGTGATGACCTCAAATATACATGCAAACCTTGCCCCATCCCATCCCCAAAGCCAAGCTTCCCACTTAAAACCCACCATCCCCTAAATGCACCAGAGGCCTCAACCCCAGCAAAGCAGGCCAATGACCTACCATTGCAAGCGTGCCAGCCTTCAAGTGCCCCTGAGCCTGCAACCCCAGCATGCCAGCAGGGAACACCGCAAGCCTGCCACCCCAGCACACCAGCCGTTAACACACCAGTTCGTGGGGAACTCCACAAGACTGTCCCTGATTCACCATCCGACACGGAAACAAGACTTACACAACCAGCCAGCCCATCCGGGTCACCCGTCAGACCTACAGCTAGTCCTGTTATGCGCCGTCCAGAAAAGAAAGTCCCACTGGCCCTGCGGAGACTAAGGGACCACAACAAACAAGGCCTCCTGGATCAGTAATCATCAGACCTAAAGAACGTTCTATTTTATAGACTCAGTTATTTTGTCGTTTTATCAGTCTTTACTGCCCTTCAACAAACAGTATAGTAAAAGGACACCAAAGACTTGGGGGGAGGTAGAGAACTGCGTAGGAGATCGTGAGGACTGGGACTAGCCCAGCTCTATCTGTTGTTGTTGTTGTTGCCATTTCATCTCGTTTGTAGTCGTCCATCATTCCGTTCGTTGGTGTTTGAGTAAAGTCACTTTAACGATGAAATAGATGAACTCTTATCTAGTCTGAAGCAAAATCATGTCATAACAGAGGCACGTTTTCGAGAAAATTAAAGGACTGTAAATTTGATGATATTAGTTATTGTAAGGAAGCATCAATAGGAACCAATAAAGATAAGGATTTTATTTATTATTAGTATTTATTACCTGACTGAAGTTTCAAAAACGAGGCAATTCAGAATCCCGCCATTCCTATTGGCTAATCGAATCTTTCCCGCGGGTTTCCCGTAGCCTTGTATAATACGATACAAGGACGCGTTTTTAGTCGCCACAACAACTGCTTTAGGCCTAGGCCTTTGAGATGTATAGTAGACTCAAAGCTAACAAGGTGTGTTTGATTAAATGCAAGTCAAGATTAGAAGATGTCAGGTATTCAAACTCATACTAACCGGTTTTGTTGTTGTACAGGAAAATATAAAGCCCTCGGTCTTAATGCACAGACCTCGCAAGCTCGGTCTGTACTTTTAAGACCTCGGGCTATATATTTTCCTGCACAACACAAAACCGGTTAGTATGCGCATATTATTATCTGACCGAAGTTTCAAAAACGATGCAATACAGAATCCCGCCATTCCTGTTGGCTAATCGCACCTTTCCCACGGGTTTCCCGTAGCCTTGAATAATACGATACAAGGACGCGTTTTTGTCGCCAAAGCAACTGCTTTAGGCCTAGGCCTGTGAGATTTACAGTAGACTCAAAGCTAACAAAATGTGTTTGGTTAAATGAGAGTCAAGATTAGAAGATGTCAGGTAATAAAACTCATACTAATCGGTTTTGTTGTTGTACAGGAAAATATGAAGCCCTCGGTCTTAATGCACAGACCTCGCAAGCTCGGTCTGTACTTTAAAGACCTCGGGCTTATATTTTCCTGCACAACACAAAACCGCTTAGTATGCGTATACTATGGATTGCTTTATTTTGTATTTAATTTGTTGGTTATATTACGTTTTTTGGTATATCTGCAGGTCCACATCAGCTCTTCTGAGTTGCCTTAGCAAGACCTGCATTAACAAATAAATCCATGTATGTATATATGATAACACAGGAATGAAATTCAAATATCAAGTCCCCAAAATGCATGTATATCGAAAAAGATCGTCTTAGAAAGATATCGAGATCGAGAATAAATATAACTAAGTGAGTTCCCACAATGTGTGTGTTGCCAGTGAACCTCTTGAAGGTAAAACGGGAATGAAATTTAACTATTATGTTCCCACTATACATGTGTATCGAAAAATATTATCTTTGAAAAATATTGAGAAGAAACATTACTAATCAAGTCCCCAGAATGTGTGTATTACCAAGGAATTTCTTAAAAATGAAAGGAGAATGTAATTTAACTATCATGTCCCCACAATATATGTGTATCGAAAAAGATCATCTTTGAAAAATATTGAGAGTAAACATTTTTAATGAAGTCCCCACAATGTATTGCCAATGAAGCTCCTATACATAAAACAGGAATGAAATTGAACTATCATGTCCCCACAATGATATTAATAATTGATAATAAAAATATTAATGCAAGAAGTGTCATACTTTGAAAAACATACCTCATGTTCTAGCCAGTGTTTTGGATAGTTCAGTCAGGTGATACTTCCAAGGAAGATTTTCATCCAAAAGAGCACCAAGAAATTTTATATAACAAGTTCTCTTAATAGGAAACTTTCCAATTTTGATGCTGACAGTTTCTGGTAAAGAACGTTGCGGTGACTTAAAAATTATGAAATTGGTTTTATCAATATTGAGCGTCAATTTGTTAACCTCGAGCCACATTTTCACTTGAGAAAGTTCACTTGCGAAGAGCGAGAAAGAACTTGATTCACTTATACAGACGGTCAGAGTGTTTAGCAAGGACATAGGCATGCAATTCGGGATCGAAAAATGTTCAACATTGGTTATGAAGAGAAAAAAAGGATAAAATCAGACGGAATCAAAATGCCAGATGATCAAGTCATAAAATCACTGAAAGAAGACGAAGGATACAAATATTTGGGTGTATTACAGGCAGATGAAGTGCAGGTAAAAGAGATGACAGGGAAAGTCGGAGTGATTCTGGAGACAAAATTGAACGGGGGAAATGTCATCAAGGGTATTAATACATGGGCTATTCCTGTATTGAGATACTCAGCTGCTTTCCTTAATTCGACTAAAGCCGAGCTTCAAGAGATGGATCGAAGAACGAGGGAACTTTTAACCATGCACAATGGACTTCACCCTAGAAGTAATGTCGACAGGTTATATATACCCAGGAGAGAAGGTGGAAGAGGACTCATGAGCGTTGAAGATACTGTTAATCTGGCAACGATTGGCCTGTAAAAGATACGTCAAAGAAAGCAAGGAGAAACTGCTAGTTGCAGCTAGAGGCGATACTGAGAATGAGGAACTTGAAACAAAGAATGAGTTTAAGAGAAAGAACACACAAGAAGGGAAAGCCAACTGGAAAGAGAAAGTGATGCATGGACATTTCCTGAGACAAACAGAGGATGTGACAGATAAAGATCAAAGGTTGTGGCTACAAGAAGGAAGCCTGAAGAGAGAAACCGAGACCCTCATTATGGCAGCACAAGGGCAGGCAGTGAGAACAAACTTAGTGAAAGCAAAAATTGATAAGACTCAAGAAGACAGTACGTGTAGGATGTGTGGTAAAGCAGATGAGAGCATCAACCACCTCTTAAGTGAATGTAGTAAAATGGCACAAAAGGAGTATAAACGGAGGCATGATTGGATAGGAAGAAAGATACATTGGGAGGTATGCAGAAAATATGGTCTTGACACAAAAGATAGATGGTATGAACATGAGCCACAAGCTGTATGCGAAAACGAAAATTACAAGATCTTATGGGACTTTTCAATACAAACAGACCACGTCATCGAGGCAAGGAGGCCCGATATGACTACAATTGACAAGAAAAACAACAAATGCCAGATTATATATAGATTTCGCTGTCCCATTCGATACCAGGGTTGCTGAAAAAGAAAAGGAAAAGATATTCAAGTACCAAGACTTAGCAAGGGAATTGAAAAAACTGCGGAACAAAAAAGTTAAAGTTATTCCAGTTATAATTGGGGCGCTAGGAACAACACCAAAAGCATTGCCAAAAAGACTGACGGAGATTGGGATCGCTACCAGGATAGTAGAGTTGCAAAAGACGGTGTTGCTACAATCTGCCAGAATTTTCCGACAAGTGCTTGAGATTTGAGGAAATTTGTTGTTACCAAAGCTCAAGAACATTAGTCCACTGATATACAAAGAACAGTATCTGAAGTCAGTGTGTAACAGAGACAATAATAATAATAATAATAATAATAATAATAATAATAATAATAATAATAATAATAATAATAATAATAATAATAATAATAATAATAATAATAATAATAATAATAATAATAATAATAATAATAATAATAATAATAATAATAATAATAATAATAATAATAATAATAATAATAATAATAATAATAATAATAATAATAATAATAATAATAATAATAATAATAATAATAATAATAATAACATTGTGTAACCTTAAACCCACTAACCTCATCAAGAGTGTATAATGTCTAATGATAATTTATCAGACAACGGCGTGAATGAGGCTGGAACTGTAAGTGAAGGTCTCTCGCCCGGCAGGTGCCCCATGGTGACGCAGCGTGGGCCCGGTCGTCATCATACTACTGCAAGAATGAAATGGACAAAGGAGGTCAACAAGCTTGTCATAAAATGTTTCTATAAGAGTGACCCAAGTCAGAGGGGATATCGTAAAAGAATGATTAAAATCTGGAAAGAGATTGGTGTATTTGATACCACAGAGCAAAGACTGGCAGATCAAAGCAGAGCAATAAGAACTAATGGGTGGCTATCAGAAATTGAGATGGAAGAAATACAGCGAGAGATTGAAAGAGAACAACGTATTGATGAAGTTATGAGCACAGAGGAAGGAACGGATATGGAAAATAGTTTAGAAAATGAATGTGAAAATGACAACAGAGACGAAACCAGCGAAGAGGAGACTGATGAAGAGATCAGTATGACAATGATACTTGCGAGAATGATAGAAAGTGAATCAAGCGAGGAGCGGAAAAGCCTGTTACAGGAGTTAGCTGAGGAAGTAACAAAAGAAGAAGCACCACTGAACCTTAGAAATGTAGACAGAGGAAGGTTAAAAGAGGCAGTGAGAAAGATCAAAGACTTACTGACAGATATTCCAACAGCCAACTTGACGGAAACCAATAAATTGTTGTTGGCAGCAGCACGTTTAGCTGGGAAGAAAGTGGGTGCAAAGAAACGGGAAACAACATCAATGGCAGAACCTTGGTGGAAACGAAGATTAAATGGACAGATTGCAAAGCTAAGAAAAGATTTAAGTCGGCTAGACAAATGGAAGAGTAATCAACTAAAGAGCATGGCAGTAAAAGAACAGCTGGAAACCAGATATAAAGTTAAAAAGAAAGGAATCGGTGTTGTGATTGAGGAATTAAAACAACGAGTTGTTGCAAAAGCTGCAAAAGTGAAAAGGTATGAGGGAAGAGTAGAACAATATAGACAAAATCGGATGTACCAGTCGAACCAAAAGAGACTGTTTGAACGACCTGAAAACAAGGAAAGGTCAAATGAAGTAAGCCCTGCTACACAAGAAAACAAAAAGTTTTGGAGCGATATCTGGGACAATCCAGCTTCTCACAATGAGCAAGCAAAGTGGCTGAAAGATATAGAAACGGATTTAATCAATGTGAAAAGACAGGATGAAATAGTCATCAACCTGTCGATGGTCAGAAAGCAATTAAAGAAGATGCCAAATTGGAAGTCTCCAGGACCGGACGGATTGCAAGGATACTGGGTAAAGAATTTTACATCCTGTCATGAGAGGCTAGCTTTGCAGCTACGGAATTGTATGAGCAGTGCACAAATACCAGACTGGTTGACAACAGGAAAAACAACTTTGGTAATGAAAGACAAAGACAAGGGCGGTCAAGTAACTAACTTCAGACCAATAACATGCCTTCCTCTGGTTTGGAAGTTGTTGACAGGAATAATCGCAGAGGAGTTGTATGGCCACTTGGAAAAAGAAGGTTTGTTTCCTGATGAACAGAAAGGAGGAAGAAGAAAATCAAGGGGGACCAAAGACCAGCTATTGATAGACAAGATGATTATAAGGAACTGTAAACGAAGGCTAACAGGATTAGGTATGGCATGGGTCGACTATAAGAAAGCGTACGATATGGTACCTCATTCTTGGATAAGAAAGTGCATGCTAATGTTTGGGGTAGCGGGAAATGCAACTAGAGTTTTAGACAAGAGTATGGATAAGTGGTGTACAGAATTAACATCATGTGGCAGACCACTGGGAATGGTAAACATAAGGAGAGGAATATTCCAGGGTGACAGTTTGTCACCACTCCTTTTTTGTGATGACTTTAATTCCCTTAACGTTAGTTTTAAGGAAGGTGAAGGCAGGATATGATCTGGCAGGGCGTAGGGGAGTTGTGAATCATCTGTTGTTTATGGATGATCTGAAACTCTATGGAAAGAGTGAGAAACAAGTAGATACGCTTCTCAACACTGTGCGTGTTTTCAGTCAGGATATAGGGATGCAGTTTGGCATCAACAAATGTGCAGTTCTTGTCTTGAAAAGGGGGAAAGTGGTACGATGTGAAGGTATAGAGGTGCCCAACAACCAAGTCATTAAAAGTTTGGGGGAAGGAGAGGGGTACAAGTATCTTGGGATGTTAGAGGCAGATGGAGTGAAGCATATGGAGATGAAGGAAAATGTTACAAAGGAGTACTATAGAAGGATGAGAAAGATACTGAAATCGAAGTTGAATGGGGATAACGTTATTAATGCAATAAACACACGGGCTGTTGCAATGATAAGATACGGAGCTGGTATAATCAAATGGACAAAAGAGGAATTGAGAAATATCGACCGAAAAACAAGAAAGCTGATGAATATGCATCGAGCACTCCATCCTCAAGCGGATGTGGACAGATTGTACATCAAAAGAGCAGAGGGCGGAAGGGGTATGATAAGTGTTGAAGACTGTGTTGAAATCGAAACAAATAGTTTGCACCAATACATAATCGAAAGTAAAGAGAAGTTGCTCAAGGGTGTGAAAGACGAAGGGATCCTTGGTGAAGGCATGTCTAAGGAGGATGCTGCAGAGAAATGAAAAAATCAATATAAAGAAAAGCCACTGCATGGGCAATATGTGAGAAGTACAGAAGAGATACGAGATGACAAGAGCTGGAATTGGTTGAAAAGAGGAACATTAAAGAAAGAGACCGAAGGAACACTGATGGCAGCTCAAGACCAAGCCTTGAGGACAAATGCAATAAAGAGTAGAATTGACAAACAAGATATATCACCCATGTGCAGGCTTTGTGGAGAAAGAGAAGAGACCATCAGCCATATTGTTGCAGA
Source organism: Aurelia sp. 4 Dawson et al 2005 (assembly GCA_964019985.1). Classification (NCBI taxonomy): domain Eukaryota; kingdom Metazoa; phylum Cnidaria; class Scyphozoa; order Semaeostomeae; family Ulmaridae; genus Aurelia; species Aurelia sp. 4 Dawson et al 2005. Next base: position 8,859,631 of record OZ026507.1, on the reverse strand, counting down.
GTGCACAAAACTCGCACAGAAGCAATATCGCCACTGGCGCCATGACAGGGTCACATTGGTTATACACTGGACATTATGCAAAAGATTTGGATTCCCCATAGCGATCAGTGGTATGAACATGTACCAGAAAGAGTATTAGAAAATGAAAATGTAAAGCTACTGTGGGACTTTTCTATACAGACGGATCACCACCTTGAACACAATAAACCTGATATATTGATACACGAGAAAACAAGCAGGGGATGCTATATCATAGATGTCGCATGCCCATTTGATACAAGGGTAAAGACGAAAGAGCTTGAGAAGGTTGAACGTTATCAGGACTTAAAAAGAGAAATTGGTAGGATCTGGGAATGCAGAAATGTATGCGTTGTTCCAATCGTTATAGGGGCGGTGGGTACATTGAGCAAGAACTTTAGCTCATGGGCAGCAAAGATAGAAGTAGAAGAGAAGATTGACATGATGCAGAAAGCTTGTGTGTTAGGAACGGCAAAGATCATCAGGAACGTTCTAGATATCTAAGGTCAAGGGTATTGACTTGATATCTAGCTGAACAACAAACCACCAATGACGTAAAAAAGATGCATGGTGTGGAAAAAAACAACAATAATAATAATAATAATAATGATGATGATGATGATAATAATAATGATAATAATATTAATAATAATAATAATGATAATAATAATAATAATGATAAAGAAACAAAAAGCACCATCTAAAAATAACAGAAAACTAAAATAAAGAAACACAACTGCAATTTTGCTAAAAACGTTTCGATTTAAAATCGTCCCGAAGAAGATTTTAAATCGAAACGTTTTTAGCAAAATTGCAGTTGTGTTTCTTTAATAATAATGATAATAATAATATATAAACTAAACCATCCTCAAAATTAACAGAGAAGTAAAAATAAAAAACAAAACTGTTAAAAACCAGACGTTTCGATTATCAAATTGATAAAGTTCGTTCTTTAGATCGTTTGGATCTTCTGAATACACAAATTAAAGACCAGAGTGACGGTAGTATACCGTTAGTGCTGACATACCATCCAGCTCTTAATAGGGTTTATGATATTTTGAGGGATATCTCAAATATTCTTTTGGTGGATCCAGAACATGAGAATTTGTTCCAGAATAAAATATTTTTGTCATTCCGTAGGGCGAAGAACCTTAAAGACAAACTGGTGAGAGCGAAATTACCTAATTCGGATGATGGGGGTTTGTCGGTTAAGGGCTGTTACAAATGCAATGGCAGGAAAAGTTGTCAGATTTGTGGTTTGATCAAAGAGAGGGATTGTTTTGAAAATTCTGATGAAAGCAGATCTTTTAAAATTTTTTCGGGAAGGTACAACTGCAATTCAGAAAATGTTGTTTACTTGTTGCAGTGTGAATGCTGCCGCAAAAAGTATGTGGGTAGCACTAAAACCAAGTTTAGGCAGAGATTTAATGTTTATAAATCGTATTTCAGGTCATATGCACGCAAACTAAACTAAGGTACACTTGAAAAGGGCAAAATAATTCCGCAGGCGAACTTTTTTAGCCATTTTTTCGAAGCAGGTCACAGCGGGAAATTTGATGTTACTATAAAAATCATCGACGGGGTAGAAAATGTGTTTTCGCTGCGCCGAAAGGAATTATTTTGGCAATACAGTTTGGGAACATTTTTGCCAAGGGTGGCTTAATGAACGGGCTGCAGATGTGGAGTTGGACATGTTTGCGTGTGGGATGGCTTAATTCATGCAGTTGCATTTGTATGCGGTGGACTTGGTGGGCGTGGTTTTGCGGTTTTCTTCCATGGTTTCGTGTGCTAATACACGTGGCGGTACGGTGGAATCCCCTATCAGGCTATTCTTTACTCAGCAAATAGCGAGTTATGGAAGGGCTATGGGGAGGGCCGCGGAATTTTCCCACTGATTCGTGGTGGTGTGTCCAGACTTTTCCTAGGGGACTCCAATGAGGGTATTTTCGAAGGGTGGGTCTTTGGGTCGCTCGGGGTTCGGTTATTGGTTTAACCACTGGGATTATTTACTCTTAACACTTTTTACTTTGAATTCCCGTTGGGGCTTTTATTTCGAATAAAGTTGGATATTCTTGTCAGACTTAAAAGAGTAGGTTTGTGGGTCTCTCGGGGTTCGATAGGTTATTGGTTTACCCACTGGGATTATGTACTCTCAAAACTTTTCACTTTTAATTCCCGTTTGGGCATTTATTTCAAATTAAGTTGGGTATTCTTGTCAGACTTGGAAGAGTAAGTTTGTGGATCTATTAGGGTTCGATTGTTATAGGTCTATCCACTGGGATTTTTTTTACTTTACTTTCAAAACTTTAAAGTTCTAATTCCCATACAACTGTTTTGACTTTTGGCAATATAAGACGTGAACCATTCCCAACGAAGGATATGAATAAAAGAATATCTTGCTAATATCTTGCAAATCTGACACATGAAATAGGAAGTAAATAGCAGAATTTTGAAAAATTCATGGTATGTTGTATACTGACATAACTAATCACAAACATACTGTCATGCAAAGGAGGGTAGAGAGAATCTTTGGAGAAAAGGTTACTGGATGCCTTCAAAAGTTATAGTGTTTGGAATGTGAAAGGGATCCAAAATGCGGGTTTGCAGTTTGTTGCATAAGGACCCACGTGCCTCCCGCATGCCATTGTAGGTATAATTAGTGCACAAAAAGCTTTAAAACACCTTTTTCATGCAATCAGACTGTGCAAAATGTTTCCTGTATTTCACATACTCTTCACAGGGGTTCATCTGTGCAACACTAGGCTGGCAGTTAGTCACATATGTCCTATTGTCATTCATTTTTTATCATTTAAGCATAAAATGAAAACATGTAACAAAATTTCACTATGACTTTCTCACCAATTGGCATTGCTAAAGCATATCTATGAAATAAAAATATATTAAATACATAAACAATTCTGAACTTCAAAGTTTGTAGCAAAGTAATAATTTTCAAACAAATGATTAATGAAACTTTAGCAGCAAGTCCTCTGGAAATGGATATAGGCTGATCATTATTTTATAAGATATGTGCATATTGTACAAGAATTGTCCAAAAATTTGCATTTTCATCCATTTCTAGACAAATTTAAAAGAGTGAGAGAGCTACCTATTTCTTTGCCTTGACTTGTAGCATGAGAAATCTCTTTTCAGCCAGTCTTTGTGAATGGAGTCTGATTCTTCTGACACATTCTAAAATTCCTTTCTGAAAGGCAGAAGAGGTGCAAAAGTTATTTGAAGACATCTGGGCAGAAGTTTATAAAGTGCACAATTAGTCAATCCAATTTACTTAAGATCATGTCTGCAACCATTCCTTAAATACAACAATATATAAGATTGGGAAAAAGACACTACAGATGTAAAATCTTTCACTGCAGGGTGCATTTTATGTCAAATCCACTCCGTATGTAAGTCAACTGAGAGGGAATCAATTTTCAGTTTTCATGTTTTATTGGAATTTTGTGGTTGCATTGTAGTCTATGTCATTAGACGCAATTGTTGTGTGTGTATCATCGGCATACATGTTTGCTTTGGAGAAGTCCAAGCAACCCTCAAAGTCATCGAGGTACACAACGAAAAGGAGGGGACCTAAGCATAACCCCTGAGGAATACCACACAGAACTTCCTCGGTCTTTGACCTATGATCATTTACAGAACAAAACTGCTTTCGTCCACTAAAGTATGACTTGAACCATTCTCTTTCTCTTCCTTTGATACCATATTTGAACAGTTTATCTATCAATATGTTGTGATCAACCGTATCAAAGGCTTTTTTCAGGTCCAGAAATACTTTCATATTCAGCCTCTGATTATCAGCATTTTCAAGCCAATGCTCAGTACTATTTACCAAGGGCATAATCGTGGAATAGAGTTTCTGAAATGCATATTGGTTATTAGTTAAGATACCATTTGCTTTGAGAAACTAGTGTAACTGATCACGGACAATTTTTTCCAATGCTCTTGAGAAAATTGAGAGCACTGAGATTGGTCTGTAGTTATTGCTATCGCATCTTTTCCCAGACTTGAATATTGCAGCAGCCCCAGCTATTTTCCAAAGATCGGGGAATGTTTCATTTCTTATTGACGAATTGTAAATAAGAATAAATGGGTATGAAATGAAATTAGCTGCATCTTTTACCAAGATTGTAGGTATTTTCCAGGCCCACATGCTTTGCCATTTTTGAGTTGTTTTAAGCTCTTCAGGACCTGAGAGTTTGTTACTGGTTTTAATATCAAAGTAGCTGAATCGTTCGATTTGATGTGTTTTAGTGGGTTGTCATTTGGTATCGTCTTTATTTTTTCTGCAAGCTTTGGACCAACAGAAACAAAATGCTGATTCAAAGCCTCGGCTAGTTCACCCTCTCTAGTCACTACTTTACCATTTACATTTAGACTGGAAATAGTTTTACTGGCCGAGTCCTTATTCAATACCATGTTAATGGTTTTCCACCTTTTCTTGGGATCATCTTTGTTTTCTTCAATTAGTCCATGATAATGATCCTGTATTGCCTTTCTTATCGCAGAAGTGCATTAATTACGTAGCCCTTTATAATTTGGCCAATGGAGAGGATTTTTTATAGCTGCCTTCTTCAACCTATCCCTTTTAATTTAAGGTCTCTGACCGAGGAAGTGAGCCAGGGGGCGAATTCATTGTAGCTTTTTTACTTTAAGGGGCGCATGCACATTCAAAAGCGATTCAAAGATCTCATAGAATGTTGTTACCATCTTACTTGTTTCATCGGCCAGGGGTGTAAGAAGACGATCCCACTCAATTTCTAGCAGATCTTTTTGAAACAAGGCTTTATTATACCTTTTCTAGCTACGAGTTGCTTGAAAAGGTATAATAGCTATACTTCAAGCTACCTTTTCAAGCTACGAGCATAAAAGATTTATGTTGCGTTTGGAGATGTAGCAAGTATAACGGGAAGAGGCATGTAAATAGGGAAAATGTTACCAAGCCTGCAATGGATCTTTACTTAGTATATGCCTCGAAGTATAAGATCCTTCTTGAGCTTTCCTTTAAAGGCTCTGTTTCAACCAGCATGCTTTGCGAGTGTTCATTTGCTTTGGTTGCTCGGTTGCAGCAACAACGCCATGGAGGTCATTGTTTTGATTGTACTGTTGCAGTTTATGGCTAGAGGTGATCATGAGTGAACGAAAAAGACCAAAAATAAACGTAGATATCGCGCTGGAAAACGACTCTTTTTCAGAGGAAATGCGAATACAACGGCAAGCAAGGTTGGACTCGTAAAGAAACAGAGAAGGGGCGATAGAAAGACAAACCTTAGCCAGTTTAGCAAATAGACCAAACGAAGTCGAAGAAATAGGGGAGCAGAGTTCGTCAATCAACAGCGAGAACAGCGAGAACAACGAGGTGAGTAGAATAAATTCGTAGAATAGATAGTGTTCGCATTGCAGATTTTCTTCGACCTTGTTTTATGTCGTGATGAAATAATCTTCCGGCCTTTTCAGGAAGCATCACAAGTGGCTTTTTGTCTTTGTAACACAACATGTTCGAGGAAGACAAAGAGAAAGGGAGGCTGTCCATGTAAGGATGCTGGAAGACATTGCACTGAAAACTGTAAATGTGGAAAGAAAGTTCGAGGCAATATCCAGAAGCCATGCCAGAACAGGGTATGTCAAGCCTTGTCATCGTTTTTCCACATCAAACTGTTGCAACTGAACTTGCTGTAATTTGACAGAAATCCTGTATTTTTCAGATTATTTTACTGTATTTATATTTTTTGATTAAAATTATGGGGCTGGGAATATCAGTGAAAAGAAGGCTTTTGGAAATGGTGTCATAAAGAATTTACAGAACAGGGTATTTTTTTATATCAATCAAGAAGGGAAATCGTCAGGAAGCATCACAAGTGGCTTTTTGTCTTTGTAACACAACATGTTCGAGGAAGACAAAGAAAAAGGGAGGTTGCCCATGTAAGGATGCTGGAAGACATTGCACTGAAAACTGTAAATGTGGAAAGAAAGTCCGAGGCAATATCCAGAAGCCATGCCAGAACAGGGTATGTCAAGCCTTGTCATCGTTTTTCCACATCAAACAGTTGCAACTGAACTTGCTGTAATTTGACAGAAATTCTGTATTTTTCAGATTATTTTACTGTATTTATATTTTTTGATTAAAATTATGGGACTGGGAATATCAGTGAAAAGAAGGCTTTTGGAAATGGTGTCATTAAGGCTTTTGGAAAGACGATGAACAGGGTATCACAAACAAGAAGGGAAATTATCATGTACTTTTGAAAAAATTGGGGGCATACTTTTGATGTTTACACAACTCTTTTCATGAAATTGGCTTAGGATGTGGAAGAAAGAAATGTTCATACCTTCATTACTGCCTTATCAAAGTACCCCCTACCCCCTACCCCTTTTGTATGAATTCAAGAAAATTTCGAAAAAATCTTGAAGCTGTTGTAACTTCTAAACCTGCTGACATAAGATCGAATAAGTTTCAAGAAAACCATAATTCATGGATGCCTACAATATGGTATCATGCAAAACTCTTTCGCTCTTCTGGTTTCTGATTTAGAAATTTGATGATGTCACATCATAAAATGAGCTGAAATATAGAATAGGCTGTAATTTCAACAAATAATCAAGATTTCTGAAAAGTCCAACGGTAGAATCCTAGAAAAGTGGCTAAAGTTTCTTTCAAGTCATTCAGTTTAAAGAAATAGGTCATTGAATTTTACACCCGCCTTTTTCCTAGATTCAAAGATTTGAAACCTATGCTAACTTACTGTAACTTTTATTGCTCACTTTCTCATTTATTCCAAAAATCATTCTCCTAGATTTTTAGGAAATCGCCCCCTGCATTCTCAGCACTCAGCACTACAGGTAATTTTTTGGTTAGCACTTGGCAAGAATTCTTGAGAAACAAGAAATAAAGATGACAGGACAATTCCTTTTTTCATTTCTCTTCAAATGATTATTTGATTTAAGAAAAGTATGTTCACCAAGAAATTGCCTGTGTTGCATCTCTTCATCATCAGAACTCTCAAGGATGTTACAATTAGACATTTTGTGATATCTTTCAGGAATATGTACAGTCATTACCCAAATAACTCCTTGAGGACCTGATTGTTGAGTTGCCTGCAAGTGGAGGTGGTAGTTTAGATCACCTTCAAGACCTTGTTCATGCAATACAGGATTCATCTGATGATGTACTGCAAAGAACACCAGCCTAAATTCCTTGGTGCAAATGTGGAGTCTGCACAATTATGCCATCAGTAGAAGAGCGAAAATGTTGTGGCAAAAAGCGATGTGTAACATCTTTCCATGCATTCAGAAAAGTTTGCCTTGACAGAGACATTCTAGAGGTTTGTGCCAAAACTCAAGCAGACCATTTTGCAGAAGATTTTGAGCTTTCCACAAGTTCCTTCAGAAAAGCGGCATAGAGACAGTTTGTCATGTGGAAATATGGCAAACTGGGTTATGGAAATCGATGCATAATTCCATCATGTGCGGTGACAATGATCAGGGCAGCATATCCTTCACCAGACGGAAAGTATATGGGATTTCACTATAACTGAATATGATAATAAAAGTCTGACAGGTTCTTGTTTTTGAATGTTATTACAAGAAAATAACAGATCAAATCTCAAAAAAGCCTTGTTTTTGTGATACACCGTATATAAACTCAGTGGTAAGATCTCATTTGTATAGTGTTATTTGATTCTTGAGCTAAGTGCAATGGCTTTATCCATGTATGACTTATACCCCATTCACACTGGCAAGCTGAACCAGCTTTATCTAAGCGAGGTTATAAATTTCAACCAATCAGATGCATGCTATTTGTTGGACTGACCAATTAGAAAGCTCCATTCGATATAACCTAGTTTTGTTTGATTAACTTTAAGCTGGTTTAGCTTGTGTGAATGGTGTATTTTATGCAACTGCTTTGTTAAGTTATTGCCCCCCCAAAGCCATCTGGAACTCACATGCAAATTACTGTTAAAGTAGATGTTGCCTGGGGTTTAAATTAGACAGGAAATCCCATCTTTTTGCAAACTTCCATGAGATGAGTAACTTTGCAATTCTTGATAGATTGGCCCCCAGGTATTTCTTCAATCTACAATACATTAGAGAGTGACATATGACATCTTCGGGGGGAGGGGAGCGCCTTGAGTTAACTGTGTACTGTATCTAGCCAATTCTCTCAAAGAAGTCCACAAACTTTTTTTGGAGTACACAGTAGCTGTTTATAGTAAATGCAATAAAAAAAAGGTGGATTTCAGATCACCAAGTTCCAGGCTGCATACAGCAGCCACCCGTAAGAAAAAGTTCTGCTTTGCAACAAGCATGCACAAGCTTGAATGGAGCATGATTTTGGTGTGAAGGAGCATGAAAAGAGTATGTTGACACAGTTTTGGCCAGTTTGTATGTATGATATGCAAAGGAAAATAATTTTATAATCAGCGAGATGCACTTGCCTCAAACCAGGGAGCCCTGAAGAGCTACTGTATTTTGCCTAGTTCAGAAAAATTTTATCATTTCATATATATAATAGTGAAATATGAAGATTGGCTTTATGAGAAAATTTTGGTGATTTTTCAACAGGAGTGCCCAACTCATTGACACCTACTGTATGTGATGAAAATCGTAACTACGCCCTTCTAGACTTAAATTCTTCTACCAGAAGTGCTGTACTTGTGGGGGTCTGTCCAACAGCAATAACAGGATGGGTTCTCTTGGGGTCTCTTTCTAATATGTTGACGTGCCTTGTAGCTGGCTTTTTATCTTCCTTTCGATGCTTCAGTATTTTTGCAATCAGAAATGGTATGTGAAAATAATCTTTTGGGGTGTTCACAACTTCTGCATGCCATTTTTTCGTCCTTTTTGAATATTTGCGCTTTAATATTTGGCGGCCATCTTTTGTGCAAGCAGGGCTCCTAAAACTGTGCATGTTATGATCAATAGCAGCAAGCATGGTACGACATGTAAACCCTAGGTACTGGAAAGCAGTTCGTTTGGGAACATATTTCAGTTGCATGCTGTTAAATGCTTCAAGCTCACTTGTGTGCCTGAATGTGGTATAGTGGCTTAATTTCTGTGCCAGCTTTTTGTCATGCACCACTTGTCTTAATGCCTCAGCAGCTTCACCTCCCTTTTTAAGTATGTTTTGGGCTCACTCTTCACAAGTGGACCATGGTTACAACTCGATAACCCCCATTCATGTTCACCGCACACGTGGTAGACCACGCCAAACCAACACTCTGTTAGCTTTCCAGCATTTCCGTTGCTTTGTGCACAGAAATACCAGAAATTGTTGATAATTCCATCTATCCACTCTTTGAGGCTTTCATTACCTTTACTGTTAGCCTTTTTGTGAAGATTTTTCAATATTGATTTTGCACAGTGCCAAACATCCAACAAGTGCATTGTTTTTTGCAACCCTGCTTCTGACATCCTTAGTTCTCTGAATCTTTTCATGATTGATGGAGATGCATCTGTAACAATCTCTGCCAAACTAAAAGTTTGACCAAGTCTTTGCATTAGTCTTGTAAAGGCTACTCTCTCCATGTTTTCTGAGTTACTTGTTTCACGCACATCCACTACTTCTAGGTCAAGCAAGATATTGGAAAATTGCTCCATTGTGAAATAAGAGCAGAACTTGGCACTATGGCCTGGGGAGTCATTTCTCCCATCATCACATGCTACAAGATAATCATAATCATTGATGATCTGTGAAACATTGTTCTTCATAGTTGACCAAAACTCATCAATTATCGGAAAACAATGAAAATTCTGAGATCTGCAGAAAGTTGTTCTGTCTGGTACTGCTAAATTGAGAAAGCTGGCACAAAGGAGGAATTTGTAATAATTATTTCCTGAAAGCAAGACACAAACTGGAATTAGCACATTGTTTGCATAGATATCATTGTTATGATTTGTTGATAGCACCTCAGATGAGGTCCACACTCCTCTATGACCATTACCACATACCCAAGAAAGTTGATAAGCAGAAACTATTCTCTTATTTGTGAAGTTTCTCCTCATGCAGCAAATTTGGATACCATCCTATAAAATCTGGTCACAGGTTTCCCCTTTAAGCTCAATAAGCTTTGGTAAAGTTACAATCAATTTTTCATTTCTTACAAAGTTGTACTCCTCGATCATGCTCTGATCTATGTTTACCATTCCATGAAAACTATCCTTCATTTTTGCTCTTATTTCAGCCACATTATTCTGTATAGGGACATAAGGCCTATTTTCTACTTTGCTAGAGTCATTTTCCAAAACCATACTCTCATCTAATAGAACTTTATCATTGTCATCGTATTTATGGCATAGAATCGTTGAATTTTGACTTTCATTTATTTCTTCTTCAGTTATGAAGGTTATGTCTTGATAAGAGTCAACGGTGCATGGCGTATTTACCCTTGAAAGATTATCAACTATCTCTTCTATTTCCTCCTTTGTAAAGTCATCAGAGCTGAAGGAAGACTCTATTGAACTACTTTCACTAGATTAATCGGATTCGAGTTCACATCTGTAAAAACTGACTCAGCATAGTCTGTTGACTCTCCAGAGTCTGAAGAATCATTATCACTTTCACTATCATCAGAATTGGCCAGATTCAGTGAACAAAAGTTCTTGTTGACAGAATGAAGCCTTCTTAGGAAAGTTGTATCTTTATTACTTGCAGTTATGTCCAAATCACACCTTGAAGGTTCTGTTGCTGTCATTGTTGTCTGCTCCAGACATTCACATGCATCACTAGACTTACAAAAATCGTCGTAGTTTCGCTCCTAGATAGGCTGATAATCGCTACAACTACGACTCATAATCAAACCAATTGAAAATCCAGCCAGAACTTGATGAACCTCACATTGATGTCGGAAGACCAGAGCTTAGGCCCATTCTACGTGATCACAACTCATCAATTCTAAAACGCCTGCAATTCGTATTTAGTTGGGGTTGGAGAGAAAACAAAACCAACCTGCGTCAAGATAAATGCTTTTTCTATGTACTGCTTGGAGATTCCTTCACTTTGACATGGGAAATCTCCTTTTAACGGCCTAATTATTCTTCCGATTTCACTACAGCAATCGACAGCAATCCTTGCACGTTTCATCACTTTTCAAGCCGCGTGACTAAAAGGAGGCTAATTTTGGGAATGAGGCTGAAATGTTGATATCCTATTGGTCAGTTTGAGCACAGTCAATTGTTTTTTGGAACTCTGCAATCTCATTGGTCGCGCCACTTTTGCGGCGAATTTGGCTGGATTTTCAGTTAGTTTGATTATCAGGCCCAGATGAAGCGCAGTGGCGGCATCCAATTCAATGAACGAAGCGGAAACTGGGACTGAAGTAGTTAGTCTAATGCATCACTAAAAAAACAGCACAATGGTATCAAGTGCTAAATTACATCCAATGGCATTGGAAACCGTAAAAACATAATTGAAAGCTACTCATCCTGACAAAAGAAAATCTGAGATTTTTTGTGTCAACTCACTTATCCAAGTGATGTGAAATATTCAACAGCATTTAATTTTTATCCTCAACATAGAAGCTTTGCTACAAATCTCAATGTTACCCAAAGTTCCCATGTAACTAAGAACAGATGTCAAATTGTCCAGCTTTACACATGCTTTCATCCCTTATGTACTTTCATGTGTTAGTTATCATATTTCCCTTGTAAAGAGGGCTGTGCTGAAATATAAACATGTGCTGGATAAGCCAGCTTTGGAGTCATGGAGCACTGGAATGTAGTGAATTCTTGTAAGAAAAATCCGAAAAGTTTTTGAAACCTTTACTTGGCGAGTGGATGAATTTGACATGCCAAAAAATAACTTGGTTGATGCACAGCTTTGAATGTCTTTCCATAAGAAAGTATCCGCATATCGCTTTCTTTTTAAAAGTATTTCTGCATTGTAGTGTTACCCTTCTACATCAGTGTTTTGTCAAGGACAATTCAGTACAGAAACAAAGAAACGACAAACATATGATATAATGTCAAGTCCCCATTAAGCCCCCTTCCCCAGATGCCCAGGAGGCTTATTTCATCTCTAAGGCCACAGAACGAGGCTTGAAATGAAGCGGTATTTCTATAGAAGGACCTCATCGATTGAGTCAGTTGTCAATGCTGAGAATGATAGCGTTTGCTTCTTTTACTGTACCGTATAACCTCCGGAATTAACATACGAATATGGAAAAACACAAATCGAGAGTGTTATGATTGCAGGAACATCAAGATCGAAATCATTTTTATTTCAATAAATGTTGCCTCTCAGAATCTATCTCGTAGGGAGTCTGGCACCCAAGTTACAAACATGGAAGCATTTAGGACGATGGTTAATAGGTTTTTGCGTTTCATATGGGTAGCAGGAGGAAATAGAAAGGGCATATCCATAATTTTGCCTTGAAATGAAGGGGTTTTTAGGGAAGGGACGTAATAGAGCAGGACTGAACATAGCTTCTCTTTCCTTTCATGATCGTAATGAAAGTAAAATACGACGGCGGGCCAGCGCGGCGCCGCAGGAGACGCGCAGCAAGCCTAGTTGTCGAACTGAAATAGTTCTCAGAGTTTCTTACGAGTGTTTTTTAAAGGGTGCACGACAATCGTGATATCTACCATGCTTCCTGTGTCAATCTAAAAAATTTGGAAAAGTTTTCTAAGCCTTTCCAACGTTTGGAAACTGCTGAATTACCTTTGACGAGTTACAATACAGGAAGAATTGAAATAAAGAAAAACGTGCGAAGAATTACCTCTAAAGTAAATAGTTTCTTATTAACATGTATTTTGTCATTACCGAATTTCCTAATGACTGGCAATCTGATTGTTGAGTTTCCATGCAAGCAGCTCTCTAGAAAAGAACTACGCATACCACAAGAAGTGGCGAGAAAGTGTGAGATTTTGAAGGTGTTATGACGCCGTGGTGTAATCCTCTGACATTGCAGCCAGAACGGTCAGGCGGAGTGGCTTCGAATGCCTGTAGGCCCCACCACTTGAGTGTCATGACGAGGGGTTGCGGACTCGATTAAGTCTGTTCTATTTCTGCGATCCCAGCGCTTGGCGCTGTAAAACGCAACTTCACCTTCACCTTAGCCATCCGCTCCTGGAAATTCCCTCCTTGTCCCCTTCTTGAGTTACCCCTTGGTGCGCCCCCTGACACTCTTTTCGTAACATTTCTAGACAGTTTCAGAAGGGTTTCACAGGTACATTCGAATCGATTTGAGAGCCTGCAGAACCTGAAGCAGAGCAATTGAAATATTGCACCCGTATTTTGTTTTGAACGAAGAAAGATAGGGCAAGGAGACTTTTTGGAATGTGAAATAAGGATATGAGGGGCCTTCATTTTGGATATCAAGCGTATGCAGTGTTGTATATAGTTTTGGCAATTGAAAAGAGGAGCAGGGGTCTACAAGTAAAGACTTGTGATCGAGTATCAAACACAAAGAGGGCAGTTCGTGAACGAAGCATACAAATTTAGCAAAGTCCATGCAGAAAAGGAAATTGAAAATGCAAAGCCATGTGTTCCAGTTAAGTGCTGTGTTGTTTCCATAAATCTCGCAATAGTGAATTTGAATCTTTCTCAAATGCTTAACTCGAAGAGAAGTATCTAACTCCATGATTTCGTTATGAGGCTTTATTTGATGCAAGTTCTGAACTTGCTTCGTTTATTGTGGTAAACAGAAAGAATGGCGAATATTTTGCTACGAAACGTAAATAGCCGTTGGATTCTAGTTCTGGGTTGGAGAGACAACCTCCCTTTTGTTACGAGGCTTATGGGTCATAGGACAGCTTTTCCGGTACATTTTGGGCAATTTATTTCCTTATTTTTCATCATGAATTTGAAACCAAGACAATTCTAGAGTTCAATTTATCGTTCGTGAAAAGCCCTGTTTACCAGAATTGTGTTCGCCATTTACCAGAAATTTTGCTCTCCCGAACCCTTTTTCTAAATCCCGAAAATTGTCTATTGGGAAACACTGGAATGTAAATCACATAAGCGAGTTCTTAGAATGCTAGAAAAGTATTTATATGATTTATGAAGAGGAACAAAACATTTTTTCGTTACAAAACAGTGCATGAACACCACAATTTATTAGCCATGTCTGCCTGTAGATCATCATCTTAATCATGCCTTGACGAATCGGCGCAGAAATATTTTGGACACTGCTTTGGTTTTGTTGCACTCGTTGTGATCTCCCAATTTAGCACGAATTGCTAAAACAACACTGAAGAATCCTTGAGTCGTTTGGGATTTCATTATTGCAGTCATAATACTTGTGTCACTAGATGATTAAAGCGATGATGAAATCGAAGACTTAGAAAGCTAATTTCCATATAAAGTGATGCTGCCAGTGCTTTGTCTAGTTGTTTTCTCTACTCAGGCGTACATTTGCCAGCTTCTTACACATCATTTCACTTGTAAGGCTCTGAGCAAAAAGGATGATGGCAAATAGTTCTCACTTTACCAATTAATCCCGGTTAACTTGTTCGATAAAATAGCGAACTTTTTCCCGTATCGTCATCTAAGCTTTTTTTGTCTTCGCAAAATCGACCCACCTGTACCTTCCTCTCTTGGCGACTGATATTTCATCCTTAAAGAATAAGATTGTATGCAGCGAGACCCCTCTTCCTTTTTATTCCTTGGTGTTCTCATTCAAATAATCTCATTTCAGCAATTACGCATCAATCATAATTTTTTTTTATTTTTGAGACTTGATCATTGTGTTGTTTGTATGCTTATCGCATTTTGCTGATAGAGAACGCTTTGAGTAACTGCCATTTCATTCTTGATCTACGTCATCAATCTCTCGTCCTAAGCCCTTTGATAGCCCGATAGCCCGCAACTTTCCTTAACAAACGATCAAATTTGGATACTCTTAACCTCAAATTTTGCAAACGAGTGCAAATGTATTGCAAAGAGTCGTGAAATGTCATTTACTTGCATACTTTCTTGCAATTTATGAGCAAAATTTATTGGGTTTCTTAACCTTGGTAATTGGTTTTTTGAAGGTGTTGTGGCGCAGTTGTGTAATCCTCTGACTTTGCAGCCTAAACAGTCAGGCGGAGCTAGCCTGCTTGCAGACCCTACTGATTCCATGAAGAGAAGTGAGGTTCCTCTTCCAGTAGAGTCTGCGCATCAGCGACAGGAAGCCGGCTTAAAGTCGTGAGTGGTTCCCAGGCACGAGGAACGAAACCTTATTGGTGGAAGGGATCTTTATTGTTTTTCTTTAGTTTGATTGATCAATAAACATCTTCGGGGAATTCTTGTAATTATTCTTATTGAATTAGATTCAATGAGGCGGCCATATGTAGGATTAGGAATAAGATAATCAAAACACCCCCACACAATGGAATTTTTTTGGCTAGGTTTGTTTATGCACACGCCAATTAAATCAAATTCTGCCTATGCCGACATCAGCACACCCGCTTTGTGTCGCTGATTCGCAGAGTCTACAGGAGTAGAAACCTTTCTGAAAGGAACCAGTCTAGTCTACACGCAGGCTAGACGGAGTGGGCTCGATACCTCGTAGGGCCCCACCACTTGAGCGTCATGACAAGGGGTCGCGGACTCCATTAGCGGTTATCTTCTTCTGCGATCCCAGCGCTTGAAGCTAAAAGCCGCAACTTCACGTTCACCTTCACCTCATATGCTCCAGACGAGTGCCAATGTAGTACAAAGAGTCGTGAAATGTCATTTACTTGCATATTTTCTTGCAATTTATGAGCAAAATTTATTGGGTTTAGTAACAGTGTAAAACCCGATTCTATTTCGATCACTACTGCAAAAGCTTCTCAGAAAGTGTTCCAAAAGAATGTTCAGATTTCTCGAGTGCATGATAACTTTGTTCTCGTGATTAACCAGATTTTGCCAGTTCATTGAAAAATTGTCATTCCGTAGCTTCTTGCAGTTCGAAGGATCCTCGTATGAAAGTACACCTGAAATTCATTCTCTCGAGGAAAAGGTAAGCACTTGCTTTATTAGCACCAGGCAGGACGACTATTAACCCATTTCTGTCGTTCTGTTCTTTAGGTATAGACCCAAAAGTAAGAATCTCTCATTTTAGATCTTATTTTTTAGTTTTAATCAGTGAAAAGTATTGTTTTCAGGTATTAAAGAGAAAGAGGTTTTATCTTGCTATTAGGAATGATCTGCGTTTGGCTCTGAATAAGAAAAAATACTTGGTTTGAAGGTTACGATATGACGCTCTGGCTGGAGTTGCTGTCCAGCATTCAAAACCATGTAATAGCCAAAGCTTGTACGTTATGATCAATTGAATCGATCTCTTATTCCCTTATGAAAAAAACAAGATGTAGAACGTTCTCTTGGAAATGAAGTGATGTATCTCAAAAATTTGATTTGGTGACGTTTCTTTTTTAAAGTCCACATTTATAAGATTATCAAGAAATTTTCCTTAAAGGGACAGCATGGAAGCAGTGTTATTATGATGGGCATCAACACGGGAGAAGCTCTTGTCAGTGCAAAATTGGTTCACCCTGCTTACAAGGTAACCTCCTTTTTATTACAATATATATAGTGTATATTCCATTTTGCAATGGCTGAGGTTTTCCACTCCTTGAAGATCCTATTGCAACCGAAAAGAAACACCCACATTTAATGATTTTATGGAAAGTTTTCTAAATGAGCTTCTACTTTTTAAAATACAGTACCCACCCTGCTTGTAGCAAGGAGAGGGGTGGTGGCTCAGAACAAGAATTTTATTTCATTTATCTTATTTATTCACGATATCCATTCAGTATGATTTAAGTATAGCAAAATATTATAGTAAAAGAGAGTACGTTACTAGATATAAATGCTAGTACTGTTCTTTCATGGATTCATGCGAAAACGTATTTTTTCCTCATCTTGGAAAAAGACTTTTTAGCCCATTCTTAAACCGGGTGAGTGTGCCAGACTCTCTTATTTATGTTGGAGTAGAATTCCAAGTTTTTAGACCAGTATAATTGAAACTTTTTCTACTGAAGTCTAGATTTAGCCTTGGGATTTGGAGATCAATCTTGTTTCTTGTATTATACTTGCTTACCTAGGATCTCCCTGCAAATTTATCGTGCAGACGCTCAGGACATATCTTGTTAATGATCTGAAAGATCAGAACCGACCGGTCAAATTGAAACATCTGATCGATGCTAATTGTTGGTCGAATCAAAGAGTCCCTTTTTTGATGCTTGAATAATTTCAAATGCACGATTTTGCAGTCTTTGAAGGGCTGTTACTTTAGTGCTCGATAAGGTCCCCCATACTACGTCAGCATAACGAAGATGACTCAACGAGCGCTTTTTACAGTTGAATAAGCATTGATTGTGGGAGGATGCCGTTAATAGGTTTCTTCATTGCTGCGAGGCCCCCAGCAACCTTTTTCTTAACTGATTCATAGTGTTCTTCCCAACCCAAAGTATCGTCAACTATTATCCCAAAATATTTTGTTTTATCAGCCTGCTTAATTTTTTCTCGGTTTATGAATACTTGCGGTAACAATTCTTCTTTCTTCCTTCTACGAGGATGATCTATTATCATGTATTCTTTGTTGGTGGGATTGAGAATGAGTTTGTTAATCCTCATCCCTTCTGCGATGCTTGATAACTCAGCTTGTGCTGTCTCTATAAGCTTGGTTGCTTGAGGATATTGTTATCTCAGTATCATCTGCATACATGTTGGCTCTTTGAGTGTTCGAGACAGTGCTCAACATCATTCAAATAAATAATAAAGGGCAGTGGTCCCAAGCATGAGCCTTTGGGGATCCCACACTCGTTTTCTATAATATCAGATACTTGACCATCAATGGAACAGTACTGGCTTCTGTTAGTTAAATAGGATTTAAACCAGTTGTTCTCATTGCCTATTGTTCGATATTTTGCTGATTTACTGATCAGTGTCTTTCATTCATTCATTTTAAATTCATTCATTCATTTTAAATTCTTCCATCAGCCCCATCAGCCAAGAGTGGCTGCTTTTCAGGGGGCCGTGGCAAAACCTACTTACAATAAATAAAAAAAAGAATATTTGCAATGTTAAATTAGAATAAAAGAAAATTAAAAGCTATTTACATCTGAGCCTACACTTAAAAGTAGACAGAGAGGGGGCTAGCTTTACCTCATGTTCTAACTCGTTCCAAACCTTAGATCCACGGAACGAAAATGCTTTTTGGCCATTGCTTGTTTTTTCGTGGAGCAAGTAGGTCAGTCTCACGATTTCTCAAATTTACAACCTCCCGTATCGAGTTTCTCGTGAATAGAGTAGAGAGGTAAGCGGGCGCGAGATCACTTATTGATTTGAAAACAATGGTAGCCGTCTCTTGTTTGATCATGTCGTGGACTGTCTGTCGGCCATTTTAGCTCTTTTATCAAGTTTGCTGCTGGTGCATCTTAGCAACTGTTGGTAACTATTCTCGCAGCATGATTTTGTAACTTTTGTAGCGCTAACAGGCGAGAGTCTCCACAGTTACCCCATACAGAACAACAATAGCGAAAATGGTGCTCAACGATACCTCTATACATCTGACTAAGGGTATGCTTTGGAAGCAATTTCTTCGCATATTTTTGGAAACCCAAAGAGCGAGATATCTTTGAACGTAAAGCCTTGATATACTCATCCCATACAAGATGTTTGTCAAGTTGTACTCCCAAATATTTCGCATTATTTACAGCATCAACATGCGAGCCGCCAATGGCGAAAGACGGGGTCGGTACTGACTTGTCTGATACCTTCTTGATATTAGGCCTAGAGCCTATAACCATTGCTTGTGTTTTGATTACATTCGGAGACAGCTTATTACCTTCAAGCCACTGTTTCCAGGAGTCTAAGTCACTGTTAAGGGTTTCATTAAGCTCATCGATGTTCTTAGAAGAATATGATATACTGGTATCATCGGCATACATCGTTACATCATTGTTTTTAAGAGAAAGCGGCAGATCATTTATGTATATGAGGAAAAAAGGGGACCAAGGCAAGAGCCTTGAGGAACTCCACATTTTATTTCTTCCATATTTGACGCTACCCCATTCACTCTACAAAGCTGTAACCTGTTTTTCAGGTAGGAAGAAAACCAGGAATGTTCAAGGCCAATCACTCCATACTTTTCTAACTTTTGGAGTAGAATGTCGTGATCTACAGTATCGAATGCCTTTTTCAAGTCAATAAGTTCTGTAGCAGTGAATCTACCTTTGTCCATATTAACATACCAGTCATTTGTAGACTTCAGCAGACAAGTGACAGCGGAAGGTAAGGACCTAAACCCAGACTGCTTATAGTATATGAGCTTGTTTTTATCTAGATAATCATAAAGCTGGTTAAAAACCAATTTTTCAAATATCCTAGTCAAGAAAGGAAGCACTAAAATCGGCCTATAATTTGATCGATCATCAGATTGACCACTTTTAAAAATGGGGGCAACTCTAGCAATTTTCCAACGGTCTGGGAATATACCAGTTACTATAGAAAGATTGAAAATATTGCAGTGATTCACCGATAACAGGAAGTGCAATTTTCAAGAAATGATTGGCAATACCATCAGTGCCAAAACCCAAGGACTTTTTGAATTTTCCAAAGACCTTCTCCACCTGAGTAATATTTACAGCTTGAAAATCAAACCGCAAATTACGCTTGTTAACAGAAAACCTATTTTCAAGAAAGGGGTTTTCTGTCTGTGGCAGTTTCTCACTGAGGTTTTTGCCAACATTGCAGAAAAAAATCATTCATCGATTTTGCAATGGCTTTATTGTCGCAAACCTGCTTTCCATCAACATCAAGGGATGCGATTTGGGTGGTTTTTTATTTTTTATTCAAAACAAGGTTAATGGTCCTCCATGTGTTTTTAAGGTCCTCATTATGCGAAGCAATCTTAATTGAAAAATACTCACGCTTAGACTCTGTGTTAAGTTTGTTAACGTTGTTGCACATTTGCCGATGGGCTTGCATCAATATTTCAGAGTTTGAGCTAACCGCTTGTTTCTTCAGCTTATCTCTAGCAGCAGACATAAGCTTAAGATCCTTCGTGAGCCAAGGACAGAACTTTTCTGAGACATGTCTTTCGCGAAGTGGCGCTTGTTTCTCAAGAATCAGCGAAAACGAAGAGGTCCACTTTTCAACGATAAGGTTAACATCATCGTTGTTATTGACAATTCCATGCCAGTCAATTGAAATCAGATCGTTTATAAAGTCAGCAGAGTTGACATTTTTGAGTTGCCTTGTAGAAATGTTTTTTTGCTGTTTTAGTACACAATATAGTGATCACTGATGCTTGTTTCATGCACCCCAAACGTGACTATATTTGATTTATTTGTAGTCGCTATTTGGTCTATGAGGGTGTTATTATTATTGTTATCAATTTATTCATCGTTGGATAATAAAATACAATAGCTAAAATATAAAATAGCTAATTAATTCCAACGTAAAAAGATGTATATACAGTATTAGATAAAAAAGTAATAGATAAAAGTATTTACAAGTCATCAGAATATACAATTAAAACGGATATCTAAAAGCAATCATCATAAATAGCCCAAGTTTGGAATGAAACAGCGGCATAATTTGCAGGGACAATTTTCTCCGTACCAATTTTTAATCTCTTTTTTAAATCGACAAAGGGTTTCCGAATTCCGAATGGTTGGTGGCAACGTTTGCCACAGTTGCGGACCTTTAAATCGGACGCTTTCTGTCCCGTTTCTGACGGATCTCACTCTGGGTTGAGTAAATTCATTATTATTTCGCAAATTGTAATGAGTTGTATTTTCACGGAAGATTTCCTGCATGAATGAAGGGTTTAGCCCATTTTTAGTCTTGTACATCTCAGTCATGAGTATTTGCAAGTTCTTTGTATGAATAGTAAATGCACAGTCCTTCTGTAATAACTCACTAAAAGTAGATTCGGTGTCCTTATAAGTAATTCTTAGAGCCCTTTCCTGAATTTTGTTGATTTTCTGGTTAAGTTGCCTGCTGTGAAACATCCAGATTAAAGGACAGTATTGAAACTGACTTGTAATAAATGCCCTCATCAAATTTCTTAGTTTTTCTGATCCATATACGGGGATATGTGGGCTAGTGCATAAAGTTTATTGCTGGCTTTTTGGCAAAGCTTCGACACGTGATGGTCAAAGGAGAGTTTACTATCAATATGAATTCCGAGCAATTTCTCTTCTGAACTATTAACAACATCAGTATTTCCAATCTTAACTGTAACTGGATCGTCACATCTCTGCCCAAGAACCAGAAGATGGCATTTATCTGCGTTTAATTTCATAAAGTTGTCAGCAAACCATTTTAAAGCCACATTACAGTCATTTTCAAGCGTATGAGTTATGTTATCAAGGCTCCTATCGCAAGAATAGATAGTAGTGTCATCTGCATGATTGCAGATATCTGAGTTTTGAATAAAAAAGAAAAGGTCATTAATGTATATGTTAAACAACAGAGGTCCTAAAACTGACCCCTGAGGAACACCACGTGTTAGGTCTTTCCAAGAACTGAAGGAACCATTTATCTTAACTCGTTGTTGTCCGTTTGTGAGGTATTCGTGAATGAGTGCTAATGCTTCTTGAGAAAAACCGTAAGCATGTAACTTTGCTAAAACTCTATCAAAAGCGGTTTCAAATGAACTGTAATTCAAATCTGATGGGTCTATCCGTTGTAACTCCTATTGAAGATCATTTTTGACAACATTCTCATCATACTTTATGTAATTTCTATAGTTAATGACAGTTGGTCCTTGTTTGGGGAAAGTAGTTTTAAGGACAGTAACAACCATTTTATGAAAATCTGACAGACCAGTTTCGACAGTGGTGGTTTTTTGTACACTCCTGTTTCTGTTTGTCAATACAAGATCTATACATTTTGGAGTGTGTGATTTATAACAGGTTGGCTCTTTGACTAGATTTTTGAGACTGTATAGGTCTAGAAAATTTTTGAGCTGTTCCTCAGTTTCAGTCATGTTAAAATCCCCTATAAACATAAAATTTTCATAGTTTTCACTGTAGTGGTCAAGCGCACGACCAAGATGTTCAAACAGATTTTCCTGAGATTGAGTTGGGGGTCGATACACGCTAAAAAGTACCCATTTCTTTTTCCTCAAATTCATTTCGAAACTAATGAATTCGATATCGTCAGAAAATTTAAAAGAATTTAATTGATGCGAAGGTATATCACTTCGGACATAAACCAGTAAGCCATCGCCATTTGCATTTCTTTCTAATCGAAAAGGATTTGCAAATCCCTCTATGGCAAATTGCCCCGTTGGAAAAGTAGAATCAATTTTCGTTTCGGCAAGCATCAGTACATCCACATTTTGTGAAGTGATTTCCTTGAGCGCATCAAATTTATTTCTTACAGAATTGATGTTTAGGTATCCAATAATGATCTTGCCAATGTTTCTTATTCTTAATAACTTCAAGGTAGATTTTGCATCCGTGGCACTGATGTTTGCTGCTAGTGGGGTAGCTGCGGGGGAGTGAACGGAAAAAGCAGCGTTTAAGGGAGGCCTATCTGAGTCCTGGGCACTCTCGCCTGCATCGTTGCTCTTATTTGAGTCAGAACGATCCCCTGAATAATCCTGTGGGGAGCATATGCCATTTTTGTATGATATTTGCTCGGAATTATATGAATCGTTAATTTGTTGCCTACGTAAATTACAGCTAAAAGTACTTTGTCATAAATAACCTAACTTTTATAAAAAATTATCTGCTAAAAGCCTCGTTCCTTCTGGATTTAAGTGTAACAAACTGCGATTGAGATGCTCTGAAGTTATGTTAGAATTGTCAATAAATTGCAAGTCTTCTTCTTGGGATCTTCGAGTTAGAAAACGATTTACTTCACATACCTTTGCGTTCCAGCGATCTCCGCGTGCTACCAGACCACTGACAAATACAGTATTACCTTCGGTCTTCATTGCTTTTGCCAGTTCGATGATTTCCTCTGCAATGTTGGATGTTAAAGTTTCCCTGGTACCTCGGTCAATTAGCTGCTGAAATCCAAAAAAATTATAGAATTCTAACAATCTAGACGAGTACGTAGGAAGGCTAGCACAGGCACCAGCACAATCGCCTTTCCTCAAATTAGTCAAGATATCGCAATTTATATCTCCCAGAAGAATTACTTCTTTGTTCTCATTGTCTAAAAATTTTAAGTTGCTTTCAATTTCATTAAAAGAGTCGGGAGATGCATCAAGGGGGCGATACCAGGCCAAAATGAAAATAGGGGCGGCTCGCACAAGCTTGATTTCCACGCAAATGGTCTCCAAAGATGACACGGGGAGATCATTTCGAAGTTTGCATTTATCATAAATAGAGCCCCTTATGTAAATAGCTACCCCACCACCATGGCGGTAGCGATCACGTCTTTTAATGGTATAGCCATCAATACTTACAAGATCATCGTGAATATTTTAATCAAGTTTTGTTTCATTGATTTCCAAAATTTGTATCCCAAGATCCTTTACGAGGGTACGAATCTCGTCAATGTGAAGTAGAAGGCTTTTCACATTCAAAGACGCGATCACCATGCCTTTCCTATGTCCAAGACCTGACCCTTGGTTTTCAGACGAGCCGTATGAGCTGGCTGATGGAGGAGCCTGCTGCGCAGGGGTCAAGCATGCACCCTCTCTGTCAATGGGACGATCTAGTCAATAACGAAGGGCACGGATTAAGTTACTTTCAAACAAATTTGCACTAGTCCTATTAAAATGAATTAGACTTTGATTTAGATGGTTTGACGCATCGAAATTTGTGTGTTCAATGAACGCGTAATCATTTTCGGAAGTGTGCCAATATCAAATTCATTCTCTTACGTTTTGTCTCAAACTCATCACCTCGTGGCACTAGGCCAGAAATAACCACTTGTGTGTCATTCACCCTCATTTCGTTGGCCAACTCAATTATTTCATGTGCAATCTGGACAGCTGATTTTTCTGCTTCGTTCTTCCTTTGGGCCAGATCATTTGTGCCAATGTGGAGGATTATCAAATTAGGTTTCCTCTCCATGGTTGGCTGTGCATAGCTGTGCATGTCCTTGATATTGGCTCCATTGAAGCATTTCACATATATATTGTTGTTTTCCCCAATTTTTCTCTTCAACTCCCAAGCATAAACACTTTTACCAAGCGAATCCCCAAGTATGACTGCTGACCGTTTCTGTCTTTTGCCCCAAAGCTTCGTTTTCTTGTTGTGGCTTTTTGTATTTTCATTCAGGGTGTTGCTAGTTGAGAGCTGGTTTTCCCCAACTGCGGGAATCGAACATTCTACGCCAGTAAATGTAGTTTAACGCTGAGGCTCAAGTATTATGTGTTGAAGCAAGGGAATATGATACCTAGTCCAATGTAAGCTCGTCCCAGGCCCTCTACCTGTTCTGTGCACAGTACGATCAAATTACCAACTCCGCAAGTGTCTCGCCTCACCATTCGTTCTCAAAAGAACTAGAACAGTGATGCTATTAATTTCCCACCCTCCTCTCCCTATATGATAGTCAGCCCACCCCCTGTTTCCCTAATTTTGGGTCGTTCTGGCCACGATATCATCCTTATAGGCTAAATAATCTGTGTAGCTGATTTCGCAAAGCACCCCTCCTTCCCTTTCACGGGTCTCGTATTCATTTAGTCTCGTATCCAATTGTTACATAGCGAGTCAGTTAGGCGGTTAGGCCACCCAATGGTGGCTCTAGCAATAATGTCTTACATCTTAACTCATATAAATAAATATAATGAATGACTTCTGATTTCTCCGTAATTTCATTGAGCTTAAATAGCTCAGTGGAATTATCGGAGAGTCTGTTGGCATGAAGGTCGTGGGTTCAATTCCGGGCAGGAAAATATTTTTAATTCTCCAATTGTGGTAGCCCACTCATGAAAAATATTAATTACCGTGTCAGCTAATGCCGAATGAAAAAATATACGTATGCATGGCTCTGACGAAGGCTTTAAGCCGAAACACGAGAAAAACAAATATTTCTCCTGTCAACGGTGTAGGACCTTAGATCTGAATGACTTCATATTTCTCCGTAATTTCATTGAGCTTGAATAGCTCAGTGGAATTATCGGGGAGTCTGTTGGCATGAAGGTCGTGGGTTCAATTCCGGGCAGGAAAATATTTTTAATTCTCCAATTGTGGTAGCCCACTCATGAAAAATATTAATTACCGTGTCAGCTAATGCCGAATGAAAAAATATACGTATGCGTGGCTCTGACGAAAGCTTTAAGCCGAAACATGAGAAAAACAAATATTTCTCCTGTCAACGGTGTAGGACCTTAGATCTGAATGACTTCATATTTCTCCGTAATTTCATTGAGCTTGAATAGCTCAGTGGAATTATCGGAGAGTCTGTTGGCATGAAGGTCGTGGGTTCAATTCCGGGCAGGAAAATATTTTTAATTCTCCAAGACGCCATCTTTCGAGCAAATCATCTGACGTCAAACAAAACAAACTTCAAAATGAGACAAACCTCGGAACCAAGCAGCTTCGAAGACCAAGAACTCATTATACCCATTTATGGACATTAGACTTACGTTATATTAATACTAAATTAGATACCTTTATTTGGACATTAAATATTCTCTATAAATAGGGGTTCACAACAAAAATTAATCAGTTGCTCTGAAGATGCCCTCGTGGGCGAAACTAGTTAGCAGAAGAAACTGAATACAAGAAAAAAATGCGCAAAAGATCAAATTGATGCCTGTTTTCTGATGTTGTTGCGTCTCTTCTTTCATTGTACACTAATAAAAAAAAAATATATATATATAGGTCGAAACGAAAAAGTACAGTGCACAAGTAAAAATATAAGTCGAAACGAAATACAAATTGAGCACAGGCATCACTGATTATTGCAGACTTACATGTTTTTTATAAATATTTATAGACGTCAGTCTCAACAGGAAAGCCAATGGGCGCTGTGAGCGCTTTTATGACAGGGAACTACCTCTGTCAACCTGTTACCTGAGACTGACTTGCTCGGCAGCATCTGAGGCTTTAATAGCGAGCTTTATTTGACGGCTTTATCTGATTGCAGCATTTTCTAATGCCAAAAAGGCAAAGCACGCCGAGAAAAGTCCGGTGATAGCTTCAAAATATTCGGCCGAAAAAGGCCTAGGCCAAAGCGCCATTTTACTATTAATAAGACGTCAAATAAAGCTCGGTATTAAAGCCTCAGATGCTGCCGAGCTAGTCAGTCTCAGGTAACAGGTTGACAGAGGTAGTTCCCTGTCATAAAAGCGCTCACAGCGCCCATTGGCTTTCCTGTTGAGACTGACGTCTATAAATATTTATAAAAAATATATAAGTCTGTAATAATCAGTGATGCCTGTGCTCAATTTGTATTTCGTTTCGAATTATATATATATATATATAAATATATATATATATATATATATATATACATATATATATATGGATGCTCAAAGAAAAACACTTCTGGTAAACGTTTCGACTTGCGTCTTCATCAGTATTGCTTCTCAAATCCGAAAGAACGTTCATATAACCAAAAATACAATAGATGTGTTATTCAATAACTTCAAACGAAACCTACCTAGTACAAGGTGTGAATGAAGCATACAGCTTTTGCGGCATAGGAAAGATAAAAGAAAGAGCATGACAAAGAACCGCTGGAGTCGGCGTCTGTGTCTGTCTCGCCGAAGCTGCAAAGATAGCATGTATAACAAAAAAAACGATAGAAAGATCCGAGAGCGGATTGGCAGAACAGAAAACCCTAAAAAAAAGCGTGTGTATCTAACGAAAAGCTCAGTGCAAAAATCAAAACAACATAACAACCAAAATTAAAACAAAAAGGAAATCTATGTATCTACCTGCCTAGTGTTTAAACCCTTAGGGGCAAAGAAATCCAGCCGATATTGCCAGAAGCTTTCCCTCATCCTATTTCCCCCCGTTAGCCTATCGATTATCTTAACACTAATATCCTTCAGAAACCCGTGGTGGCCTTCTTCAGTAAAATGCCTGAAGAATTCCACCTGGGGTACTGAGGCCCCCGAATTAAACTTACGACTGCACGCCTTGTAATTATTAAACCTAAGCCTAAAAGGCGTGCAGGTGCTACCAACATATTGTACACCACAAACAGTACATTCCAACAAATACACAACATTTGACGAGTCATAATTAAACGAATAATTTATCCTATATTCCCGGCTATCTATGTTCGAATGAAAATGCTCACTATTACTCATGACATTACACACTTGACAACGAGATTTACCACAACGAGATCATCCCTTTTTATCATTCCCCCCATTTCCCTCATTACTCAACCTAGCCCTAACAAGTATATCCTTAAGGTTCTTACATCTCCTAAATGCTATTAAAGGTGGCTCAGGAAACACCTTCCTATGCTCCTCCGAATTCGTGAGCATAGGATGGAGTCTCCTGGCAACCTTCCCCAAACTATTGTGCGCTGGATGATACGTCGCAACAATAGGAACCCTTTCCCCCCTCCCTTGGTCATTGGTCCTATTTCCCGAATTTGCTAGAAGAGTTGCCCTATCTAACCTACGTACCCTATCTATTTGCTCATTTACTAAAGACTCTTCGTAGCCCCTGTCCTTAAGATTAGATACACACGCTTTTTTAGGGTTTTCTGTTCTGCCAATCCGCTCTCGGATCTTTCTATCGTTTTTTTTGTTATACATGCTATCTTTGCAGCTTTGGCGAGACAGACACAGACGCCGACTCCAGCGGTTCTTTGTTCTGCGCTTTCTTTTATCTTTCCTATGCCGCAAAAGCTGTATGCTTCATTCACACCTTGTACTAGGTAGGTTTCGTTTGAAGTTATTGAATAACACATCTATTGTATTTTTGGTTATATGTACGTTCTTTCGGATTTGAGAAGCAATACTGATGAAGACGCAAGTCGAAACGTTTACCAGAAGTGTTTTTCTTTGAGCATCTATACTAATTTTAAAGCATCTTTTAGAATGAGCTTTTGAGAAAATATAATAATATTTGCTAGGAATAGGAATCGAAAGGTAATTCAATGGAGCGTACGATATCAATCATTAATACATTTATAAATTTAAGTAACTTAGAGCACCACCACAATTTTCTGGAATTTTGCAAGAACACGAACATCGTCCCACTTGGGTTGCAGCTGAAGAAATCTCCGTCACTTTTTGGATTGGCATCGGAAGACTTCGGTGAATGTTGGAGACAGATCTTAGATACTGCCCAGTCACAGCTATTGACCTTGCTACTACTCCAGTATCGAGAACGACTGCCAGGAGCACAGAAGACAGCCTATGACATTTTGAAGCAGTTTAGACCGGATCTTACAAGGGATGAATTGGAACACATCAGGGACAGGGTACGGGAGACGAGCGAGACCCTTTATAGGACACGTGTGAACAAGGCCTCTAATTTATGCAGAAGAGCAGGACTTGAATGGACACGAAATAGAGCAGCACAGCTAAACACCACCAGCCATCACAGGAACTGTTTGTTTGATGGAACGCACCTTCCGAAAAGAGTCATCACCCGTGCAATAGGCCAGGACAATTTGGATGTGGAAAGGAGACCAGGGACGAAGGAAAACATCAACGTTATAGAGGAAGTACCAGAGACGGTACTTTTTTTTTATACATATAATATTAAAAGAAACAAAAATACAATAATCTGAGCCAATCATAGCGGGAAAAGACACATGGTCATCTAGTCCCCACTATGAATGGCTCTCACAATAATTTTAACAATAATCTAAAAATCAACTAACAGAAGAACACAACATAACACTACACCACGCCTTACCAATAAACACTACGCTACATTAAGGTACGATGAAAAACCATGTAGAGCAAATCCGCCCCCAGCCATAGAGCCACCACCAACCCGCAGAGCACCACACACCAAGCCCCACCCAGGGAGCCCAGCAAGCGGAACCCAAATCTCGCCATCGCAAGATTCAAGCACCACCAACCGAACCCCCAAGAAGGCACCCAGCCCGCAGCACCCTGAAAAGCAGTGGCAGCCCCACGGCCAAAAGAAGGCGTCATGACTTTGTTCATTGTTCAATTGTTCGATAACTTTGTCATGACTCTGTGTTTATTGAGCGTGGAGTGCCACATGGCCTCACGCCGCACCTCACACTACAAAACAGTACGACAATCTCACACATTACACTACAGACAACTAGGGATTGCTAGAGACGCTAGGGATTGCTAGGGACAACTAGAGACGGTACAAGGAGTAGAAGAAGATGAAAATGGGAGATTGGTTGGACGATTTGTCAGTGGGAGTGTGGTGAATCTATCACGGAGGGAGCTTTCGGAGGAAGACGTAAGTCTTCTTTCGAAAGGCCTGAAGTTTTCACCCACTCCCACTGACATCGACAAAGCAAAGTTAAAAGAGGATTTGGAGGCCTACAAGCGAAGAATGCGATTGAGGTGGCACTTTCGAAACAATGAAGAGGACTATGTACCAGATGAGAACGTTAATTTTAAACCTAAATCCACATGGCAGCCCCCTAAGGATGACCCTGTTCTCGAAAACTACCTTTCGCTGCTGGAGAAGGAGGTAATGTCTCTCTCACCGGAGGGTAAGAATTTTAGTAATCTTTCTTCTTCTGAACAACTTTCTTTAAAGCAACTTAAATCTGATGGGAGCATAGTTCTCAAGGAAGCGGACAAGGGATCAGCGGTTGTAGTGTGGGATCGGGGGGATTACATAAGTGAGGCTAACCGACAATTAGACGATAGGCAGGTT
This sequence comes from Aurelia sp. 4 Dawson et al 2005, assembly GCA_964019985.1. NCBI lineage: Eukaryota > Metazoa > Cnidaria > Scyphozoa > Semaeostomeae > Ulmaridae > Aurelia > Aurelia sp. 4 Dawson et al 2005. The sequence goes on along the minus strand of OZ026507.1, from coordinate 8,829,937 downwards.
TATGAAGAAGTAGAGGTGGACCCCACGGTAGATTTGGGTAAGACCATTAATTCTAGGTTGAACGAGCTGAGGGAGGAGGACCCGGGATTAGAGGAAGTGACTGATTATTTACAAGTTAAAGATTCTAGACTAGGTAGATTTTATTTGTTGCCTAAGATCCACAAGGGTCTTAGTAGTGTTAAGGGGCGACCGGTCATTTCCAATTGTGGTACAGTAACAGAACATATATCAGAGTATTTAGACCACCACCTTAACCCGTTGGTGGTCAGAGTAGGTCATATGTTAAGGATACTAACCATTTTTTATCTAGGCTAAGTAAGTTAGGTAGGACACCAGAGGGGGCTTTGTTATGTACTGTTGATGTTGTGGGGCTCGATCCCAGCATTCCACACGGGGAGGGTTTAGAGGCCATCAGGGAGGCGCTGGATAGAAGGGAAACCCGGGCGTGGCTACTGATACCCTAGTGGGGCTGGTGGCCACCAACCACCCGTTGGTGGTTGGTGGCCAGAGTAGGTCATATGTTAAGGATACTAACCATTTTTTATCTAGGCTAAGTAAGTTAGGTAGGATACCAGAGGGGGCTTTGTTATGTACTGTTGATGTTGTGGGGCTCTATCCCAGCATTCCACACGGGGAGGGTTTAGAGGCCATCAGGGAGGCGCTGGATAGAAGGGAAAACCCGGGCGTGGCTACTGATACCCTAGTGGGGCTGGCGTCCTAGGTCTTGGAGAATAATTATTTTGAATTTAACGATAGGTTTTATAGGCAGAAATTGGGCACGCCTATAGGCACGAAGTTCGCTCCGGCCTATGCCAATCTCTTCATGACCCGGTTGGAAGAGAGGTTGTTGGAAGCTTAACCTGACAAGCCCCTCATCTGGATGAGACTCATCGATGATGTTTTCTTTATCTGGATGCATGGGGAAGAAAAGTTGAAGTCTTTCATCAATCATCTCAACAGTAGCCACGAAACCATTAAGTTTACTAGCGAGCAATCACGGGATAGTATTAGTTTCTTAGATGTCCAGGTTAGCGTGGGGGAGGGGGGAGTCCTTGCGACAGACTTGTTCTGCAAGCCAACTGATACACACATCAGTACTTGCACAAGAAGTCTTGTCACCCCTGGCATACTAAGAAGGCGATCCCCTATGGTCAGGCACTTAGGTTTCGTAGGATATGTTCGGAGGATCGCCAATTTGAGGAGAGGGTAGGTGAGTTAGCTGGATGGCTTAAGGACAGGGGCTACGAAGAGTCTTTAGTAAATGAGCAAATAGATAGGGTACGTAGGTTAGATAGGGCAACTCTTCTAGCAAATTCGGGAAATAGGACCAATGACCAAGGGAGGGGGGAAAGGGTTCCACTTGTTGCGACGTATCATCCAGCGCTCAATAGTTTGGGGAAGGTTGCCAGGAGACTCCATCCTATGCTCACGAATTCGGAGGAGCATAGGAAGGTGTTTCCTGAGCCACCTTTAATAGCATTTAGGAGATGTAAGAACCTTAAGGATATACTTGTTAGGGCTAGGTTGAGTAATGAGGGAAATGGGGGGGGGAATGATAAAAAGGGATGATCTCGTTGTGGTAAATCTCGTTGTCAAGTGTGTAATGTCATGAGTAATAGTGAGCATTTTCATTCGAACATAGATAGCCGGGAATATAGGATAAATTATTCGTTTAATTATGACTCGTCAAATGTTGTGTATTTGTTGGAATGTACTGTTTGTGGTGTACAATATGTTGGTAGCACCTGCACGCCTTTTAGGCTTAGGTTTAATAATTACAAGGCGTGCAGTCGTAAGTTTAATTCGGGGGCCTCAGTACCCCAGGTGGAATTCTTCAGGCATTTTACTGAAGAAGGCCACCACGGGTTTCTGAAGGATATTAGTGTTAAGATAATCACGCACACAGGACAACAGCTTTACTCGGACAATTTGCTTTCCTTGATACTATTCGGAGGTATTCGTTTATATTTAATGTTGGTTCCAGCCAAACTCCAAGGTGCTTGTATCCATCAGCAACTTCTGTAAGTTTTTCATTCATATAAACTTCCATAGGATCTTTCGAAGAAAGGCGTTTTACTGTGCCAAATAGGAGTGACTCCGTTCCTTTATTCAAGTTGATGATGAGCCTGTTTTTGTCTAGCCATTTGGAGACATTGTTCATCACTGATGTTTGTTGTATTGAGATTATTATTAGGATGATAATTGTGGTTGTTATTGTATGGACAGATGATTGACATTTAGTTAGTTAGTTACACGTGTTGAAGGAAGGCGTGTTTTCTCGTCCTCATCTGTGCTCCGCCTATTGGAGTAACACAACAATGTTAAGGTTTGTTCGATGACGCTAATGTTTCGGTGTGACATGTAGATGACAGCGTCGTCAGCATACATTTGAATGTTACAGTTTTCCACACTTTTGACGAGATCGTTTATCTGTAATAGAAACAACAACGGTTCAATAATAGAGCCCTGTGGTACGCCATACTTGAATAGCTCTCGATCAGATTTTACTCCATCATTCTGAACATATTGATATCGACCGGACAGATAATTTACTATCCATCTGAGTTCACCACGCAAAATTCCCTTGAGCGGCAGCTTCCACAGGAGTACTTTATGCTCCACTGTATCAAAGGCTTTCCGAACGTCTATGAACACAGCTCCAGTCATTTTACTACTGTCAATCGCACGGCGAGTGCTGTTGGTAAACACAGTGACAGCCAGCTCAGTATTATAACTTTTTCGGAAGCCATACTGCGACTCTGATAGGAATCCCTGTTGTTCCAAGTACTCTGACAATTGGCCATAAACTATTCTCTCCATAATTTTTGATACGGTAGGCAAGACCGAGATAGGCCTACGACTGTCAATTGAGTTCAAACTTCCAAACTTAAAAAGGGGCTATCACTTTTGCTATTTTCAGACTATCTGGAACCACCGACTGCCTCCATGACCTGTTTATGATATTTGTCAAGGGCTCTTCTAGTACGTAAGAAGCGTCTTTCAGAGCCTTTTATTCGATTTTAGGCCTAGCAGATGACGGAGAACTTTTTGCTTCGTGATATGTTTAAAGATGAATCGAGTCTGCTTGTTCGACCTCGCCATCGTTTTGCCAAATGAAGCATGATGGAAGAAGGCTGCACAGCTTTTCAGCACACGTTGTCAAAGCCTTGCAAAAACCATTAGCTATTTTTTCCTTATTATCTTCCATTTTCCCAGCTATTTCAAAGAATTTGAATTGATCTGTGAAGTATTGCCTTGAGGGTATAACGTGTGAAAAACAAGGCAGCACTCTTTCGATACTGACAATGCAAGTCTATGCAAGTCTAGGAAAATAGTCTTACGCTGCATGTCAAATGTTGGAATCTAAGTTTGGAGGTAAAATTTGGTGCACGAACCATAGATACTAAATCTTTTTTATCTTTACAGGAGGTAGCCCCATCAACTGTGCGACTTATGGTCGTTGATAATATCATTCTTCAGCCCTCATCAGATGTTTACATTTTGGTAGGGACCAAAGTAATATATAAAGTTAAACAGCTTCGAAGAGGACATCAAAGAGGTAATTCGTTCAACTCTGCCTATGAAACATGTGTCTCCTCGAAAGAGGCGAAGGGGCTTGGTAGGAAGTGACCAGAATTTATGTAAACGGAGCATACGGCTCAAATCTTTCAAATCTTTAAAAAGTTGGGTGTGAAATTGTATCATATTTTCTTTGAATTCATGTGCTTGAAAGAAACTTTGGGTAATTTGCTGTAAATCTACCGTGGCATTTTTTGATACATTGATTATTTTCAAAATGGCGGCATTTTGACTTATTTTGCAAAAATTCATCGAAAATTTTGAAGAAATTAAAGTCATCGTAAATCTTAAATTAATCGAGAGATATTGATACAATCTTCAAGATAACCATAGTTTATGAAGGTCTACAAAATGGTTGCAAGTAGAAATCTGTTGCTCTTCTGGTTAAGGATTTAGAGATTTGAAGACGTCACAGCCTCAAAATTAATAAATGCCACCATTTTGAAAGTAGTCAAGGTATCAAGAAATTGCCTCGGCAAATTTATTGCGAATTACCTGAAGTTCCTTTCAAGCACTTTAATTCAAATAAAAATGTAATAGAATTTTACACCCAGCTTTTTAAAAGATTTGAGCTCTATGCTTGTAAACGGTAAAGTTTTGAAAGCGAGAGCTAGATCGATTGATTTGCTGAATGTTTTCGTTTTTTATATGTAGTTGAAATATTAGATGAGAGGTCGTAGCATTCAGTGAATATTCTGTTATGCTGTGGAGAAGGAGAGCTCGGCTGATTCTTTAAGACTTAGTAACAGGAAAAAAACTCTTGAAAATTCTTTCCCTCCCAGTGTCAACAGTAAAGGCGCACGGTGCGGTCCCGCAGTTGTGCAAACTTAAATTTTTCCTACTTTTCGCCTATCCATGAGCTATTTGGTATCTCGAACGATTGGTGCATATGAAATGTGAAAAAGCCGGAACAATCTGCTGCTTGACTTGAAATTACTTACTCCTTCAGTTGGATGCTAGCGATGTAAGGACTCAGGTAAAGTTTTTGACTGATGCTGCCGTGCATCGAAATGGCACAAATCATTTGTAAAATGAACAGAAGATAAAAATTTTAGTTGTTATGGGAAGAGTTCTGGCAAGGCGTAGTCCAAATTCGATTTTATTTGGGATTGCAGTTTGCTTTCTCATCTACTTTTAGTTGAGCTTTGTGACAAGATCTGGCACGTTTCTTGCTGTATGTGTAAATGAATCGCACATTTTTAAATCTTTTTCAGGTGACTCGGCTTTGCACTCTAATGAGCCAGTTTTCAGAAATCCTTCCTTCCCGAAACTTATCATTTGCTCTGGAACCATTCCGCCTATCGAAATTCTGTAAAAAGTATGGTATTATTCGCATTCTTGGCAACCGAAAGATGTATTAAACAAAAGTGTTTGCTCTCGCGATCTTGGAGAAGCCTATTTACATACCATATTTGGAAAGTTTGAATCTGCCATAGCAAACGTCACAATTCTGCAACCAAATCCTTGCGGAGGAATGTGCTCAAGGGGAGTTGAGAAAGAAACTTGACCTCAGGGAACTTGACATCTATTTCAGAAATATGAAACAATTTTTTTACAAGCAACCTCGCCACATTACCGAACAACGTAGATTTATTCACTGGGCGGATGCAGAAATCTCCTCGCCAGTAATTTCTGCAACATATTAATGCTGTTAAACAACTGAAAAAGGAAGCCAGCTGGTCCACATAAAGTACCAACAACAATTGTTCAAGATGTTTGCGACCTTGTATCAAAACCTTTGTCGATAATATTCAATTCATCTTTGGAAAACGGAACATTCCCAGAAATTTAAAAACCTAAATGAGTAACTTCAATATTTAAGGTGACTCTGCAACACGCTCTGATGAGCACGTCAGAAATCCTCCACTCTAGAAACTTGTTAATTGTTCTGTCACCAATCAGGCTATTGAAATTCTGTAAAAAGTATGGGATTGCTCATATTCTTGGCAATCGAAAGTCATATTTAACAAAACTGTTTGTTTTCACGGCTTTGGAGAAGGCTCATTTCAAAATATTTTACTAGCTTCACAAGAACTTCATTTCCACTCCGCTAATCTAAAGATTTTGATCTAAATTTTTTGCTAAACACATAGGCCGTGTGGACTGGATCATCGAATCCTTTCACTTTCGTTGCACACGATTAGAAACTAAGGACTTGATACATACCTAAGCGTGAAATTATATTCTGAATCGTTTTTCGCTTGGCCCCATGCGATATCTATGCACAAGGAGGAGAAATTCGACAAGGAAGTTGCGAGTTTTTCATGCTTTACACGAAGCCCGCCATTTTGGTATCGTGTGCGTGAACTATGATCACGTGATAGCAATGATCGATCTGATTCGCTGTTTCCATGATAACACTCAAAACAACATGGCGGACGAGGGAGAGAAAGATGTGGCATCTTTCTAAAACGGAATTAAATCACTTATTGTGCATTTTGAAGATGTTCGAGAAGCTCTGAATTTGATCACTGAATTGCGTTTAGAGAAGTTAATGTCATATGGAAGGAGATTGATGAATCTACGAGGGGAGCAAGCCGCAATCTGTCAGAATTTGCATGAAGCTTTTTCAGATTAAACCGGAAGGAAGGTTTTGGACAATGAAGCACACATACTTCGGTGGCGATTTCACAAGACCTGCTACAAATGACGAAGGAAAATAAGGCGAGCTGAAGCTAAAATGGTTAGGAATCCTGCAGTATTGGAAGAGCCAAAGGAAAAGGAAGCAGCAGCCGAGAAAAGAAAATCTGCTCGTTTTACAACAAGAAGTACCGCCAGCGGGCCTACCAAGGCAAAAAGCAACGAAACAGCCATGTACTGCCTGAGCAGTGTATTATTTGCTGTAGAGAATTTCCTTGGTTTAAAATGGATAAGGTATGCCTCAAACTGTATTTGTTCAGTTTCCTGACAAACCCAAAATTATGACCATGAACACATTTGGTTGCTTACCAGATTGGAAAGCTTGAAAACCGCGCGGGGGATTTTCAAGCAGGGATAAAAATGGTGCTGATAGTATTCCAATTTGAATTGAAACTGTGCATATCTGCATACAACTTTTAAATACAATACAAGTAAATATCCAGTCCTGTTAGTATAAACTTCGCAAGTGAGTGGATGGCTGCGCAGATAACATAAAAGTGCGCAGGGGGTTAATCCCCCGTGGATGCCAAACTTTCCAGTCTAGGTGGCTTATACCAACAGATGTCCTTGAAACGAACTAGCCTATCATAATGGTTTCTGTTATAGATATTACATTTTAGAGATTTATATATCTTACGACACATGTGGTTATTTGATTATTGAAAACTGCTTCATGAAGGAATTTCTAAATTTTAGAGTTCTTCAAATTTTGCCCCAACAGATTTATTTTGCAGATTGCATAATGTGATCCGTTTGTTATTTCAAGCAGACCCAAGTTTTCATCTTTCAACACAGGTAAATAAGATGCATGAAGAAAGATGAAACTTCTGTCGGCAGAATTTGTAATACTAATTTGGTAATTTGGAGTTTGTATTTCCATTAGGTATCTGGTGGACGCAAGAGAGTGCCATTAGTACAAAGTGAAACAGAGGATGCTTGACTGTTGAGGCAAGCAGCCGAGTTGAAAAAGATGAGAAGATTCTTGATCACATCAAGGGGAGGATTGCATTGCAATAGAAGTTAGATACCACAAGCCTTGCTATGTGAACTATACCAGCTTTCTGGCACGAAAAGAAAAGTCAGTGGAGGAGCAATCAACACTACTTTATCAGAAGGGATATGAAAAGTTTTGTCAAGTTATTGAAGAGGAAATAATTGGCAACAAGCAAATAAGATACATGACTGACCTTTCAAAGAATTTGAAGAGATATGTGCATATGAGGAAGGAGTACTGTAGATGCCTCTACTTTTAGAGCATTTCGTCTTAAGGAAGGACTATCAGAGTCATATCCACAACTTGTGTTTTTACAACAAAGTTGAGAAACAGGAGTGAAATGTAGTATTCAGAAGTCTTGTGTTCTTTTGACATCTTTGAGGAGCACGTTTCCTTGAAAAGCATGAATGATATGAAGAATCATTGTTTCATTATGAATCATTATGAAGAATCACTTTGGGTCATGGTGTTTCACACAAGTTTGTGCTGAGACATGAAACAGCTTTAGTGCAGTTAAATGTATCTGAAGAGGGCACTTTACCTTCTTGCTTTGTGAAAGGAAGAAGCACAACTACCCAAATAACTGCGGGTATAATTCTTAAAAAATGGACTGGGGGTGATGGAAATGTTCTTGAAGATAGAGTTAAGCTGCCACAGTCAGAAGTCAGCTTCATTGAAATATGTATCAACAGAGCTACCTCCTTTCTTCCTTGGAATACGCGTAACAGTCAATCTTTGTGAGGCAATTAGAAATCTTTCAGTCAGCAGTCAAAATTACAAATCAATTCAAGAGCATAAGAGAAAGATTGATTTGCATTCGTCATCTGCCAGTTAGCTGAAATATTCCAGGCATTTATTCCTAGCTGGACAGACTTCCATACATTATTGGAGTCAAACTATAGGAGCCCTGAATCAAACTATAGGAGCTCCTGACTCACGTATCTATGGCTGGAGAGTAGACAATGAAGCAGTATCCGTATTTTGGATGGGCTTGCCTTCTGTGGAGGAGTTTTCTGTTTTTGAAAAATTTACTGGAATAAATGCCAGAACTGTAATGATAAATTGGTACATAAGTAAAACATTGATAAGTAAACTGTTGTTTACTTCGTTGACTTTTGAGCTAGCTCGGCCGTGAGCGGCGGTACGATTTGTGAAGGATGGTTTTTGTCGAAGATACAGTCCTCTAAGTAATTCGTCCTTTCTCTGCGTCCTTCCTGCACTGGGGTGCGATATTTTGAGGAGGTAAATTGACGTTTCCACACCTCCTGCCCCTGAAGGCATTCTTGAGAACGTAGAATGTGCATGCAAATCTGGATGCTCAACAAATCGCTGTTCACGCTTCAAGGGAAATCTTAGTTGTACTTCACACTGCAAATGCTCTGGATGTACCAATTCAACAGACTCGGCTGTCTCAGAGAGTGAACAGGAGGATAGTGATTCAGACGTAACTGACATTGAGAGTGATTTAGATTGAAAGATGGATTTTCAAATAACCCATGAATCAAAATCACCTATCCAGATCTTAAGTCAACCCTCTCTCACAAAGCCATTAATTGGACAAACGGTTTGAGTCACATCTTTCGGATATCACAGAAATGACACTGAAGGGGCAATTTCTGATATTCCGTTTCCGGTAGTTCGGAATCGCTAGGAAACGCCTTTCCATTAATGGAGTTAAAAAGACTATTTGAGTATGGCATAGATTTTGGCCTAGACTGACTTTTATGACATTTGACCAAGATGATAAAAAATTGATATATTCTAGAACACTATATATGATGGACTGTAGCACCACTATATGGCTTTTCAAGGCCACTAAAGCAGTGGCCAAGACCTTCGAATCAATCACCTCTTCAACTGCTGAAATGAGTTGCTTTCATTGTTTAGGTAGTAATTCTAGAGCGTAGGGGGTACGAAATGTTGATATTGCTCCTCCGTAGTGATGATCTAAGAACATCATGAGAATTTTGTGTTCCTAGTTATAACTTTGCACACTGATGTTGTAAATAAGCTGATATACTATGATTCTCATATTTTGCAGTTGTATTATATTTGTTGTAAGGCATCTGGGTTGGTTATAGCGCTAAAATGAATTTTGCTGACGTCAGCATTTTAAACCAATCTTTTATGCCCCTATAATCCTTGATTGTGCACATATCTTGCCTGGGGCCACTTTGAAAATCAAAGATGATGAGTTTTGCTACAAAACCACGCAAAGACCCCTTAGTTTCAAGAGATGTGCAACGGAATTCAATTTATGTGAACCTTAGATAGATCCAGTCCACGGCCTAACACGATGTGCTCACGGAAACACATGCCAAATTTGAAGTCAAAAGCTTGGCCAGTTTTTCTGCAATAAAATTCTAAAGATTGGTAGCGCATTCGACAACAAACTCAAGAAAAACTGGTCAGTCAATTACGATTGGCAACTGCGAAAGAATCGGTGAAGCGCTTGCAAGGACGTGTGAAAACAAGTCGGCGTTCTTTCGGGACTCACTGACAGTGCGAATCTATCTTCTTACAAATCTTTTGTTCTTGCATGAGCTATGGAATATAACATTTGAGTCCCGAGGCGAAGAAAAAGATAGAGGTTTGCAAAACAGTGTTTGACAAAAAAGGAAGGAGCAACCGCTTTTGAATGAACCCCTGAAGTTTCTAGACTAGAGGATTTCTAAAAACCGGCTTTCCGTGCTCATCAGAGCGTGTTGCAGAGTCACCTTAAATCAGCTGGCAAAAAATACCGGGTGTCCCACAAAATTTCCCCTATTGGAACTGCTATTTTAGTAAAAGTGTGTTTTATTTGATAGAAATAGTATAAGGACTCTGTTATAGAAGGCTCAACTTAGATTTGAGTATTTGTTTCATTTCTGTATCGGCGCACATTGAGTTTCTATAATTATTTTCCTGAAGAACAGAATACCTGAAATGCCCAAGAAAGAGATGAGAACACTTTATCAATAAAATCGTTAAACCTTCACCATGAAATCCACGGAGATGCTGTTTTTAACTAAATTCCACAGTACAGAGCTTGAACTCGATAAAGAGACCCAAGAACTATCATATTTGTCTTTTTTGTCCGTAAAAAGCACGATTATGCTTGATGTTCGAAGAAAAAGTATAGTACACAGGACAAGGTCCTGTGGTCTGCACTTTAGCATATTGCCGACTTTGAATGTCAATTTCAGAAAATGACAGGCGGTTGTATGCCTTCACAACTGTGATGTAAAACATGGAAGGAATGGAACATATCTCCATCCTTTGATTTCCCAACATTTCAAGGGCTTCTCCAGAATATGATTTTTGAATAATCCATATTTGGAGGTCGTTTGACGAGCAAAAAATCAGGTAAAATCATATGGATCCAAGTTGGTGCGCACGAAATCCCACCGGTCAGGATCATGTGGCTGCGAGGCTCCCTCGCATGATACATGGATTCCTTTCGGTCAACAGGATAATGTGCAATGGCGGATGGCCTAGTTGAAGCTGCGACAGTTGTTCCGCAACAAACTGCACGTATTTGGCTTTAGTGGCTTTTTATTTATGGTAGGTCCTAAATTTTCACCTAAGTGAATCGTTTTCTGTTTCATATGAGATTTATTCTTTTTGAAATATAGCTGAATTCGCCCTTGCAAACTTCATAGCATGCCAACTGCTTGGGAGTTTGCATGTTCTTTCATTTCTGCAAAGCGGAAATAATTTCATTCCTCTTTCTCCTCCAGCAAGGTTGACAAACTTCACAATATTTAATAATAATAAATAATAAAAGGCATTCATATTGCGCCATTTATCCACACGGCTCAAAGGCGCATTGCATAATTTACATAAAACTAATAAGTTAATATCATATAAATTAATTACAAGGAATGCTAAAAATCATTGGCAAAAATAAAACCTAATCAAATTATTCTTTAAACAAATGTGCCCTTAGTCTACACTTAAAAGTTTCTAAAGAATCCGTTGCTCTCAATGCATATGGCAGTTTATTCCAAAGATGAGGAGAGCCACTTATAAAGACACGATCTCCAGCTGTCACAAGCTTTGTCCTTGGTGCTTCAATTTTCAAATTATCATCGGTAGATCTTGTCCGTCTTGCTGCTGTTCTTAATGTCACCAACTCAGTAAGGTACTTTGGTGCAAGATTGTTGATCTATTTATAAGTTAATACTATGATCTTGTATTTGATCCTTTGTGTTATTGGCAACCAGTGGAGTTGTTTTAACACTTGGGTTATGTGACTATGTCTGTTCACACCGGTCAAAATCCTGGCAGCAGAATTCAGAATTTTTTGCATTTTTTGTAACTCAAACACTGGCAAACCATATAAGAGAGAATTGTTGCAATCTAGCCTAGATGTGAAGAAGGCATGTATGGCTTTTTCAGCAGCTTCCTTTGTAGGGTACTTCCGAGCTAGGCGGATATTATACAAGTAATACCTAGCTGAGCTGCACAGAGAGTTGACATGTGACTTAAGTGACAAATTTGCGTCAAAGACTGCACCAAGATTTCGTGCTTTTTCACCTGGTTTAATTGCAGTGTTTCCAATATTTATCAACTGATTTGGCAGTTTTGCACATTGTTTTCGCGTTCCTATCAACAGCAGTTCAGTTTTATCTCCGTTTAGTTTTAGCTTGTTTGTTAGCATCCAGGACTGAATTTCTTGGACACACCCTTCAATTTGCTGTATTGAGAGAGATTCACATTCAGGACTTGGTGAGAATGACATATAAATTTGTGTGTTATCAGCATAGAGGTGGAACTTCATGCCTCTGTTTCGAACAATATCTCTTAAGGGTAACGCATACACCAGAGAAAGTAACAGGCCAAGCACTGATCCTTGTGGAACACCACAAGATAGCGGCATCTGTTTTGATTTTTCATCTTTAACTTTGACCATTTGAAAACGATTTTCTAGGTATGAAACAAACCATTTTAAAGCTTCCCCCCTAATTCCACATCTATTGGAAAGTCTCTCAAGTAATACAGAATGGTTGACTGTATCAAGCGCCGCCGAAAGATCTAACAAAACAAGGATAGAGACTTTTTGTTTATCCATTGCCATGAGCAAGTCATTATGAACTCTCAGCAGTGCTGTTTCTGTACTATGTCCCTCTCTATATGCCGATTGCAGTGGCTCAAAAAGATAATTTTCCACCATATGCTGAACTAATTGATTTGCAACTGCTCTCTCGATGAGCTTTGAGGCATAAGCCAAATTGTAAACTGGTCTGAAGTTAGCATTTATAACTTCAAGTCCCGCCTTTTTCAAATGTGGGTTTAATATAGCTAATTTGAAACGGTCTGGCATAGCTGATGTCTGAAGTGACATGTTAATCATTTGTAATTACCGACCTGATTATTTATGTGCACACAGGTATGACTTTAAATTGGATACGGTATTGATAAACGATTTCGAAATACAAAAAATCCATTTTACAGACTTTTATATTCATCCTCTATGAGACAACAACATGAATATGCTTTGCTTTTGTTTAGTTTGACGCAGACATTGTTGAGCTTTGAGCTGAGATAGACAAGAAGAAAAAATAGTCATCAAAAATCCACAAACATCCGTTTGTTCTGAAAATTTTTTTACGCTTTTTCGAATGAATGAAATGCCCCGCATGAAGTGCCAAAAAGAGTCCATGAGATCACAAGGTGATGACATGACTTAGTTCTATTTACACTTATTTTTTATAAGAAACTCAGATCGCCAAAATTAAGAAACTCCAGTACTAGGAAAATATAACTTACGAAACTATTTACTTTGACAAAGGAAATCCTCAACATATTTTCACTTTATTTTCAATTATTTTCTGCATCTGTCCGAAAGTTACTTGAGCAATGACTAAAGACTAAAAATAAGCTTCAAAAACATTGTTTTGAAACCTTCATTAGGGAACAGATGACCATTATGATTGCTATGGAACGTAAGAAACTCAGAAGAGATTCCGAGTACTTAAATCTAAGAATCACAAGAAACTTTCAGTACTGGCCAAAATTCTTAGTTTCTTATAACAAAAATATGTGAATGCTCGTAGCAGAATTTAGAATAAACTTTAACGTTTATCTGAACATTTGATTCTGTTTTCAGTTTCTAAATTCAAAACTATTACCTATCTACAAATAAAACATTCAGGTCCGCCATTATAAATGTTTCTAAGCTATGAAGAAGAATGCAGACACAAATGAGAGAACATTGAAATTTCAACGCTTCCCTGCTGTCCGCAAGGAATGCATGCATTATGTGAGGGAGCCTCGCAGCCACATGATCCTGACCTGTGGGATTTCGTGCACACCATGCAAGTTAGCCTTTAAGCAAGAGATTGCCGTTTACATCGCCCAAAACGAGGCAGTTGTTCTTGTTCTTGTTGTGGAACTGTTCAAACGGGGAAAGTTTTTCTGGGACACTCGGTTTGTACACAAATATAGACCCATTTCGGTTATTTCAATTTTTCTTTGCTTTCTGAGCGAATTTGATCCAATAGTTACTGTTTCGTGCTAAACTTTGTTGATTTCTTTTAAAGGATATTTATTCAACCTATAAACAATCAGATTTGGTACGTTAAACAATTTTTGGAAGAACCTTTTCAATGTTTCTTTGTATTAGCACTGTTTCTCATTTGTCAATCTAGCCGCTTGAGAGATTACAATCGATCCATTTCATGGTACTGCAAGAAACAATTGTTGTCTCAGATGCTAACCTGAACAGTTCAGTATTCGAACAGCAATAGTCTTTCAAAGGAATCAGGATCTTTTGGCATGAAAACTTGCCCTTGGAGGCGAAGTTCTCTTGATATAATCGTTCATGTCCGATACAGTTCTACTGTGATAAAGTCATGTTATTTCTTGTTGTCGCAAACTGTTGCTTCCCCGTTATCGAGAAAACCAGATTTTTCAAAATTTGCCTATCCTTTTGACCATTTCCTCGCATATACACAAAAATCTATCAGGCTGACAAATTTACGAAACACAGATTTACGAAGCTGCATTTTCATTTTAAGGCTGGCATTCTGCCTTCTCCTCAAATCCCTTCTCCAAATGGCGAAATGGTCCATTCCAAATATATTTTCTGTGGTCTGAAAGTACAACCCTTCCCCCTGATTTTAAAGTAAACAGAGATTTATCCTCAAATTTTCTAAACTTGAGCGGCTGCACCGTACACGTTTTTTTTAATAAGAAACTGGTTTATAAGAAACTAGTACTAAGATGGCCAAAATTTTAAGAAACTATAGTGCTATGTCTGAAAAGTACCAAGAAACTTCTCAAAGTTAAAAGTATGGATATTATAGCAAATAGATCGTTAAACCTAGGTTTAGGATTAAGAACTTTTAGTACTAAAATGGACAAAATTTCATGTGAAATTTAGAAACTTTTAGTACTATGGCCTGATCCAAGTTTCTTATGAAAATAACGTGTATCATGGTACGATTATCAATTCATCGCCTTCTTGATGATAGGACTGCCATTACTTTGTAAATGCGACTCGATCACGCAAAAGAAACAGCTTATAGAAATATGTTTTCGATTAGGTGTTCTATTGCTTTTAGATTATGCAAAGTGAATTATCATAGTCCGTGGTAGTCGTAGTGAATTATCGCAGCAAGAGCGTCACTTGATCACAAATTTATCATCCAACATTTCAAAGTTAACAGAAACCATGATGCACCTTCTACAAATTTCGATCCTGCTTTCGTTGACCAGAGTCTGATCATTTTCAATGATCTTCCAATTTTTTTTGCTGTCCAGGGACACTTGCTTTTTAGACGGGATTGCACTTTCAAAAACATCGTCGTTCTACGGTTTCGCTTTGCGCCTTTTCTTTGAAACCACAGAAATATGTTTGGTGTCCTTAAGAAAATTCCACGTTTAGAAACATCAAACTTTCGTTACCAGATCAATTTTAAGTTTTTGGACAGTATGACTGATTTCTATTCCTTTATGAATCACTTTTTTTCAAAATAATTTCCAAGCAAAGAGACCATTACTTTTCGGCACCACAAGCCCTATGTCATTGAAATGCTCGCGAGTTCGTTTAGATTTCTAATATGAAGCAATATTACTTTTGGAGAGAGGTATGGAATTCACGAATGTACCCGTGATAGAAAGTACCCACGCGAAAATTACCAATATTTGCTAGGTTACCAGAGTTGAAAAAGCTGTTATTTCTTACTGTTCTTCTTGAAAAGATGGTCGAAATTATAGACTGAATTATACGAACAACCAGGTAAAGGATTTCATGGGATTACCGGGTGTCTTAAAAAAAGTTCCCGATTTGGTCGACCCTAGCGATAAGAATATGGCGTGAATCAATCCGAAATGATTTTCAAAACATACCTCGATAGACAACTTGAACATAGATACCTCGTTTGTTGATGTCTGTGCTTTTGAGAGTGAAGATATTAATCTTCAAACGACAAATTTGCCTCAACCTCCAAACCAGAGCCTTGACGTTTTGGCCTAAGGAAATTCTTGAAGCTTAATTAATGAAATCACCAAAGTTTGCAGGCAGCACAACAGCTGTGTTTTACAAAATTCAGTTTATATGAGACCTTTCGTCAAGGGAGCTCCGAAATCAGCTTTATTCATCTCAATATCGACAATTTATCTAACACTTATCATTAATTGGTGAAAGTACTCCTTTGAGCATCAAGCCCCTCTTGGGACCGTCGAATCATTCCTTGAAAAGAATTTGTTATCAGATCTCTGGCAGGAAGGTCTGGAGATCTTTTGGGGGCCACAAGATATCTCCTCTCTTGTTGATAACCCACCCGGGAAAGCAGCTTCGAAGATACGTCATGATCAACCTGAGCTCTCGAGAGGTTTTATTCATTTAGCTTCAAGAATTTGCTTAGGCCAAAACGTCGAAGCTCTGGTCTGGAGGTGGAGGCAAATTTGTCCTTTGAAGATTAATATCTTCACTCTCAATGCACCGACATCAACAAATGAGGTGTCTATGTTCAAGTTGGCTATCGAGGTATGTTTTGAAAACCATTTCGGATTGATTCACGCTATATTCTTATCGCTAGGGTCGACCAAATTGGGATAATTTTTTTTGAGACACCCGTTAGTATTCGTTAATTGAATAGTTCTTGCATTTCAGAGTATTCTTAGCACGAGCTTATTTTTATATATTTCATATTTCATTATTTAGCGAAGGGAAGGTAGCAGATATTCTATGATAAACGGTAACATATCCACAGTACACTAGACGTCCGCTATCAAGATGCTCAAAATAAAGCTAAAATGTTTAATGTATTATAACGATGTTATCTTGTCTCAACTTTTGTTGAAGAAGCCTCCAGGAAACTCGTCCTAAGTAGGCTGCTATGGTTGAAGATGGAAGTTGAGAATATCAATGGCTTTGTATCTTTTTTGGTAGGCCATTTTATTATTTGAAATTTGCATTCCTCAGACTGATAACGAGGGTTTTCCAAAGATATGGTCAAATCGGCGCCACTTTTAAGAAGCTCCATGAAGCACTGCTAACCAATAACACTCTTCAGCAACAAAACTATATCTTATTGTTGAATTCCTAGGTTTGTACTATGAGGTGATTTTTAATTTTCGTTTCCTATAGCCCTTTAGATTCTAAGTTACGGCCCAAGCTAGATATGCTCTTCTTTCCTTGGGTCATGTAGAATACATGTATTTCTTATCTTACATTGTATTAGGCTGTTGTATTCTGCCAATAGAATGGAATTGAATAGATCTTAAAGTTTCTAAGGGCTCCTTGTATGATGGATAGCGGGGATTTGCTTTGACTTACCGCAAGGCTCGGTTTTAATCTTGGCGAGCGTAGTAATGGAGGAGTCAGGAGAACGGAAAATTGAAAGTAATCCTCTCTCTTTCGTCCTACTCCTCCCCCAGATTTGTACATTTGCCTTTGTCGCTGCAACATGCTCTGTCATTGGAACTGACACTTGGAGCAAGTCAAGCGCTATTTGTATTATGATTTTTTTAAAACTGCAGTATTTTATATCAGCTGGTATACTTAGACCAACGCAAAAAACTTCTGTCTCCAGGAATAGCCTTCCTACGAGAATTTTTTTTGTAACTTTTTAGGTTCATTTCCTTTCAGAGATAGCAGTCCCGTCACCACAATATCGATTTCAACTGACCAATGAGGATATTGCTACATTAAACCATGAAGACTCAAGTGTTATCGGAAAAACATGTGGAGAAACAAAAGTTCTTCTAATTGATAACAGTATCCTTTTCTACCATCCTTAGATGTAAACTTACCATCAAAAGCCTTTGTTATCTAGACAGTGCTTTGGACTGATTGTGATGAGTCCCTTGTATCTCTGTTGTTAAACTTGCGCGATAGGGACTCATAATGAAACCGTGTAAAATCAGACCCTACTTCCTGCATATGATCGATCGAATCTTGATTGAACGACTGCCTGAAAATGCGATAAAAACCACGTCAAGCAGACACTTAATCAACGAAACCTGGTATAAATCTGAAGAAGAAATTTCACTTTACCTGGTGAGTGCAAAGTCAGTTTTTAATGCTACAATTTCTTTTTTTAAGACCACAACATACCTGATAAGTTTTTAAGTACCTTCAAGTAAGTAAGAAAGTAAGTAAGTAAGTAAGTGAGTAAGTGAGTAAGTAAGTAAGTAAGTAAGTATGTATTTGCCACAAATTGAAAAAAAAGAATTTACAATGGTTTAAATAAAAGGAAAAATAAATGATTGAATTAATCAATAAGGTATTTACGATACATTTTACATAGCAAATTTGATATATGCAAGTTAAAAACCCCCCAAATGGCAAGGATAGCATTAAAAGATCGAGTTGACCTTATTTCCATAATTGTCCCCCTAGAGGTGATTGCAAAATATTCAAACATTGTATTTGTATGTGCTATTGGGTAAAGCATTATTATGGTAAGACCGAAACATGAATGTGAGAGAGGATGCGCGGTTTTAGTAGAACACATATATGTCTTTTTCCTCGCTCTGTATATTTTGGAAAAAAGTTTCCTTGAACTTGTGCTGAAACGAATTGATACTAATTGTAGACTTTAAATCAGAAGATAGGCTATTCCATATTTTTGGCCCTACATAGGACAGGCACTTTTGGCCAGTGCTACTTTTGCGAAATGGAAGGTTTAATTCAAACTTAGACCTTCTCATCACTCGGCTTTGATCGACTGGTTGGAAAATTTCGCCAGCATAAGCTGGAGCAGTTCCTTTGAAAAATTTCATAAGATTACACATGTACGTTGATCAACTCTGTTCTTTGTTGGAAGCCAGTTTATAGCTTCGAATTCAGCCGTAGCAACTCTATTCAAATCTAATCAATTACAAGAATCGAATCGAACAGGCCAAAACTTGCTGTTCTTGCAAAATCTTGCAATCTGATTGGTGGTGTAGGAAACTGTATTTTTGGGCTTAGATATGGTCAGTTTTTCAAGGTAACAGTGTTAGCGTCCGTTGAACCAAGCGCCATCATCAATTCAAAGAGCACAGGGAAACAAGGGACTCCAGGTCTAGCAGTGCTTGCCAAAGTTTTTTCATTCTTGGGCCTAAATTTCAGAAGCTGTAAGGCTTGTGTTACTCAAAGAGGACGCAGTTTACATGCTTCGAGCATGGAAACCTTGGTAAGCCCATTCTATATGTAGGGTGGAACAAAAAGAAATTCAGCTGTTTTAAAGTTTGTTTATGCGGAGAAAACTTGAGGTATTAGATTGAATGAAAGTTTAGTAACTAGCCGAAAAGCTGAAGTATCTGAGTGATTATCTTTGCATTTATCTACCAGGTGAGTCAAAAAAGTTCACATGTTTGAAGGGCTGTGGAATAAAAGGTATGTGACCGATATTCAAAACTGATTTGTTCATCTGTTAGTCAAAGGTCAACTTAGATGAGAAAATTTTGTTTGGTAGTATCCTGCATCTTACAGACCCAGAAATTAGGAAAATGCTGGTAAAGGGCATGTTTAAGAACAAAAATTCCACATTCCATTCTGGTCCATGATTTACCTTCTATTGAAGTTCGAATTCAGCATCTCAAACTGGCAATGTAAACTTCAATGCCACATAAATCATGGACCAGAATGGAATGTGGAATTCTCAATTCTCATGCAAACCCCTTACAAGCATTTTGATTTTTGTTGAGTCTTAAAGCTGTTTGATTTTACGAAAGAAAATTTTGTCATCTAAGTTAGCCTTTGAGTGATAGATTAACACTTAAATTTTGAATATCGGTCACATACGTTTTATTCCATAACCCGCCAAACGCCTAAACTTTTTTTTGACTCACCCGATATATAAATGCTATATAGGTCAATTCATCGTGGGAAATATGAGTTAAATTGAGTTTGAAAAAAATTCCCACCCAATTTCAATCCCACCACGACGGCAGTCTCGTTACTCTCTTCGCAATCAGGATGTTATTGGGCGAATAAGGGCAAGGACAGAAAAATTCCAGTAAAGCTTCTATCCTCACTGCCTGTCAGGATGGAACAAGCTGGATCCAGAAATTAGACTTGCTCCTTCTGTTGCTGCATTTAAGAAAAAGCTGCTATGCATAATTCGCCCGGTGCCAAAATCTGTCTTTAGGATAAACGATCCAACAGGTCTATCTTATCTCACACAACTTAGGGTCGGTAAATTCAAGCATAATTTCAGAGATACTCTAAACCCAATGTGCCCATCCAACGATGGCATACAGGATACGGAGCACTTTTTGTCACTCTGCCCTTCTTTCCAAGAATCACGAAGAGATCTTCTCACTGACGTTTCCTTTTTATTACAACCACATTGGATTTGCCAATCTTTCAAATGATGCCCTACTTCAGATCTTACTGTATGGTGATTAAGATTTTCCAGATGATCTTGATAAAAATATACTATTATTAACTCTACGTTTTATCCACAGAACTGGCCGGTTTGATTAGGAAATAGTTAACTCGGTTATAAGTCACACAACCACCTTGATATTATCTATTTGTTTATTATTTTTTCTTTTTTTTCTGTTAGTTCTGTGTAGCTTTATGTTCTTTTCGTTCATTTGTTTTATGTTTTATATTAATTGCCATTTAGGTAGACATAGTTTTTCGCTCCTAGTGGTATTGTCTTAGTAGTAGGGTATTGTATCATGTAAGTAGTGTAGTCGTGTAGTCAGTAATATGTTTGTAACTTTTTAATGGAATGTAAAAAAAATTAATATCGTGAAACTATTTGAAAAGAAGCCAAAAACCCTCAATCAAAATGATAAACAAGCTCATCCCTCTAACACAGTTTGCTCATCGCAAGAGTTACGAGTAAGAATCAAATCTTTATAAAATCTGTAAGTATATGAAATGATTCTTTGCAAAAATCAATGTTTAAGCTTAGAAGGAAATAAAAAGTATTTTCAAGTTGCTCTAAGTAGGGAACGCATCTCGGTTTCCACGTATTTCGAAATAAAGGAACTTTTAAAAATCCAACTTCACCTGTATTTTATAGTGCTCAGGAAATGAAGAAAAATCACAAAAAGTACTTCAGCCTTTGGGCTTAGCCTCACTACATAAGGACCCTCAAATTACGCTCATCTCATTGAGTTGGATTGTTGTTGTTGTTATCGCTCCATTGAGGGCCTTATTCCCACAGAGCTGTAAAAACGGCAAACAGTTTCAATCGGCGATGAGAATCTTTCGCCCCGTCGACTACCGATCAGTGAGTGGGATAGAGCAAGACGATTTTTCTTTTGTGGCAAGAATGATCCTTTACCGACGTCCTGACACTTCTAGAATGCTGATCTTTAAGGCATTTTAGACTCAGTAGTTATGAGAAAAAAGCAAGAGGTGATTTAGTCCCAATAGATCTTTCAGCTACATTCTAAAAAAGAATGCGAATCGAACGATAGATTGATACATTTTGTAGGATGTTCGAATGTATACAATTGTGATAGAAGCTCCAACACCAGTTAATCGAACTTTTTGGAGAGCAGCTGAGAGTTTTCTTATAGAATCAGTCTGGAGCTTTACCGTTCCTACAAGCGTAGCGAAATGAGTCGTAGTTGTAGCGTTATCAGTTCAGGCAAAGGGCGAATCTACGACATGTAATCGAGTCTATTAGACTTTGATTCATCGTTAAATATTCTCCACATTCTCCACCTTAAATATTCTCCACATTACAAATTTTAACAGTTGGAGCTGTATTTTTTTCCATCTGGTAGTTTCAACCAAACTCATAAACAAAGTTTTGAAGCGTAGCCTGCTGAGATCTATATAAGTGGTGGTTCAATCTATGCAGGTTTTTGCGATTTGTTCTTTGTTTTTCGAAACTTATGAAAGAATAGGCAATGTACATGTCTTTTTGTGTAAATCAATCAATCAAACAAACAAACAAACACACAAACAATACAACAAACAAGTGATCAGTCAAACAAAAAATAGAATAACATACAATATTCCACAGTAATCATTCCTTGAAATCAACAATCAGACGTTGTTCATACGAAGTCCGTCAGACAACCGTCCGCAGCAATTCATGTTGTCGAACCTGGATTCCTTGGCAAGTATCTGACATCGTTTTTTCCTTTTGGTGCACACATTCATAATAGGCGTCTGAAACTGTCACGGAGTATACTCTTTATTATCGAAAGCATCGAGAGTTTGCCTCTGTGCAATTCTACTTTTATTTATACTTTTATTTCTGTTTGTCTAAGAGGATGGTTTAGTTTATTATGATAATGATGATACGATCCTAACTTATTCTGCACCCAAGCAAATGGCGAGACCTACTGCTTAGTTAATATACAGAATGTTTGCTGGTTTTATAGTTACAGTTCATAAACGCTATGGCAGAAACGGTGAATAAATTTGTCACTGAGTATCAAGGATGAAAAGGATCAATCTTGATGTAACCAACAACCAGGTGTAATCAACAGCAGACCAAAAACGAAAGCGAAAAATGTAATGAAAAGAATCAGTGATCTTTTCACCCTGTGCCGCCATATATAATTCGCTCCAATAATATTAGAAATCGAGCAATAATCTAACAATTCCTTTGTTTTTGCTTTTCCAAATCCAATATTCCTGAATCGTTTATAATCGTCATCCTTGATACAGCCAAGCGCACCAAAACACAGAACATGAAGAGAAGGTTTCCAACCATTTTCACGAAGAAAGTCACATAGTTCCTGGTAGCGACCACACTTGACTGGAAACGAGAATCCAAAGTAGAGATCAAAACACACTGTAACTTCTGCTATGATGATAACTCGCGAAATCTCATCAATTATCACAATAGCTAGCCGAGATGAAACGTTAATCCCTTAATTAATATGCTAATCCCCATTGTTTTACTTGACACACGCCCATGTAATGGCAAATATTTTTTCAGCCCGGGCTGAAAAGTTAATGACACATGCGCCTTTGTCTACTTTTGGCGCCAGACA
This sequence comes from Aurelia sp. 4 Dawson et al 2005, assembly GCA_964019985.1. Lineage (NCBI taxonomy): Eukaryota > Metazoa > Cnidaria > Scyphozoa > Semaeostomeae > Ulmaridae > Aurelia > Aurelia sp. 4 Dawson et al 2005. The sequence continues at coordinate 8,807,334 of OZ026507.1, read as the reverse complement.
GACTTTCAGCCCGGGCTGAAATTCTCCATGTAATGGCAAAATATTTTCACCTCGGCTAGCAGGGTTGAAGTTTCAGCCCGGGCTGAAAACTCCCATGTAAACAGGCCCTTAGGCTAACACAGTAGTTTCCTACCACCCATGATCAAAGTTAGGGATGTGATAGATCATATCACAATAATCAAAGTCGTGGAGGGAAGTCGTTTTATGAAGTCGTGGAAGGTAGAGCTGACATCAGGCACAGATGGATTAGGGATAGTGAATCCGCTTTGCACGAAACCATTCAAGATCAACGATATAAGATACAAAAACTCCAAGCCGAAGTTGTGCTGTTAGAGAAATACATAGACCGAATAGAGGTGAACGAAGAAAGAATTCAAGAACATGAGGGGCGAATAGCAAAGCTTGATTTGTGTGGTGATGAAGCGGAGCAGTATCAGGGAAGTCTTTGTTTGCGAATATATTGAGTTTAGCTCAAAGATGATACCGATGGTGAATCAGGTGACAAGTGCCTAAAAATGTGAAGAAAATGCTGAAGCAGGATTTAAAAGTGGATATTCCTGACCTTGCAATCGATAGGGTTCATAGAATTGGATCAGTTGTGGAATACCCAAGCACCAAGAAAAGGTACCACCCTATCATAGTACGATTCACAACGTGGAGGCATATGACTGCTGTATACAGAGCAAGGAAGGCTACAAATAAGTTTCAAGTGCGAATGGATTTAACACACTTGAGGCTAAAGCTGTTGGCAATGGCAAATGATGTTTGATCTATGCTCTCAACTTCAAACGAAAATGCCCAAGTATTAGTCCTGGGAGGGGGTCTATGTACATTATATCTTGAGTACTGGGAATGAGTCATCGATGAAAGTATCGTTTTCACGATTTTGGTATGAGGAATTTCGTCGATTTTCACAGTTTTTCGAAAAGAACGAGCCATCTTCATGATTTTGAAATACTGAACAGATAAACAAGCCAATTTTTTACAAATTTTGATAAAGTTAGGGTACACATTTTTGAAAAATTGATAAATGTTCAGGTATGCTTGTGAACCTTGGGTGGCATGTCTCCTACCAAATTTTGTTGACGTGCCCCCAGGTTTTAATTCTTTGGGGGAGCAGATACTTCGAGTGCGAATCTCTGCACAACAGTCGGTTGATTTTAGCTGTTTGACGTTTCTTGAACCTCCACATGTTTTTCGAACGTAGCACTTGATTTTTCGGCCGTCCTAATACTAGTCAGCAAAGAGAACAAGTTATTTGGAATATTTGGACACATGTGGATACGTTGGTAATTGTGTGACTGAGATGAACAGACTTTTTCGATGAATTACCTGTGAGATTACAATGCTGTAGACCAAGAACCAGAGAAATTGGATGGACGTCATAATTGGTATTCAAACAAAGCCAAGAAAATCGTACCTGTATAATTCTGGACATGCAATGGATACACTTCATAAGGAGAACATGTTGATAAACAGGCATCAGGAAACATTAGGCATACAATGCCTTGACAAGCCTTTTACATCTGAAGTTAGCCAAGTTCTTTAAATATTTCAATCTTGGATCTGCAGGATTTTATGTTGACAACATTATTCGACGAAATCCGCTGAAATTATTCATGGCCATGACGAGTTGGGAGAATTTTTAATCAATCTATTGGTGAACAAACCTTGCTGTATCTTGAGTTATGTAAGAATGAGACAAACATAAGGCCGAAAATGCACTATAAGAGACATTCAAGGAATAAAAAAATATCTTTGGAAGTTGATCCACAAATTAACGATTTGCAAAGCGTCTGGCTTAGCATGGGCGTGAACAATTTTGGGCTTTACTGTAATACGACCTCTCTGAAACATTTTTGGCACTGAGAATCTGATTTGGTTAAACAATTTTCTTAAAATCTTATAGTATTCATACATGCTTCTCTTTTAAGAGTTTTCATTAATTTAGCAGTATCAAAATACGATTTCGTCCATTCTTCATCGTTTACCGAACTGGCTCTTAATTCACCCGATGTATTACACATCACTCCATTTAACTGAAAGGCGCCTTTGATAAAAATCCTTTTTTATGAAAAGAATGTCATCGTTTCCAAAATCTCGTATGCTTTTTCCACACAGTGATGCGGTCCTATATTTTGCTGGCACTTTTTGGCGTTGTTTTTAGCTCCCGGAGGAAAATGGCCTTCATTAGCAGTTTGTTTTTGAGAATTATGATTGTGAACTTTCAAAAACTTATGCTACAAGAGCCAGCAAAATACAGGCAATAAGTTACATTGGCAGTCTTGCCTTGTGCACTTCTAGATGAATTATGTGACATGGTGCCTCTTTCCAGACATCACTCAAGTAATACTGAGTAATTTAGGACATGAAACAGGTGCAAATATGATTTTGATTTCTTACACAAATGAAATGTAGTTTCTTCTTGAGTTTCTTTTTGGCAACCCGACCTTCATGTTGTGGGCAGTATTTGCCTTCGTTTTTTAGCTCAGTTAGGAGGTGTGCCAATACTTTCATTTTCTTGCATCTGTGACTTTCTTTTTAATGTTCTGCTCTCAGTGTTTGTCGATGGCTGATCATGCTATGCTCTGATCAACACGATTGCACATGCAAAAGTAATGTTAGACGTTAAGTGTCATATTCCCCGAGAACTTATCGGTACACTCTGCCCTTGTTCGTGATTAAACCGCTACAGAATACACCGAAACAGTTATTTTTCATATCAAGTTGAATATTTTGAGTTAAAGGAAGTTGTTTTCAAGTCATTTGAAGAATCAAGGCACATTTGGAATTTACTACAATCTGCTCGAGAAGTCTGACATTGACAGCAATATCGCGGCCTCCGAAGGAGACGGGCCTAAAGCTGCGATGACTAAACTTTGACTGGAGATGCCACTGAAGTAATGCATGGAGCCAAACATTCTTTGTGTCCCAGTTTAGCTATTGCTCGCTGATTTAGATTTTTCACAATAGGTATTTGAATAATAAGATAAATAGGATACGTGAAAGAGCGTTAAGAATCGCATACAGGGACAATGTTTTTAGTTTTGAAAAGAATTATTAGAAATGAGTAAGGACAAATTTCGTTTTGAACCTATCAGCGCGTTTGTTTACGTCTGTTAGATTAGCCAATCACACTACGCATTCTAACATCACGGGATGGACCGTGATTTGCGGAAGATCAAAAGCTGTGAAGATGAATATATAATACTCTCCCCAATATTTGGCACCGTGCAAGTGGATTTTGGACAAGCCATAAATGTTTTTACATTTTCTGCGTGATAACAGATCCTCATAAATGTGATTACAAATCCTCGAGGCAGCATTCCTCGCCAGACGAAAGCTCAAGGGAGTACTTTCGCCGATGTGTAAAATAGATAGTTGATATTGAGGTCAATGAAATTGAATAGGGAGCTCCCTTGATAATAAGTCTAACATGAATTGTATTTTGTAAAACACGTCTGTTGTGCCGTCTTTAGTTTTTTCTCTCATGCTTCAAATTTTGTTGATTTTATTTCATTTCATTTTCATTTCATTTTTTTATTTAGGCACGGTAGCCCTGTCAGCCCATGAGAACTGCTTTTCAGGGGGCCGTGGCACAAACGTTACCAGCTTACGATTTGTTTCTTCTCTTAAAGGTGGCAAGAGATGGTGCCTGTTTAACATCAAGTTCAAGACTATTCCAAAGCTTAGGTCCACGAAAAGATATAGCCCTCTGCCTGTTGTTAGTTTTTCTTAAAGGTATCGAAAGATCAGTTTCGGTGTTTCTGAGTTCCTTGACATTTCGAGTCGACTTTTTTTCAAACAAGCTGGAGAGGTACTCCGGGACGATACCGTTTAGCGATTTGTACACTGTAGTTGCGGTTTCGCCTCTAATGATGTCGCTTACAGTATTCACTAAGCGTCAAAGTTCTGGTTTAGGGATGGGGGCAGATTTGTCCCTTGAAGATTAATATCTTCACTCTCAACGCACCAGTATCAACAAACGAGGTGATATGTTTTAACACTTATTTCGAATTGATTCACGCTATGTTTGTATCGCTAGAGTGAACCAAATCTGTATAATTTTTTAGACACCCGGTATAACCAATTCAACAAGGTTATTGGCGATATTGGCTTTTCTAAAGTCTGTATTTGTTTATGTATCTAGGACATAGCCCAGGTATAAAGGAATGCACTTCTCATAGTAAGGGAGGAGTAATATCTGCTCTTTGTTTTGTTTGCAGGATTTGCAATATCGCCTGGCAACATTTGGGTGCTAGAAACGGGCAGAGAATATGTCATACATGTGGAAATATCTGATTTCAAGAAACACAAAATTCTGATCACTGACGTGAGTCTGTTTTTTTCATTATGCCCGGTGTGCCAAAATTCCTTACCCTCTTGACAGCAGACGGAATATAGACTACATGCTCCGAAAGAAAACTTGTCGTTTTCTTTCAGTCACATTGCGGACTTTAGAAGATGCACCTCAATGCATGTAGTTTGAAATAAGTGTATTAGAAATTATTACTGTGAAAACAAGTGCAGCTTTTGTAACCATAGCATCAGCCTCTTTTGATGGACTCCCAAATTCAGGGCAATTAGCTGTTGCAGAAAAGGGCATTCTTTGAAGTTTCAAAGCAAATGAACTATTATAGCCAACTTTCGCGTTGTGCCCGCAAAAGAACAGGTACGTATTAAGAGAAGTAACAGAAACAATCAAAAATCTTCTTGCTGCGTGTAGTGCCATTATACAAACATAAACAAGTAAATAACATGAAATATATAAGCACTTTAATGCGGTATCATCGGTATTATTGGTATTATCGGTTTTATTGGTATTTTCAATCTGCCAAACCATTCCACCGATGATATGTTGATTCTTGGGCTTCTATATGCATCTACAGAAAGCACAAAAAGAAAAACATTGGAAAAACGGATCATTTTTACACTTGGAACTTTGTATCCTTTAGGATTCAACAAGCACTTTACGTATCTCTAATAATATTGTATTTATCACAGCTTTATTCCTTAAACTCTTTCCTATTCCCAGTCTTTTCCACGTCACATCGATTCCCTTGATTACTTTCCGTATCCTTCGAATCTGCCCTTCTTTTTGCTTGATTTGTGTCGGTTCTACTGATAGACCATTTCGACAATTAAGATCGTAGACTGGGGAGAGCGGTTTGTTCTGGTAAATGGCGGATGCAGTTCTTGTAAATGGCTGCTGCGTAGTTGGGCCGTTGAAGTGAATATAATGTAGACATTGAGTTTTGCAAGCTGTGGCGAGGATCGCTACAGCATCGGCGCTGTTTTAGAATTTCAGATTTGAAATATCAGTTTTGACGTATGTTCAACCGTCAGATTAAGAATCTTCGAATTATGTTCGAACTTTTTCCTCGCGTCAGTTTTAATCGAATTCAACAAGGATATTAGAAGTTAAAAACTTCAGTTGAATTCCATTCACTTGAAAATCGAAGTCAGAGTAAGCTGTCTTTTTCTAAATACTTCAATGCATTATGTATTTCATCTATTTATGCGGAAAGGGCCCAAACTCGAAGCAAGCATTGCTCTTTGTTGCACTGAAATAAAGTTTGAAAAGGAAATCGGTTCAAATAGAGGTAAATTACACGTTTGTCTGTATTTTGCATGGACAGCTATTTGACTAAATCCTAAGACAGCTCCATTGCTGCGTTTTTATGCAGTAGCTATGGCCATGTTTACATTATTCACTTCAACGGGCTCACTCCCTGGCAGCCATTTACCAGAACTGCGTCCGCCATTTACCAGAACAAACTGTTTTTTATTCAATCTAAACAGTTACAATACATATTACTTAATGACACTACTTACAAAAAACTATACCCTACTACTAATACAATACCATTTGGAGCAAAAAATTACGACTACCTCATGGCAACATAAAATAGGAAGCACGAACATAGCACTACACGTAACGACGTGAAGAAGGGAATGGAAGGAAATTGAAGACAACAGGACAATTTCTTGGGATAATATGAAAGATCTTTAATCAAGACGCTCTGTATTGAGGATATACGTAATAGTCAAATTGAAAATTGATCTGTTTACCTCATAAGTCAGACTCTCATCACCGCACAAAAGAAGTTGCAAAAAGCTATTGCTCCAGACAGAATGCCCACTATTTTGAAGAAAAAAATTAACTTTAGTGAGAAGATTGCATAAGTGTTCTTTGAAAGAGTCGCAAAGCAGCAAGAAGCGTTCCGTATCCTCTATACCATCATTGATTGGACACATTGGATTCATTGTGTCTCTAAAATTAGGCCTAAATTTGTGGAAGTTGAATTTGCTCAGTCTGACCCTGAGTTGAGCTAAGTATGCAACCCTTTTTGGACCATGAATACCATATACGGAGTTCGCAGGTGGTCTTATTTTTGCACATAGTTTCTTCTTAAAAATGCCAACAATGGGTGATGTTCTGATCTCAGGATCAAGTTTGTTCCATTCCAGTAAACAATGAGGATAAAAGCTGGCTTTGAATTTTTCCGTTCTTGCCCTTATTTGCCCCACGACGGGCCGACCTCTAATAGGATAGGTAGTTTCATTGAGAGATGGAATAGGGTCTCTCGTGTAATCAGGTGTTAACTCGTTGACAAATTTATAGAAAAGAATAAGCCGTCTACTCCAACTTCTTAAACATAAGGGCTCCCATCCTAATTCATTGTGCAATCTTTCCCGAGCAGTGCCTCTCCACGTTCCTGTTACTGCCAGTGCAGCAGCCTACTGTACTGATTCCAGTTATTCCATCAAATGATTTCACAAGCCACTAAAATTGTCCTCTTTTTGCGGTATATGATAAATGATGTCAACGTAATCCAGGTGGAGCCTAACATATAACTTATACAATTCATTCAAGGTATTTCTGGATAGATAATTGGACAAGAATCTCAGCGTATCAATTGCCTTTCGCGACTTACTGATCGCTGCCTGCATACGGAGAAAGAAAGGTTAGGGTCTAATATTACTCCTAGGTGTTTGTGTTGATCAACGTTCATCACTGGTGCATCATTAAAGAAGACTGGGGGCTGGTCGGTTTTAGCAGTTTCTTTTTGAAAATATTAATGCCACAGCTTACTTCCTTTGGTCTGGGTTGAAAGACATCCTCCACTTATGTGCCCATAGTCCAGTGAGATCCAGGTCATGATTTAGGTCGCTAGCAGCTGGATTTGGGTCCTGCACAATTGTGAAGAGTGAGGTATCATCTGCAAAGAGTTTTACACCACAGCTCAGGTTTTCTGTCAAGTCATTTATGTATATCAAGAAGAACAGGGGGCCTAAAATTGAACCTTGTGGAACGCCAGCAGAAATATTTCCCCAGCGTGAGGACTGCCAATTCAAAACTGTCCTCTGTTTCCTTTCGGACAAAAACTTCGGAGAAGTAACAGCAGGTTTCCCGAGATTCCACATCTTCTTAGTTTATAAATAAGTCCCTCATGCCATACCCTATCGAACGCCTTAGAGATATCAAGATAGATAGAAGGAACTTATAGCGTAGGGTTACAGTCGAAGTCTTCGAAAATAGAGTGAGTTATAGAAAGTAGTTGATTTATTGTTGAGTCACACGGACGAAAGCCTGATTGATTTGGATTCAGAAAACTTTCTGCGGTTAAGTGTGAGTACAAGGAGTCAAATATAAGCTTTTCCAGAACTTTGCCAAAGATTGGTAGAAGAGAAATTGGACGATAATTTGTCTTCAGGTTTTTCTCATTTTTCTTATGAACAGGTACAATATTTGCCCGCTTCCACACTTAAGGAAAGACACTTTGACTTAGGCAGTTTTCAAAAATCAACTTCAATGGTTTTACGAGCGAAACGTCGCACATTTTTATCATACGAACTGAGATTTCGTCCCAACCATGTGCTTAGTTCGGATTGAGATTTCGAATGTTTGTCAAGATCTTCTCGTCGGATATAGAAAACTCGGCAAGTTGGGAAAATTCTGCTTGGAGGTCATTGGGAACTTCAATGCCTGTGTCTAATGTTGCACATTGGAGAATGAAGTAGTCATTAAATATTTGAGCCTTTGATGCAGAATCCAATACAAAGACTCTATTTTCGAGAAGAGGGGGTATTTCAGGTATCTTAGCCTTGTTAAGCATCTTATTTACCAAAGACCAATACAGTTTACTACCTGTCGATGGATTTGAGAGAGTGCGACCAATTTTTGCAAAATATTTCTGCTTAACATCTTCCACAAGTTTTGAGCCTTCAGTGATCATATTTTGAATACCTTCAAGCATATCTGACGGTTCTCCTTTTGTAACAAAAGATTTGTAGGCGTGATTTGTTTTCATGAAAAAAGTTTTATATTTTCAGTGGTCCAAACAGCCTGGCGAGGCCTTATCGTTTTAACCCTGTTTGGTATGAAATTCGAGCAGACATTTAGAAGGACCTCATTCAAGATCTTGACTTGATCGTCAGGATGTCGAACCGTCTCAAATGATTCCTGCCATTTATACATTTCAATACTTTTTCTGATAGCGAGAAAATCAGCTCTATCATAATACCTTAATTTACGAGAATACGGGGGAGGTGCATAGTTTTTCACGGACAGTTTGCCATGAAAGATTTGATGATGGCGTTGTTCATGAAGAGAGGGATGAACGCCCGACTCGATGAACAGATCTGGCTGATCAGTAAATATCAAATCAATGCAGGATTTTGACTGCCCAATTTTACTGGTGAGTTTAGAAATTAGCTGATGTAGTCCTAGTTCTGATGTTAGTGGCTCAAAACTTTTTCCCTCATCATTTTCATTATCGTTTGCCCACCACTATCGTTTTAGATTTTCTCAGTTTCTTTTAATTTTTTGGTTTTTGATAGAAAATTGTAACTTTGATTTAGGGAATGGGGACTTAGTTTTTAGAATTGGGTGGTTGGGGGGTTCTGAAACTTGTTTCAAATTGGCAGGGATAGCTTCTCACACTGCAAAAAGCTGTTTATTGCAATTCATTTCAACAGGAATTTTTATTCTTGGTCGCTGGCTTTGCAGAGAGATACTGACCAAATACAAATTGAAAAATAGTTTCAAGCGTTACGGAAGCCAGGGCGTAGGTTAGGCTGCTTTATGTCATGTCTGACACTGTGCCTCCTTATCATCCTCACCTATAATGAGTAGGGAAATAGAAAGCTCAACCCTTTCCACACCCTTGAGCATCAACAGAAACAAGAATGTTTTACTAATGATTGTCTTTCCATTATTGAAGAAATTAAGGGTGAATGCTTAAAACAGCATCTTTCAGCTAGTGCCTTAATACACTTGAAATGCAAAAATCATAGATTTTTTTCAGGTTTCTGTTGCTGCTCTCTGGTGATATCCATCTCCACCCTGGGCCTCCCTATTACCCATGCTCTCTCTGCAATAAGTCAGTTAGGAAGGGACTACCCTGCAACCAATGTGGACTTTTAGGTGCACAAAAGATGTGATAAAATCTCAGATTTAGACTATGATAATTACTCTAGGGTTCCTAAAAATGAAGCAACAGATGTTTGCTTATCTTGTAAACGTAAATCAAGGGATGATTACTTAGATCAACTGCCCTTTGCAGAAGTCTCCTATGCGGAACATTCAGTTGAAGAATCAAATACCTCTAATTTGGATATTGATAATGAGGAACATTTAACAGACACAGATACATGGGCAAATTTTATGCAAAGAGGTTTACATTTTCTTCTTTTAAACAAAGTAGTTTGTTTCCCAAAATCGACGAGCTTCGTCTGATTGCCAATAAAAACAATGCGGCAGTCATTGGGATTTCGGAAAGTAAGTTAGATTAGTCTGTCTTAGATGGCGAGGTAGGCATTGAAGGGTATGAGATAAAAAGATGTGACATAGATAGGCATGGTGGAGGAGTAGCTTGCTACATAAGGAAAGACTTGGTGTTCAACGCAAGAGAAAATTTTTCAACAGACATTGAGAATATGTTCTTTGATATCCAGCTACCAAAATCAAAACCAATCCTTGTTGGAGTTGTCTATAGGCCTCCAACAACTTGGCTTTTTTTAGACAAACTAACGCTGACAATTTCTAAAACAAATAACTGCGACAATCAAGAGGTTTACATTCTTGGAGACCTAAACATCCATTTGAACAACAAGAATGACTCATCAAACGGAATTAAAAGGTATAAAGAAGTCTGCTCTCTCCATGGTTTGAAGCAAATAATTAAGACACCTACTCGTACCACCGACAGATCGTCCTCCCTCCTTGATCACATACTTACAAATTTATTTTCTGAAATTTCTCAGCAAGGGTTCCTCGACTTAGGTTTATCCGATCATCGACTGATTTATTGCACAAGAAAGACTACCCGCACCAAAATACATGAACATACTTTTGTCAAGATCCGTACATTAAAGAATTACACAAAATAGCTTTTTCTTAAAAAGCTAAGTCAGTTCAGTTTTCCAAAATACATGGATTTTGAAAACATTAATGTTGCCTTCTCCCATTTTGTTGAACCATTGATGAGATTGCCCCCATGAGGGAGGTTCGTGTCTGAAAGAACACACAAGAGTGGATGGACCAGGAAGTCCTTGAGGGGATTAGAATTCGTGACAGATTAGTTTCAAAATTTAGGTCATCTAAAACTCACGTTCACTATGCAAACTTGAAGAAAGCCCGTAATCATGTCCAAAACTTGATCAAAAAGAAGAAAATATCCTTTGTTGCTGGAAAACAAAGTGAGAATATAGGGAAACCTAAAGATCCGTGGAAGTGTTTAAAATCTCTCGTATTGTCGTCAGGAAACAATTCGCCCTCTAAAATTTGTTTAAATGATAAAGGCAGACCATCTTTCGACGATAAAACAAATGCTGAAATTTTGTAAGGACTTTTTTTCAAATCTACCCTCAGATTTAGTAAAGAAACTTAACTCATCCCCACACAGACTAGATAATACGCGAAAGTATTATCAGCACTTGAACCTTACTGAACCTTTTTCACTGCTTCCCACATCCACTGACAATGTCCTCAAACTCTTAGAAGAGATAAACCCCTCAAAAGCGACAGGTTTGGATAATATTGTAGGAAAATTCCTCAAATTTCTGGCTCACTTTCCTAATCTTCCTATCTTTTCTTATTCATAATGAATTAACATTAAAAGAACTGAAATATATTAATACTGTACCGCTCTTGGTGTAAGAAGACACAAGGTCATCTGGCCTACACCAAGAACGGCACTTACAATTTTCAAATACAACTTCAAAACTAAAGAAAACTACTGGGAACAGGAAAAGAAAATAGGAATACGAAGCAAAAATTAAAGGAGATAAAGGGACTGGCAGTTCCACACCAAACTAAAACAATGCTATGTGTCTAACCCTTGTGTCGTAGGTCTAACATCAGTTTTGTACCATCACATCGAAACTGATGGTACAATGAAGATGGCGGTAAAGCACTATTGGAGCATTTGGATGGTTTGATGTGGAACTGTATAGAAGATAGAAAGAAGAGCTGCTAGATGATTGTGTTATGCCAAATTTATTTCGTGCTGATCCACAGATACTAACATGCCACCCAAGCAACAGGACAAAGAAACACCCTTCACCTAGGCAACACGCCAGCACCCACAATCAATTTAACCTGTTTGTTTTTTCGATGTACTCAATCGTTGCTTCAATTATTATCCTGTTATCAATCATATTCATATTAGAACTGCCATAAAGAAGCAAGTTGCACAATGTTTCTGAATCCAGGTTTGCTATATCAATACCCGACACTTCAGTGACAGTGCCAGAGAGATCCTCTCGCAATTGATTAAAGCGGGGGCAATGCAGGAGATAATGCTCGTTGTCCTCGTTAGCCGTACCAAACTTACATAAAGGCCTAAGACACTCAAAATTGTGATGAAATTTGCGCGCATTTACATCACTGAATTGTACGCGAAGCTTGGTTATATTTCTAATACCCTTTATGTCAGATACTCCATAAATAGTATTTTTGACCGGTCTTATTGACGCAATCAGTTTCCGTTTAAATTCAGCAATGGATTTAGAAGCGCGTATTTCAGTTGGTAGTTTGTTCCATTCATGTAACGTGTTATGAAAATAGGAATTGGAAAAGCGATCAGTTCTGGCTCTAATTTGGGCATAGGCTTGAGGATTGCGCAGATCATATGATATCTGCCGTTCAGGAGGAATAAGAGAAAAAAAGATATGCTGGGTACTGTGTCAACTTTAGCTTGAAGAAATGGCATAGCCTTCTATACCATCGTCTCTGGTACAAAGATTCCCAACCAAGTTCATCGTAAAGCTTTTATCTTCCTATCTTACTCTACAGCACCATCATCATCATTATCGTTGTCATTATTTCACATTATACTACCATATCATCATCATTATCACCATCATCATTCTGATCATTATCATCACCAACTACATTATCGTTATTATTACCACATAACGTAATCCTCATAACCTACCTACATAGCCTCTGCGTAGCCATCATATCTAACCAATCACATGTAGCCTCTCCTATTCAAATCGTTGTACATATTCTAATCTTTAATGTAACTATCCCATAACGGCCCTGAAGAACTCCTGCATGGCAGGACGAAATGTTGGCAAAACATATATAATCAAATAAATACGCGTTAAATCGACTCATTCTTTGCCGTTGTTCTTCGTCGTGTTGCGGTGTTACTACCTACAATAAATTCCTCAAAGACGGTGCAACTGCCCTAGCCGAGCCGATAACCGAGTTGTGTAATCTCTCAATCCTACAATCAAAGTTTCCTGACGGTTGCCAGCAAGCAAAACTAAAACCACTTTTTAAAAAAGGATCAAAAGATGATCCCAAAAACAATGGACCAATTTCTTTGCTTCCAGTTGATGAAAGATTAACGCCCCAGGCCCCACTGCAGCAAGTGTACCAGGCCCAGTCCCCCTCCCTTATGTCTGAATAAAGCAGCCATATGTAGGTCCAGGGATCTCGCTCATGCGTCACGCTATTCACTTGTTCACATTGCTGCTCGGAGTCAGCCGTACAAGTTCTTACTCGTATTTGTTTTCCTCATCGGAAATTTACTTTACTCGCTATATAATGATGGCTTCGCACGACAAGAGTTCGTCTGCCACCCGTCCAAGAGATCGCAGGGATGCTCGTCGCACGCTAGCAGGCTGGAAGAACCTATCGAAGACGGAGCTAAGAGCCAAGGCCCAAATGTATGGCGTCGAACAGACAGGAAAGAAAGAAACGATCGCCTTGCGACTTTACAGCCTTTTTGACGTTGTAGCAACTGATAATGAATCGAATGAACCTGAAGCAAATCCCGTGGCGGGACCTTCATCATCTGGTGAACGCGAGGGTTTACAACCGAATCAGCCCCAAACTCCGAACCAAGGAAGTTCAATGGTTACATTTAGTCTCGACGATTTGAAGAAGTTGATGCAGGAAGTAGCCGAAAAAGCTAACCAGCCACGTGGAGGGAATGATCCTTACCCTGGTGTTCTCCAGCTCTCGCCGACATCCACAATCTCCCACCCACAAGGCCCAGAAACCCCCCCCAGCCAACCGTCCAGCCAGCCACCCAGCCGACTGCCCAGCCACGTCCTGCCCCAACAGCCGTCCTTGAGCCTCCAACAGCCACTGCCGCCACAACAGCCGCCGCAGTCCCACATAATACATTACATCAAGGTAACATTGAGTCTCTTTTTTCATTCACCACTTAGCTCTCTGCCCCCACTCTCCCCAAAGTTGATAAAAGCAATGAAAGCGAAAGAGTACATTGATTTAAACACTTTACTACCTAACTCTTTATATGACACAACTGCCAACCAATCTTACAGCCTTCAAGTCCAACCAGGGGCAACTGGGGATGAAACTGTGTCATTGACGCAAACTCGCCGCACCGCCCAAAAAATCACCAACTTCATATCCTGGCTGGAAGCCTGGAACGTTTTCATAAGAGGCATGGTGCACTTTCATCCTCACCTCGCCCCCGATTTATTAGCATACCAAGAATCCTTCTCCGCCCTAAGCCGCAATTACCAGTTCCAATCTTGCTACAAATATGACATAGCATTTCGAATGAATGTGGCAAGGAACCAGTATCTGCCCTGGTCGCGGCTCGACGAATATGCTTTCAACCGTTTCTTGCGTTGTGCACCACCCTCCCAGCCCCTAGCATGTTTCAGATGTCACATGTCTGGCCATTTTGCTGCAGATTGCCCATCCCTCAAGTCACGGGATAATGTTTCGCACCCCGGTCAAAGCATGTCCACCCAAGCCTATTCCTTCAACGGCCAGCCGCCCTTTCGTGCAAAACAGCCCTTTTATCAAGCCCCTTGCCGGCATTTCAACGCCAACAATTGCCGTGACCAAAACTGCCGCTGGCCCCACATCTGCAATCGATGCCGCGGCCCTCACCCAGCAACAAATTGCCCAAGGCTTAAACAATAACTTCAACCCATTACCCGCCTTTTCAAAGACTCCTGTTAATGCAAACCTTTTACGTAAGGAATTAACTGCTTATCCTGACCAATTCTTTGTTGACAATTTGATCATCAGTTTCGAGCACGGTTTTTCAATTGGCTATTCAGGCCCGGAATTTTGTAATATTGCACCTAATTTGCAGTCTGCCTCTTCAAATCCAACAGCGATCTTCAATTGCATATCTGAGGAGTTAAAGCAGAAACGGATGTCGGGCCCTTTTACTAGCCCACCATTGCCAAACTTTCGTACGTCACCCATCGGTGTGGTTCCCAAGAAAGACAGCAATAAATTTCGTATGATTACTGACCTGTCCTCGCCAAAGGGCATTTCGATCAATGACTTTATAAATGATTCCGAAGCTTCCGTAGCTTTCAACAATTTTGATTCAGCTGTTTCCATCGTGTCCAGCCTGGGAAGGGGGGCACTCATGGCCAAATTGGACATAAAGAGTGCATTTCGTATCTGTCCGGTAAGACAAGAGGACTGGCATTATTTAGGTTTCTCGTTTATGGGTCTCTATTTCGTCGACTTATGCCTCCCGTTTGGCCTTCGCTCCTCTGTGGAGCGCTTTACACAGTTATCGGACTCTCTTCTTTGGATCATGAAAAACAACCACAAAATAGTAAACTGCACTCATTATTTGGACGACTTTTTCTTGGCTGGACCCCCGTCTTCACCCCAGTGTCATGAAGAAATGCAAAAGACAATATCATTGTTTAACAACTTGGGCGTTCCCTTGGCTCCTGAAAAAATCGTAGGCCCACTAACTAAGCTCACATTCCTGGGGATAGAAATAGACTCACAAACAATGTCACTGAGGTTACCAGAAGACAAGCTATCCACCCTCGTGGCAATGCTACAGAAATGGTCGAATTTGAAAAAATGTACGAAAAGAGATCTGCTTTCATTGATTGGAAAACTTTCGTTCGCCTCTAAAGTGATCCCATCCGGTCGAATGTTTATCAGACGCCTCATAGACTTATCAACGACTGTCGAAAGATTGTCCCATCGAATCTCCCTAAATTCTGAAGCAAAGAAGGACATCTCTTGGTGGGCGAAATTCCTACCCACCTGGAACGGAAAGTATAAAATTCTTGATTCATCAACCACCCCCTGCCACCAGTTACATATTTATACTGACGCTTCAGGGGAAATAGGGTTTGGGATCTATAACAATGGTCGATGGGTATCTAAAACATGGCCGAATGAACACAAACAAAAATCTATCCAATGGAAAGAGATCTTTCCCGTCTACGTTTGTTGTTACTTGTGGGGCAAAGAATTCCACGGAAAACGCTTACTTTTTCACTGTGATAACCTGGCTGTCGTGAACATTTGGTCCGCCCAGTCATGCAAATCGCCAGAAATTATGGCTGTTTTGAGAAAACTTTTCTACATAGCAGCACAGCATGAATTCACTGTTAACATAAAACACATACCAGGAGTAAACAATGTCTTAGCAGACTGCCTTTCTCGTTCCCAGATAAGAAAATTTTTCACACTGGCGCCCTCGGCGAAATCCCACCCAGCAGAAGTCCCAGACGAACTCTGGAAAGTTTAGAACAAGACAGTCGCTTCCTTCAATTTATGTCTATTGCCAATTCGTCGAGAAGAGTATATGCCCAAGGTCAGTCTAGCTTCAGTTCATTCTGTTCTGGTTTGCAAATTCGACCTTATCCTCTGTCACAACACAATTTGTGCCTGTTTACCACCTACCTGGCCCGGACTTTGAGTTACTCTACAATCCGGACATACTTAGCTGCTGTCCGCTTTCGAAACATAGAACTAGGTTTCTACTCAAACTTCGAACCCATGCAAAATTTGCAGATGCTACTGCGTGGGATTAAACGCGTCAAAGGCATATCACTAAGGCCCAGCCGCCTGCCAATAACGTTAAACATCATGAAAATCTTGAAGTTGAATTTGAGAAAAACACCTCTTTGCGTGCAAGACAAACTCATGCTCTGGGCTGCGTTCACAACAGCCTTTTTTGGCCTATTGCGTTCCTCTGAATTTTGTTGTGAAAGCAAATCCACTTATAACCCGAATTCAACACTACTCCTAAGGGACGTTATCCTAAGTGAAAACGTGGCAAAGATACAAATTAAGGTTTCAAAAGCCGATCCTTTCCGGAATGGTCACGAAGTTCGCCTCGCAGCATCCCAGTCATCTGTCTGTGCATTCCGAGCACTCAATAAATACATGACGTTTTGCTCTTGCCCAACTGCCCCGTTGTTTGCCTTCAGTGACTCAACGTATCTCACTCGTCAAAGAGTGACGAAGTCATTACAGAGCCTATTAGGCCCAAGTTTTCCTGATGTCGATCGATATTCGTCCCACAGCTTCAGGATTGGTGGTGCAACATCCGCAGCAGCAGCAGACTTACCAGACTGGCTGATTAAAACTCTTGGCCGTTGGTCAAGCAACTGCTACGAACGTTATATCCGTAACCCTACAAACATCATAGATAATGTTCCTTATATTCTAGCTCATCGTTAGGTTCGTAAGTCACATAGGGCCCACCTCCCTTTTAACACAGGGTTAGCCAGCTCCGGGGCGTATCTTGGCGTATCTTGGCGGTTAGGCCACCAAATCTGGTGGCGAAAGGTAGTTTAGAAATATGTAGGCCTGAGAATCTCATCACCTAATTTAAGCCAGTTTCTGTATTTTCCGTAGTTTTTCGTGGCTCTCGAGGAGTCGCCACCGTTAAAGCAGTTTTTTATATAGGGACATGTCTTAGAGCCTTCTGTGCAGGACTACAGAGGACCTGAGGGCAGGCAACCCCTGCAGCTGGCCTCTCAAGTACCTGCAATGGGAGACCAAAACTGAATTTAGCATTAAAAGTTGGGGTCATCGATACCTCGGGTACTTCATGGCAGGATAAAACGTACCTCTCATGCTGACCCAGGGGATCACAGTTACAAACGATAGCTTAGTACATTTTATGCCTGATACGACCCCAAGAGCTGCCAAAAAAGTATATCTGGTGTTTCTGAGTCTATCTGCGGTTTGGACTTTAGGGGTTTGGGGGGCCGCAGGGGAGTTAATCCACGATTTACGGAGTAAATGAAAGATTAACGCCCCAGGCCCCACTGCAGCAAGTGTACCAGGCCCAGTCCCCCTCCCTTATGTCTGAATAAAGCAGCCATATGTAGGTCCAGGGATCTCGCTCATGCGTCACGCTATTCACTTGTTCACATTCCTGCTCGGAGTCAGCCGTACAAGTTCTTCCCTCCCGCCCACCCCTTTTATTAGGGTTGGTTTCTCGCCACAGCGGGTCCCTATCCACCCTCTAAGCCCGCACGGGTCGTATTGGCTATTGCTACAAACATTAAGCCCCGACTCCCTACCCCGTTACTCTTCATGGCCCCACAATCAGCTTCACCAATTTCGGGTAACAGTTCTGTCTCTATCCTAGCCTACCCGGGCGGTTAGGCCACCAAATCTGGTGGCGAAAGGTAGTTTAGAAATATGTAGGCCTGAGAATCTCATCACCTAATTTAAGCCAGTTTCTGTATTTTCGTAGTTTTTCGTGGCTCTCGAGGAGTCGCCACCGTTAAAGCAGTTTTTTATATAGGGACATGTCTTAGAGCCTTCTGTGCAGGACTACAGAGGACCTGAGGGCAGGCAACCCCTGCAGCTGGCCTCTCAAGTACCTGCAATGGGAGACCAAAACTGAATTTAGCATTAAAAGTTGGGGTCATCGATACCTCGGGTACTTCATGGCAGGACAAAACGTACCTCTCATGCTGACCCAGGGGATCACAGTTACAAACGATAGCTTAGTACATTTTATGCCTGATACGACCCCAAGAGCTGCCAAAAAAGTATATCTGGTGTTTCTGAGTCTATCTGCGGTTTGGACTTTAGGGGTTTGGGGGGCCGCAGGGGAGTTAATCCACGATTTACGGAGTAAATTCTTTCTTTGGACCAATTGCTTGCTAAAAAAGATCCATGGTCAAGTACAAAGGTACCTACAATCAGTTACAAAATTGTTGAGCCACCCCCAGATTTTCAGTTTTTTGCCCCTGTATTCCCCTCCCCCCTAGTCAACGTTGCAGATCCACAAAAAGTTGCCGAGTCTCGCGTGTCATCTGGATCAGGTACTTTTTTTCAAAACAACATTGACAAGGGGGGAAGGGGGGACGAAAATTTCATTTTTTCAAGGGTGGCTCAACAATTTTGTAACTGATTGTAGACGAAAAGAAATTACTGTATAGATGCGAATCTGGCTTCGCGCTCATCACTCAACAGACACCTGCCTATCTTACTTGAGTGATAAGATCCTTCAAGGATTTGAAGCTAAGATGTTTACAGGTATTGTCTTAATGGACCTTCAAAAAGCATTTGACACAATTGACCACGAAATTTTCCTAGACAAAATGACTCGCCTTGGCTTTAGTAATTCTACCATATTATGGTTTAAATGTTACCCTCAGGACCTATCGTTTACTGTCAACATAGGAGAGGAATACTCAAATCATGGAAATCTGTCATGCGGGGTTTCTCAGGGGTTAATTCTTGGTCCACTCATATTTCTTCTTTACGTGAATGTTATGGCAGGGGTGGTTGACTGTGACCTGCTTTTGTACGCAGATGATTGTTGCTTAATATTTAGAGACAAAAGCATCGAGCAAATAGAAATAAACTTAAATAGAAATTTTAACACGCTCTGCGATTGGTTCTTAGAAAACAGGCTGAGTATTCATTTTGGAGGAGACAAAACTAAGTCCATTCTTTTTGGACGCAAAAATTGCAAGAACCTTAAAAAGCTAGGTATCAGGAGAGGTGACACAATGATCAAACAACATTCACCGATCACATATCTGGGGTGTTTCCTGGATGAAAATCTCTCTGGGGAGTCAATGGCAACTAGGATGCTTGGAAAGATAAATGGCAAGCTAAATTTTTGTACAGAAAACAAAACTTCCTGTATGGCTCCCTTCGAAGAGTGCTTTTTGAATGCCCTTATTCAACCCCATTTTGATTACGCATGCACCTCGTGGTACCCAATGTTGAAATAAGAGGCTCTCCAAAAAAATCAAAGCTGCTCAAAACAAATGCATTCGCCTTTACCTGAATTTAAAAAATACAGCTCATATAGAATTTAAGGCTATAAATTGGCTCCCCACAAAGAATAGGATGGATCAATGTGTTTGTGTTAATGTAATGAAATTCATTAATGGAACTGTCCCAGCTTACAGTGCCGAGATAAACCATCCAGCCAACCTAGGCCGAATGCCGCGAAAATCTAAGTTTAAATTAGAAGTTCCACTTCGCAAAAGTACATCTTGACAAAAATGCTTATCTTACCTCGGGTCGAAAATATGGAATAGTCTTCCATCTGACTTAAAATCAGCTAACAATCCGAATACAGTCAAACATAAGATCAAAGAAAGTTTTTCCAAAAAATACAAAAAGAGGAAGATGACATCTTCTATTAAGACCCTTCCTCATCTCTCCCAACCATGTTTCCGCCGCACAAACCTTGTTTCGTACTGATAACAACTACAGTACTTTCCTGTTATTTCTTTATTCTATTATTTTTATTTATTTATTTTTTTTGGTTAAACCAGCACCTCTAAGGGGACCATTATGGGAATAAGGTCAGCTTGACCCTTTAATACTATCCATGCCACTGTAATTAGGGGTGTTTTCTTTTTTACTTCTTTAAACCTTAATGTTTGTATTGTATCTATTTTTTATATTTATTATGATAACTTGTATATATTTTTTTGTGGCAAATGATACATACATACATACATACATACATACATACATACATACATACATACATACATACATACATACATACATACATACATACATACATACATACATACATACATACATACATACATACATACATACATACATACATACATACATACATACATACATACATACATACATACATACATACATATATACATCCATACATACATACATACATACATACATACATACATACATATATACATACATACATACATACATACATACATACATACATACATACATACATACATACATACATACATACACACACATACATACATACATACATACATACATACATACATACATACATACATACATACATACATACATACATACATACATACATACATACATACATACATACATACATACATACATACATACATACATTATTGATTTGTTAATGCAGGTCATATTTCGAGTCAGCTTAAGAAGCTGATGTGGACCTGCAAAGTAAAGGTAAAACTTAACAATAGACGATTCCACAAAAAATGGTGGACCTCATTTCACGCAATGCAGGATAGGAATATGCCCCCTAGCAACGCATAGCTACCAAAACTAACGACCGCAGCATAAAATCTTGACCGCAGCTGCGACAGATTTAGGCCTTCGCAGTTTTAACGTGAAATCTACGCACTAACAAGTCTTCATTCTCAATTTTACGGAAAAGTCGTTTTAGTATAGTTAGTCATTCATCATAAATAATCACAGTTCAAGTTAAGTTCAGTTTACAGTATCAAGATGTAATGAGCAGCTATTTTCGTCGTTTCGTTGTACGTTTCAAGAAGATTTTCGAGAAGATTGTTTTGTTTATTTTGATTTACTTCCTCAAAAATGGACTAGTTGTCAATAAAGCTTACCGAAGAAGAGATCAATTTGGACTTTGTTTACTTCCCAAGAGGATGCCGAAAAAGCGAAAGTGTATTCTACCGTTTTGCCCGACCCGCGGCACCAAAGTAGAAAGAAAGGGAACTTTGCTATATTCGTTTCCAACAGAAGATAATTTGCGAGAGGAATGGAAGGCTTAGATAGGAAAAGTGCTCGGAAAAGGAAGTAACTGGAAGGTGGAAAAGAAGGACTATGTGTGCAGTTTGCATTTTCTAGGTGGCAGAAAACTCGGAGGAAACAAGATTCCAACTATTTTTTGTCAGACGACTAGGGAAAGCAGCGACGAAGCCCCCATATTAGATAAATATAAGGAAAATGAAGAAAACGTACAAACCAGTATTGAGAGCGAGGAGAATGATGATGCAGAAAATGAGAATCAAAACCCCTTGGATCATCATCTTTTCTCTGATGATTTACTGGATTCAACTGAGAGCACTGAAAATACACCCAAGCCTAGCTTTGCAATTATGGCGAGGAAAGAAATTATTATAGAGAGAGAGAACAATGAGCATGTTTCAGCAGTAGAAAGACCTTTGCAAGCAAGACAAAAATTTATGCGCGTCGAAGATTATAAGGATGACGACAGTGCAATAAAGCTATACATAAATTTGCCAGATTATGCGACATTCATTGCACTTTATAACTTTGCGAAGCCAAAAGATGGTTACTCCCTTAACTATCATAACAACGAAGAGGACAACAAAAGAGCCAGCGAGCAAAAAAATAAGAAAGGTCGTCCGAGGGTCCTTTCAGAAGCAAATGAACTCTTTCTAACTCTTTGTCGTTTGCGTCTGCATCTTCTCGAGGAAGATCTTAAACACAGATTCGGTATATCTCTTTCTACAGTTTCAGAAATTTTCCTCACCGGCTTGATCGTCTTCATTATTGCTTGAATTCCTTGGATCAAATCCCCGGCCTTGAAGATGGATTAAGGCATTTGATGCCAGAAAGTTTCAAAGGATACTATGAGGACATCGATATGATACTTGACTGTACGGAGATAAATATTCAGAGGCCATCAAATCCAAAAACTCAGAGTGCCACATGGTCCGAATACAAGCTGGCAAAG
The DNA here is from genome assembly GCA_964019985.1 of Aurelia sp. 4 Dawson et al 2005. Lineage (NCBI taxonomy): Eukaryota > Metazoa > Cnidaria > Scyphozoa > Semaeostomeae > Ulmaridae > Aurelia > Aurelia sp. 4 Dawson et al 2005. Next base: position 8,785,141 of record OZ026507.1, on the reverse strand, counting down.
TTTTAATTGGTTTGTCTCCTGTTGAGTTTCCACGATTTGTTTCAGATGTGTATCCAGGCAGCATCTCAGATGATGATATCACCGCAGTCAGTGGAATCTTGAAGTTGGCCAGAAGAAGTAAGGGGTGGCTTGGAGATAAAGGTTAGCAGTGCGATGGTGATAAATTTGGCCTCATCATTGAAACTCCAGATCGGCTGGAAGGCAAGACCCAATTTTCTGAGGCAGAAGATATGAAAAACAGGCAAATCTCTCGGTTGAGAATTCATGTTGAAAGAGTCATCAGGTGGATGAAAGTATTCGCCATCCTGAAAATCGCAATTTCAATTCGTTATGCCAATGAATAGAACAAGTTGCGATGAATAGAACAAGTTGCGATGGCGGCCGGACGTGAATCTACGAGCTCTGACAGCCAAAGAAATCTCGATCCAAATTGCGATGCTAGCAGAGTTATAGTCGACGTGTTGGGAAAACTCGAAAGATGGTCAAAGGGTAGAGATATAGACAGTGTTGTGAAACGGTGTGAAAAGGACAACGGCTGGGATAGAAATGAAACAATGAAAGCGATTGAAGCAGCCATGCAGCAAGGCCTAATAGAGGAAGCAACATTCAACGGCAATGTAACCCTGAGAGAATGCCAGCAAGACACTCCAAAGGTAACATTCGGCGATAAAAAAGGTGTGTACAGACCCAAACCACATCTAACGACAGTTTTTACGATGATTTTATCGATTTTAAGGAAACCATTTGGAATGAAGTTGCCAAACTCAAATGTGAAATTGGCTCTGAGCGCAATACTTGTCGATGCAACCCCGACTTGCCTGCAGAAACGGCTTCAAAAGCTTTATATGAGAAAATAATTTCATCCCTTGAAAAGCAGTTGGACGAAAAGCAACGGATCATCGAGTCTTTGCTATCCCAGGACCACCTCCCCCCTCGAAAATTATCCCCCCTCGACAAGATGCCACAGTCCTCCCCTGATGGAAATTAGCCAAAGTGTAAACAACACCAAAGAAAGCGAATCTTTTTCTATTGAAATCGAAAGTAAAACAGCGAAAGAGAACAGCAATGGGGAAAAGAAAAAGAAGAAAAAGAAGAATAAGAAAAATAATGAAAGCAAAAAAGAGCCTGCAATATCATCAAATTCAAAGAATATGAGTCTCAGTGAGCCAATGCCTACGCCAAATCCAACAAATATTGTCCCAACTGGATCAGTGACAGCATCAAATCCAAAAAATATGGTCACAAATGAAAGTGGAATAGCATCAAATCCAATAGATTTAGTCCCCAGTGAGCCCGAGAGTGCATCAAACCAAAAGGAAGCCCCAGATGAGCCCTCAACATCATCAAATTCCGCAGCGATAAAACATCACACAAAAAACACTCAAAGAAACAATAGAAATGATAGAATGAATATTACCATCATAGGAGATTCTCTCCTCAAGGGTATTGAACAAAATGGCCTCAGTCGGAAACATAACATACGTGTTCGATCACACCCAGGTGCAAATTCTACGGATATCACTGATCATATAAAGCCAGCTCTACGACGAAAACCAGATGGTATAGTACTTCACCATGGAACAAACGATATAACCGAGGATATGGATACATGCAAGATACTCAAAGAAACAATTGAAACGATTCGGAAGGAAAGTCCTCAAACTGTGATTTGCGTTTCTGCCTTGATTACAAGAAATGACAAACCAGGGCTTGCAGCAAAGGTGGAAGACACCAACAGACGCTTGAAGGCTCTGTGCATTGAAGAAAAAATTGAAATGATTGACAACTCAAATATTGATGAATCGTGTCTAAATCATGGGAAGCTACACCTAAACCGGAAAGGTAATGCACTCTTTGCAAGAAATCTACTTAATTATATCAACAACTTTTGAAGGGACCACACCCGGACATTTTTATCGAAATATAACTATGACACGCATGACCATGGGGCAGGGGCAAATGACCAAACAGAAACTTCTGAGGTGGCGGAAACAGACAGCCCTACCTATGAGGACAATGATCCATTCCAAAAGTTAAAAGCATTAAGGAATAAGCATCCCAAAAATATTATTATAAGCTACATCAATATGAACTCCATTAGGAACAAATTCACAAACTTTGCCAGTCTCATACAAAACTCGGTTGATGTTTTGGTGATTGCTGAAACGAAATTGGATGCTTCCTTTCCAACGTCTCAATTTGAAATACCGGGGTTTAAAACACCGTACAGACTGGATGTATCCTCGAGCTCAGGGGAACTTTTGGTCTACGTTACAGACCGGATTGTCTCCAGGGGGCTCTGGGGTGCACCAGTCCAAGGTGATATCCAGGTGATTCCTGTTGAGTTAAACTTGAGGAAAGACAAATGGTTGTTGCTCGCGTCCTATCGGCCTCCGTGTCAAAATCAAAAATACTTCTTAGATAATATGGAGACATTGATTGATTTCCATTCCAAATCTTCAGGGAAACTATTGATACTCGGTGACTTGAACATGGAAGTACATGAATCTTCGTTGAAAACATTTATCGAAGAACGGGAGCTATATAGTATGATAAAAACACCTACCTGCTTCAAAAGCGTCCACGGTAGATGTATTGATTTATTGCTAACAAATTCGAAATACAGTTTCCAAAAAAGTCAGTCTTTTGAGACAGGTTTCAGCGATTTTCATCATATGATTTACACAATTCTGAAAACAACTTATGTTAAGAAAGAACCAAAAATTATCAAATATAGAAATTATGAAGAATTTTCTCATGAAGAGTTTCTAGCCGAAGTCAATAATAGCCTCCAAACGAGTAAACCAGAAAGCTACGATGAATTCGAAGAGATCATAGTAAAAATCCTAGATAAACATGCTCCCATAAAAACGGCTGTAGTCAGAGGAAACAATAAGCCTCACATGACTAAGGCGCTGAAGAAAGCCATGATGAATAGGACAAGGCTAAAAAACATTGCAAATAAAACCAAACGACCGGAGGATATAGACAGATACAAGGCTCAACGAAATCTAGTAGTTAAACTGAATAGGAAAGAAAAAAGAAATTTCTTTGCCCACCTCGACCCTGTCACTGTTGGAAAGGAAAAATCCTTTTGGAAAACTTTCAAGCCCCTTTTCTCAGAAAAGTCTAGCAATGGCAGCCAAAAAATAATACTTGTCGAGAATGAAATTATCATAGATGATGAAACTGAAATAAGCAATCTCTTTAACACTTATTTCGTGAACATAATTGATACTTTGCCCATTGACAGAACGGTGTCTTTACTTGAAGCCCCCAATGCTTCAAATGATATAGTGGCAGATGCGATCAAAAAATACGAAAATCATCCTTGTATTACAAAAATAAAACAACACTTGACTGGAAATGAAGTATTCGAATTCAAGAGTGTCAGTCCCTTGGAGGTTTGGGAGGAAATCAATAAATTAGATAAATCCAAAAAGACCAGCGGCGAGATTTCCACTGATGTTGTTAAATTGATATCAGGGTGTTCCTTAGAACACATAACTTATTTCATAAATAAGATGTTCTCAAGTAATGAATTCCCCGGAAAACTTAAACTGGCTGATGTCTCCCCGATCTTTAAATGTGGTGAGAGTACACAGAAGGCAAACTTTCGGCCAATAAGTGTCCTGTCGGCACTTTCCAAAGTGTTTGAGCGCATCATGTCTAAACAGATACAGCCATTTACTTCTAAGTTCCTTTCTAGTTTGCAATGCGCTTTTCGAAATGGGCACAGTACACAGCATGCGCTTTTCCGACTTATTGAGACTTGTCGAAAGACACTTGATGAAAAAGGGGTAGTGGGGATGGTGCTAATGGACTTGTCTAAGGCATATGATTGTCTTCCACATGATTTACTCATAGCCAAACTTGCAGCCTATGGGTTTGGGCCAAACAGTCTTGCACTAATCTCAAACTATCTCTCACAAAGAAAACAGCGCGTGAAAGTAGGTTCAACATTCAGTGAATGGCAAGAAATAGTGTCAGGAGTTCCACAGGGCTCAGTTCTCGGTCCACTGTTCTTCAATATCTTTGTCAATGACTTCATCTTCGCTATGAAGTCCTCCCATGTCTGCAATTTTGCAGATGATAATACCGTGTATGCATGTGACAAAGATGTCGAGTCAGTGGCAATGAGACTTGAGGATGACATCTCTAGAGCTCTTGACTGGTTCAAAGATAACAGAATGGTGGCAAATCCCAAAAAATTTCAAGTAATGTTTCTTGGCCTAAAGCAGCATCAAGAATTTTTCTTAGAAATAGAAAACAAATCAATTGATGTGACAAGGTCTGTCAAACTACTTGGGGTAAGTGTTGACGATGAGCTGAAATTTGACAAGCACGTGAAAACACTGTGCCAAAAAGTTAGCAGAAAAGTCAGTGCGTTTTCAAGGGTCGCACCTTACATCGACGAAAAGAAAGGGAAGATCCTGTACAATACATTCATAATGTCAAATTTCAAGTATTGTCCACTTGTCTGGATGTTTTGCGGTAAAACGCAAAACAAAGAAATAGACAGAGTTCACAAAAGAGCCTTGAGAATACTTCTTGAAGACTATACATCGAGCTTCGATGAGCTTCTTCAAAAGATTGATGACACTAGGGTCCATGTAAAAAATCTACGAAACTTGATGGTAGAAATATACAAGTGCTTATCGTGCGAAAATCCCTCCTTTATGTGGAATATTTTCCAGCGAAAAGACCTTGGGTATAATCTAAGATCAGGTTCACTGCTAATGCTGCCACAAGCAAAAACGACAACTTATGGGACCAGTTCGTTGACCTTTAGAGGTAGCATCCTCTGGAACAGCCTACCTGACGCTATAAAAAGCTCACCATCTGTTGTATATTTCAAAAGATCGATAAAAGAATGGAAGGGTGAAAATTGTACATGCAAAAATTGCTGTTGAGAACAACATCTTGGAAATCCCTCCGTAAAAAATTAATTATGTAAATCATGTATATCGATGTAAATATACTTATTTTCTTTAAATTATTGTAAATTTTTCCTTTGTAGATAGTTGGTTTGAATTAGCTAATTGTATTTAAGCTATTGTAAATACCAACTATAAAGAATTTAATAAAAAAAAATAAAATAAAATAATAAAAAGTTTCGAAAATTGTAAATGTTTGTGCTAGTATAACTGCAATTCTCCCTCCTCTCATCAAAGATACAGACGTCTCTTTTTGCGAAGAGTAGTAACATGTGACTTCGGCCTCTTCGCTTTGAGATAGCCAATGAGCGAGCAGTTATGTGCGGCATTTCGATTTTCAAATTACAAAATTTGAGTTACCGTTGTTTCATTTCTACGCACGGGGGTTGCCACATCAGCACAGTACAGCCACTTCATCACCGGAAAAATATAGCTTAAGAAACCATTTATCTTAATAAAAGTAATCTTTAGCACAGTTTTACTTCATTTTCACTTGTTTCCTGGTGTCTAAAATTGCAAGGCCTTCAAAAGACTTTTAAGAGTGTTCACGAGGGGAAATGTCTGATAATTTCCAAAAAACTTTCATCATGCGTATCTTATCTTAAAATTTGTTGTGATCAGTGTCATGCGAAGTTCTAGCAAATCATTCCGTCATTCACGTGATTCTGTGCTCTCATATCTCAAAAAATTAAGAGGCTTCAATGCCTGTTTCTGTGAAACTCCGTGTAGTTTTTTATTTTGAACAAACCATTGCAATCTAAATCTATTTTTACGTAAAAAAAATGACAAGAAAAATAAACATATACCGCAATTCCTCGAATAAGCCCCCACCTTCGAAGAGCTTTCTGTGAAGTAAGTCTAAGCCCTCAAATATGCCCTCATGGGGGTTAATCGATTAAAAGCTGTTTGTTATTTCAGTGAATACTCCGGATTCTCTATTTTGATAGACTTTCTCCATTTCTAAATGTTTTGTACTGTTAGATAAGCCCCAACATCTCGAATAAGCCCCCAACCCAAAATATCCTTTGCAAAATAAGCCCCTGGGGGTTTACCAGTGGGGTTTACTTGAGGACTTACGCTATGCCTAACCTGAAAGCCCTTTTATCAACAACAAGGTCATTGAGCCTCAGAAGTATTTGTTGCTGAAGACACGGTACTGCACTTGCCCACTTGCCCGCACTTGCAAGGCAGTTATTGCGACATTAAAGTTTAGCACCTTTTGCAAAAAGAGTTTCAAAAGGTTATTGCGATTGCCTAAAATCTTTTACTTGCCATGAAGCCATGAATTCTGGAAGCAACGCCGAGCATTCAAGGGGAAGGGTTGGGGATATTGCTGCTCCTTGACTTACAGTATCTATTAGAATCTGAGGGAGAAAATTCTGAGAAGGCCACAAAATTACTTTGATCATAAATTTCCTTGTACCAAACTTTCTCAAAGATTTGTGTTTCGTTGCATCACCAGATAAAATATATTTACGATAAAGAATTGTTGCAAGCAATCGAATCATTTTCAAATTGCATCAAGAATCATGAGACAATAGATGTGTTGTTTACAGTTTCTTTGGATTTCTCCTTTTTATCTCATTGGTGGAGAATGAATTATGCTGTCTTTCAAACGGGGGCGCAAGGGGGGGGGCATTGTTGAAGGAATTTCTTTGCAAGAACTCGACTGTTAGATCGTTAGATTGTAAAGGGAATAGACATAGCTATATCTCGTAGCCGCTAGAAACTGCCGCAAATCCATAGTTTCTTTAGCTATGCGTCTAAGTTGTCGAGTACAATGGACTATATTTTTTACCTGGCCCGGGCCAGCTTTTAACTATGTCGATTCCCTTTAAGAATTGAGTACTGGATAAACATTGTTGGCAACTTATCAGAAAGAATGATAAGCATATTACCCATTCCATCTTTTCTTGTACTTGTTTCTAAGTTCTCATTTAGGAGATTCCCCCCAGATTCGATGCAGATCGAGCACAGAAAATTTCGTGCCGACAAAGAATTTTAAGAAACTTTCAATGCTTTGTTCCAATTCTTAGTTTCTTGCAAAGCTATGCTCTTGGAAAGATAATTTTGTAAGAGGAAACCATTCATGAGGTGAGCCCCCCTTGAACTGATTTTAAAAAGAATAATTTTGAAAACAGTTTCAAGAGGTAATTACGTGGCAATCGAACGCTGACGAAATTCAGTAGTTCAGTAAGCTTCTCAAATGTGGATGTAGGAACGAACAAGCCACATGTTGCAAAACAAGAATACAGTACACAGTTGTGGCACGATCATAGGAAAACTTCAACTGTTTCTTTCGCAATATTGCCTGCCCACTGACGCAATGGCAGAATAGCCTGGAAATCAATGTTTCCTTTGATCAAAGAAAGCTGACTTGCAAATGTGTTACCAGAAGCATGATACTTGGGCTCTTTGCATGAGTGAAGAGCTTTGCAAGTCGACTCGAGTGCTTCGATAAACATCTCGTTCCTCTTTATCAAAAACAACGCAAATGTGTTCATCTCTGGATGGTAGGACATGAGGATGGCTGCAGTGATCTCAGGCAGACAACACATTTGCCACTGGCACTGAACAATGTGAGCAGCAGTAACAGCTTGCAACGGTTCTGCACCACCAAATGCACGTGTTTTGATTTCTAGGATGAAATTTCCAGCAATCGGGATAAGAGTACCACTAATATCTTTTAAAAAGAATTGATTTGAAACGAACGTACGATCAGGGGAGGCTCCAAAAATCTCAGGATGACGTTGGTGATGCACAAATGGACCTTTATTTGAGATTTAAGCCAGATATCTCATAGAAGTGATTTGCTGCTTCTTGCTCGAAAATGATTCCCCGATCAAAATTAGCAAATTGCTTTCTCTCCTCTTCAATTTTTTCTTCGTACATTACACCACGATAGCAGAAACTGTGTTGTTCCACTAAGACCAACTAAAGCAGGCAGCTTCGAGGAGCTTATTTTGCCAACTCGGAGTTGGTGCCAAGCTTTGCTGCCTTGCTTTGGAGCATCAATCATTTCATTTGAATTGACGCGAGAGACATGTTGTTTTGCTTGACAAGTCTCCACCATCGGTGTTGATTGTGCTGCTGACAATGATTCGACTTTATGGCTGGATTTTAAAACATAAAGCAAGGTACTGGCAGAGCTGGATTGGTCAAGATCATATTCAAGTTTTGTGAAATCTGCTTTACTTATAGCTGGCTCTTCAATTGGCATGGAGGAATAGGAAGAATTTGTTTCACAAGGAAGTTTTCTTTTTCGGCCACCTTCAACATCCCTATCCAGTTTCTGGCAACTAAACGTGATGTCCTGTTGGGAACACGCTTCAATTTTTCCTTTTCTGGGTCTTGTTCAGCACGAAGAGAAGGTAAGCCCCATTGTTGTTTGATTTGTGTACATGTTAGGGTTTGGGGCAGTGCAGCTTTCTTCGTCATAACAGAGTCTGTCAATTTATAGGCAAGGGCTGCGACATGTTTACAATATTTTTGCTTTCCTGCTGGGCAGTTATCATCTTTTGCCCGTAATATCTCGCCTGAATCTCGCCTCGATTGAGTTAAGGATAGTACAGTGATAAAGGGCCCCCACCATGACTGATTCTTTTTGAGGACTTCATCGAAGGTCTAGTGCACCCTCCCAGAACGAAATATTTTCGCTGTATGGTCGCAACTCTCATTGGTTTCCCACTTGTTTCAAGTTTCAAGGTTTTAGAAAAAGTAAATCCTTATTTGATGTGCTTCGCATCGCCACTTTTTTCAAAATACTTTTCTACACCAGAGTGCATGATTTTATTTCTTGGAATTTCGGCTAAGCTTTGAGTCCACTTTAGGTCTTCTATGAACGACAAATTTGCAAATATTTCCTTGATTTCCAGCATTTCGCTTGTCAAACTTTCTTTTAACTTTGCACTGATGGCCACTGATGTGAACTCCACCGTCAGGGTCTGTGAGTCGTTCCTTATCCCATCCATTGTCAATGGATAATTGAACTCTGAAAAGAAGTAAAAAGTAACTGTCAGAAATCCTTTTCATCATTAATTGTGTAAAAATCTGACAGTAAACAAAGCGAAGTTTTAGAATTTTGCAGTGACAATTTTAGGCAGAGGTCAATCGAAATAAAAAGTGGAGAAGATATCGTGAAAAAAATTTCTCTTTTCACGTAATTCTTTCGCAGACAATTTGCCGAGTCCTCGGGTCTTTCGGCATTTTAGCCATCTTATTGCATCATGCTTTGACAGATTTGATACTTCTCCAACAAGGTTTGCTTTAGGAATCTCTTCTTCGGTAAGCTTTATTGACAAATAGTCCATTTTTGAGGAAGTAAATCAAAATAAACAAAACAATCTTCTCGAAAATCTTCTTGAAACGTACAACGAAACGACGAAAATAGCTGCTCACTACATCTTGATATTGTAAACTAAACTTAACTTGAACTGTGATTATTTATGATGAATGACTAACTATACTAAAGCGACTTTTCCTTAAAATCGAGAATGAAGACTTGTTAGTGCGTAGATTTCACGATGAAATTGCGAAGGCCTAAATCCGTCGCAGCTGCGTTCAAGATTTTATGCTGCGGTCGTTAGTTTTGGTAGCTATGCGTTGCTAGGGGGCATATTCCTATCATGCATTGCGTGAAATGAGGTCCGCCATCTTTTGCGGAATCGTCTATTTGATTACTTAGTTTAAAAATAGTTCTAAAATAATTAAAATGATTATCTCTTTGTTTGAATGATAAATTATTAAAAGATATTCGTTCTAAAGTTTTGCTGTTTTTTGGCAATCTCTTTTTAAAACTGTCATAGCTAGTGACCTTTGGGTCTACAGGTAGGTTGTTCCATACAAGTGCTGCTCTATACTTAAAAGAGCTTCTTTCGATGTTCGATCTCGGACGTGGTAATATGAACTGGATATCGTCTCTCATATCTCGTGTATAGTCTTCCTTTTTGAACAGGCTTTGGATCTCTTCGATTATATTATTACTATAAACTTGGTGTGAAGGCATGCAAGTCTCCTTTTGTACATATATTCCAAGTCTTTCCATTTTACAGTTGTTAAAACATCCTAATTCTTTACTGTTTTTGGAACTCTATTCATTATTCGTGCAGCTCTGATATGGCATGACTCTAAGTCATTCATTTTAGAACAGATGTTGCTACCCCAAACAGAAATCCCATAAATAACTGCAGGCAGAATAGCTTTAAAATAAACAGTAGACAGCACTTCTTTGGGTAGATATCTCATCAACTTTAATTTCTTTATTTTACAACTCATGTCTGTCTTTTCTTTCTCTATCTGCAGTTTCCAAGAGAGTTGGCTATCTAGTATCATTCCTAGGCATTTCGATTTTTCAACAAATTTGATATCATTATTTCCAAGCTTAACTTGCTTCAAGGGACCGATAAATTTATTTTTTGTTAGCAACAGAATTTCTGACTTCTTTGGATGGATGACGAGGCCATTGTTTTGGCTCCATTGTCCCATTTCATCAACAGTTACCTGTAAATCTTCTATGAACTCATCCACGGTGTCCCCTATACAAAAGCATTCAGTATCATCTGCAAACATATGTACAGTTGCCCTTGAAGTGCAATCAGGAAGATCATTCACATGCATAGAAAAATGCCTTGGGCCAATGAGTGAACCCTGTGGGACGCCATAGCTAACAGGTTCCTCTTGTGAACGGGAACTGTTTATTGCAACAAACTGTCTTCTGTTAGTTAGGTAATTTTCCATTGTATAGTAAGAGTTTCCACTTATGCCAGCAGCTTTTATTTTCACCAAGACAGTATTGTGGTTAATAGAGTCAAATGCCTTTCTAAAATCTAAGAATAGAACTCCCACAACCTTACCATTTTCTATTTCTTGCTTCCACCTTTCTGTAAGGAATAACATTAAAAGCTCTGTAGATCTGCCTGGCTTAAAAGCCCATTGATGTCTGCTCGATATTCCTTGTGAAATTACATGATTGTCAATGTCTTTGCACAAAATTCCCTCAAAGACTTTACTTGGAATAGACAGGAGAGATATTGCCCTGAAGTTTTCTCTCTCCATCTTAGCTCCACTTTTAAATAGGGTCTTCAGTCTACTGACTTTCCATTGAGGGGGAAAACTACATTTCCTTACACAATGGTTGAATACTATTGAAAGTCCTTTTGTGGCAAAGTTACCAACAAGCTTGAGATCCCTAGATCTAACCATATCAGCTCCACAATTTTTTCCCTCTTTGACATGATTATTTAAGGCTTCGGAAACTCTGTTCTCATCTATTTTTATGTCTTGCATTATTGGTGTAACTCTATAAACTTGCTGCATAGGATAAAATTTTGGGAGGACCCAGGTCTTTGTTAAGCTTTTCTCCAATGGTTGAGAAATAATCATTGAAACATTCTGCCTTTTCCTTGTCACTGGTAATTAATTCATGATTGTCATTTAATATAGGTCCTACATGTGACTTCTTGGTTTTGCCTTGCATTTCCTTTATAACTTTCCAAAACTCACTGGAGTTTTTAACATTTTCAATCTTGCCTCTCCAGTACCCTGCTTCTGCTTTTCTTATCAAACTTGTTGCTTTGTTTCTCTGAATATTATAGTTTGACCAGTCATCTTTATTCATGGATTTTTGAGCGTTCTTCAGTAGCTTGACCATGCTTTGTTTTCAAATTCCCTCGGGAGCGCTGATGAATTCACCTCATATTCAGGTTCAGGGGGTTTAAAGTTCAACCTAGTACAGACACATGTCCAGTCTGCGCACACATGTTTTTCCATTTGTTTCTTCTGCACTTTGATGCCCTGTGGAAATGCCACAACTTAGGCCAAATTTTTACACGGGATGCTGTGATCGATTTCTTTCGTTAACTTTAGCTTGAATACAGAGCTTATTTGAATCAAACAGTAGATTTTGCGTGTAGTACGTCGTTATAGTAATGAAAACAATCAATTCTTAATAAATACGACTTTGTGCGTGGTAAGTAATAAAACACAACGTTTCGAGCATAACTCTTCATCAGGTGTCACAATGAAGAAGATGAAGAGTTATGCTCGAAACGTTGTGTTTTATTACTTACCACGTACAAAGTCATATTTATTAAGAATTGAGTTATTTGAATCAGTGCGATTTGAAAAGTATGGTGATGTGATAGCAATGATTAAATTGTTGGAAACATTGTGAAATAATGCATTTCAAGGTAAATTTGTTGCGAATTTACCACTTTTCCGCAGATTGGTGGTCATGACCGCAAACTGGATAGAGACAACAACAAGAACGCGAAGAAGAGCCAAGAAATCCGTTTTGGAGACATTAATAAAATCTAACTTAGATATTCTGATAGCACATATTCTAAACTACTTTCGTTGCGATTCAAAGTTTTGTATGCAATTTCTAAGTGATCTTGATTACCAGTTGAATAATACTGTCCGCAGACTGGAGGCCCGACCCTATTTCTTTGTCGTTGTTTACAGAAGTCCTAGCCAGGACCCCAGCAAGAATTTGAAAATTGTATGTTTAATTTTGAGCTAATGTTGTCAAAGATGTCTATTGAGAATCCATACGCAGTCATTATTACAGGAGACTTCAACTGTCGCTCCACTCAGTGGTATGTATGTATGTATGTATGTATGTATGTATGTATGTATGTATGTATGTATGTATGTATGTATGTATGTATGTATGTATGTATGTATGTATGTATGTATGTATGTATGTATGTATGTATGTATGTATGTATGTATGTATGTATGTATGTATGTATGTATGTATGTATTTATGTATGTATGTATGTATGTATGTATGTATGTATGTATGTATGTATGTATGTATGTATGCATGTATGTATGTATGTATGTATGTATGTATGTATGTAAGCAATCGGAGGATGAAGAGTATATATGTATGGCCAATGTATGGCCTAGGCATCATGGAGGACAGTCACGTTTCTTGACAGCTCCTTAAGTGAAGTTCTAGGTTGATATATCCGTGGTAACTGCCGTCGTTAAAGCAGTCCAATTTGCACCAGTCGATGAGAATTATTGGAAGGATAAAAGAAGAATGGAAAAGAGCTCTTGGATCTGGAAAAATTGTGGAAAAGAAATCGAAATACCTCAGAAGAAAATTTGATAACTTTGATGTTTTCGTCGATGGCGATTTGTGTGATCAAACATGGGAAGATTTTGTAAATGACGAGGAAGCTTACAGACAGTCACTGGCATCAAAGAAAGTAGAATATGGAAAATTCGTATGTAATGGTGATTATCAACAGTGGAGTAAGGTTATTCGTTTAATTTCATCAATATTTATTGATAAACAAGGATCATTCAAGTTAGAACGAAGTTCGGGTAGGCCATGGAAACCTCAGTTGGTGAAGTATTGTACACGCGTTTTACTCAGCCTCCCCCGTCAAAGAGATCTTAGTATTGGCATTGGTAATCAACCGAATTTGGAAGTTTTACGAAAACAGCTAGAATATGTCAAAGGAACTGTGCAGAATTATTTTTCATCACAGCAGTTGCTACGAATTAACAGTAATCAACAACAAAAACAACAAAACACAAAACCTGTCCCCAGAGAGAAATTAGCTCAGCCAGGGCAGGAAAATAAAAAGAAAGCAATTGAAATTATAAACAATGACGGAAATTGGCCTGAAAGAATTAATCCAGTTGTAGATAAAAACAAGGCAGAAGAATTTTATACCAACAAATACAACATTGTTAGACATGAATTGAAGCCAATTTTAGATGAATATGAAGACGACCATGATGAAATACCGGAATTTATGCCAGATGAGGTTGAGAGGGTTGTTAGAAAAACACCGAGAGGAAAAAAGTGGGGCAAAGATGGTGTTCGCTATGAGGACTACAAAAAAAAGCCATCTGAAACCAATGTTGAAGTATCAAAAGTCCTAAACGTAGTCAAAAAGTTTAAAAAAGCACCACGGGGGTGGAAACATGCATTAATTCGGAGAAACCTAAAGAAGAACTATAAACCAGAGGATTTGACCACGCTTCGCGATATTTCATTACTACCAACCATCTATAAAATTTTTGCAAAATGCCTATGCAACCGGATATTGCCAAACGTTGTCGGATCGGCGATTAATTTTTGGCAAAGAGCATACATAAAGAAGAGGGATAGACAAGAATTAATATTCTAATATTCTTGATGCAAACGGCAATAGATGATTTCAAACACATAAGTTCACGATTTTATGCGATTTTCGTGGATTTTAGGGACGCGTTTGGAAGTTTAGATCAAGAATATTTGATTCGTGCACTACTGGAAAGCGGGGTCCACAAACTATATTGTGAACTCGTAGCAGATATCTACGAAGATTCGCATTTCGAAGTAATTTGTGGACAACACCTATCAAAAGAATTCCCACTACCAGTTGGAACAAAAACGGGGGACCCATTGAGTGCAGTGTTATTCATAATAGTCCTGGACAAGTCCCTAAAAGAAGTACATCAGCTTGCAATTATTCATCAAAACATCCAAGATGAAAAGAGAATTTCACCGTTACCAGTTTTAGGTTATGCCGACGATATTGCCTTTGTAAACCATTCTGAAAATGTGATCAAATTAATGTTGGAAAACCTTATCGAAAAAACACAAGACACAGGTTTACGTATAAGGCCAGATAAATGTGCTATATTTTATGAAAGAAGATCAGCCAACCGATGGTATAAAAGCAAAAGTGATAAGCCACCGTGTATAGAAATAGGAGGGCAACAAATTACCGTCCATGCGCGGTACGAACCTTTCACCTACTTGGGGAAGCCAGTGACTGTTGCAGGTGAACCCAAAGATCTTTTTAGAAATATAAATGATGAGTATTCTGAAATTCTGGACAAAATTGCGGCAAGTGTATTACCTCTAGCGTTAAAAATCGAAGCGTTGGGTATAATAGCCTTGTCAAAAATAGAACATTATTTTCCTAACGTCAACTTTACAGAAGAAAATTTAGCAGAACTTGATAAAGTACTGACGGCATGTCTGAGAAAGATGTTCAATATTTATACAAATACGACAGTTCGAACAATGTTTATGAAAAAACAGTATGGTGGCATTGGCATACGAAAACCGTCAACAGTATATAGAGCAACAAGGATTAGTTTTCTTGTTAATATGCTAAACCATGAAGATGACAACATACGATATGTTGCCAGAAATTCACTCAGCCTCGATTTCAACAAACGTGGGGCTAAAAGATCAATTCAAGATAATAACTTTCTAGGTTTCAATACAACAGCAAGTGGTAATCTGGAAACACACGTTAAAGGTGGTTTTGGTGTTCAATCTGACTGGCCCCAGCTGTGTCACCTAGTTAGCAAAGTAGGCGTGAGACTGCACTGGGAAAAAATTGAAGAAACTGACATACATCAAGCTGGAAAAGCAAAGATTATTATCGGAACGTTAAGTCAAAATATATTCACCACTGGAAAAGTAATTCGAAAAGAGATTTTAGAAAAACAACTATCTGAAGAATTGCAAGATTTGAAAAAGCTACCAATGCAAGGAACCCTTATCGATATCAACAATGCTGACTACCTTCTTTCACAGAACATCTATAGAAATTTTAAAATCAGTGATAATTTGCTAAATTTCTGCTACAAAGCAAGGCATAATGTCCTACCATGCCATTACACATTGTCACTATGGTACCCGGAACATCCACCAGAATGTCGATTAGATGGGTATCACTTGGACAGTATGTCACATATCCTAAATGGTTGTAAGAAAATGAAAAACAATTATACAAAAAGACATGATCACATCCTGGAAAAGATAAGTTCAGAACTGAAACATCATTGTGAGAAGATTTATGTCAACAAAACCATCAAGACGGCATTTCCTGAATTTTTAGAAGAATCAACAATATTAGATCTCAAACCGGATATCGTCATGAAAATGGGCACAGATGTGAGCATTATAGATATTGCATGCCCCTATGATTCATATATTGAATCCACCTACCAAGCTAAACTGGAGAAATACAGATGCATAAAAGAATTTTTATCAAACAAAGAAATTGAATGTAGTATCAATGCAATTATCATTGGATCTCTAGGAACAGTACATAATCAAGCTTTGAAGCTCCTGCTAAAACATCAAATGAAGAAAGAAATGGCCAAGGGACTCTTAAAATGGTGTTCTACTGGAAATATAATTTGTGCAAAGAACCTTTGGAATTTAAGATGCAAACTTGATAAGGAAGTGTAGCTGAGGAGATACCGAACAGAATATGAAATGAAACGAGCAGAAAAGTAGTAAAGATTAGGTTGTCTTAGGTAGAAGGTAATCCTTATGTCTGGTGTTTATTGGACACATTGAACGATTAGTTACGATTTATGCTAAACTAGTTCAATAAATATAACCTATGTAAGCAATCGGAGGATGAAGAAAGTCTCAACGGATAATTTTAAGACGATTCCAACACAAAGTTAAAATCTACAGGTTTGTTGACGGATGCTGGCAATAGATGGGATTCTCAGCTGTCATTTGCTCAGGAGATCTTCAGTTTTGCCCGATGAAATTCTCGATGGAAATTTCCGAATGAGTATAAAACGAAGTTTGAATTACCAGAAAAGTGCGAGGATTTACGGTTTTTTTATCGTCGAAAACCAGAGTTTTTGCTTGTTGTCCGCAGACTGGAGCTGTCCGCAGACTGGAGGTATGACCCTACTTTTTCCTGTCGAGACGAAGTTCACAAACTACGCACTTGGGTACTGTCATAATATCTTTCCGATTTGTTTTAGGAAGTGTCTCTTTGATATATAGGCCAACTCCGCCTCTCTTTGTATTCGATGGATGATTATTTGCAATAAGATCATATCCTTTCAGAATAAGCCTTTCTTCGTCAATAGTATCATCGAGGTGAGTCTCAACTACACCTATGAGTTGATAGTTACATATTAAATTGCATGCTTCTATTAAGGAAACACGGAGGAAGTTATAGGCGATAATGCTATTCAGGTTCCAACAACAGAAACTTAAGGCATCTGGACCAGGATTTGGCTCAACATGGCCACTAAGCATTAACATTCTTAAGATCACCCAATGTGTATGGATCAAATGTAAAGTGAGGCAAACAGCCTATGACTGGAGATATACAAGCCAAAGGAAGCTAATTTTATCCCAATTTCGATCGGAACAGGCAGTACAAGGTAAGAGGAATCCTTTGGAAAGCTCAAAGACCAAATACGGGAATACCCTGGTGGCGAGTATGTGAGAGTAAACAAGGGCAAGAACAATGCGTAAGGGTAAAGCAAGTGACCTACGAAAAATTGAATCGCAATTGTAACTGGCAAAATAATGGCACAGATGAAGATAAACGAACATGCGAATTTGCACAAACGAAAGACCTGCAAAAGCATCGAAACAAGTGTAAGCGCACAATGAAATCTAACTGATCTTTGGGTGGAGGCACGGAAACAACCTATTGCTGCTCGCCATTGACAAATGTCAACCAGCATCACACAATGGGAATCCCCTCACTGATGTTTTGATAGCCAAACCAATGATTGTGAACAAGTGCTCCCTTTCGAAATCTGCCCCATTTCTTAAATTCCCAAGGAAGATATTGAATGCAGACAAAAATACGAAGTACACACACAAGAATAGTAATGGTTAAAACGTATAAGTCCCAGGAAGATAGGAGAATTTTGTTTTTATCCAATCATCGGATTTGTTATGGTGCGGTTCGGCCAATCAGATCGCTAGAAGTGACAATGGAATATGCGGGCGTCAGTGTTACTTTACAAAAAGTAAGCAAACAAAGCTGTGGGAAGATGCCAAAAACCACGACCCTTTCAAAGTTTGCGATGCAGTCGTTTTTTGGACAATTTTATCAGCTTAAAGACTTTTCTGTAGAGAACAGGAGTTTCTCTCAAATGTTACCGCGTAGATTTTCAATGTCTGCATTGGTTCGTCGAAAATCAAAGCTTCGAGGCGGGGCTTTCCCTGGATATCGGCGTACGTATTATGACATTCAAGTTGCGTGAACAGATGAGGAGACAGCCTGAAAAAGAAGACGGGAAATATATTGGAACACTTCGGGTTCAATATCAATTTGGTTAAAAGCCATCTGAATGCATGGTTTGCTTCATCCAACATATAGTTCCGTGACCGGTAGGTATACTTATTTTGTATAAGAAACTGCTTATGATAAGAAATTCAACTCTCAGATCGCCAAAAAATTATTTTGGAAAATCTGAATTCGGAAAAGCTCGCGCAAATCCATACAATTTCGGCGCAATTATTCCCAAGGAAAATCGTGTTAAATCATAAAAGACCCGTATGTACTGTACATGTTCTTCGGCGATCTGAGAGTTGAGTTTCTGATGGAGGTTTGTGGTGAAGAGCTTCGTATTACGGTTTCCACTCAAGATGCAGTTTCATGGACTCAAAATAATTATGACATGGGCAAGTTAAATATTTCTGCATGTATACCCCCCCCCAAAAGATGAAACTTCCTGTTTGGAGTAGTAGTCCGAATCCAGATTTTGAATTGTATGTCTTATGAACTGAAACCGGCGCTATCCTACCAAAACCCCTAACAAAAGCCCTACCAAAATCCTACCAAAACCCTACCAAAATCCTACCAAAACCCTACCAAAACCCTACCAAAGTCCTGCCAAAATCCTACCAAAGCCCTACAGGGCATGCGATTCTAGACTAGTCCCTCGAAATCATGGTAAAATCACCCAGAAAAGTACTCGTATTCAGAAGTTAAACACCACCCAAACATTCCTTGTGAGTGCGTAGCCAATCGAGTTTAAGGGGAACGATTACCTACCGACAAGCCCTAACAGTACCTAAATATCGAAATAATCACAAGAATAATTTGAAACTGCGATTTTACCAGTAAGATATCGTCCATTTGTATAGCATATAGGCCTCCACCAGCAATTCGACAGCATGCTTTCCTTCCACGACTATGGACAGAGATCCTCCAGCAAACATTCAGGCGCGCTTTTTGCAGTAATGACATTTTAATAACTACATTCGCTTAGGGGTTGACTGAGCATAATTTGTATCGCTTAGAGGTTGACTGAGCACGATTAGTAACTTGAACTGAATCAATAACATGGAAAAAATGTAATAATACTTGAACTGAATCAACAATATAGACAAAATGTAATGAAAAATAATTTGCAAGGTCATAGCAAATAGACGTTTCGATAGATTAAACTAAAAGCCATTTTGAAAGGGCAAAACGAATGGACGTTTCGATAGATTAAACTAAAAGCCATTTTGAAAGGGCAAAGCGAATAGACGTTTCGATACATTAAACTAAAAGCCATTCATGTGAACAGCAAAATTAAGTATCAAAATGACTTTTAAAATGTCATTTCATTTTGTTTTTTAGTTTAGAATCGACTCGAATGGCTTTTCGTTTTGCAGTTTAATTTTGGCCTAAATCACGCTTCATAGGGCACAAGGGCACAGGTAGTAAACATGAAAATTGCTATGGCAACTCTTGAGTACTCAAAATCTCATAGTTTTAGGAAATTTAGTGGCCCAATTTCTTTGTTTCTTTAAAAACTACTTGTAGAATGCTAAATTTTGGAACTGTAAATGAGTTTCTTCATATAAAGAATTAAAAATTTCTAGAATTCTCATATCATAATGCGACGTTTGGAGATGTCAGGAGCTTATCTTTTGTTATCTTCCATCGCATTATTTCTGATGTAGCAAACTGTAAAAATTAAAACTCAAAATGCAGAGGGATCACAAGCAATCTCACTTAGTTCAATAACAATCTATGATCTAAATAAAATCTAACAGTTGAGGTAACCTTGAGCTTTCCAGTACAATTGTGCAGTGTTGTTAAATCAAGAAAAATGTTGTTCCAAAGCATTTCCAAATATTAGTTTCCGTTGCGTTGAAAACTGTGTTGTAGAAACAAATTTCTATCAAGAAGACGGAAACCACGAAAATAAAGGAAGGCAAGGCATAGCCATAGACGATAAAATAGCGATTTTCATTTTGGACGGACGAAGCAAATCATGCATTCAGATTGCTTTTAACCAAATTGGTATTGCACCCGAAGTGTTCCAATATATTTCCCGTCTTCTTTTTCGTGCTGTCTCCTCGTCTGTTCACGCAACGTGAGTGTCATAATACGTACGCCGATATCCAGTGAAAGCCCCGCCTCGAAGCTTTGATTTACGACGAACGAATGCAGATATTAGAAATCTACGCGGCAACATTTGAGAGAAACTCCCGTTCTCAACAGAAAACTTTTTAGGCTGATGAAATTGTCCAAAAAATGACTGCATCGCCCACTTTGAAAGGTTCGTGGTTTTTGGCATCTTCCCACAGCTTTGTTTGTTTACTTTTAAGATAACGCTGACGCCCGCATATTCCATTGTCATTTCTAGCGATCTGATTGGCCGAACAGCACCATAACAAATCCGCTGATTGGATAAAAGCAAAATTCTCCTATCCTAGTCCCAGGTGGATGTAAGGTGAAAGCATGCTTGGCAATGGGAATACTGTGTTTTTCGAAAATACTGCAATGAAAAGACTGTGAAACATTTTTTCTCATTGTAAGAACACATTGAATGGAGTTTAAGCCTAGTTCAAATTAGGTCTCCCGCGGCATCAGGGCCGCGCGGAAGACCCAAGAGACAAAGACTCAAATTTTGAGCCCCTTGTGCCTTGGGCTCCTCTGCACGACCCAACCTAACGTCCCAACAGACCCAGCCCCAAGCTTTGTTTTTTTTAGCATATGGCCGTGTAATAAAAGCAGCTTTGTATCAAATTTCTTTAGCCAACAAGAAAAGGAGAAATGTAATTTGATCCGTGACAAAAAGTCCGTTTATCATACTCTCCTGCGATGTTCGGGAAAAAACACACACAGAACTGCTGGGTACCTGCCCAAGGCAGCAACGGCGAATGCCCAAAGACGAAGGAGCCAGCCCCCCCCCCACCACCGAGCGAGCCGCCCCCAAAGAGCAGATCCTACTTACTAGGGTGCGCTGCATTTTAGCAAATGAGAAATGAAATGTAGAAAAAGATTTTGCTGCACTGATGACTTGAGATCTACTCCCCAGAAAGGCAAAACGCCCAACGATGCGAGAGAGCCAACGCCACTGCCCCACAGGACCCACCGCTACCTCAAGGCATATACATCAAATGCAAAGTGTTTGGAAGACAGAAAAGGGAATTTTGAGCAATCGAGTTCTACGAAAATATAGCAGAGACTTTGGCAACTTCGTGCAAGTCACAGGATAAAATACCAAAATTTTCCTATGGTTCTCGCATGGAAGTTTAAGGGAAACGAACACTTTCCTCTGGAAAATTGAATGGAATCGGAAACTTCCGTTTCCCCTTTTGGAAAGTAAGGGATATATGTCCGTTTCCCCAAAATTTCCGCAACTAAAACGTAGTGAAAATATATCATTTTTTTTGCAGCGTTAAATTTCGGAATAAATGTTTGTCCGAAGGTCTGTCATGCCAAAAACTTTACACCGAATGTGGGCAAAACTCAACAATAGGAATTATAGACCTAAGCATGTAACCTAAACATACTTGAGAAATTCCTTTAAATCATTTTCTGTTTCGAAATAGTGAAACCCGTCATCTAACTTTAAACATAGCCTGCAGTTTACGTCGGCCATGGCAAAGAAGCCGCCTGTCTCATCTATTATTTCATTCGCTTGTTCCGGGAGTTTTATCCGCCTTCAGGTTAAGTCCAGTTTTATTCTAACTTTTCTTGTATTCTTCCGAGCTCTGAATACGATGGTCTTGTGGCGCCAAGTGGTGAATCTCACTATTATTGACTGATGGGTCTTTCCGTTTTCTGTTTCTTGACTGATTTTTCCGATCCTGTCAGCCCTATCAAAAACCAGGTCGGGGATGCCGACTTTCAGGTCATTTTTTACCAGTGATTTCACTTTTTGTAAGCAATCCTCGGCAGAGTCGTCGTTGGCACACAGGATACCATTAATTCGTAGGCATAATCTACGTTGATATTGTTCCATATCATCAACCCTTTTCTCTAGTTGCTCAGTAACGGCATCGTTTTAAAACTGGTCTTCTGAGAGATGTTTCACTTCTTTTGCATTCTTTTCTATTTGCTTGATGTAGCTTTCAATTATTACGGTTCTCGCTTCAAGTTTTTCGATGGTCTGAGCTTGCTCCAATATGCACGAAGGCTGGAGATGCATTGTTTTGTTGCCAAATCGCTCTTTAAATTTGCAAATTTGACATTAAGAATCTGTTCACCTTTAGTCACCAAAAAATCTGGTCCATCTTCACCTTGTTCCTTGTGGCCGTCCTCATCAGGGCCTAGGCCAGTCTCCTCGTGCACTTCGTCACGCTGCTGTTTTGATTTTGTTCGTGGCCTTCCTTTTGTCTTTGACGCCATTTTTTAATCCTATTTCAACTTGAAATTATTATCAGAACATTTAGGAACTTAGTAACTTCACTCTTCACATATTATTCTAATTGGAATCTACAGCTATCCATTACAGTAAGAAATTTTTCAGGAGTTTCGGAAAACACGTCCTGCCATTATAGCACGCCCACTTCATATGGCACGCCCACTCAACTCCTAGTATTCCAGCAGAGCCGCGGATCATCCTGTCATACCTGCTTCATTACCACAAAACAACATTGTTCTGAGGGGCAGAGGGGGAAATTGCAAAACAAGGCAAAATTAGCAGAGGTGTTCTAAGACTTTTGACAGGCATTGTGCGTATCAAAAGAAGGAAGATAATCTAAACATCTGCCTTGCGAATTTTGTTTGTCTATCTCAAAGGCAGAGCTTTGGCATTACGATTATAGTATATTTTAAATCAAATTCAAAATTTCTAATGCTTTCATTTCATTTCATTTTAAACTTATTTATACAGGGTAACAATTCAGAGTTAATAGAAACCTGCGTTACAATTGGCCCTGTGAGAAAAACTCTACAAAATATAGTTTTCAAGCCTGCAACTAAAAACTTATTTTTACTCTTAAACCCTTTACAGTCTATCAATACCATGCCAACTAAGGAGCGAAATAAAAAGGAGAAAAAGAAAGCGGAATTTTCCAGCATTAGAGGCCCATGCAATTTTTTAGTCTCCATTTGAAACACTGAAGGGAGGATGCCAACTTTGTTTCTGAATCAAGGTCATTCCAAACTTTGGCTCCACGATAAGCGAATGATTTAGAGATGCTAAGCAAAATATGTCCAATAGCATTATTGCACGTACAGTACCTTACCTTTTTTGCATATTTTTTGTAGAATGCGATATTAAAGTCAATATTTCCGGAGGATCATTTTGAACTCAAGTTCCAGTCAACAAACAACTCCTTCAATTTCGTAAAAGCCATCAAAGCTGGTAGAAGTGAGATCAATGCGACGCTGATTGGTGTGCAGGTATTCACCTTGTTTCTCTTTTTCCAACTGTAACATGACAAACAAATTCGTTTCTTTGTGGCCCTGACATTTATGGTGACAGGCTTTGAAAGAGGATTTGCAGCGCTGAGGTGAGAGTGCACGCTTTTTGCAACCATCTGAAAGTTACGTCTTAAAGAAATCCTTAAATCATTAAAATGATAACAACAGAGAGATGACAAAGGGATGTATTTAGGAAGCATTCACAATTGTATAAGGTCCTTTGACACCGTCCCGTTTAGAACGGCCAAAATTTTGACTTAAAACTATTGTTAGTCGTGCACCATGTTTACACTGTACCTGAACGTACCTTAGTGATCTTAGTGATGGATGTGTCCAAGGCACCTTGAAAGAGTCGGAATAGACGACTTATTCTCAATAGCGCACAGCTAGATAGCTGGATGATTTTTGGTCCTGCAGACAGCTTTCTGACTCACTCATTACATTCATTTCATATATGACATGACGTAACTACTCATGAAAATTTACTGGCAGTAAGCTCAAAATAAACGCGAAAACATTTTAAAGTTTGTTAGGAGTTAAGTAAATGATTTTCTTGTGTGGGAGCTTCCTTATTAGTTGACCTGTACACCATCTTGGCATCTTCCATTTCAATAAGTTCATTGATTGATAACCTTCCTATATACTTTGGAAATTGTTGGGAAGACAAATAGCAAGGGCACATCATTAGCACGCTTTATCTAAAGAGGTGGTACTACCAACTCCCCACTCGGAAGAAAAGGATCTAAGATATAGCTCAGTTAACCTTATTCACATTGATTGAATAGTAGTTAGGGAAAGATACCATTTCCAAAGGTTAAACATACCAATTCTATTTGATATTGTTTCTCATCCCGGAAATATGATTATCCCAATTTAGAAATTGGTCAGCTTCCATCCCAAAGTATTTCTTGTTACATCGCCTAAACTGATTCTTCATCAATAATGACTTTTACGTAGTTTTTAACGTTGTTTTACTACTTTCTACTTCCTTTGAAGAGACATTGTTCTCAGAGACATCGAGGGAAAATTTATTTCGTTACAAACAAGGGTTTGAACAAAGTAGGTCCTAACTATCACTTTCAGTTACAGTCGTGATAGACTCTGAGGAAAACGAGATGCATATGTAATCTGGATACAAGTTCATTCCACAGTAATATGGTGACAATTTAGTTATTGGTGTTGCTCGTTGATAAATGCCCTAAGCGTGAACCTTGAGCAATGCCTTATTATATCATATTCACGCTGGCAAATTAAAATGGCCTAGACTTTTGCGCTCTAATTGGTCAATCCGATAAAAATGATTCATTTGAAAAATAAAAAGTACACAACTGTTTTGTAAAATGTTTCGATGTTAAAATCTTCGTCAGCTGACTTTAGAAGAGGACAGCCGAGTACTTATACATTTAAAAATCTTATTTACATTACAATGTATTTTCACAACCTAAACTAAAATCCTCACAAAAGTATCTCAAACAATGGAACTAGCTTTTTCAAAATATTGAAAAGAAAGTTTTTGAAAATTTGAAGATGACTCCCAGTAAACAGCTATTGAAAACTATGCGTGGCACCACTTATTAATTCACCTAGGACAGGAAACTCTTCTGTTTTTGGAGACAGGATATTTGGAGAAAAAACACCCGCCCAAATAGCCCTCTATTTCATTTCGTTTTCATTTTATCTTAATGACGATATTCATTCAGCATGAAAATAGATATAAAAGCTAGTACTGTTCTTCCATGGATTCGTGCAAAACATATTTTTTCCTCAGCTTAGAAAATGACTTTTTAGCCCATTCTTAAACCGGGTGAGTGTACCAGACTCTCTCATGTGTGTTGGAATAGAATTCCAAGTTCTTAGACCAGTATAATTTAAACTTTTTCTACTGAAGTCTAGATTTTGCCTTGGGATTTGGAGATCAGTTTTGTTTCTTGTATCATACTTGCTTATCGAGGATCTTTCAGCAAATTTATCGTGCAGACTCTCAGGACATATCTTGTTAATCATCTTAAACATCAGAACCGACCGGTCAAAGTGAAACATCTGATCGATGTTCAATGTTGGTCGAATCAAAGAGCCCTTTATTTTTGATGCTTGAATAATTTCAAATGCACGATTTTGCATTCTCTGAAGGGCTGTTATTTTAGTGTTCGATAAGCTCCCCCATACTACGTCTGCATAACGAAGATGACTCTCAACAAGCTCTTTTATTTGTACACTTGAAGAAGCATTTATTGTGGGAGGATGCGCCCAGCAACCTTTTTCTTAAATAATTTATACTATTCTTCCCAACCTAAAGTATCGTCAACTATTACCCCGAGATATTTTGTTTTGTCAGCCTGCTTAATTTGTGCTCGGTTATGAATACTTGCGGTAACGAAGGTGAGTGGCCATAACTTGATTAAAGCTATCAATACGTGGGCAGTAGCTGTCATCCGATATTCAGCTCCCTTCCTAGACTGGAACAAAGATGAGCTTTTAGCTTTGGATCGAAGAACAAGAAAAATGATGACGATGCACAAAGCTTTACACCTTAAGAGCAATGTAGATAGACTATACATATCGAGGAAAGAAGGCGGAAGAGGTCTTATCAGTATCGAAGACACCACGAGAACAGCTATACTTGGACTACAGAAATACATCCAGGAGAGTGATTAAAAGCTAATCACTGCCGCAAGGAAACCAGAAGATATATCAGAAACAGCAAAGGGATTCAAAAGCAGAAGAGCAAAGGAACGTAAGCAAGACTGGACCGACAAAGTATTACATGGACAGTTTCTAAGACAAACAGAAGCAGTTGCTAGCAAGGATAGGTGGGAATGGCTCAGTAAGGCCTTAAGAGTTAGGCCTTAAGTGTCACAAAGAAACGCAAGCAATTACTATGGATAAGGGTTACAATCCTACACGGCTCTACACGGCAGCTCCACGAAGGTGATTGTTAAAAACAGCTGGTACAAGTCATACAGATATTTATTCATTTAATTTAGCTATTTGCATGAACATCTCTATCGTTTTAAGTTTTAATGAATCTAAAGATCAATTTAAATGGAATGGCAATCAAGAACAACTTGAATCCTTCTGCGAGTCTAGCTTAGGCCTAGGCCTAAATCACGATGATGGTTCAAGTTCCACCCCCACATATCAGTGGACACAAAAGCAAAAGGCAATTTCATGCAAATTCAGCTCACCATTCAAAGGCAGTTTGACATGGTTTCCATCTACTGGAACTTTAATGGTTCTAGGGAGAGACGCTGACGCCATTAAAGATCAGCTACATAGCGTGCTGTCAGACATCTTGGATGCCACTGGGTTCCATCTTGACTTGAGCCATGACATTGACAGTGGTGATGACAACTTAGTCATTGATCCTACATTTGGCCCCGAACAGAACACTTGTAGCTCACGTTGTTCCCTTAACCTTTTGGCTGACATGGCAGCAAATCAAAACCATATGTCTCCATCATCAGATGAGCCTATTGCCACCACTGAAGGCTGTCAAAGTACTGTGCAAGGTGACATGCTAAGAGCGGAACTAGATCTCATCTGGTCGAACTTGAGGTCACTAGAACTGAATATCTGCAACTTTAACCATCCTCATTCAGAATCTGATAAAATTAGGGAACGTCAAAACTCAAATTTTCTGTTGAAGAATGAAAATGAAAGGCTCAAACAGGAAAACATGACAATCAAAGATGAACTCAACTGCCTCCGTGAAGCAGGCAAAATAGTAAATGAGCAACCTTTCAGAAAACTTGAAGACAACTGGTCTGAGCCAAAAAATCTTCCAAAGGTATGTAAACCTGAACATATCTTTGTCTCCAACTCACATCTTTCTGACAGATCTGAGGAGCTAGGTGAAGATCCTGAAGAGGTATTTGAAGACAGTCATTTCACAGATGATTTCAATTTACAGTTTCAAAATGCTAAGCTCTCAAGAGAAATTCACTATTTGAAATCAAAACTGGAATCTAGAGTAAATGTCTCATCATCCTCTGACAAGAAGAAGCCGTCAGTTCAAGAGCAAAATGACTCTGTTGTCGAAAATATTGATCCTGAACCTATTGGCAATTCCTGGCAAAAAGTTGAAAGCAGGAAAGGAAAACAGGCTCGCAAAAAACAAGCAGGAAATAAGAATACCCATGACAAAAAGTTCCCATCAAAACAACATGGAAAAACAGATTCATCATCCACAAATGAGAAACAAGTTAACACCAATAAGAGCAAAAGTACTGGAAAAAAATGTCTGCTATTGGGTGATTCTCATGTTAGAAGACTAGACAAGGCCAAATTAAAGAACACAACATGTGCAGGAATTGGAGGTTTGATGAGCCAAAACTTTATCCAGAGACACTCTAACACTATAAACAAAGAAATTGCTACATCCAATGAAGTTATAATTCATGTGGGCTCAAATGATATTGCAAGAAATGTTGCTGTGGAAAGCATTGTAGATAATATTGACACTGCAGGTATGAAACTCTTAGAAAAGAACCCATCTGTTAACATTACAATATCATCTATTCTTCTAGAAAAATACAATCCATCATTGAATGTAAAGATTGTTGAAGCAAATGAAGCACTCTGGCGCTACTGTCTTTGAAAGGGATGGGATTACATCACTCATGGGAATATTGCTTTCAAGCATCTCTTGAGGGATGGCATGCACCTTAACCAGGACGGGTATCGCCTCTTTGCTCAAAACTTGACAGACCATATTACATCTGGGTAACTTTCCAAACAGAGAGGATGCCAGCAGTAATGCAGCACTAGTAAAATCAATTTCATTGAAGAAAGCTGGTCACGGTAATAATAACCCAATGACTGGGTGTCGTCAGCATATAGGCTACAAAAAAGGCATGGCAGTTGCATCCCTGAATGTTAACGGTCTACGTAGTCACCTAGATGAGGTTCAGTTACTGATAAATAATTTAGGGATACATATTCTTGCCTTGAATGAGACTAAGTTTGATCCTAATTACCCAAAAGAGTTGACTAGCATCGCAGGCTACCAGCAAGAACGCCTGGAAAGGACTTGCAATGGTGGTGGAGTCTCTATCTATATTAGAGACTCTATCAAATACAAACCTCGTTCTGATGTTCCAGTTGATGACTTAGAAATCATATGCATTGAAGTGGAACCTCCTAAAAGTAAGTCCTTTCTCGTTCTTGCCTGGTACAGACCACCAAGTGACCCTGTTGCCTCTTTTGATAAGCTGAAAAAGGTTCTTTCTTTCTTGGACAAAGAGGGTAAAGAAATAATCCTCCTAGGAGACACAAACTGTGATCTCACTCCAAAACAAGCTGAACAGCCTATAGACAACAACTCAAAGCACATGCTTGATCTCTATGAGTTGTTCAGCTTCAAACAGCTTGTTGAGGAGCCAACTAGGGTCACTCTAACAACTTCCTCTATTATTGATCATATTGCTACAACATGTGCCAGAAACATTGTAAAATCAGGGGTACATGAAGTTTCCAGGAGTGATCATTATATGGTTTACTGCATTCGTAAATTCAATGGTGCAGTAGAAAAAGACCATAAAATGATCAAAACCCGCAAAATGAAAAATTTCAATGAGGATGCATTTTTGGCAGATGTCTCTGGCATATGCTGGGAGCAAATGCTTACTGAAACAGATGACATCAATACTCTTGTCAATAATTGGTCGAATCTATTTTCCTTGATCATAGACAAACATGCTCCAATAACTGAAATGCGTGTTTCAGAGAAATACTGCCCATGGATAGATAAAGACCTTAGGGACCTAATGCAGACTAGGGATAAGTTAAGAAAGGCTGCTTCCAAAAGGAAATCCCAATTTCTTATGGATTCATATAGGCAGGTCCGCAACAAGGTCAACTCTAGGAATATTCAGTTGAAGAAGCAATATTTCACTGATAAGATCTCTGCATGCCAAGGCAACATGAAAGAATCTTGGAAGGCAGTTAATGAACTTCTCAATAAGAGATCAAAGTCCAGTAACATCAGGAGTCGCAAAGTGGCTGGCAATGAAACTGTTCATAAAAAAGGCATTTCAGATGCTATGAACAATTTCTTTTGCTCTATAGGCAAGGAACTAGCAAACAAAATTGATCCTGTCCCCAACCCTCTTCTTACAGGTGAATATGAAGTCAATGCAAATAAGGCTAAGTTTGACTTCAAGACCATTGAAGTTAAAGAGATCAGGGCTGCATTTGCCAAGATTAAAACTGCAAAGAGCTTTGGGATTGACAATATCTCTAGCTACTTTCTGAAGCTTGCCTTACCCTTCATTGAAAACTCTCTTGCTTTCTTGTTTAGCACTTCCATTGAAACTAGCCAGTTCCCGGATTCATGGAAAGTAGCTAGAGTTACTCCGATTTTCAAAGATGGAGACAAGACTGAAAAATCAAACTACCGTCCGATATCAGTCTTACCCGTTATCTCAAGGCTCTTTGAAAAACTTGTTTTTGACCAGCTGTATCAGTATATTAAAGAAAATGGTCTCTTCTCCCCTGATCAATCTGGGTTTCTGAGGCTTCATTCTACACTTACGTGTTTGCTCAAAAATACTGACGACTGGTACAGTTGCTTGGACCTTGGACGGCTTGTGGGACTAGTATTCATTGATTTGAAAAAGGCTTTTGATACTGTTGATAATGACATCCTCTGTGAAAAACTTCAAATTTATGGTGTTCAGCAGCGAGAACTGTCTTGGTTTAGGTCTTACCTATCCAACCGTAAACAATTCTGTAGGGTTAATGGTGTTACATCAGACATAGGGGATGTAGAAGTCAGTGTGCCACAAGGCTCATGTCTCCACCCTCTTCTCTTCCTCATCTATATCAATGACCTTCCACTGGCCGTCCAGGGTTCAACTGTGTCCATGTATGCTGACGACACCAGTTTGTGTCACCAGACATTGAAAATGACTCAGCTGAATGGTGCTATTAACAATGATCTTGGGCGATTGGATACATGGCTTCAAGGTAATAAACTTTCTTTGAATGTTGCAAAAACACACGCCATGCTTATTACTACCAGGCAAAAACGTAACGTTCTCAAAAGTACAAATCAGAATTTGGAATTGAACATACGTGACAATGAGCTTGACGTTGTTCAAAAAACAAAATACCTTGGTGTCCAAATTGATTTCTCTTTAGATTGGAAAGAGCAAATAAAGGCTGTCTCTGCCAAGGTCTCAAGGGCCATCGGCTTTTTAAAGCACGCCAAGAAGTTTCTACCAAGGGTAACTCTTGAAAATCTTTACACAGGTATTGTTGAGCCACACTTTCGATACTGTTGTTCTGTTTTGGGTTGTTGTGGTTCTAGTGAAATCAAGCAGCTACAGAAGCTTCAAAACCGAGCTGCCAGGATTGTTACGAATAGCAGCTTTGACTCGCCAAGCAGGCCACTTATCGAAAGGCTGGGCTGGAAGACCATTGAACAACTCATCAGTAATGAGTCAAAAACAATGGTCTTCAAGTCATTCAATGACCTGGCTCCGCAATACTTGAGTAGCCTCATCAAAAGAAATTCACAATGCTCCACCCGTTGCCTTCGAAATACCGAGACTGACCTGAGGGTACCAAAGAACACATCTGCAAATGGGCAGAAATGTTTCTCTTTTAGGGGTGCAAAGTTGTGGAATAGCCTTTCAGCTGAGTCAAAGCAGGCATCCTCTCTGAATAGCTTCAAAACATCTATTTAGATAACTACAGGGGTGGGGTCTGCGGCGGTGGCGCTGGTTGTCCTTGGGTGGCGGGCCGGCTTGGGGCGAATGGCGGTCATGGTTTCGATCGCTGTTCGCTCCGGGTTGTCGTGTCGCCGGGGGGCTGCCGTTGCTGGCGCTGCGGGTTCTGCCCCTGTCAGAGACTTAGGATTTGTTTTTCTTTCTTGTTTTTATTTCTAATATGTATATATATAATCAATTCTCGTAAATAGGTTTTGAATATTATGGTTTTTATTGTAATTAGGGTTAAGGTAATTTATTTGGTATTTTTGTATAGTAACAGTTTTTATCGGAGGGCCCCTTGAAAAATGGTTTTACCGAAGGGCAATCCTCCTAAAATAAATCAAATCAAATCAATCAAGGAAGGAATTAAAAGAGAAACGGAAACGCTCATCCTAGCTGCGCAGGAACAAGCAATTAGAACCAATCAGATCCAAAGCAAAGATTGATAAAACTCAGGAGGATGGCTTATGCCGGATGTGTAAGCAAGCTGATAAAACGGTAAATCATCTCTTAAGTGAATGTAGCAAAATGGCGCAAAAAGAGTTTAAAAGACGTCATGATTGGGTCGGAAAAAAGATTCACTGGGAAGCTTGCTTGAAATATGGCTTTGATGTAAAAAGCAAATGGTATGAACATGAACCAGAAACAACGATGGAGAACGATGTCTGTACAATTCTTTGGGATTTCAACATACAAACAGATCATGCCATACAGGCAGGGCGCCCAGACTTAGTCATCAAGGATAAAGTGAAGAATGAATGCCTGATAGTGGACTTCGCTATTCCATAAGACAGTCGAGTTGAAACAATAGAATTCGAAAAGCTAGAGAAATACCAAGATCTCGCCAGGGAACTTAAAAAATTGTGGAATATGAGTGTGCAGATCATACCTATTGTTATTGGTGCCTTTGGAACAACACCTAAAGACCTCCATAAAAGACTCAAAGAAATCGGAATTGAGACCAAAATCGTTGCACTGCAGAAAACAGTCATCCTGAATTCTGCCAGAATCCTCAGGAAAGTCCTCGAGTTTTGAGGAGACTTGCTGTCACCAAGCCTCAAGGACAAATTTTGAACCATTTTAAAGAAAATGTGCGACAAAAGATAATAATGATAATTTTTTGATGGCGGCATAGGTCGGGGAGGCCTCGGTGTGCCGGACTTTCTGTGTTTTCCTTGCGTCCTAGTCCCTTTTATAACACCATGCCTCATTGTCTTTCTGCACCTGTTTCAATAAACTTCTGAAATTCCCTCCTCGATTAGCTTGCCTCTTGAGGGAGCTCCTCCTGTAAGAAATTTCCCTATTCTCACTGCAGCTCTTAATACTCACCTATTTAGTCTGCCCAAATTTCACTTTAAGGATATCTCCCTGTGTTGTTTTTGATTACAAAGTCCAACTTTGTAATCTAAGAGGAGGCTCCAGGTCAGTAAGAAAGAAAGGAGGAAAGAAAGAAAGTCAGTCACGCCAGTTAATGCAATTGATTGCGGTTTTATAGCGCTTATACGAGACATAAGTTTCCTGCGATCCTATAGCAAAATTTGACGTCGGCTTATTTCACGTTGGACAGATTTGACACCATAAAATTGACATATGGCTATGATGTTTTCACTGATAGAAAAACAACTTTAACCTGAATTGGCACGAACTTGACCTAATTAGCAACTTAATTACGTTAAAAGCACGTTGAAAATTGAGCGATCTCTCTCATTAGCGTGTCTTTTGGCAAGGTCTTCGTCAGTATTGTTTCTTGATGTCCTGGAGCAAACAGAAACCAAAAAGTTGCTCTCACCAACAGTGTGCTTAGTGCAAATGTGCTGTTTGACTGCTCCCAGGGGACTGCCCCTTCAACTGACTGCGCTCGGTGCTCCGCACAGGACTGTTTTAACACAGGGGAACAAAGGGTAACAAAGGAGAAACTACTCAAGATTCCTGCGTTAAAATAGTCCTCTGCGGAAGACTATTTGCAGTCAGTTTTGTAGGCAGTCAATCTGTAATAAGTCTATCTGTTTTTTGATTGACGACATAGACTTGCGGCAAATCTAATGAAAGACACAACATCGCAACGAATTTCAGGTACTGTTGTCGTCTCGTCAAACATCATGTCACTCATGCGTGATTTCGTTCTAAAACTATAAGGACATAGAAAAATTCGCTTACCACCATGTGGCACGCGCTCTGTTGGTGCAGCCTGCTCGAAAAACATATCCTCAGAAACGTAAGGACCGGGGGGGGGGTTTGGAACAAACCAAAAAGGCCCCTCTTCTCTCGCTGTGCCCATTTTCAAGTCCGATGTGAACAGAATGTCGTTTGGTTTTGTTATGTTTACTTCTCATTTTGTGTTGTTGTGAAGGAAATTGCATATCTATAAGAATTCACTTTATTTTGTTCTAGACTTCACATCCTTACCATGAAAGTCTGACGGATATCAAAGTGCCCTTCTTATGTAAAAAGTGCCCATGAGGTGCTGTGCCCCTCCAAGTTTAAGCTACGGCCTTGTTTGTCCTCTTGAATTTACTTTTACATTGCAGTATGGGTTAGAGTGGGACAAAGTCAAATTAGGTAAATTGTTTCCATTCAAGGAAAGGTACTTGCGTCGTGCCAAGATTCTGTGGTAGGGAATTCAGCCAAAACAATCGTTCATTAGAATGAACGCATCATTAGCCAGTCCTTGATGATGCTCATTTTGCATAAAGTCAACTCTAGAGGATGATTTAACCATGATAACCAGCCGCATGGCGGCTATGTTCGCAGCATCACCGAAGGTAGAAGGAACCCTTCAATACAGGGACAGATAGAAATATCACAGTTTATGTTGCAGAATCTCCGCAAACAATGGCGACATTGACTGGGGGAAGATAAGTGACCATAATGAAGCAAAATGTCTTCATGCATATGATTCTTCATGGAGGTTGATGCGCATGGGGATCGAAACTGCTTTTCGGGCGATTCTTATTCTTACGAAGGGCATTTGGTCTTTGATTGGGGACAACTTTGGCAGTAACACGCATACCCTTTTGATTTGGAGCTAACACAGCATCAACGATCAGTTAGGGATATAAACGAATTAATTTTCATACACTGTTATGCTTGCTTAGTCCAGGACGGACTTTGTAATCGTCCAAATGGATCGTATATTCTCTTAATGTTGTGTGTTGTATGTAATTTCAATTTACCATTGTTAATAAGATCGGTGCGTGTGTAGAGTTAGTAGTGATGTTTTAGATGGGACTTTAAGAATGACTGAACAGAGCTGATCTGAACTGAACTGACTTGAACTGACCTGAACTGAACCGAACCGAACCGAACCGAACAAATGACAATATTTTTTCCTTATGAGTTTCCACTTCAGGCCCATACTGTCTCCTACTCATCACTGGCATTCTCTGGGGGCTCTCTGGATGGGGCCTGGTTTGCGGTCTACTGTGGGTTGGTTGATTCAATGTCTGCGGGTGGCTTTGCTGTACGTAGTTATTGGTTTTCTTTAGTGTAGTGCCTTTTAGTGTGGTATGGTATAATGTTGTGTTGTGTTCTTTTGCTAGTTAGACATATAGATTATCGTTTATATTCATTGAGAGAGTAATAGTGGGGCTAGATCACAATGTGTCTTTTTTCAGGCCCGTAGGTGCGGTTTTCAGATTGGGGGGGGGGGGGAATTCGCACAAAAGAGCTAAGTCGTTGTGGTGAGAAAATTTTCGGGCTACACACTTTTTCTTTTGGAAGTACCATCCTGTGAATTATTGGAGGGGCCCGGGCCTGACCGACCCCAATAGCTGCTACGGGCCTGGTTTTTTCCTGCTATGACTGGATTTGATAATTGTATTGTAGATTCTTTTGATATTAGAAAGAAGAGAGAGCTGCCCATTTACCTTAGAACACTATCCTCTGTCAGAAAGGTGTGGATGAAACCTGCGTAATTCTTGTTTTCATTCCATGTATGGAAAGCTTCTTAAGAAGAATGTCGAAATTTATTGTGTCAAAAAGCCTTCTTTGCATCCATGAATGTTACTTTTTCTTGCGTTGCCTTTGTCTATGTTTTCGCCAGCAAATCTTTTACTTTGATAAGTAACTTAGAACCGAGTGCAGCAATCTGCGACCTGCCTGGATCGAGCTGACTGCTTTAAGCAACCTGTCGGCTTCAATCTGACTGCTTCGAGGAAAGAAGTACCTGAGGAAAGAGGAATGAAGTAAGATATGTCTGTTTATCTTGTTAAAGAAAATCAAGAGAAAACCATTTGGAACACCTGCCCTTTGCGGACTGCTCATTTACGGAACCTTCTACTGAAGAGTTAAATTCCTCAGATGAAAATATTGATGAACATATAGCAGACACAAATATATGGGCAAATTTTAACGGGAGAAGAATACATTTTTTCCATCTAAACATAAATAGTCTTTTATCCAAAATTGATTAACTTCGTCTAATAGCCCAAAAAACCAATGCTGCAGTGATTGGGATATCAGAGACAAAGCTGGATAAGTCAGTGCTTGATGGTGAAGTAAACATTGATGGGTATGAAATCAAAAGATCTGATAGGAACAGTATGGTGTTGGGGTTGCTTGCTACATAAGGAAAGATTTGGTATTCAGTTCAAGAGAGGATTTTTCACCAGACATTGAGAATGTGTTTTTTGATATCCAGTTTATTATTATTATTATTATTATTATTATTATTATTATTATTATTATTATTATTATTATTATTATTATTATTATTATTATTATTATTATTATTATTATTATCATTATTATTATATGGCATGAATGAGCATATCCACGATAACTGTGGCTCTTCAACTCTAAAAATTAAAAACGAGTCTATTTTACAACGTTAAAGCGATTACATAAAACAATGAGAATATTACAAAGTCAAGTTCGTAGATAAAAAGATTTTAGTTCTGAGAATCCTTCGCTTTCTTCATCAAGAATGTTTTAACATCCGCGCAAAATTTATCAAAATTAGTTCGTTGCTTGATATCACTAGGAAGAGCATTGAAGCTACTTGCAGCTGCATCTTGAAAAGTGTTTCGAATCATCGAAGGTCTTATATGGATCTCACGACTACTGCGTAATGTTCTACTACAAGTTTGCATGTCAAGTTTGTTCATTTCGGGCCATTTTCTATCATTGATCGCTTTGAAGGCCAGTTTCAAGATGTTAAATTCGCGTCTCTCAGCAATGGGTAACCATCCAATTTTCAATATATCTTCTGTGTGTGCGTAACGTTTTATAACAAAGCTTGCAGTTGCTTTTTGTAGTCGCTGAAGTTTCTTCAGCTGACACTGCGTCAAAGACGAATAAACGTAATCGTTAAAATCAATCTTTGGCAGGATCAATGATTGCGCAAGCATTTTCCGTGCTGAAAATGATGTAAAATTTTTCATTTTGCGGAGTACAGACAGCTTTCCGTAGCAAGTGGATAAGACGTGTTTTACATGCTTTCCCCAGTCCAGATGTTCGTCAAGGTATATTCCCAAATAACGCAGCTCTTTGTCGAGTTGCAGCTCCGTAGAACCTAATTTAAGGTTGATTTCCTTTTCTTTTACGTTGTGGTAGTCGTACAAGCGTTTAGATGCACATAGGAGATATTTCGTTTTAATTGCATTGGCTGCCAGTGAGTTTTGATCGGACCACTCATCCACCTTCCTTAAGGAGTTGTTCAGCAGATATTGGGCATTTTCTAAGTCATTTGGCTTACACGCTTCATATATTGCGGTATCGTCCGCATATTGTACTGAACTGGATGAAAAATGATCTTGTAAATCATTTACATAAAGATTGAAGATCATTGGTCCCAGGATGGATC
Source organism: Aurelia sp. 4 Dawson et al 2005 (assembly GCA_964019985.1). Taxonomy (NCBI): domain Eukaryota; kingdom Metazoa; phylum Cnidaria; class Scyphozoa; order Semaeostomeae; family Ulmaridae; genus Aurelia; species Aurelia sp. 4 Dawson et al 2005. The sequence continues at coordinate 8,748,300 of OZ026507.1, read as the reverse complement.
CCTGCGGTACACCAAATGTTGTTGGTGAGATGCTCGATGATTTCGCATCAACTTGAACGTATTGTCTTCGGGATGTTAAGTAGCTTGTCGTCCACGAGAGAAACTCTTTAGAAAAGCCTTGTTGGTACATTTTCTTTATAAGGGTGTCATGTGCGATTGTATCGAAAGCTTTGGAGAAATCCACAAATACTAAGAGTGATAGCTCACCATATTTCATAGCTCTTCTTATATCGTCTCTTATTTTCAGAAGTGAATTACCCGTACAAGAGCCTTTACGAAAACCGGCTACTGTATTTTTGTAAATATGCATAGACTCAATGAAATCGATTACTTGATTTGCAACGAGTCTTTCGAATACCTTAGACAGCACGGGTAGGATCGAGATAGGACGAAAGTCACTCTTTTCCGTAGGATTTGTGATCTTACGAATGGGTACAATGCGTGCTTTCTTCCATGATGTTGGGAATGCGCTGTGATCGATAAAAGAGTTAATTATGTGAGTCAACGGAGAGCATATGACATCTATGGCGAGCTTAATGTATCGGGCAGGAATGTTGTCAGGTCCTGTTAATGTATCTCTTCTTAAGGACTGAAGTTCTTTGAGTACCTCGTTGTATAGTACATGTCTAAGATTGAAGCGGTTGTTTTCTTCCTGCGGTAGATTTGAAATAACTGTGAAGATATCTTCAACAGGAGTGGCAGTTTTGTTCAGGGTTCTCTCAGCTGTTGATGCAAAATGATGGTTCATTTCATCCAGATTTAGAGTTATTCGTTTGCTTGGGGGTGAAGAACTGCATTGATAATTTTCCATAACTCCTTGAGCTTTTTGGGTGACAAAGCTGTTTGGTAGAATGCTGATTTTTCGGCACGAATTTTCTTTTTTAGAAGGTTTCTGTTTTCTCTGAGAGTTTTCAGAATATTTTGATCTCGAGAATTGCGAAATTCGACGCGATTTTGAAAACATGTCTGCTGGAGGTAGCGAATTTCAGGATCGTGCATGCATGGAGCTGGTGGCCTTGTCACTTTGACAGTTGACAAAATCAAAACCAATCCTTGTTGGAATTCTCTATAGACCTCCAACAACACCTGGTTTCTTTGATAAGCTAACAGAGGCAATCTCCAAAACAACAAATTTTGACAACCAAGAGGTGTACATCCTTGGGGATCTAAACATCAATTTGATTAACGAAAATACTGATACATCCAACGGAGTTAAAAGATACAAACAGTTCTGCTCCCTTCATCGATTAAAGCAATTAATTAAATCACCTACCCGTGTCACTGATAAATCAACCTCCCTCCTTGACCACATACTGACAAACTCTTCTCATAGAGTTTCTCAGCATGGGGTTCTTGATTTAGGTTTATCCGATCACCAACTGATTTATTGCACTAGAAAAACTACCCGCATCAAAAGACATGAGCACACTTTTATCAAGGTACGTACATTCAAAAATTACACAAAAAAGGTCTTTCTAGATAAACTTCGTCAAATCAAGTTTCCAAATTTCTTGGAATATGAAAACGTTAATGCTGCATACTCCCATTTCGTTGAATTGATCACCGATATTATCGATGAAGTAGCCCTGTGAGGGAAATTCAGATAAGGAAGGACTCACAGGAGTGGATGGACCATGAAGTCCTTGAGGGAATTAGAATACGTGACAAACTACTGAGGAAATCTAGAACTTCCAAAATGCATTCTGATTATGTAAACTTCAAGAAAGCGCGTACCCATGTTCAAAACTTGATAAAACAGAAGACAAAATCGTTTGTCGTTGAAAAGTTAAACGAAACTATAGTAAAACCAAAAGAACTTTGGAAGTGTCTAAAATCTTTGGGATTGTCGTCAGGGAAAGACTCACCCTCCAAAATTTGCCTAAGCAACAAAGGTAAACCATATTTTGACGATAAAACAAATGCCGAAATTTTCAAGGACTTTTTTTCAAATCTGGCTTCGAATTTAGTTAATAAACTCAAACGGTCCCCTCATAGACTAGATAATGTGCATAAATACTACCAACACCTTAACCTCTTAGAACCATTTGCACTGGCTCCACTTCTCTCGAAACTGTCCTGAAGGTCTTAGAAGAAATAAACCCTTCAAAGCAACAGGATTAGATAATATTGCTGGTAGATTCCTCAAAGATGGTGCGGCAGCTCTGGCAGAGCCAATAACTGAATTATGCAACCTCTCAATCCTACGATCTACATTCTCTGATGGTTGCAAGCAAGCAAAACTTAAACCACTTTTCAAGAAAGGATCGAAATTTGATCCCAAAAACTATAGACCAATTTCCCTGCTTCCACAACTTTCAAAAATTATAGAAAAAATTATTAATGGTCAAGTACAAAAGTACCTCGATGAAAAGAAAATATTATATAAATACCAATCTGGCTTTCATGCACATCATTCAACAGATACTTGTCTATCCTACTTGAGTGATAAGATCCAAAAAGGATTTGAAAATGGTATGTTCACAGGCATGATTTTGATTGACCAACAAAAAGCATTCGACAGAATTGACCATGAAATTTTCCTTGATAAAATGGTATGTCTAGGCAGATGATTCCTGCTTAATCTTTAGGGACAAGGACGTTGAAAAAATAGATACCACCTTGAATAGGAACTTCAACTCTTTGTGCGATTGGTTTTTGGAAAACAAACTAGCATTCACTTTGGAGAAGATAAAACCAAATCCATTCTTTTTGGCCGAAAAAAAAGCAAAAACCTAAAAAAACTTAACATCAGAGGCGAGGTGAAATGAAGATTAAACAGCACTCAGTGGTCACATATCTTGGATGTGTTTTGGAGGAAAATCTCTCTGGGGAATCAATGGCAACCAAAGTGCTTGGAAAAATAAATGGTAAGCTGAAGTTTCTGTATAGAAAACAAAGTTTCTTGGATAGCTCCACCCGTAGAATGCTTTTAAATGCTCTTATCCAGTCCCACTTTGATTACGCATGCACTTCATGGTTCCCGATCTTGAATAAGAGGCTTTCCAAAAAAGTCCAATCAGCTCAGAACAAATGCATTCGCTTCTATTTGAATCTAAAAAACATAGCACATGTTGGGGCTACAGAATTTAAAGCTATAAATTGGCTCCCCACAAAGGACAGATTTGGTCAACATACATGTGTAAACATAATGAAGTTTTTCAAAGGAACGGCTCCAGCTTATGCTGATGAAACATTCCAGCCAATTGACCAAAACCGAGTGACACGAAGGTCCAAGTTTAAATTAAACCTTCCATTTCGCAAAAGTAACACTGGCAAAAAGTGTCTGTCCTACTTTGGACCTAAAGTATGGAATAGCCTATCGACTGATTTAAAATCAACAAATAATATCAATTTGTTTAAGCGCAAGATAAAAGACAATTTTTTTCCAAATATACAGAGAGAGGAATACAACATATATGTGTTCTACTGAAACCATGTGTCCTCTCTCACGTTCATATGATTTGGCCTTAACAAATTATGCCATATATAAAAGACAGAAAATTTTATTGTTTCTTATTATTTACAACCACCTCTAAGGGGACCATTATGGAAATAAGATCACTCGATCTTTTAATGCCATCCCTGCCACTATAATTAGGGGTGGTTTTTAAATCGTTTTTATTAGATTTGTTGCGTAAATTGTATTGTATCTATTTTGTATATTATATTTTTAACCATTGTAAATATTTTAATTTGTTGCAAATTTAACATGCATACATAAATACATACATACCTTGTTATTGTTAAGAAAATAATGTAGCTGTTCAAACATTTTTCAAACATACGAGGATCAACAAAACCGAGATAGATCGATAACTTGACTGATCATTGGACTGATTTGGATCTTACGGCCAATAGTAAGTAGTAGTAGTAAAGATTTGAATTTTTTGCAGTAGATTCATATCACAAAACTTTGGTCAAGCGAGGTCACGCCCATCTCATGGGAAATGAGTGAATAAACGATGAGCTATTAGGAACGAATTGACCTTTCCTGTCAAGGCGACTTATCTGTCGTTGTTTGTCTTAGTGATAGCGCGAAAACATTTTGATTTACCCGATCTTTGACAGCGCTAATTTATTTAACCGAATCTGGGACCTCGGGGCATCAGATCTTCGACAGAATTGATCTATTTAGCGGAATCAGGACTTCTGACTGATTTGCACTCATCAGTGTGAAAGGGTAATGAGTGCAACATTTTAAGGCAATCTTTAGCAAGCCTACCGACGCTTTTGTGTCACAGCACTCGTGTGACTTGAGATCTTGCATTCATTTCTTTAAATTTTGTTTTTAAATTTTCTTTTCAATCTTAGATGAAACAATTTAGCCATTAGATCGCAATTAGATCTCGTCACAGGGATAACATTGTCTTGTTGAAAATGGAACGTTTGTATTTTAGAAATATGTCTTCCTAATGTATACTTCTTGTTTAATAAAAAGGGCTTTGACATTTGTTTTAGACCGAAGATGGTACAAATATCCTCGATATGCAACCAGCAATATCTGGACAACAGATCCTTGATATTTTCGATCCAATCAGAATTGAGCCTAATCTTGTGATCTTCCCATGTGAACCAGCATTAGGAAGCCAAGCTTTGTACACTGTTCAGCTAAAGGTTTGTTGATTGTCAATTTCCGAATGGAAAATTGATGATTTTTTACGTTTGAGCTATATTTTTCTCATTGACGTATTAGCAACCCGTGACAGCTAAAAAGTTATTAAACTCATCTTATGTAATGTACTTACTTGCTGTTGACTGTTTTATGTGTCTTAGAAACATAGAAGTTGAAGACCTATCTATAAGAATTGATATACTTGTTCATACTTTTGTGTTGAATATTTTGAAATCGTAGCTGATCCTGAGTCACAACCTTAAATTGAAAATTTTATCCTAGTCAATGCTTTATTACTGTGAACATATAATTTAAGTGACCATTTGATTTCCAAGTGATTCTCAAGCCTACTCTGTTGTATATGCAGCCTAGGAATGTAATGTCAAAAAATGAGGTCGCATTCAACTTTTTGTAACGTTTGCCTAATTAGTATACCATCCTATGTAAACTTTTACGAGGAATCCGAAAATTGATGTTATGGTTTCAAAAAATGTCATCTTCGCGTCATTGTGAAGTCATTATCACGTCAATTGGCTTGTTAAGTGGTTTTCCACGATGTGTCAAGAACAGTTGCACAGTGCTTGTGAATCTAGGCAAAATTATACAAAAGTTCATGAAGAATTCAATAGTCAATTTCGCTGTTTCAAAAAATGTCATCTTGTCATTATGACGTCATCATGATATTATTTTGCATGTAGTGCGGGCTAAAATGAAGTGTATCCTTATTTGTCATTATGACGTCATTATGACGTCATTTTCATGTCATGCCACACAAGCTGAATCGAGGCACCTGAAATTCTTTTGCAGAATCGACGTTCTTTAGTGAAAAATGCTATGAGGAATACAACCATGGTTATTTTAGTTGCAGAAAATGTCAAACTAGCTGCAATTATGGTGACATCATGACGTCATGTTGCTTATCTTGTTCATTCGCAGTCCATTTCTGCTGGTTTCTTCAAATATTTGAATTGTTTGCCCAGTGTTTGGCAGATACCCTTGACAAGCAAATTCAGCATTTTAAGAAATATAAATAGAAACTTTTCTGCAATATTGTCTATATGTTTACAAAACAAAGTCAGCAAAAAATCCTTCATTCTCTTCCTCCTTAATCAAAGTTTTTGCATAAGTTGTTTTGACAACTGGGTTTGCTGCAGCTACATTTGATCAGGCTAAGTTTTGCCATTGGTGCTATTGTTTCTATAGTGGTGTATGCAACTTAGCTTTAGTAATAATAATGATTTTTTTTTTCAAACTTCATCTCATCATTTTAAAATTCCACTATAAATACAATATAAAGCAAAGATATCAGGAAAAAAAATTAAGAACTACTATACCACTCACTATAAGGCATGGCATGTAGACGGTAAAAGTCACAAGCAGTCTACCAACTCATTAATTCCGGATCTGTCCACTCTTTGTCTCTTATACAGAAAATGTAATAAGTACTACGGATGCATACATTTATTATCCGTTTCACTAGAAAGTCAATGGACTTGGCATCAAGAGATAACTTCGAAAGTGCTAAATACAAATTAGAGCTATCTCTACCAATAATTCCTAATGCGCCCATGGCTAGATTGACAAAAATTACTTCTTCATACTCTTGTTTCATTGTATCCATTAGGTCTTTATACTTTTCTCTTTTCCTTTGTCCATTCTTTTCAATGTTTGTCTCAAAACCAACGGTCAGTTCAACAATGACAAGCAGCTCATCCTTGACTAAAACAATGTCTGGCCTGTAAGTATCTCCCGTGATTACTGATGGGCTTGAGAATCTGAAATTTTTATCCTCAATATCAGCATATTCTTTAAGACTGACTGATTTTGGAATAAGCTTCATAATGTTCAGCAAGACTGAGTCGTGTCTCCAATTATATCTTCTTTCATCTAGATGTACGGGACAGCCAGCAACGACATGTCCTAACGTCTGCTGCATACCACAGGCTTTGCATGAAGCACTTTCTGTTGTTTTCCACCGTGCTGTATTGCTTGCATTTGGTAGGGAATTGTTGAGATAACGAATGCAGAAGTTATAGATGTTCTTTGGCAGCTTTTCCAGTACCTTGAACCAGCACGATCTTGTTCTTGGAAGGATGCTGTTCCATATAGCTGTAATGACAAGCTTTTGAGTTGTTAATGACTTTACTATGCGTTCTTCCTTCCCGTCTCTAATGGCTTTAAGAGCGTCTCTAGTCGATTGATGCTGGTCGTACTGAATGTTGGTATGAGAGCTTGTTTTATTGTGTATTGTTCGAATGTCTTTATAAATAATGTTCGAATGTTCGAACAGTCATTACTCCAGCTTTAGACAATTTTAATTGCTAGTGAACAATTCTTTTTCTTTTAGAGAACGATTTGAACTTTTAAACATGTAATTTGAACTTTTAGGCATCTTTCTTTTCCTTGGTATCCAGTAGTCGTATCTCTGCCTGTCATTAGAGAGGAGGTCGACTGGTATTGTATTAGTAGTTTTAAATTTTGTTGAAAATATATGAAGTTTCCATTATTATTATTATTATTATACTTCATAAAAGCTACTTCAAGCCACTAATTAAGACTGTCAAAGTTTGTTTGCCTATTGATTTTACAGTGTACACGACATATACAGTCTGAGTTCCAAATGTTCATTCCAGTTGCACCACTCCCGACAGTATTTTCCTCATAATTGATTCACTGTCCATTAGCACTGTCTTCTGCATTTCTGTCACTATTCTTTCAGCCTCAGTTTCAGTTTCTATCACTTTTTGAACATTATTCCACAATTTTCCAATCCTCCGCCCAAACATCCAACGACTAATGAAATAACTTCAACTTTGTACCCAACCCGATTTTCCCTTGTTTCAAAGGCTAGCTGCTGATATTTATCCAATTTCTCCTTCACATTAGCTTCAATGTTATTTTCCTGTGGGCATGCCATATCACAAATCCATATTCTTGTTGTTTTCTTATTTTCAAGTGTTAAGTCTGGTCTTCTAGCCGAACTGCTTTGTCTCAATTTGTACGCAAAGTCCCATACTAATTTCCCTTTCATATTCTCAAATACCTTTCCTTTCTCCCACTTCTCTTTGTACCACACTATGTTTTCATCGATTATTTCATATTTCTCTGCCCATGCAACAGCAAGAACCATCAATGCTTTGTTGTGACGTTCTAAATATTCTTTGCCAGCTAACATGTGGCACCCGGCTTGCAAATGATGAACTGTCTCTCTAAACGACCCACATAGTCTACACATGTCTCCTCCATCTGCTATTCCCCTTGAAACTTTCCACGATTTCGTTTCAACCATCTGTTCTTGTAAGTTCACTATTGCAGCCGTTTTCCTAGGATCCAAGTTACATTCCAGCCACATATGACACTCTGTTTCCTGCTTGCCCAACGTCTCGCTTTGAAGTTGCGTTTGTTTGTATTTCTCAGCTAACAAAATTTCGCTTCCTTTCTTCAAAACATCCTTGATCTTCTTCCAACTTTTCCTCCAGTTTCCAGTATGCAGTTCTCCATCCAGTTCTTTGATCTTTAAACTTTAAACTTCAATGCGTGTCCAGTCTCACTTATCACTTCCTCGGCTGCAGTTTTCAGCGAGTTGTATTATTATTATTATTATGCTGCTAAATGTCACAGTTCATACTGGTTGCTTTTCTTTGGCCGGGTGTAAACAATACACCTAAGGCATGTCATGTCCTGAAGTTCAGATGCTCAATACTTTACGAAGGATCCTTGCAGTTCCTAGTAAGCATGTCTTTTGGATCGTCTGAAGATTCAGATTTTCTGATACGCTAAAATGAATTACTTTCGTTTTCATTTTCCACATCCTTTGTATCTCAATTTCAAGATCTTGATATTTGCTTTTCTTTTCCATTTCTTTGATTGAAACATTTTTATCACATGGTACAGTCATATCTATCAGCTTGCAAGTTGAATTCACTTTGTCCTTGATTATGATATCAGGTCTGTTTGCACCTACATGTCTGTCTGTATGCACTGCCATGTCCCATAGCACTGTATGTGTTTCAGTGTTAGTTACTGTGCCCGGTTGGTGCTCATACCACTTGTCTGAGGTCTTGATTCCTAGGTCATTACAAATATTCCAGTGTTCCAGTTATTATTATTATTATTATTATTGTTATTATTATTATTATTATTAAATAAGCTAAACCACCATCATTAATAACAGAAAAGTAAAATAGAAAACAACACTGTTTAGAGCTCAACATTTCGATAAAATCTTCATCAGGAATAACTTTTCAACCGAGCAACGGAGTATTTATAGACATTTTACAAGATAAAAAGATCCAAGCTACATGAAAATAAGGGCTCAAAACTGATTTTTTTAAGTGGAAACAAAAGATTACCATACCCGGTGAGAATAAAACAGTAAGCTTAAAGAACAGTGCATGTTTTTGCTGCACCCCGAGAGAACAAAATTTCATTTTTTAGATTATTGTAAACCTGTTTGATAAATGTCCCCGGAGAGGCTTGAAACTCCGAGAAGGCAGAATAACAACAAGACTCATTGGGAAACCGCGCGGACCTATCCGATGGCCTTTCTACAATTCGCTCACTGCTGAATCAAGAATAGCAAGCGTAACATCACACGAAATCAAAGGAGATGGCTGCACAGCCATGCCCATCACAATCTTCAGGAAATAAATGCAATAGCAAGATCCAAGCCATCCCGCTCGCAAACATGTGTAGCTCAACATCCGCAGCCGGTTCATTTAGTCCCCTTGGTAATAATGTTCCCAATCGATATTGCCAAAAAAGTTCTTTACGTCGCAATGAAAATACATTATCTGCCCCATCAATTATTTTGATAGTAACATCAAATTTTCCGCGATGGTTTGATTCAAAAAAATGACCAAAAAAGTTCGCCTGTGGAATCAGTTTCCTCCTGTCCAGCGTCCCTTCATTATGTTTGCGCGCGTACGACCTGAAATATGATTTATAAACGTTAAACCTCTGCCTAAATTTGGTTTTAGTGCTACCCACATATTTCTTGTGGCAGCATTCGCACTGCAACAAATAAACAACATTTTCTGAGTTACAGTTGTACTTCCCCGAATAGATGGTAAAAGATCTGTTCTCGTCAGAATTTTGGAAACTGTCCCCCTCCTGGATTAAACCGCAGATCTGACAGATTTTCCTGCTATTTCATGTATAACAGCCCTTAACCGACAGACTCTCATTATCTGAAACATGTAATTTTGCCCTCACCAGTTGTTCCTTAAGAAAAACGTAAATAAACACGCACAAAATATAAACAAACACGCATAAAATGTAAACAAACACGCAAGAGTCAAAAGATTTTTCCTCCTTGCTTTTTCGATGCCATTTCGGCTCTATTTGCTTAGTAGTAAAAGTTAAGGTCTCTTTCGAAAGAGGAAGAGAAGCGTAATATCCTTAAGCGGCATTTTCGAAATTTAAACTTACAGAAGGGGGTTGAAATCAAGCCTCAAAAAAGGTAACTCTTGGCCCATGCAGCCGTCGAAGATGAACAGTATATGGCTGAAAAGCTCTACCAAATCTTTGCTCCGTTTATTTGTCAACCCAATAGGTTTTTGTCTGCAAACGAAGAAATGACCAAGCAGATTTTGGAAAATTTGGTTTTCTCAATAACGGGGGAAGCACCACGTCGCTACCAGAACGAGTAACAGGGCCTTTATCACAGAAGACTGTATCGAGCATGAAAGATTGTCTCAAGAGAGTTTAGTCAAAATTCACTTTTTCTTCCTAAATTTTGTTGATTTCTGTCAAAGAATATTTTGTTTAGATTCTAAACAATTAAATTTGGTACACTTATAGTTTTTTAAAGAACCTTTTCAGTAGCGCAGTGTTTCTCGTTTGCGAATCTAGCCGCTTGAGAGATTATCGGTACTTTTTATTTACTTTTGCAAGAAATTTTCATTTCATTTGATTCAATTAAGGAGGGTTGCCCTTCAACCGGAGTTGTTTTACAAGGGGCCCTCCACTTAAAAACATTAATTACAATATACAATTACCAAATAAAAAAGAGAAATTACAATACAAAACCATAATATAAAATCCTATAATACAAAATTTACAAAGTCTAATATAAAAGAAAAGAGGTTAGGGTTAGGGTTAGGGTTAGGGTTAGGTTTAGGGTTAGGGTTAGGGTTAGGGTTAGGGTTAGGGAAGATTTTTTAAAACTATTCAGGGAAGATGCCTGTTTGGTATCGGGAGGAAGGTCATTCCACGCTTTTGCTCCTCGATAAGAAAAACATTTTTGCCCATTACTTGACTTTTTCTTGGGCAGTCATAAATCTGTCTCTGAATTGCGCAGGACATACGAAGAGCTCTTTGAGTTTCGGGTGAAGAGGTCACACAAGTATTGCGGAGCCAGTTTATGCAAGGACTTGAAGACCATTGTTTTAGTTTCGCTAGCTACGAGTTCGTCAATGGTCTTCCAGCCCAGTTTGTCAATTAATGGTCTGCTGGGGGTGTCAAAGTTGCTGCTGGTTATAATTCTAGCAGCTCGGTTCTGAAGTTTTTGCAACTGATTAAGCTCTGTCAAACCGGCACAACCCCAAACCGAGCAACAATAGCGAAGGTGTGGCTCAACAATGCCTGTGTAAAGAGTCTTCAATGTTTCCTGTGGTAGGAAAGTCTTGGCATGTTTTAGAAAGCCAATAGCTCTAGAAACTTCGGTAGAAACGGTCTTGATGTGTTCCTTCCAGTTAAGAGAGTTGTCTATCTGCACACCAAGATATTTTGTTTTTTGGATGATTTCGAGCTCATTGTCTCGAATTTTCAAATGCAAAGCCTCATTTCGACTTTTGAGGATGTTATGCTTTTGTTTGGTGGAAACAAGCATGGAATTTGTTTTCGCAACATTTAAGGAGAGTTTGTTGCCTTGAAGCCAACTATCCAGTTGTTTGAGATCGTAGTTAATGGCCTCATTCAGCTGATTTATATCCGAAGACTGGTAGCATAGACTTGTGTCATCAGCATACATGGAAACGGTTGAATTTTGGACAGCTTGCGGTAGATCATTGATATAAATAAGGAAAAGAAGGGGACCTAGACATGAGCCTTCGGGAACACCAATATCTATACCTTCAGTTTTAGAGTTGACCCCGTTTACCCGACAGAATTGTTTTCGATTGTTCAGGTATGATTTAAACCATGCGAGTTCCCGCTGTTGGACACCGTAATGCACCGTAATGCACCGTAATGACAGAAATAATTGTTATCTAGGATGCTTGACCGAACAATTAAAAATTCAAATGGAATATTTTTTTCAAAGAAAGCATCAATGATCTTTAAACTCCTTTAAGATAACCTTCCATGCTCTATACAGTTTTACTGTGATAAATTCCGTGTTACTCGTTGCAGTAGCGACTTGTTGCTTCCCCTGATTTTAAGAGGAAACCAACTTTTCGAAAATCTGCTAATCCTTGGCCATGTCTTTGCATATGGACAAAGATTTACTTAGTTAACAGATAACGGAGCACAAATTTGGATACAGCTAAAAAATATCAGGGAATATTGCATTTGCCATGCGCGAATCAGCACAGGGAGTCCAGGATATAACAATTATGCGGCATCCTCAATTTCTTTACGCCATATGGTTGATTAATTTTTCTTTTTGCAATTCTCAGTTCATGGTCTGACGAGAGACATTGGCATACAAAGGTGTTTCTTTGTGCCACTTTCATTCAAACGTTGAAGGGTCTTTAGGAAAGTTTTGGAATACAAAATCCTCCTTTGTTCTACAAGACAGCCCAAACAAGACAGAGGGCACTACGAGACGAGCGCAGTGTCCACTGGGACTACGAGAAGGGTGCAGTGTACACTGAGACTCGGTCGACATGAAACACGAGGAAGAAATTTGCGCTGTGCTGTGGAAAAGATATTACGTTTTTCAGGAGTTATTATGAAAGGGTACTTCCCTTGCGGATGGCAGACTGCGCTCAGCGAATACAGATCAATTTTCTACCCAACAAAATATTATTAGAAACTAATGGATTTGCCCAGTATCTACCCTGGTTATGCCTCAAAGATCCCTGAAAGTCTCATGCTGTTACATGGTGTAGTTATTTTTCTAGAATTTTTCACAATCAAGGCATTTCTTATGTATTGGCTTGATTGAGGCGCTTTCGATCTGGAGGCCAGCTTACGTTCTGTGAATACAATAAATTTCCCACCCAACAAATTATTTTTAGCAACTAATAGATTTTACCAGCATCTACCTCAGTTATGTCTCAAACCTCCCTGAAAACCTCATAATGTTACATGGTGCAGTTATTTTTCTAGAATTTTTTGCAATCAAGATATTTCTTGCGTAGGGGCTTTCCTCAGGGCATTTCTCTAGTTGATGGCAGATTGCATTCAGTGATTTCAACTCTATTTTCTACCCAACAAATATTCTTAGAAACCAGCAGATTTGACCAGTATCTGCCATGGTAAGACCTTAAAGCTCCTTGAAAATTTCATGCTGTTACATGGTGTAGTTATTTTCCTAGAATTTTTCACAATCAAGGCATTTCTTATGTATTGGCTTGATTAGGACGCTTTCAATTTGGAAGGCAGATTGCGTTCTGTGAATACGATAAATTTCCCACCCAACAAATTATTTTTAGCAACTAATAGATTTTACCAGCATCTACCTCAGTTATGTCTCGAAAATCCCTGAAAATCTCATAATGTTACATGGTGTAGTTATTTTCTAGAATTTTCGCAACATGGATAGCGTTTGTAATTTCAACTCCTCACTGTGGCCTTGTCGATACTAAGGGCGTTCAATCGCTGTAATTCAAAATCATTTTAGTCAGTGTTAAAAACGGAGTTTAAAGGAAATTCTCTACTGAACTTCAATGCGTTTTCCTTCCAAGAAGCTACGCATTGTGGGATGGAAAAATGAATGCATGAAACATGAATCTGTTGATTGAAGAAGCTTCGATTTTTTCTGGGTTTCACCACGGGGTGCATTGGTCAGCGATATGCAATTTTCTCTCATCTTCAGCTAAAATAGAGCTTTTCAGCCATATATTTTTCAATCTCGACGGCTGCATGGGCTAAAAGTTGCCTTTAAAGGCTTGATTTCAACCCCTTTCGGTAAATTTCGAGAAAAATTTCGAAAATGCTGCTTAAGGATATTAAGCTTCTCTTCCTCTTTCGAAAGAGACCTCAACTTCTACTAAGCAAATAGAGCCAAAGTGGCATCGAAAATGTTTTAACTCTACATAGTTTTTGGTCGTACTTTAGATATATTGACAAACCCTTTTCAAATAATTGATGATCCGATCTGACACTTTGATAGATGTTTTATCTTCTACAGCCAAACGAAAATTGCTCTCCATCTTCCCTCGCCTGTCTCTTCTGGCATTTTTCAATCGTGTTCTACGGTTGTTTTTCGTATGAATCGAAAACAACTATTACTTAGCAACGATTGTATGGAACACTCGGTGCATTCAAACAAACAATTCTTCGTGCCCAGTGTCACATGGCTCATGACTGAGTATACTGCACGTAGGATACAAGAACCACTTGTCAAAAGATGGGAGCTGGGAGGTGAAGGCTATGGTGCATACACCACTAAAGAAACAATAGCACCAATGGCAATACTTAGCCTGATCAAATGCGGCTGCAGCAAAATCCAGTTGTCAAAACAACTTGTGCAGAAACTTTGATTAAAGCAAATCTTGTGTGTACAGACCTCTTCACATTTGCAGATACCTGCGAGATCCTCCGGAAAGGCGTACGAGATTTTTAAAAGCAATAGGATTTTTAGGGATTTCTGACGGATTTTTCTTTAAAACAAAATGATCTTTGCCAGAGGCGTACGAGATTTTTACAGAGTGATAATCTCTCGGTGAGAATGGGACAGCGAAAGGAACAACGACCAGGAAAGGGAAGAAGATGTTGAAGGATTTTTTGTTAACTTTGCTTAGTAAACATATAGACAATATTGCAGAAAAGTTTATATTGATATTTCTAAAATATCGTATCCGCTTTTTGAGGGTATCTGCCAAACACTGGGGCTGTTGTGGTCTGACTGAGATTAACCATTTGCAAAAATTACAAAACCGGGCTGCACGCATTATAACTGGCAGTCGCTATGATGCACCGGGCTTGCCACTTGTAAAAAGACTTGGCTGGAAGACCATTGATGAGCTAATCAGTAGTGAGTCTAATATCATGGTCTTCAAATCCCTGCATGGTCTTGCTCCACAATACATGTCCAATCTATTCACAAAGACATCCCAGCTAACCTCAAGGAATCTTAGGAATTCAGCAACAGATCTAAGAGTACCAAAGAAAAAGTCAGCAAATGGGCAGAAATGCTTCTCTTTTAGGGGTGCTAAATCTTGGAATGGCCTCTCAGCTGAGCATAAGAATGCTTCCACAATTTACAAATTCAAACGTGTTGACAATCAGTAGGTGTATATATGTATTTGGATTTCTTTTTATTGTAAATATTCATTTTAGATCTTAGGCTATTTTATTAGTATTTTATGAAATTGTAATTAGGTTAATTTAGTTTTTTTTCCAATATATTTTAATTTGTATGTATTTGAGTGGAGGGCCCCTTGTAGATCATCATTGTTATAGATGAAGGGCTACCCTCCTTAAAAATTTGAAGTGAATGAATGAAATGAACTGGGCGAACAGTGTCAAATATTTGGAGAAACCAGCAGAAATGGACTGCAAATGGACAAGATAAGCAAAAAGAACGTCATGACGTCGTCATAATTGCAGCTAGTTTGACATTTTCTGTAACTAAAATATATATGGTCGTATTCTTCATAGTATTGTTTACAAGGGAAGGTCAATTTTGCAAAATAATTTCAGGTACCGCATTTCATATAGCGAGACATGACATGAAAATGACGTCAACATGACGTCATAACGACAATAAGATGACATCTTTCGAAATTACAATAATCACTTTTGAGTTCGTCGTGAATTATTACATTGGTTTGCCTAAATTCAAAGGCATCTCTCCAGTATTTGCTACACTTCATTTTAGCCCGCATTACATGCAAAATAATATCATGAGGACGTCATAATGACAAGGAGATGATATTTTTTGAAACTGCGACATTGACTATTGAATTCTTCATGAACTTTTGTATAATTTTGCCTAAATTCACAAGCACTGTGCAACTGTTCTTGACACATCGCGGAAAACCACTTAACAAGCCAATTGACGTGATAATGACTTCACAATGACGCAAAGATGACATTTTTTGAAACCATAGCATCAATTTTCGGATTCTGCGTAAAATTTTACATAGGAAGGTACTCATTAGGCAAACTTTATCAAAAAGTTGAACGGGATGACAGTACAATCCTGACTTGTAAAGTATAACATTTTCCTATGCATCGCATTGCTATTAAACATCCCTAGAGTCGATTTCTTGATTCATGTAATGGCAAAAATAGAAAATCTGGGGAACCCTTCCAAAACCCGGTTGAGAGTTTCAAATATCATGTCATTGTTTGGATTCTGCTATTGCTTCCTTGGTTATTTACGAAATCCAGCTTAAAAGTAACTTGCAGAGTGATCTTTTGCAGGCTTTTGGTGGCAGTAGCTACTACCAGTGGAACTCACATCAATATTCCATTGCAACGGTAACAAACAAGGGACTTGTGAAAGCTGGGGGTGTATTAGGCACAGTCAAAATAAGAGTAAGAGATCTTAAGAATCTTGAACACTATGGAGATGCAACGATCATGGTCCTACCTCCTGATGAAATGCATTTTTTGCCTACCCACGTAGAAGCAGAAATTGGACAGTCATTAGCTTTGCCACTGTCAATATCAGCTTATGTTGATATTGAAGGTAGGTTGAAACAATTTTTTTTACGAGTGTTAGTGGATGAAGCAGAAAAGACGTTCGCCGTTTGAATGAAATTGGTCACCTGGCTCAGATTTTACAAGGAAGTTCTCGAGAATGTCACTTCTAGGAATATGGCATTGAGTGCCAGAAACAAGAAACTTTCCTTGATATTTTCACATTACAGCATTGACTTGAAAGCGCTATAGAACGTACTATCCTCTTTGGAGGATGGAAAAATCCTCCCCGTACTATAAATGACTTTTTTTATCAATCAAAGGTTTAAAAACATCAAAGTTAATGCAAGATACTATGGCATTTGTAACGAGGAAAGACGCAAGGTTACCGAGTCCTCACTACAAATGTCACGTACAATGTTCTAAGAAATAACAACTGTAAATTAAGTAGAGAAAAAAGAAACAAAAAAGGTAAGGTTAAGGTACATATACACGCTAAATCAAGGAAAAGTAAATTCTATTGCAAAATTGAGGTACCCCCAGAACCCGCACAAACAGCCAACCACCCATCAAACCACGAGAGCATCGGCAGGGAGAATGACAATTTTCAGCAGACATTTGATCAACGAAACTTGGTATAAATCTGAAGAAGGAAGTTCACTTTACTTGGTGAGTGCAAAATGAGTCCCTCAACGCTACGTTTTCCATACTTTTAAGACCAAAACAAACCAGAGCAATCTTCAACTACCTGCTGCAGCAACTTCGTTCAAAATCTAGTCAACTGCATCATTCGAACTGAAAATTCGACAGCATTGTTCTTTGCCAAACCTCGCAATCTGATTGGTACGTTAGGTATTGCAAAGTTTGGCTTAAACAGGGCCAGGTTTTTAAGAGTACATTATGAGTCTCTCTTGACTGAAGGGCCATCATCAAGTCAAAGAGCACAGGAAAGCAAGAGACTCATCGTCATAAGTCTGGCGTTCGAGTTGACGCATTCCAGGAGTTTCCAAAGTGAGAATTCCAAGAAATCACCCTCCCACCTGTTTAGTTTTGGTCTTGTGATGAGGGTTGAGGAACCAAAACGCCTTGTTGTCATGCCAGACTGTAAACTTTCCTTAGCCAGTTGTATATAGTCAGTTACTTCCTTTTCGGGGTGAGTGGCCGAGTGGATTATACATTCTCCGTCAGGTGACTGAAGTTAAGCTGGGTCGAATGAGGTCAAAATCTGACCTTGAAGGCCTGACCTCACAACTCACCTCGTCGTCCTTCGGAAGGGACGTTAAACTAGGGGTCTCATGCCAGGATGCGGCATGCACAGTGGGCCTAAATTAGCTTTCAGTAGCTAGAAATCCTGACAAGCCCATTCAAAATAAATTGGAAACAAACAAACAAACAAAATGTAGACAAGTGTAAAAGTGACTTTCGACAAAAAGGTAAAACCATCCTCTTTCAAACCACAACGAAAGTTGACTGTAGAATATTGATATTAACAGCCTCATCTGCCCATAGTTTCTTTATTCCTTGAAATATCAATCTTACATGAGGTATTTGAAACAGGGAGTGCCCTTTCCTCGATTAGTCTAACTGCTCAGAGAGCTTCTCCTTTAAGTGGTTCCCTTCATACAAATTATCCAGCTCTTTGTTCCGTATTATTATCATTTTTAATTTCAATTCTTATTTTATTTCTATTGTATTAATCTTAGGCGTTGATTTGTTAATTTTCTGTTATTTTTTAGTTTAGGTATGTTACTTTTTGTATTGCTGATTTTTTGTAGCCTGTAACATATAATTGTAATTTTAATTTTGAATCTCAATGTTATGTGCTATGATCGCGGGGTTGCTATGTATTTCCATGCTCTTCGTCGCATCGTTTTGTATGGCCCCGTTCACACTGCATTGTTCATGTACAAAAACGGAGAGAAAAGCCTCCGTTTATGTCAAAGTGTTCACATTGATCTGTACAAAACGCCACAAAAAAGGAGGTTTTCGAAAACGCTATCGAAAGTGGATATCCACAAAAATGGAGGTTTTTGGAAGCGCTCTGAATCAATGTAAACGCACAAAAACGGAGGTTTTTGAAAACGCTCCTTTATTCAACAATTGAGTTTTATAGGGCCAGATCAATGTGAACGGACAAATAGGAAGTTTTCCCCTCCTTTTTTGTACAGAAACGGAGAAATGTGAACGGGTAGCATCTATGCAACAAAAATGGATCATAACAAAAACGAAGCAGTGTGAACGGGGCCTATGAAAAGTGAATATCTACAAAAACGGAGGTTTCTGAAAACGCATTTGATCAAGGTGAATGCACAAAAACGGAGGTTTTTGAAAACGCTCCAATATCCAATAATGAGCTTCACAAAACCGGAGCAATGTGAACGCACAAAAACGGATATCTTTGATGTAACAAAAACGCTTGATAACAAAACGGAGCAGTGTGACCGGGGCCTAACCTTTGTTTTTTGTTTGTAGATTTCATGGAAATATCGAAACATAACAGCAGATATATTGTAAATTAACATATTTCCGATATGTTTGAATTCCGTAGGCTTTGCCAGTGGAATCAGATTTCTCACACCGTCATCAAATTTGAAAAAAGAGCGGTATTTTGAGCTGCAAGTTTCAGATTTGAGATGGTAGGGTAGGCTGGGGGTGATTCGGGTGTAGGATGGGCCGCCTATAACGAGAATAAAGCAGTACTAACATCGAAGAGGATATCGTATCATCTAAAATCGAAGATCCTCAACACCTACGTGATACCGGTTGTACTCTATGGATTAGAATCTTTTCGTTCTCCAAAATCATATAATGAGATTCGTGAAAGACAAAAGACTGTTTCAAGGTTCAAGATGGCGGATGATGAGGATGACGCGTGTAGAGGACGGCAACACAAAGAAAGAATTAGCGATCCTCATAATCATCGTTAGGGTTAGGGAATGCTTCAATACTCGATTTAAAATATATTATTTCAGTTATCAGTCATTGAATGGAATTTGCAAAGTGCAACCACGCGAATTTGTTTTCATAGGAATTGGTTTGATCGAAAGGGTTTAGCCTAGCCGATGTGTTGTTCAGCACGTGCAAAATCATGGATAAACCAGTCTTGATGTCAGTGGTCTAGAATCTCCTTGACAATCAAGCCATGAACTTTAAGACAACAATTGAGCTGATGCCTGGAGATTTGAAGAATGAAATAAAGGAATTTCGCAAAGAAGTATCGGATTTAAAAATTAGCTTGCAATTAACCAGTCATTTGATTACGTTGAAGCAATGGAAGAAACTGTGGAATAATGGGTGTCCCAAAGAAAGTATACAGATTTGGTCGACCCTAGCGATAAGAATACAACCTGAATCGATCCGAAATGATTTTCAAAACATACTTCGATAGCTAACGTGAACATAGATACCTCGTTTGTTGATATCAGTTCGTTGAGAGTGCAGATATTAATCTTCAAAGGACAAATTTGCCTCCACCTCCAAACCAGAGCTTTGCTGTTTTGGCCCAAGCAAATTCTTGAAGCACAGTGAATAAAATGAACAAAATTTGAAGACGTCACAACAGATGTGTTTTCAAAATACAGCTTATGCAAGGCCTATCCACAGGGGAGCTCCGAAATCAGCTTCATTCATCTCAATATCGACAATTCATTTTACACATGCACATAATATTCATCGGTGAAAGTACTCCCTTGAGGGTCAACGCGTTTTTGACATCGTCGAATCATTCCTTGAAAAGAATTTGTTATCAGATCTTTCGATGTCAACACTGTGATTGAGCTCTTTAGAAATCATGGAATTAATACCAAAATATGAAAATTCGAGTATAAGCTATTTGATAATTTTATCATATGGAAGAGACACGATACTATTTAACTAGACAAAAAATTTTCAAATCGGAGTTGTGAGTCCAGAGTTATGATTTTTTGATTTTGGCCTATGATGCCAAGTTTTGTTTACATTACCATTTCCGGCCTAATGTTTGTAGGATCTATTGAAACATAGAAATGGAAATTACTATATATCCTCAATGAGGAGGCCCATTTTCAAAAATTTTACAGATACATATCTACTCTTTGCGAAAATGCAAGTTAAATCTTTAAAATCTCAAGCTAAAACACAGGAAGCCCAGGCAGTTAGGCAACTGAACAATGATAAGTCTACAATCTTAAAATCTTTAATTGTATACTACCTTTGTGTGTTATTTGCTGCACTGCTCCACGGCCGTGTGGTATCTAATTGACTGCTGCACTGCTGCACTGCACTGCATAATTGTTCGAATTCGAGAGTTCGATACAAAATAACTTGTTTGTATTCTAATAGCGTGTTTCTTCCTATTAGAATACCAACAAGCTATTTTGTATCGAAGTCTCGCATTCGAACAATTATGTAGTGCTGTGCGGAAGTCAATGAGATACAACACAGCCGCGGAGAATTGTAATCCGGTTTCATTGTACTCGTATGACATCACTAGCCTTTACACAAGCATCCCTCATAGCCTTGGCCTCAAGGCACTTACGTACTGGATCGAAAAAAGAAGAGATTAAATTCCAATTCGCTTTTCGAATGACTTCATCATTGAATCGGCAAAGTTCGTTCTCGAAAATAACAATTTTTTATTTGATAACGAATTGTATAGACAAATCAAAGGCACAGCTATGGGAACAAAGTTTGCCCCATCAAACGCATGCTTAACAATCGGTTTTCTTGAAGAAACTCGACTGTTTCCAACAATTCTCTGTAAATACTTCGACAATAATACCTGCAAATACATCGAGAAAAATTACATCATATTTATGGATGATAGTTTTATCACTTTGCCCAAGAACATGGACCCATCATTACTTCAAAGCGCCTTAAACGAAATGGACACTTCAATTAATTTTACAATGGAGAAAGGACGAACGCATCCTGACAACCTGGAAACCCTTAACTTTCTTGACATCAAAATAATTTTACACGAAAACAAATACATTACAACGGATATCTATTACAAAGAAACCAACCCACATAGATACCTAGATTATCATAGTGCACACCCTTCCCACATTAAGCAAACGATTCCGTTCAACCTCGCAAAAAGGATAATAGTATTTGTATCAGATCCCGATTTAATTGAAATTCGTTTGAAAGAGCTTGAAAAATGGTTGATAGATTGTAACTATCCAAAAAGTGTCATTAAACAAGCATTCCACATAGCAAAACTTCAAGGACCTGCACCTGATAAAAGTGATAAACACAAATTACCATTGGTAACAACACATTATCCCGATCTTCAGTTCAGTCACATGATGAAAACAATTCACTCGTTGCTCGTTAATCTATCGCCAACAACAAAAGAAAAGTTTCAAAACACACAGCCCGTCTTAGCACTTAGACAACCCCCAAACATTTCATCAATATTAACAAATGCTAGATTCTCGTCATCAGCTGTAATATCAGCGACAACATCAACAACAGCCTCATTTGGTATTACCCTTTGCAAGGATAATCGATGCAAACTTTGCAAATTATATCTACCAGCCGTTGATTCGTTTAAAACAGCAAAGAACGTAACTTGGAACATAAAATGCAATATTTCGTGCAACAGCAAAAACGTTGTCTACTTCTTATCATGCAATTCGTGTCACGGAAAAGTCACCTACATTGGTCAAACAACAAACTTTCGCCTCCGCATGAACAATCACATTTCAGAGTCGCGGTCTGGAGCATCTTCGTGCACTTTCCCGAGACATGTTTTTCAGTGCGGAAATAAACATAATAACTTAAAAGAACCGTTCTTTAAAGTCTTTGCATTCATGTCATTAAGTTCCTCGAAATTATTAACCACATACGAAGAAAAACTATTTAAAGCAGGACACGCAACCCTCAATTGACATCTCAACCAATTAACACTTCTATCGTCTGTCATTATGTAAACATGTTAATCTCCGTAATATATTATAAAAAGTTCGATTCAGATTGTCAGTCACACTCTGATGATAGCATTAACTTGAAAGGCCTTAGTGTGCTAAAAAACATCTCTTATTTGTTTATTTCTCGTTCGTTTTTCATCCGCACTATTAGTATCCAATATATATATACACAATTACCACAATTACCACCACAATTACCACCACAGCAACAACAACGACAACAGCAACAACCACAGCAACGACAACAACAACAACCACCATCACAAAGTTATAAGCAACAAACTGAAAGGAGGCCCAAGAACTCGTTCCCCTCCAGAATAACGTTCAATGGACAACAACAACAACACATCGATGGTGACGAGTCGGCAGTCCCAAAGAAACAACCACACAGACGATTTGACACACAGACCCGTACCTATGCGGATATCCTCAAACCGAAAATTACCCGAAGACCACCTCACATACAAAGCAGGAACACCCCACCTCAACAAACAACGATGATTCAAAAAAACCACTCCAGCCCCCGAACAGACAGCCTGGGAGGGGCCATTCAAGATCTTCTAACAAACACGCTAGAAGCTTTCACGCTCTTACAAAGAAACTTCGAGAGACTTGTAGATTTAAAAGTGACCCAAATGGAAGAGTTATAAACCTAAGTAGACACACTTTTTCTTCGTATGTATTTAGTTTATTAGATAAAAGTTTGAACTTCTGCCCCCGACCCCCTAGATATAACACAACCGCATTTGATAAGGATCTTATAGCATTCTTTAGACGAATTAGACTTAGAGCACATTTCGGAATGTCGGAATACAACCCAACAATACTAGATAAATTAAAAAATCGCAATAGTTCATTTACACCACAAAACGTAGACACCACCATTACGACCTTTGAGTCTGCAGTCATTGAAGGCATTAAAAACCACGATAAACGGACACTACGGTCAAATAACCTTACGAAAGGCGAAATTTATGCGCTAAGGAATCTGTCGGAAAGAGAGGACATTATCATTACGCGAGCGGACAAAGGAGGGGCAACCGTTATCTGGGGTATCGATGAATACCTCACGGAAGCCAACAACCAGTTAAACAATACAACGTTCTATAGAAAATTAACATTTGATCCATTTCAGGGCTATATAAGAATAATTAACAACTCATTAGATGAATTGCATTCTCAGAACAAAATAAATGCAGAAGCATTAGAGGTTCTTAAGGTTCCGAAAAAAGTAAAACCAGCTAGATTCTATCTGTTACCAAAAGTTCATAAAAATAATAATCCAGGCCGCCCAGTAGTGGCATCGACAAACTGCCACACAACCAAAATATCTAAATACGTCGATCATTACATACAACCACTTGCACAAAAAGTACGATCTTATATCCGCGACACACCAGACCTCTTAAACAAAATAAAAACTATCGATAAAATACCCGTAAATGCATTACTTGTAACCATGGATGTTAGATCCCTTTATACGAACATATGCCATGAGGAGGGCCTATTAGCCCTTAAAAATGCCTTAAACAAAAGACCAAACAAGGAGCCAGCTACTGATGCTCTACTGACCCTAATGAGACATGTCCTCACCCTAAATTGCTTTACCTTCAACGGAAACAACTACTTACAGACAAAAGGATGTGCCATGGGCACGGTTGCAGCACCTTCATATGCTGTGATATACATGGGTGAGTTCGAAGAAAAGTACATCTACCCAACAATAGGTAAGAACTGCTTATACTATGGCAGATACATAGACGACATCTTATTAATCTACAAAGGCAGGCAGTGAAACAGAATTCAAAACGTTCGCTGAGAAACTCAACACACAGCACCCATCAATTAAATTTGACTACGAAATATCAAAGACATCAATCTCCTTCCTCGACACCCGCATCTATATCGACGAAAACAGACAATTGCAGACAACTCTCTTCACCAAACCAACTGACACTCATAATTACCTACACTATAAATCAGCCCACCCAAGACACCTTAAAAACAGTTTACCTTACTCTCAAGCACTAAGGCTAAGAAGGATCTGTACAAAAGACAACGAATTAAACAGCAACTGCAAACAGATGGAAGACAACTTTATACGCCGTGGATACCACAAAGAAATTCTCCAAGAACAACTTCGGAAAGCTATCATAACGCCGAGAAATACAACGCTAAAGAAAGTCCTTAGGAAACGATCCACAAGAATCCCCCTGGTACTTACATTCAATTCAACACTCCCCCAAATGGGCAAAATCCTAAGAGATAGATGGGATATACTAAACATAAAGCCTAAGCTTAAGAAACTATTCTCAGAACCTCCGATCATGGCATTTAGGCGATGCAAGAACCTGCGAGAGATAATTGGTAGTAATACTATCGTTAACAACAAAGTCCTAAGGAAAAAAGCCAGTAAAAAAGTAGCTAAATTTTGCTCACCATGTAACACCAAACGAAGTCTGTGCTGTAACCATGTAATTAAAACTAATTCATTTACTAGCATAAACACGCACAAAACATACAAAATCTTCCATGAATCCAACTGCAGAAGCATGAACGTAATATACCTTCTCGAATGCATCCGTTGTAAGAAGCAATACGTCGGCAAATGCGAATGGCCTTTCAACTACAGACTTAATAATTACCGTTCTCGAATAAAATCAACGCAATTTGACAAGCTCCTTCCGGTAGAAAAGCACTTCAAAGAGCGAAATCACGTCTTCGAAAGAGACGCGAGATTTATAATAATTGAGAAAATTGAAAAAGAAAACGTCGAAAACATGACACAATTATTAGAGAAACACGAGGACAACTGGATAAAACGACTGCAGACTCTTTCCCCTAAGGGCCTGAACAACAAACTTAATCATCCCGACAAATATTGATTGATAGAAACCCCTAAAAATCCATGGTTAGGCCACTTTCTCTCCGTTCACAATTTTATGCAATACTTTGTTTCCCTGTGGCCTTTCGTTTTCTACACATAAAACGTAACATCTAACTTCAATTACGGATTCATATGACGCCTTATTTTGGCGTCACATGACCAATTTTAGGCCATGTGATCTCATTAACATCACGTGACTACTAAAACGGCTATAAAAAGGTATGCATCCTTGTAAAAATTCATTCTCCTGACGATGACCATAGCGTCGAAATGCGTCGAGAATAGAAGAAAAGAAATAAAGATTTAAAGAACTCAAAGACGTCTTTTCTTGTGTACATCTTTATATATATATATATATATATATATATATATATATATATATATATATATATATATATATATATATATATATATATATATATATATATATATATATATATATATATATATATATATATATATATATATATATATATATATATATATACATATATATATATAATGATTTACACAAGAAAAAGACATCTTTGAGTTCGTTAAATCCTTATTTCTTTTCTTCTGTTCTCGACGCGTTTCGACCCTATGGTCATCGTCAGGAGAATGATTTTTTATAAGGATGCATGCCTTTTTATAGCCGTTTTAGTAGTCACGTGATGTTAATGAGATCACATGGCCTAAAATTGGTCATGTGACGCCAAAATAAGGCGTCATATGAATCCGTAATTGAAGTTAGATGTTACTTTTTATGTCTAGAAAACGAAAGGCCACTGGGAAACAAAGTATTGCATAAAATTGTGAACGGAGAGAAAGTGGCCTAACCATGGCTTTTTTAGGGATTTCTATCAATCAATATTTGTCGGGATGATTAAGTTTGTTGCTCAGGCCCTTAGGGGAAAGAGTTTGCAGTCGTTTTATCCAGTTGTCCTCGTGTATCTCTAATAATTGTGTCATGTTTTCGACGTTTTCTTTTTCAATTTTCTCAATTATTTTAAATCTCGCGTCTCTTTCGAAGACGTGATTTCGCTCTTTGAAGTGCTTTTCTACCGCAAGGAGCTTGTCAAATTGCATTGATTTTATTCGAGAACGGCAATTATTAAGTCTGTAGTTGAAAGGCCATTCGGATTTGCCGACGTATTGCTTCTTACAACGGATGCATTCAAGAAGGTATATTGCGTTCATGCTTCTGCAGTTGGATTCATGGAAGATTTTGTATGTTTTGTGCGTGTTTATGCTAGTAAATGAATTAGTTTTAATTACATGGTTACAGCACAGACTTCGTTTGGTGTTACATGGTGAGCAAATTTAGCTACTTTTTTATTGGCTTTTTTTCCTTAGGACTTTGTTGTTAACGATAGTATTACTACCAATTATCTCTCGCAGGTTCTTGCATCGCCTAAATGCCATGATCGGAGGTTCTGAGAATAGTTTCTTAAGCTTAGGCTTTATGTTTAGTATATCCCATCTATCTCTTAGGATTTTGCCCATTTGGGGGAGTGTCGAATTGAATTTAAGTACCAGGGGGATTCTTGTGGATCGTCTCCTAATGACTTTCTTTAACGTTGTATTTCTCGGCGTTATGATAGCTTTTCGAATTTGTTCTTGGAGAATTTCTTTGTGATATCCACGGCGTATAAAGTTGTCTTCCATCTGTTTGCAGTTGCTGTTTAATTCGTTGTCTTTTGTACAGATCCTTCTTAGCCTTAGTGCTTGAGAGTAAGGTAAACTGTTTTTAAGGTGTCTTGGGTGGGCTGATTTATAGTGTAGGTAATTATGAGTGTCAGTTGGTTTGGTGAAGATAGTCGTCTGCAGTTGTCTGTTTTCGTCGATATAGATGCGGGTGTCGAGGAAGGAGATTGATGTCTTTGATATTTCATAGGCAAATTTTATTGATGGGTGCTGTGTGTGTTGAGTTTATCAGCGAACGTTTTGAATTCTGTTTCACTGCCTTTGTAGATTAATAACATGTCGTCTATGTATCTGCCGTAGCATAAGCAGTTCTTACCTATTGTTGGGTAGATGTATTTTTCTTCGAACTCACCCATGTATATCACAGCATATGAAGGTGCTGCAACCGTGCCCATGGCACATTCTTTTGTCTGTAGGTAGTTGTTTCCGTTGAAAGTAAAGCAATTTAGGGTGAGGACATGTCTCATTAGGGTCAGTAGAGCATCAGTAGTTGGCTCCTTGTTGGGTCTTTTGTTTAAGGCATTTTCAAGGGCTAATAGGCCCTCCTCATGGCATATGTTCGTATAAAGGGATCTAACATCCATGGTTACAAGTAATGCATTTACGGGTATTCATGGTTACAAGTAATGCATTTACGGGTATTTTATCGATAGTGTTTATTTTGTTTAAGAGGTCTGTTGTGTCGCAGATATAAGATCGTACTTTTTGCGCAAGTGGTTGTATGTAATGATCAACGTATTTAGATATTTTGGTTGTGTGGCAGTTTGTCGATGCCACTACTGGGCGGCCTGGATTATTATTTTTATGAACTTTTGGTAACAGATAGAATCTAGCTGGTTTTACTTTTTTCGGAACCTTAAGAACCTCTAATGCTTCTCTGCATTTATTTTGTTCTGAAAATGCAGTTCATCTAATGAGTTGTTAATTATCCTTATATAGCCCTGAAATGGATCAAATGTTAATTTTCTATAGAACTTTGTATTGTTTAGCTGGTTGTTGGCTTCCGTGAGGTATTCATCGATACCCCAGATAACGGTTGCCCCTCCTTTGTCCGCTCGCGTAATGATAATGTCCTCTCTTTCCGACAGATTCCTTAGCGCATAAATTTCGCCTTTCGTAAGGTTATTTGACCGTAGTGTCCGTTTATCGTGGTTTTTAATGTCTTCAATGACTACAGACTCAAAGGTCGTAATGTTGGTGTCTACGTTTTGTGGTGTAAATTCAAAATTTGATGAAACTTCATCAAATGCGGTTAATAGTCTCCTGCAGCCACTGTGTAAGGCCTTAGAAACCTCGTTCCGCACCTCTCGCATTAGAGTGAGTTGGAAACCTAAAAGACCTGAAGCTCTTACCCAGACCCTCACTGCGGGGAATTTAACAGAGATCTGCAATCTACAGACCATCTCTTTCGCCAAATATTATGAATTCCCCGAGGAAAGACTAAGGACACTGAGATCACTCTCAATGGGGATTATAGGACCAAATCAACACACAACTAGCGAATGGCTAACAACCCAAGAGCGGTTTGGTCGGGGCAATTAACGCGGTCTCCTGCGAATAAACGAGGTGCGATTTTGTGTAGCAAGGAGAACAAGGGCATTAGGTAACGGTCTTTCAAAGCGCGGATTACAAACGATACAAGTGACAGTAGAAGCGTTAATTGCATATGTTATTTATAACGACAGCTAGGAAAAATGCCGTGGGAAAGTACTGCCAAGAAAGTCAGGTGACCTTACCGCGCCAAAATAGGATGCGAGACAGCCAATGGGATCAATTTTCTTACCAACGTGACTTTAGTCGGCCAATAACACAAAAAGTCATTGTATGTCTTCACCCAATCAGGGGAAGCGAGAGTAAGCGATATGATCGCATGAAAACAACCAGCCCCACCTCATTCTTTTACAACGTACACGAAAGCAGTAAGAAATTTTCGAAGTCCCACCCAAACCCTCCCAGAAAGCTTACCAAGTAGAAGTTACCCAAATCCGCCTGAATCGATATATCGGTCACACTCACTCTTCAGGATACACTATAATTATTGCGTATTGTTAAATAGTCAGGCTTCATCTGCTGACTCAGAAAGAAACTTTTTCATTTAATGGACACTTTGACATTTTAGGTTTCAGTAGCGATGATTTTGTATTAGCGTTTATTATAAATCGTTTCTACATGAATTATATGTAGCGTGAGATGCTTTCATTTTGTGGCGTAAGTGTCCTTCGCAGCACACCTTTCCCATAGACTCTCTAAATGTCACAGTATATTCAATAGACTAAACTCCAGATTTGAAAAATATAGATTCGCAATTTCCCGATACTTACCTAACTCCTGTCTGGGTCGCTTGCCTGGATCGGTAGGAGTTAGGCTTTAAATAGTACAGGCTAGGAAAAATTCACTGTTTCCGTTTTCCAAGTTGCTCAACTTCTGTCTGGGTCGTTTGCCTGGATCGGTGGGAGTTGGGTTTAGGAAAAATTCACTGTTTCCTTTTTCCAAGTTGCTCAACTTCTGTCTGGGTCGTTTGCCTGGATCGGTGGGAGTTGGGTTTCAAAACTACAGTCTATGGAAATTTCACTGAGGCCGGGCTCGCTCCTGTCTGCGTCGCTTGCGTGGATCGTTTAGGAGCCCCCGTGTTTCAGTTACGACTCCGACGCGTAGGAGCTCGTTTTCAAAAGCACTTGAGGACATTCCTTACGCCACAAGATACATCTCCATTCCCCATTTATCTTTATGGTTGATAGTAGATGTATGTAACGTCATTTTGTTCGTTCGGGCTTTTGTGTGATAGAAGCTTGATGTCCAGTTTTACGAATGTCTTTCATTGGCCTAAGAATTCTGTCTTTGAAAGACCGAGCAAAATAACAGACTCTCGCATTTTGGGCCTAAACAACCTGAGAGCCCCTGATCATTCTGAGCACATGAATACGAGGGGGTGCTTCACAAAAATAACAAAAACATCAAACAAGAAGAAAAATGTCATGCACCTTTTGCAAAAATCCTTCTATTTTCATGAAAAACCTACCACAATCCGTAAGAATCCTTGTTTGTTCTGAAAATCTCGTAAGGTTTTCGAATTAGTGATATAAAAATATCTCCAAAAGCCAATGTTCGGTATAAAAGCGGAATGGAGAGTATTAATGAACTATTGCGATTTTTTAATTTATCTAGTATTGTTGGGTTGTATTCCGACATTCCGAAGTGTGCTCTAAGTCTAATTCGTCCAAAGAATGCTATAAGATCCTTATCAAATGCGGTTGTGTTATATCTAGGGGGTCGGGGGCAGAAGTTCAAACTTTTATCTAATAAACTAAATACATGCGTAGAAAAAGTGTGTCTACTTAGGTTTATAACTCTTCCATTTGGGTCACTTTTAAATCTACAAGTCTCTAGAAGTTTCTTTGTAAGAGCGTGAAAGCTTCTTGCGTGTTTGTTAGAAGATCTTGAATGCCCCCTTCCAGGCTGTCTGTTCGGGGGCTGGAGTGGTTTTTTGAAGTGTCATCGTTGTTTGTTGAGGTGGGGTGTTCCTGCTTTGTATGTGAGGTGGTCTTCGGGTAATTTTCGGTTTGATGATGTCAGCGTAGGTTCGGGTCTGTGTGTCAAATCGTCTGTGTGGTTGGTTCTTTGGGACTGCCGACTCGTCACCATCAATGTGTCGTTGTTGTTGTCCATTGAACGTTATTCTCGTAAATCGCAACGTAATTATCGCAACGTAAATCGCATGGTTGTTGCATGACGTTGAACGAAAACCAGCAACGATTCACCTGAAAAATTCATCTGAAATGGATAAAACCATGCAGATTCCATCTATTGAAAGTCAGATTCATGATGCGATTGAGCACATCGAAAAGAAGAGCAAGAAAAGAACTGATTTAGAACGAATATGTAAGTTTATTGTGAACAAGAACAGTGGCCTAAGCAAACACGATGCCGTAGAAATCCTGTCTAGGATGCACAAGGACGGGTTATTGAAATTAAAGCAGTACGACGATGGCCCTGCCTCATATAAGATCAACAAAAGTGTCAAAGAAACGAATAAATCTTGTGAAGGAAATAAAGTACAAGGGGAAGCAAAGGAAGGAGAAAATGAACGGAAGTACGAACAGTCAATTTCAACGAGCGAGGAAGATACGGAAAACGAACTTGAATCAGAAGATTATGAAAGTAGTGAAGGCGATGACGAACTGGAAAGCGTAGAAGGTGAAAATGTTGATAAACCTACCTTGCAAGATTCTTTTCTTGAATTCTTAGATGGTGTCCGCACACCCGAGAAAATTTCGACGAACGGCTGTCCGGAATTCTCAACTTTTGACAGGAAAACTCCTAACAATGAGTTTCATGGCTTGAAAGATCATGCAGCCAAGGCCAGGTCCATCGACGCACAATCCCCCCTCCCTACAGAGCACACCCAGCAAGTGAATTTAGTGGCTTTGTGGACGTCATG
Organism: Aurelia sp. 4 Dawson et al 2005; assembly: GCA_964019985.1. NCBI lineage: Eukaryota > Metazoa > Cnidaria > Scyphozoa > Semaeostomeae > Ulmaridae > Aurelia > Aurelia sp. 4 Dawson et al 2005. The sequence continues at coordinate 8,717,008 of OZ026507.1, read as the reverse complement.
GGCAAAATGGCGGACACCTTGAATAATCACATCGACATGCTGCGAGATGAAAAGATCTTGAATCGCATGCTCAGAAATACAATTGAAATCCTTAGAGATGACAACGGCTACAAGGATACTAGGATAAAGGAACTGGAAACAGTTATCGATTTTATGGGCAAATCATCCCAAGTCAAAGTTCAAACAAACCTTGGAAGTCTTGGGAGTCAACAACATTCCCCAGAGAATGCACAAGAAACTTGCACGTTGAGTCCCCAGGAGGATTCACCAGAGACATGCAGTCACCAACCAGCTCCTGAGCCCCCTGAGACTCAAGAAACTTAAATAACACCAAGTTTTGAATCTCAATTGCAAGCCTACGTCAAAGCGAAAAGAGAAAAATATGAAGAACACCTTGTAAAAAGTAAGGCTGAAGCAATGCATTCGCTGAAAAAACCGCAAGAAAAAGAACAAGGAAAAAATCAAAATCGAAAGAAAGGAAACAAACAAAACAAAGGAAACCTGAGGAAAGCAAATAACCAATCAGTAAACCATTTTGCCCACCTGGATGACAAACAACCGTACAGTCAACGTGTGCAACCTCAAAAGCAACAGAACCAACAGCAGCAACAACAACAGGTACAAAATAGTCAAAGCACCTCTGACAAGTCTCAGCAACCACAGCAAAAGATAACTTGCCTCCTTCGCAGAATGGGCAGTCACAGCAACAGGGTCTCTGGAGGCCTGGAACTATTCTCATAGTTGGGGACAGTATGCTAAATGGAGTGGAGGAACGCAAAATGCCATCTAATGTCAAGGTGAGGAATTTCCCTGGTGCTACTGTTAAAGACATGCATGATTATGTGAAGCCCCTGTTGAGAAAAAAGCCGTCTCACGTAATTTTGCATGTCGGTACAAATGATGCTGTTAATTTTGATTCAAATCCAATTGTCAACCAACTCATTAATCTGAAAGAATACATCGAGAATGAGTTGCCTAATAGCACGGTCACCTTGTCACTGCCGATGATGAGAGTTGATAATGCTAAAGCAAATAAAATTCTGGTTGCAGTCAAGAATGCAATAAAGAAGATGTCCGTTGACATAATCAACAATGACAATATCAAGAGAGACCATCTTGGTCGTTTTGGCCTGCACCTAAACTTTTATGGGAACACAAAATTTTCAGCTAACCTATTAAGTAAAATAAAGTCAATTTAACAACAGTGACAGAAATAACAATGTATGCAATGAAAGTCTCGAGTTGAATTGTTGCAATGTGGGTGATAAGGATAGCACATCAACAGAAAGTCTAGGATTTCGTAAGGGGATGGTAGTTGCATCCCTCAATATCAATAGTTTGCTTAGACACCATGATGAGCTAAGTAACTTTCTTTTGGAGAAAGGTATCCATATACTTGCCCTCAACGAAACTAAGCTGGACAGCAAGATTTGTAAAGATCTCTAAAAAATTGAAAATTATAAAATTGAGAGATGTGACAGAAATCGAGAAGGGGGTGGAATTGCTCTCTATATCAAAGATAGCATAAAGTACCATGTACGCAAAGATTTGCCCGAGAAATCGCTTGAATTATTGTGCATTGAGGTCGAGCCTTTAAAAGCCAGACCATTTTTCGTTATTTCATGGTACCGACCCCCTAGTGACACTGTAGAAACTTTTGATAAACTTGATCGAATCTTGCAGTTTCTTGAGACCGAGGGTAAAGAGCTTATACTCCTTGGTGATACAAATTGTGACTTCCTTAAGTTTTCAAGCACGTCAGATGTGTCCTGTCTGAATAATCCAAGCAAGCACATGCAACAAATCTACAGTTCGTATGAGCTTAAACAACTCATAAACAAACCTACAAGGGAAACTTCTCAACAGTCTACCCTTATCGACCACATTGCAACAAGTCACATCAACAATATTACATCTTCCGGAGTTCTCGAAATCGGTCTTAGCGATCACTACTTGGTCTACTGTGTTAGAAAGTTCCGGGGAGCCCTCAAGACTAAACATAAAGTAGTAACAACTCGCCAGATGAAAAAATTCAACGAGAGTGCATTTTTGCAGGACCTTGCATTAATTGACTGGTCGTTGATTTTACAAAATGGTACTGATCTCAGTGGGCAGGTAGGGAACTGGTGTGAAGTGCTTTCGATGATAATTGAAAAACATGCTCCTTTAAGAAAACGGAGGGTTGCCGAACGATACACTCCTTGGTACACTTCAGAGCTAAGTAAGCTCTCGCAAGTAAGAGACAGAATAAAGAAAGCTGCAGTTAAAACCAATCTGATTTGTTATTTGCTGCATATAAACAAATCAGAAATAAAGTTACTAATATGAACCAAAAGCTAAAAAGGGATTTTTTCTCTGATAAAATAAATGCCTTTGAGGGTAACATGAAAGAAACTTGGAAAACCATCAACCAGATGATAAATAAGAGATCTAAAACTACTCATATTTCTTCTCTCGAGGATGGTGACAAAGATATTACTGACTCTCAACAAATTGCCGACGCTATGAACCAGTATTTTTGTAGCATAGGAGAAAATCTCAGCAGCAAAATTCCAACAAGGAGAAATCCCCTTTTATCTGGGGATGTTAAGATAAATCAGCATTCTAAAATCTTTAGTTTCAAGAACGTTGATGAAGTGTAGATATGCAGGGCAATGAAACGCCTTAAAAAATCAAATGGATTTGGTTTAGACGGTATTTCAAGCTATTTTTTGAAAGTCGGCATGCCTGTTCTAGCTAGCTCATTGAGTACCATTTTTAATGGCGGGGTGTATTTCCTGATTGTTGGAAAACAGCTAGGATTGCACCTATCTTCAAAGATGGCCCTGAAAATATTAGATCTAACTACCGTCCAATTTCCGTCCTACCAACGGTTTCGCGTTTATTTGAGAAAGTTTTGTATGGCCAACTTTACCAATACCTGGATGAAAATAAGTTGCTTTACTTGCACCAATCTGGGTTCCGATCATTACACTCTTGTGTCACATGTCTACTCAAGAGCACGAATGATTGGTACATAGACATCGACAGAGGTAATGTCAATGCGGTCGTTTTCATCGACCTTAAAAAGGCTTTCGACACAGTAGACCATAGTATCCTATTAGAAAAGTTGTCACTTTATGGCATAAGGGGTATTGAGCTTGAGTGGTTCAGATCCTATCTTAGTGGGAGACAACAGTGCTGTAAAGTGAATGGGCACATATCGAACATTGAAAGTATTCGATATGGAGTTCCCCAAGGGTCTTGCTTGGGACCACTCCTCTTTTTAATGTATATTAATGACCTTCCACTTGCACTTGATAATGCCAAGGTTACTATGTATGCAGATGATACCAGCATCTCTTATTCCTCTAAATCAGTTGATGAAATCAATGCAGCAATCAATGATGATTTGTCCAATCTCAAATTATGGTTAGAAGGCAATAAGTTGTCTCTAAATGTTACGAAAACTCAAGCTGTGCTTATCGGTAGCAGGCCAAAACTCCAGAACATTTCTAAAAGCGATGTCATTAGCCCTTAGTTTGTTATTGACGACGAAGTTGTCCCGATGATAAACGAAGCTAAGTATCTTGGAATACAAATTGACAAAACATTAGGTTGGAAGGAACATATCAACATTATTGCTGCGAAGATTTCGCGAGGGATAGGGATGCTGAGATATGCAAAGAGGTACGTCCCATTCAGTACGGTAAAAACCATGTACAGAAGTATAGTCGAACCCTATCTACGATACTGTTGCACGGTATGGGGATGTTGCACTGAGGCAGACTTAAAAAGATTGCAAATTCTCCAAAATCGCGCTGCCCGTATTGTGACAAATAGTGCTTGTGATGCACAGTCCTTGCCCCTTATGAAAGGTCTGGGCGGGTTAACAGTTAAAGAGCTGATCAGGTTTGAAACGGCAACTACTGTTTTCAAATCTGTTAACCAACTTTGCCCAGACTATATGGCTCAAATGTTTCAAAGACAGCTTGAACAGGCAATGAGGACGCTAAGAAACACCGAAACTGACTTGAAACTTCCTTTGTTTAGAACAAACAATGGACAAAAGTCATTTGCATATCGAGGGGCTACCGTTTGGAATAGTCTAGATCACCAAATCAAACTGTCTCCCTCGCTATCAAACTTCAAATTAAAACTAAAGGAAGGATTATAAAACAAACTTTACGTACATCCTTCCATCGAGAACATAGTCAATCGATTTTCCTTTCCGTTGCAATTTAATTTCCTTTTTTCGGTTGGATAGGAATAATTAAAATTAGCTTTTTTTAGGGAATTTATCTGACAATGTATTAAGTAGAATTTGGAGTTTATTGAGTAATTAATTTTTTTTTCTTTTTGTTTTTTCTTTTCTGTTTTAACAGGGCACATTGTAAAGCAGTTTTTTTCCGTATGAACTGAATGTTTTTACCCTGTATAAATAATTTAAAATGAAATGAAAATGGAAATTCTGGAGGGGAACGAGTTCTTGGGTCTCCTTTCAGTTTGTTGCTTATAACTCTGTGATGGTGGTTGTTGTTGTTGTCGTTGCTGTAGTTGTTGCTGTTGTTGTTGTTGCTGCTGTGGTGGTAATTGTCGTTCTCGTTGTTGCTGCTGTTTCTGTTTTCTTTGTCCGTTAGAGACGTTCCATCAGAGATTACGGTGTTTTGCCCTTTTCGTCCTCAGTAGTTCCTGCCTTTTTTGTTCACTGTAATTGTTTATGACTGTTTTGATCTCATTGTATTCTTCAGCTGGCGTTGTTGCTTTCAAAGCGTGGTCTATTGCATTGGCAATATATAAATATATAAATATATATATATACATACATACATACATACATACATACATACATACATACATACATACATACATACATACATACATACATACATACATACATACATACATACATACATATATATATATATATATATATAGTGTACGATTTGAAGAGGGCCTAACTACTCAAAGAAACAGGCATCTGTGTGGTCTTTTGCGCTTTTTCTTTACCAGTGCTAACTAGTTTCGCCAACTAGGGCATCTTCAGAGCAACATATATATATAGTGAACGGTTAGAAGAGGGCCTAACTACTCAAAGAAACAGGCATCTGTTTGGTCTTTTGCGCTTTTTCTTCTCAGTGCTGACATGTTTCGCCCACTGGGGCATCTTCAGAGCAACTGAATAAATTTAACAAGTCAACCTATATTTATAGCGAAAGAATTTAATTAAAAAATATTAATATCCATATAAGGTCCTTCTGGTTCTTCGTAAAACTTTTAAGTTTCATCCTTCCGAGGTTGAGCCTCTTGCTGGTGTTGTTGTTGTGTTGTCTTTTGTAATTTCACGCAAGATTGTTTCTTCGGTGTTTTGTGTTCTTTCCTGCTTTTGTTGTTGCAGTTATTCTTGTTGTCTTTGTTCTGGTTGATTTTGTTGTTGCTGTCATTATTGTTCTTATTATTTCACGTTAGATTGTTTCTTCGATTGATGTTGTTGTTGCTTTTCTTGTTCTTGTTGTTTCACATCAGATTGTTCCTTCGATGTTTTTGTGTTCTGTCCTGCTTTTGTTGTTGCTATTGTTCTTGTTGTCTTTGATTTTGGTTGACGTTGTTGTTGTTGTTCTTTGTTATTTCACGTCAGATTGTTCTTTGCTGTTGTTGTTGTTGTTTCATCTGATGTCAGATTGATGTTTCGTCAAGTGAGATTCGCCGTCCCAACTGGTTTCGTTCCTTCGTAGCCAATGGCCGATTCCGTGAATCTAATGCCATCTCGGGTGTACTTTACCCTGTTCTTTCGTTTCTTCTCGGTTCGTTTCTTTTTGGCGTCTTTCACAGTGTGAGTTTCTTTATGGCATCTGTTCTGAGTTGCAGTCTTTGCTGTAAGTGTTTCTTGTCGCAGTTGGTTGTTGTTGACTTCGAAGCGCTTCCTGTTCTTTATAGCGGGCCATTCGGCGTCTGCGTCCAGACTCAATATTTATATATAGTGTACGGTTAGAAGAGGGCCTAACTACTTAAAGAAACAGGCATCTGTTTGGTCTTTTGCGCTTTTTCTTCTCAGTGCTGACATATTTCGCCCACTGGGGCATCTTCAGAGCAACTGAATAAATTTAACAAGTCAACCTATATTTATAGCGAAAGAATTTAATTAAAAAATATTAATATCCATATAAGGTCCTTCTGGTTCTTCGTAAAACGTTTAAGTTTCATCCTTCCGAGGTTGAGCCTCTTGCTGGTGTTGTTGTTGTATGTATGTATATATATACATATATATATATATATATATATATATATATATATTCATTCGGCATTGGCTGACACGGTAATTAATATTTTTCATGAGTGGGCCACCACAATTGGAGAATTAAAAATTTTTTCCTGCCCGGAATTGAACCCGCGACCTTCATGCCAACAGACTCTCCGATAATTCCACTGAGCTATGCAAGCTCAATGAAATTACGGAGAAATCTGAAGTCATTCAGATCTAAGGTCCTACACCGTTGACAGGAGAAATATTTGTTTTTTCATGTTTCGGCTTAAGCCTTGAAATGCCGAATAGCTAATGCCGAATGAAAAAATATACGTATGCATGGCTCTGACGAAGGCTTAAGCAGAAAGACGAAAAAACAAATATTTCTCCTGTCAACGGTGTAGGACCTTAGATCTGAATGACTTCAGATTTCTCCGTAATTTCATTGAGCTTGCATAGCTCAGTGGAATTACCGGAGAGTCTGTTGGCATGAAGGTCGCGGGCTCTATTCCGGGCAGGAAAATATTTTTAATTCTCCAATTGTGGTGGCCCACTCATGAAAAATATTAATTACCGTGTCAGCTAATGCCGAATGAAAAAATATACGTATGCATGGCTCTGACGAAGGCTTTAAGCTGAAACACGAAAAAACAAATATTTCTCCCGTCAACGGTGAAGGACTTTAGATCTGAATGACTTCAGATTTCTCCGTAATTTCTTTGAGCTTGCATAGCTCAGTGGAATTATCGGAGAGTCTGTTGGCATGAAGGTCGTGGGTTCAATTCCGGGCAGGAAAATATTTTTAATTCTCCAATTGTGGTGGCCAACTCATGAAATATATATATATATATATATATATATATATATATATATATATATATATATATATATATATATATATATATATATATATATATATATATATATATATATATATATATATATATATATGTGTATATATATATATATATATATATATATATGTATGTATATATATACTCATAAGCTCAATCTCAATGCGTAATAGAAATAGATATATGAACTCAGAAAAAACACATTCTTGTAAACGTTTCGGCCGAAGCCTTCATCAGTATGACTTTTCAAAATTAGCAGGAGCATACATATAGATTACGAATTCCAAAAACAATACAAGACAAACAATAGCCTAAGCGGGATCCTACTCATTACAAAGCGTATAAAAGATGTGTTAAATAGCCGGCAATACAAAGGTGGCGGGAGAAAGATCAAAGAAAGCGCAGAGTTAAGAACTGCTGAAGCCGGTGGCTGTGTCTGTCTCGCCGAAGCTATAAGGATCGCATATTACAACAAAACAAACAATAGAAAGATCCGAGAGTGGATAGGCAGAACAGAAAAGCCTAAAAAACAGCGTGTATCCCTAACGAAAAGCTCAGTGCTAAAACCAAAACAACACAACAACCAAAAATATAACAAAAATGAAATCTATGTATCAACCTGCCTAGTGTTTAAACCCTTAGGGGTAAAGCAATCCAGCCGATATTGCCAGAAGCTTTCCCGCATCCTATTTCCCCCCGTTAGCCTATCGATTATCTTAACGCTAATATCCTTCAGAAACCCCTGGTGGCCTTCTTCAGTAAAATGTCTGAAGAATTCCGCCTGGGGTACTGAGGCCCCCGAATTCAACTTACGGCTACACGCCTTGTAATTATTAAACCTAAGCCTAAAAGGCGTGCAGGTGCTACCAACATATTGTACACCACAAACAGTACATTCCAACAAATACACAACATTTGACGAGTCACAATTAAACGAATAGTTTATCCTATATTCCCTGCTATCTATGTTTGAATGAAAATGTTCACTATTACTCATAACGTTACACACTTGACAACGAGATTTACCACAACGAGAACATCCCTTCTTATCAGTCCCCCCATTTCCCTCATTACTCAGCCTAGCCCTAACAAGTATATCCTTAAGGTTCTTACATCTCCTAAAAGCTATTAAAGGTGGCTCAGGAAACACCCTCCCATGCTCCTCCGAATTCGTGAGCATAGGATGGAGTCTCCTGGCAACCTTCCCCAAACTATTGAGCGCTGGATGATATGTCGCAACAAGCGGAACCCTTTCCCCCCTCCCTTGGTCATTGGTCCTATTTCCCGCATTTGCTAGAAGAGCCGTCCTATCTAACCTACGTACCCTATCTATTTGCTCATTAACTAAAGACTCTTCGTAGCCCCTGTCCTTAAGCCATCCAGCTAACTCGCCTACTCTCTCCTGAAACTGGCGATCCTCCGAGCATATCCTACGAAACCTAAGTGCCTGACCATAGGGGATCGCCTTTTTGGTGTGCCAGGGGTGACAAGACTTCTTGTGCAAGTACTGATGTGTATCAGTAGGCTTGCAAAACAAGTCTGTCGAAAGGACTCCCCCCTCCCCCACGCTAACCTGAACATCTAAAAAGCTAATCCTATCCCGTGATTGTTCGCTAGTAAATTTAATGGTTTCGTGGCTACCGTTGAGATGATTGATGAAAGACTCCAACTTTTCTTCCCCATGCGTCCAGATAAAGAATACATCATCGATGAATCTCATCCAGACAAGGGGCTTGTCAGCTGAAGCCTCCAACAACCTCTCTTCCAACCGGGTCATGAAGAGATTGGCGTAGGCCGGAGCGAACTTCGTGCCTATAGCCGTGCCCAATTTCTGCCTATAAATCCTATCATTAAATTCAAAATAATTATTCTCCAAGACCAAGGACGCCAACCCCACTAGGGTATCGGTAGCCACGCCCGGGTTTTCCCTTCTATCCAGCGCCTCCCTGACGGCCTCTAAACCCTCCCCGTGTGGAATGCTGGGATAGAGTCCCACAACATCAACCGTACACAACATAGCCCCCTCTGGTATCTTTCCTAACTTACTTAGCCTAGACAAAAAATGGTTAGTGTCCTTAACATACGACCTACTTTGGCTAACCAACGGGTTAAGGTGGTGGTCTAAATATTCTGAAATATGTTCTGTTATTGTACCGCAATTGGAAATAACTGGTCTCCCCTTAACACTACTAAGACCCTTGTGGATCTTAGGCAACAAGTAAAATCTACCTAACTTAGAATCCTTAACTTTCAAATACTCAGTCACTTCCTCTAATCCCGGGTCCTCCTCCCTCATCTCATTCAACCTAGAATTAACGGTCTTACCCAGATCTACCGAGGGGTCCACCTCTACTTCTTCATAAACCTGCCTATCGTCTAGTTGTCGGTTAGGAAGGATATTAGCGTTCTGAAGGATATTAGCGTTAAGATAATCGATAGGCTAACGGGGGGAAATAGGATGCGGGAAAGCTTCTGGCAATATCGGCTGGATTGCTTTACCCCTAAGGGTTTAAACACTAGGCAGGTTGATACATAGATTTCATTTTTGTTATATTTTTGGTTGTTGTGTTGTTTTGGTTTTAGCACTGAGCTTTTCGTTAGGGATACACGCTGTTTTTTAGGCTTTTCTGTTCTGCCTATCCACTCTCGGATCTTTCTATTGTTTGTTTTGTTGTAATATGCGATCCTTATAGCTTCGGCGAGACAGACACAGCCACCGGCTTCAGCAGTTCTTAACTCTGCGCTTTCTTTGATCTTTCTCCCGCCACCTTTGTATTGCCGGCTATTTAACACATCTTTTATACGCTTTGTAATGAGTAGGATCCCGCTTAGGCTATTGTTTGTCTTGTATTGTTTTTGGAATTCGTAATCTATATGTATGCTCCTGCTAATTTTGAAAAGTCATACTGATGAAGGCTTCGGCCGAAACGTTTACAAGAATGTGTTTTTTCTGAGTTCATATATATATATATATATATATATATATATATATATATATATATATATATATATATATATATATATATATATATATATATATATATATATATATATATATATATATATATATATATATATATATATATATATATATATATATATATATATATATATATATATATATATATATATATATATATATATATATATATATATATATATATATATATATATATATATATATATATATATATATATATATATATATATATATATATATATATACATATATATACATATATATATATATATATATATATATATATCCTCAAAAGCTCATTCTCAAAAATGCTTTAAACATGAAATGGATATTCAAAGATAAAACACTTCTGGTAAACGTTTCTGCGTAAGCCTTCATCAGTAATCAATAGGAAGATCTCTTTTATGTTAGATTTGTAGGCATATTTTATTTTACTTTTGCTTTTGTTTTTGTATGCTTCAATTGGCTGCAATTTTGCTATTCATTTAAGCTCCTACTATAAAGAAATTGATAACAAAAGTAATTAATAAACTAAACCATCCTCTACCGCAGAACAGAAATAAAAGAATAAAACACAACTGTTGTGCCAAGATAAGTTTGATTAAGATCTTCTTCAGTGTGAACTATACACAGGGCAGCCAAATATTTATTCAGAATCTCGTTTTCATTATATTAGGAAAGACTTTTAAAAAATAAAATCTAATTTACTGCTATACGCTCGGGTAAGCCAATGTTAAAGCTCTGTCTCTTGCAGGTAAAAAATTCCTGAGAGTTTTTGAGGACTGCAGGCGTATGTCATTGGGAAGATCATTGTCGGATGAAACGATTTTCACATTCACTGATTCTCAAGTTCAAGGTAAGATATTTTTACTTCATATGTTAAACTGCAGGGAGGGTAAAAGAATTGTCCACAAGATCGAAAGATTCCTGAGAAGCAGTTTCGTCGTGGGATGTTTATGAAATAATACTCTACAATGAAACCACCATAAAATATTACTTATAATCATCCTTCATCCAGAGATATCTTTATGTCTTTGCATTCGTATTTTTTTTACTAGCAAAAAGATATTTACTGTAATATTTGTTACACCAAAACTAGCTTTCTCTACGGTATCATAGCATTTGTCATATCATATGTAACACCATCATGCTGTAAAGATGTACTGTTGCTAAATTTGCCACTTTCGATCAACTTTTGCTGTAATATACATTCTGTTGCATGATGTGATGACATAATGACTTACAGAAGCATCGCAATCCAGATGAATGCAATGCAGCTAATGGTCGCAAGTAAAATATCGATAATGTTAGAAGCTGATTCAAAAAACATAATAAAACTTCTTTAAACGTTTTGATCAGATTACTTTATTAACTGTTCTTGGAATGAATAAAATATTTCAAGTTGGTATTTACAGTGGTATTAAGAGAAACTGATTCATACAAACTATTTACAAAAACAATTTACAGATAATCAATAAAAGGCAATTATAATTAGCAACCTATTGTGCAAATGCATCCGTCTGCAGTCCACTCTTTGAGTCTCTTTCTAAAACACGATGTGTCGCGCCTTGTTTGATGCTCTCATCAAGTCCAAAGCGCAATGTCTTAATTATTGGCAGTTTGCAGAAGTTTTGTATTCTTAGATTGCGCGTTATGGGTTTCTTTTCATGAAATTAACATAGAAGCTAAGGATTCAAGTGATTCATGGACTTGTAGATTCCGTCATCAGTTTCTGCGAATTTTTTATATGTATGCTAGTGCTGCCACTTCTACTGAGCAACGTTTCAAATGATGATTTGTGGTCTTGATAAAGGCTCTGAGGAATACGTTTATGATTGCGGTCAACTTCTTTGTTCCCATCTTTATTCCAGAACAGCCGTATCAAAGGACAATGATTGAAGTTCGACTAACTTGCTGCATTACAATTTGCTAATATTTGCTCTCCAAACATGAAATCGTTTGGTCTAGAAAAGCCACTGATCTTTTTTCCAGGCCCCCTACAGGGGCTTTTAAAAAGTTGTTGCAGATTGTGGTATGGACATGAAATTTGATTTTCAGTGGCAAATTGATACGCTGAAAAAGATATGTTGTGGGTATGGATAAGAAAATGCCAATGTACTTTAGACTGGGGTACTAGGTTCTAGACCTCCAAAGGGGTTATTTCAAACACTTCTTCGTTGCAGATTGTGGCACTGACATGAAATTTGGTTATCATAGTCAAGTTGATACGCTGAAAGATATAAAATGTAGATCTAAGTTGTACAATCACCCCTGTGTTATTTTTAGACTGGGGTACCTGATCCGAGGCCTCTTAAAGTGTTACTTTATTAACTTCATTGCAGATGGTGTACTGACATGAAATTTTGTCTCCAGAGACAACTTGATACACTGAAAAAGAAATATGGATCTAAATTGTAAAAATATTCTCTGTACTATTTTTAGACTGTGGTGCTTGGTCTCAGGCCTACCGGGTGACCCAGAAAAAAGTGAACCGACGCGATCCGTTATAGAAAAACAACTATAGAAAAAAACAACTATAGAAAGAGGCCGATGGAGATGATTCATGAGATGAGAAGACTATGTTACGTTATGAGTATTCTTTGCAATTTTTTTAATCCCAGTAAATTTCCAGAATTAAGAACTTCGAGGAAACTGGCGAGCTTGAAATCGTGAAAAATTTGCCAAAACAGGGGATCGATTTACAGCCATTTCAGACCTTCAAAACAGTGAGGAACGTGCTTTATTTCAGGCTGGGAATAGGCAACTCATTCGAAAATTTTCAGAGCAAGTTTATTGTCCCTAGGTACCTAAAATATTCTTGGCTCAATGGACAAAGATACTCCTGCTTTTTCTGCAAACAATTCTTGAAGATTTCGATTTGCGTTGAAAATTTAACATCTTTGAAAATCCATGAGCTACAAGGCAAATTAATACCAAATGCTTAGGTACATAGGGACCAGCAACGTTCGCTAGAAACTTTCGACTGAGATGCCTATTCCCAGCCTGAAGTAGAGCACGCTCCTCTTTTTTTCATGATGCGAAGTGGCTTAAAATCGATCCCCTTTTTTCGCGACTTTTTCACGATTTCAAGCTCGCCATTTTCCTCGAAAACCTTGATTCTGGACATTTACCGTGCTTAAAAAATGCAAAAAATGCTCATAATGTGGCTTATTATATTCAACGAAACGAAACGAAACGAAACCCGACGAAACCGAACGAAACCAAGACAATTTAACAATTAAATCTTTAAAGGTCGATTGAAATTGCAAATTCATCATTTATTACCGTGCGGATGGATGTAAACAATTAATAATGATAAATCTAGTAGTAAAAAACCAGCGATTTGGCTACAATGCATTGCCTTAGGAACGAAACGCCGCCGTTTCGTTCCCCACGGAACGAAACCAATTGTTTTCAAATCACGGGACAAAAGATTACGGAGTGCCAATCGTTAGAACTAAAACAATAAGGCCACCAGCTGTTCAACCCACCCAAGCCGTGAAACTACTTTTGTGTCAAACGTCTAGAGGTTTCTAACGCGCTAAACACGTTGGTTGATAAATTTTTGGTTGAATGGGGTAGGTGATCTCGAGAGAGACACTCATTCGTCTTAAATCCTTTACGTCCCATGTGTCTACACCAATTTCAATTGAAATCCCCCCCTAAGGAGCACTAAAGTGGATCCTTGGTGTTTTTTGAATTGTAGTGAGTTGTTTGCGCGCGTGTATTTCACTTTTATTCTAAGAGAGATACTGCTTAGAATCATTTGTGAGTGCCATTTGCAATTCCGAACCTACCACCAGCGAAAGCTTCAGTGGATCCATCTCTTCCAGACGTATCCGGATATTTTTGAGAACGCATCTTTTTTTATCCGTTTTGGGTTAGCGTCCACACGGAGACGGCGTTTTCGGTCACCAAAAACGAAGCTTTTCGAAAACGCTCTCCAGAGTGGATCTTTTTGAAAACGCCGTTTTCATGTTGTCATGTGGACGGGGGAAAACGGATCTTTTCGAAAACGCTGACGTCACAGCATCGATTTACGACGTACCAGAGCATGCGCACGGACCTTTGGGGATCACGCACGGGCATTTTGATTGTTTGTTTTCTTTTGTAAAAGTTCGAACAGAGGAGTTTGAGTGCAGCAGCGTCTTCGTGTGGACGGGGATATTTTCGAAAACACTGCTCTTGTGGACGCGGATATTTTTTAATACGAATAAAAAAGATGCGTTTTCATAAATATCCGGATACGTGTGGACGGGGTTATTTATTATCAATTTATTTATGTTTGGATAATAAAATACAATAGCTAAAATAAAAAATAGCTAATTAATTCCAACGTAAAAAGATGTATATACAATATTGGATAAAAATGTAATAGGTAAAAGTATTTACAAGTCATCAGAATATACATTTAAAACGGATATCTAAAAGCAATCATCATAAACAGCCCAAGTTTGGAATGAAAATGCGGCATAATTTGCAGGGACAATTTTCTCCGTACCAATTTTTAATCTCTTTTTTAAATCGACAAAGGTTTTCTGAATTCCGTATGGTTGGGGCAACGTTTGCCACAGTTGCGGACCTTTAAATCGGACGCTTTCTGTCCCTTTGCTGACGGATCTCACTCTGGGTTGAGTAAATTTGTTATTATTTCGCAAATTGTAATGAGTTGTATTGTCACGGAAGATTTCCTGCATGAGTGAAGGGTTTAGCCCATTTTTAGTCTTGTACATCTCAGTCATGAGTATTTGCAAGTTCTTTGTATGAATAGTAAATGCACAGTCCTTCTGTAATAACTCACTAAAAGTAGATTCGGTGTCCTTATAAGTAATTCTTAGAGCCCTTTCCTGTATTTTGCTGATTTTCTGGTTAAGTTGCCTGCTGTGAAAGATCCAGATTAAAGGACAGTATTGAAACTGACTTGTAATAAATGCCCTCATCAAATTTCTTAGTTTTTCTGATCCATATACGGGGATATGTGGGCTAGTGCATAAAGTTTATTGCTGGCTTTTTGGCAAAGCTTCGACACGTGATGGTCAAAGGAGAGTTTACTATCAATATGAATTCCGAGCAATTTCTCTTCTGAACTATTAACAACATCAGTATTTCCAATCTTAACTGTAACTGGATCGTCATATCTCTGCTGAAGAACCAGAAGATGGCATTTATCTGCGTTTGATTTCATAAAGTTGTCAGCAAACCATTTAAAGCCACGTTACAGTCATTTTCAAGCGTACGAGTTATGTTGTCAAGGCTCCTATCGCAAGAATAGATAGTAGTGTCATCTGCATAATTGCAGATATCAATTTGCCCCTGGCATCTAAATTTCATGCCCATGCCAAATCTGGAACAAATTAACAAAAACTACCCTTTAATACCGGGTGACCCATAAAAAAGTGACCCAACGCGATGCGTTATAGAAGCACAATTAAGAGGCCGGTTGAGATGATTCAAACGCAGTTCTGTCGCTGAAAGACTACTCTACATTATGGGCTTATTATATTCAACGAAACGAAACCGAGCGAAACCGAGCGAAACCGAACGAAACCGAACGAAACCGAACGAAACCAAGACAATTTAACAATTAAATCTTTAAAGGTCGATTGAAATTGCAAATTCATTATTTATTATCGTGTGGATAGATGTAAACAATTTATAATGATCACTTTAGTAGTAGAAAACCAGCGATTTGGCTACGATGCATTCCCTTATGAATGAAACGCCGCCGTTTCGTTCCCAACGGAACGAAATCAATTGTTTTCAAATCACAGGACAAAAGATTACGGAGTGCCAATCCCTAGAACTAAAACAACCACCAGCTGTTCAACGCGCCCAAGCTGTGAAACTACTTTTGTGTCAAACGTCTAGAAGTTCCTAACGCGCTAAACACGTTGGTTGATAAATTTTGTTGAATGGGGTAGGTGATCTCGAGAGAGACATTGATTCTTCCTTTACGTCCGATGTGTCTACGCCAGTTTCACTTGAAACCCCCCCCTAAAGGGCCCTAAGTGTTTATTAATTTGTAGTGAGTTGCTTGCGCACGTGTATTTCACTCTTGCTCTCGAAAGGCCAATTTCCAGCCAGCGGAATTCACCGAGCGGGCGGAATTCACTGAGACACCCCCCCCCCCAATATTTTCAGAGTCGGTCCAAAATTAAACGAAAAGTCGCTCCACGATAAAGCCTGGGTAGTGTGAATCCAAGTTGGTCCGACTTCTGAATGTGTAGGGCAAAGGTCGGTCCATCACGACAGTTAGCAATTTCACAAGAAATGCTTGACACAGTGATCGGGAGAGTCGTCCTAAGCCAAAGAGGAGGACGGAATTTAAAAAAATTTTCCCAGACATGCTATTTTCCCAGCTGTTGCAAATACTCAAAGTTTCCAGTCTAGTACTGGGGTGTCGGTAATGGCTGAGAGGGGAGCAGTGTGCAATTCGCCAATTTTCTAGTGGGCCTCGCATTTGAAGATTTGTTATCATTTTGACTGCAGGAAATGTTCTGTAATGCATTTTAGGCCATTTTAAGCTAACCTAAGTAGCATGATGGTAAAAATTTTCTGCTCGCTTCGCTCGCATGGGCCTCATTTTTCACAGGTTTGTTCCTGGGCCTCCAAAACTTCTCGACGGCCTTTGTGTCGGTGGTGGCATAAGAGATCGGGCACTTCTGAATAAATCCCAAAAATTGGAGGAAAAGTCGGTTATGAATTTTATCCATCAAACGTTGTTTCTGTTTCAACTAAATTCTAGCATTGCAGATACTGAAAATTTCAACCAACTTAGAAAAATTTTCTTGAAAAAAACTTGCAGCAGGAGGCAAAAATTGATCACAAAAAATACCAAAATTTCCTCATAGTTCTTGGAAGGAAATTTAAGAGAAACAGACGAGTTTCTATGGGAGATTTAAGGGAAACGGAAATTTCCACTTCCCTTTTGGGAAAGTATGGGAAATGAGTCTGTTTCCCCAAAATTTCCCCAACAAAAAATACTGAGAAATTTCATCATATTTTGCATGCGAGATTATCAAAATAGTACCGATAACAAGCATAAGACTAGAATTCTGATGCAAAAAAAAACTTTCACTTCAAAAATTTCAAATTCGTTAAAAGCATGAAACAAATATTCTCATAATAAGGAATATTGAAACCAAATCAAGAAAAATTTCCTTGAAATAACTTACAACTGAAAGCGGCAAAAAGTAGCCGTATGATTTATAATTTCTGAGATTGGGGAAATAATACCAAGAACAGGAACATGACAGGAGTTTTGATGCGAGAAACTGGCGCTTCATACGTTTCAAGTTCATTGAAGCCATGAATGAAGCATACTTTCTTATAGTAAGAAGTGCTGCAACCAAATTAAGGAAACTTGTATGGTATGGCACCAAGAAACCTTTTCCTGTTTGAAGAAAATAATATCGAGCTTTCTCAGTCACCGTTAAAAAACAACATTTATCTCGCACCTTCTGTTCACGTCCTTTTCATCATCTCAAGGAATGTCCCTTTAATCTAAATTTAAGCGGTGATCTAGCATCGGAGGAATTTTCTTTGGATGGTGTTCTTGATTTAAGATTTTATTTCTTGACAAGATTCAGTTTGAAGTCATTAAGAAAAGTTTTCTCGAAATAGGATGTGTATAAAAAATCTAAGAAATTTTTTCAAGAAATTTCTTGAATTTAGAAGCACTTTCTAGCCAAGAAAATTATATTTGCAGTGCTGAACCTCACAATAAGTTTCCTTTTTGTTAACCTTAAAGATCCATTGTCAACCGGCATGCATTGGGTGGAAAAACAATACCACAATGCAATTCTTGACTGGCAACTGAAAACAAACTCTTTCAAACTTTTGACAGACGAAGCCGAGCCCCATGCATGTAAGTATCACAAAGCCTTTAAGATCAGTTGCCAAGATCCAGCAAACGCAAACAAAGTCCCCATAAAGCCTTTCCGTAATATGATCTAAAACCATTTGCTGCGACGAATTGCTTTCAAATGTTGCACAAAAATTGTATAGCTTCAAAAATAGAACTTCCTTAAAATTCAACAGAGAGATAAAGAGAAGCACGATAAAGATCAGATAGTATAATGGGAGCTTGTGTTTGTGTTGGGTTTATTACGGCAATGGCTTTGTATTTGTTTTGGACGGGGGCTCTTCAGTCATAAGATTGAAAGAGTTTGTTTGAATTTGACAGCCAAGAATTGCATTGTGGTATTGCTGCTCCACCCAAAGCATGCCGGTTGACAATGGGTCTTTAAAGGAACTGGGTCCATATAAATAGTTGAGGGTTAACGCTGTCTTAAAATTTTGCTGACAAACCGCTGACGGCCTTTGTTTTTTTATATATCCATACAAGATTCTTACAATGCATGTTTACCTACGCTACATTTCAATACTATACAACTGCACAACACTACAGGGACAATAACATGAGGAGCAAAATTGCATGTTTACCCCATGTTCTTACATATAACAAGAAACAACGAACGCTACTAGGACAATACACAAAAAAAGAAACAAAGAATACGTGTAAACTAATCGCTATACGCTAACTACAACCTAAATTAGTGACAATGAATGTTTGCGGCATAAAGACTGTGGGAGAGGTATATCAGAACAATGTCCCTTCTTTTTTTTTTTTATACTCAATATAAAATTTTGTTACAAGGACGAATTACCTAAAACACTACTTACAATATACTTAACTACACTACGAAGACGATACCCCGAGGAGCATAATACCCTGTCTACCCCGACGCCATTCCATAAAAACACAGAACTAAACTAAAATTAAATATACGATTACAAAAAGCTACATACAACAATTTACCGATGACTGCTGGGTGGCTTATGAATGAATAGGGTAAATGATAGATCTTCATTCAAATCGACCAGTTTCATGGATAAACTGTATCGTAAGCTCAAGAATATGTCGATTTAATGAATTGGGAAAATCATCATCGCCATACAATAAGATTTGCAATAGAGCATCATTTTTAAGATTTACATATCCAAGTGGTCGTAATAATGCATAGATTCCAGCGAGAAGGTTTTGTCTTTGTAAATCGAAGTAAGGGCAGAGCAACAAGAAGTGTTCCGTATCTTCAATGCCATCATTTGTCGGACACATAGGGTTCGTGGTATCTTTAAAATTGTGTTTAAATTTATGAAAATTTAGCTTGCTGAGGCCGACTCT
This sequence comes from Aurelia sp. 4 Dawson et al 2005, assembly GCA_964019985.1. Classification (NCBI taxonomy): domain Eukaryota; kingdom Metazoa; phylum Cnidaria; class Scyphozoa; order Semaeostomeae; family Ulmaridae; genus Aurelia; species Aurelia sp. 4 Dawson et al 2005. The sequence goes on along the minus strand of OZ026507.1, from coordinate 8,697,764 downwards.
TAGTTGAGTTAGATAGGACAGACCTTTTGGGTCATGAATCCCATAGACGGGTTTTCCAGAAGGGCGAATTTTCAATAGCATCTTCTTCTTGAAGATGGCAACAGATGGCGCAAGCCTAGTCTCAGTTTCAAGTGCATTCCATTCGGACAGACAATGTCCCTTCTTTCTACCGAATTATGTCAAAATGATCAATGGATTAAATGTAGAAAGCTGGGGTTTTTGTTGGAGGATAATACCACTTTCTTTTCCACAATCGTTCATTTTCATCAAGTAAAATAATACAATGTAGTTACTCTAAATGACAGAAGAAACAGAGGACGAAGAAAAAGCAAGTAAAGGGACTTGATGGTTGCTTAGCGTATGACAAAGATTAAAATGACCCCAATCAAACCGACCGGTATTATGGATGAAAGCCAAAGTCAACTCGAGAATCTTTCTGTTAAGATCAATAGGTAGATCTTTATTGCCATACAATAAGTATTGCGTCAGGACCTTATTTGAACGATTGTCCTGTCCGAATGGTCGCAATATTGCCAAAACTCCAGCGAGAAGATCTTGTCGTTGCAAATCAAACGAAGGGCAGAGCAACAAGAAGTGTTCAGTATCCTCAATGCCATCACTCAAAGGGCACATTGGATCTAAGGTATCCCTGAAATTTTGTAGGAATTTATGCAAGTTCAGTTTACTGAGACCAACCCTAAGTTGAGTAAGATGTGATAGGCCGATTGGGTCGTGAATACCAAAAACGGCCCTTTGTTATCTCACAATAGTGCTAAAGTGATTAGCAGTGGGAACTAAAGACTTCTTAATCCTTGCATTATCCTCCCTAGTTTCTTTTGTTTAATTTCAACAGGGATTAAATGACAACTTTTGTTTATAATTGAAAAGAAGCTGATATTGGTCACGAGTAGAAATGGGCAGTATCTTATCTTTTTATCTTGAAGATAGTAATTATATACTGAAAACGGTAACAGTATCTTGCAATAAGATACTTCCCGTTACCAGTAATTGTATCTTGTAATAAGATAATAACCTAGCTGAATAATGGTACCCTCTAACATGATATTTTCAAAAACAATTTGAAGTTACAATATACTTGTATCAATCAATTTTCATGAATAAAGCTGATGAAGGGCATGATTATGCATCCAAAACGAAGAAAGCTGGATGGCAGGCTATTTAAGAGACTCCAGATCTTCAAGGCAAACAATGACTTTTATTGAAAGCTTTGAAACCATCTTTGGTTCATTTTATGAAGACTTCATTGTGTTCTATCTCCTGAAATCACAACAGCGTCTTGACAGGACTTGTAATGGAGGCGGTGTCTCACTTTATGTTCGAGACTCCATAAAAATGACACCCAGGCTTGATGTGCCTTCAGAGGGACTAGAACTTCTCTGTGTTGAGATATCTCCACCTAAAAGCAAACCCTTTCTTGTTGTTGCTTGGTATAGACCACCAAATGACCCAGTTGATTCCTTTAATAAGCTGGAAAAAGCACTTGCTTTCCTTGACAAGGAGGGCAAAGAAATCATTCTCCTCGGAGACACAAATTGTGACCTTGCCAAGAAATCAACTGATCAGGCACCGGATAACTACGCAAAACACATTTCTAGTTTGTATGAGCTTTTCAGCTTCAAACAGCTCATAGAGGAACCAACAAGGGTCACTCTTGACACTGCAACAGTCATTGATCATGTTGCTACAACATGTCCCAGAAACATTATCAAATCAGGAGTGCTTGAGGTTTCCTTGAGTGATCACTATATGGTTTACTGCATTCGGAAATTCAATGGAGCAGTTGAAAAAGGTCATAAAAAGATAAAGACTCGAAAAATGAAAAATTTTAATGAGGAAGCATTCCTTGCCGATGTTTCTGGGATATGTTGGGAGCAAATGCTTACTGAAACCGATGATATCAATTTGCTCGTCAACTACTGGTCTGAAATGTTTTCTCTGATTATTGAAAAACATGCGCCTTTGATTGAAATGCGGGTTTCTGAGAAATATTGCCCCTGGATTGACAAGGATCTTAGGGATTTGATGCGGACAAGAGACAAACTAAAAAAATCAGCAGTCAAAGGCAAATCCCCAATCCTTATGGATTCTTACAGACAGATCCGTAATAAGGTCAATGCACTTAATATTCAGTTGAAGAAACAGCATTATACCAATAGGATCTCTGCATGCAAAGGTAATATGAAAGAATCTTGGAAAGCAATGAATGAACTTCTCAACAAGAGATCAAAGTCAAGTAGCATTGATTGTCTCAAAGAATCTGGTACTGAAACTCGGAACAAAAAGGATGTTTCTAATGCAATGAACAATTTCTTTTGCACAATAGGTAGGGATCTAGCGGATAAAATACAACTTGCCGCTAACCCCCTTCTCTCTGGTGAATATGTAGTTAACAAAGATAAGACCAAGTTTAACTTCAAGACCATTGAGTTGAAAGATATCAGGGATGCATTTGCCAAGGTTAAAACAACAAAGAGCTTTGGGGTTGACAATATCTCTAGTTACTTTTTGAAGCTTGCTTTGCCCTGCATTGAAATCTCTCTGGCTTTCCTGTTTAACACATCCATTGAAACTAGCCAGTTCCCAGATTCATGGAAAGTAGCTAGAATTACTCCGATTTTCAAAGAGGGAGATAAGACTGAAAAATCCAATTATCGTCCCATATCAGTCTTGCCTGTCATCTCAAAGCTCTTCGAAAAGCTTGTTTTCAACCAGCTGTACCACTATATGAAAGAAAATAGTCTCTTTACATCTGACCAATCAGGGTTTTTGCGGCTACATTCCACACTAACTTGTTTGCTTAAAATGAGTGATGACTGGTACAACGGGCTTGATCTCAGTAAGCTTGTGGGATTGGTATTTATTGACCTAAAAAAGGCATTTGATACGGTCGACCATGATATTCTCTGCAAAAAGCTCGAACTATATGGAGTTCAGCAGCGAGAGTTGTCTTGGTTTAGGTCTTACCTATCCAACCGCAAACAATTCTGTAGGGTTAATGGTGTTGATTCAAATGTTGCGGAAATAGAAGTGGGAGTCCCACAGGGTTCATGCCTGGGCCCTCTTCTATTCCTAATTTATATCAATGACCTTCCCCAGGCCGTCCAAGATTCCTCTGTGACAATGTATGCCGATGACACGAGTCTTTGTCATCAGTCTCACGATTTGACTCAGCTGAATGAGGCTATTAATAGCGATCTCAAGAAACTGGAGACGTGGCTGAATGGCAATAAGCTTTCATTGAATGTGGCAAAAACTCATTCAATGCTCATATCCACCAAGCAGAAAGGCAGCTCTCTTAGAAGTCGAAATGAAGCTTTGGAACTGAAGATACGCGAAAATGAGCTCGAGGTAGTTCAAAAGACAAAGTACCTTGGAGTGCAGATCGACTGCAACTTAGATTGGAAAGAGCAAATCAAGGCTGTTTCTACCAAGGTCTCCAGGGCGATCGGCTTTTTAAAACATGCTAAATCCTTTTTACCTATGGCAAGTTTGAAAACTCTTTACACAGGTATTGTCGAGCCCCACTTTCGATATTGTTGTTCTGTCTGGGGTTGTGCTGGGTCTACAGACATCAACCAGTTGCAAAAACTTCAAAATCGTGCTGCTAGGATCATAACAAACAGCAGCTTTGATACCCCAAGCAGACCACTTATTACAGAGTTGGGCTGGAAGACCGTTGAAGAACTCATTGGCAATGAGTCCAAAACAATGGTCTTCAAGTCGCTCAATGATTTGGCTCCTCAATACTTGTGTAATCTCTTTACCAAAAACTCAGCATGCTCCTCCCGCATCCTCCGGAACACTGAGACTGATTTGAGGTTGCCAAAGAAAAGATCAGCAAATGGACAAAAATGCTTTTCTTTCCGGGGAGCTAAACTATGGAATAGCCTTCCCGCTGAGTCTAAGACGGCATCCTCCTTGGGTAGTTTCAAAAAATCAATACAGGGTTGATTATTTCCTTTTTTATTGTAAATATCATATAGTTGTAAATAGGTTTTTAATATTATGGGTTCTTATTTTTTGGCATTCTAATTGTATATTGTAATTAGTTTTTAATTGGAAGGCCCCTTGAAAAACAACTTCGGTTGAAGGGCAACCCTCCCTAAACAAATGAAATATGAATAAATATATAAATATATCATTTATTGACTCATCTCTCCAGAACAAAAACGTCATGTTCTGACGATCCTTGCTTTCACTGTGCTCCTCCGCAGCATTCGTGGTATTTTTTGAAAAATAATAAAATACAGCGAACTCGTAAGGAAAATTCATGGGCTAGTGAACCAAAATGGAATATCTCTTACAAATTCAACAAATCCGCTCCTTAGGAGTCGTGTCTCCACAACAATGAGGCATGAAGGAATTTTCACATGAATTAGGAGTAGATGACCAAATGCGCTTAGTTAGTCATTACTGCAATACGTATGCACAAAGAAATGAAAATGTGCCACATAAAGGTTAATTGTAGAAGACATTGATCATGCACCCAGTGGCAAAGTATCTTGTAACTAGTATCTTGAAACAGTATCTTAGATACTATTTCTTAAGTATCTAGTATCTTTTAATTAGATGCTTTGTATTGCGAATTACAGTATTTTGTAATAAGATACTTAATTTTCCCAATAGCAGTATCTTGTAATAAGATATTTCTTAGAGTATCTTGCCCATCTCTGGTCATGAGTGCGCTATTTATACGGACTCAATGCCTTTAATAATCGCCTCTCCCTGTCGAAAGCTTGTTTTATGATCAAAAGTTATTATCTGTTCTAATGTTTTATTTTATACCGGGTGAGTCAATAAAAATGCCCAGCGTTTGAAAAAATCCTGCTCCCTGAATATCAAAGCAATGATGTTGAAAATAACGTTGTTTTATACCCGATATGTCAAATTAGGTTCACTAATTTACCCGGCTTTAAACGGCCGTTCCTTCCTGTCGAAATGGGAGATTTTCTGTGAGGTAAACACTTTAGGGATTTTCGCTTGTAATTTTAGCACGTTCTTTAAGGTTTCTCAAAGGGATTCATTGTAGAAAATCACTTACAGAATCTGAACGGAGTGACCGATTTTGGCTAGGAAAATTTCTAAAAGTAATTGAGCATGTTAGCTATTTAATCAGATATTGCAGAATATCATTGCTTATATATTCTGGGAGCAGTAGCCTATCGGACGCCGGGCGTTTTTTATGACTCACCCGGTACAGTTGGCCCCCAAATGATTTATACCCATACCAAGGTGTTGAGTATCTTGAATAATTTTATTTGCGGACCATTTAACCAGACTATTATATTCGTTGAAATGTATCTTGCAGCATTTTTCAGCCTTTTGTCTCCTTGTCATGCAACCTCAGCCGGGATGAACTTGGTCGGCAAATAATCGATTCAGAAATCCCGAGTTTGGCAAGGGTATGAATAGTTTTGGCTTGGCTGTAAATTGTCATCCTTGATTCGTAACACAGTTTATCTCAATCTGCAGAACAAAGTTAGTCCCATATAAATCGTATCACATTGTTAGCTCCAACAATTATTACTGAGTTCCTTTATTCACTCGTTACGCTCTCAGGTTCCATTTAAGTTCTACCGTCGCTTATTTTTACAATATTGTGCACCAGAAATCGTTCACAGTTGAGATGTTTGAGCACTCTGTGCATTCCAATATTTATTCTTCCTGCAGGAAGCAAATTGCAAGGGAATTCATGTACAATAATCTCATTGAAGGCAATCAAAACTGGTTTTACGACACTGACCGTTACCTACAGGGCAGACAATGTCGCTATAAAAGCTAGCATCACTGTTGGAGCGTATGAACCTTTGGTTGTAAGTACTACTGTCTTATATTCGTCACGCTTGAAGAAAATCCAGTGTTGTATTGCCCGTTGCTATGGAATTCTTGTCATTGGAATTTGTTACGAAAGGAAGAATGTAATCTTAGAAGATGAGCAATTTGTTTCACAAAGTACTTTGTTAAATGGTGATGAACGTGTCTTGTTAGCTTTTAGATGTCTAGTTGTAATGCCCAAAATAATCTACTTAGGATACGAATGCGCAAGATAAATCCCGTGGAACAATTTTAAGAGCTTTCTTTAAAAGGCTCATTAAGATTTCGAAGTTTCTGACCCAAAATTTGTTTCAATTGAGATAACAGGCGAAGATATCCGCGAATATGAAGGATAATGATGTTTTGCTGGTGTAAGTTTGCTTTGTCCATAGACTTGTGTGGCATCTAATGATCTGTTAAATGGTTCCTTCAGATCAACTACGGGGTGTCCCAGAAAAATAGTGCCCTGTTTGCCTGAAAATTGCAACAAAACAGCAAAGGCTTCTCTCTAACCTTTCCCATGATGTTGCTATTCAGATGTTCAATTAAAGTTTGCCACCGTCCCCGTGAAAATCCTTTGAAAGCAGATGGAGCTTTGACGCTCAGAAGACCAAATTTACCTGGTGACTGAAACCAGCGGTCGACGATTTAATCTGACTATTTTGCAACGATAAACAGCTTCATTGATGAACTGAAATAGCAGCCTCTAATGTCATAGTTCTCGTGAAAATTGCAATAGTCATCTGAGAGTTCAACTATTTTTACCCCACGATCTTTGATGGAATGCAACAATGAAATAAGAATTCCCAAAATAGTAAAAAATCAAAGGTTTCGGCAGAAATATATTTCAAGTGTAATGTGTCGCCTTCCCTACATGGATTTCTTCCTTCATTAACAAGGGCAGATTTTGTAATACAATAACATCAGTCGCTTTGGTTCACACCTCAGTTCAAAGCGATTTGCGAATGCAGACAAAAGAAATTCTCTCAAGCATAAATTCAAAACAAACGAAGCCGAAAAGTTGCCGTGAAACCAGAACGGCAAACTCTCATTTGGTGCGGGCGAAGGGAGGTTTTTGAGAGAATGTATGTGCATATAACAAAGAAGAAGGGTAAATCTAAAGTTCTGTCTCGCAGATTTTGTTCATTTGATTCAGAAACCGAGCAGAGTGCATTCCAATTTGAGCATATACATTGCTCAGATGTATGCAGTCACTCCTCAGCTCCTAAATCAAATAAACAAAATCCGCGAGGCGAGGCAGAACTTTTTTTACATTCCAATTAAAAGCTTACAATGCATATTACTTAATACACTACTTACAAAATACTATACCCTGCTACTACAACAATACCATTTGGAGCGAAAAACTACGACTACCGCATGGCTACAAATAACAGAAAACATGAACATAGCACTACACGTTACAAGCAATTACATGTTACTGATAACACGTAACTACCACACGGGGAAAAAGAAAAAACGTTTACTTAAGGGGGAGTTGGTGGCTTTATGGCTTATAACTTAGATCTAAATATTTCTAATCAAAACGACCAGTTTCATGAATAAATCGGAGCGTTAAAAGTAGTATATCTTTATTGAGACTAGCGGGAAAATCTTTATCACCGTACAATAAATTCCGCGTTAGAAACTCGTTTGAAGGATTGGTATGTCCAAGTGGTCGTAATAAAGCGGAAACTCCAACGAGAAGATCTCTACGTGGTACGTCAAAAGAAGGGCAGAGCAACAAAAAGTGCTCCGTAGCATCAATGCCATCGTTGGTAGGCACATTGGGTTTGTAGTATCTCTGAAGTTGTGTTTGAATTTGTGAAAATTCAGTTTACTGAGACCCACCCTAAGTTGGGTAAGATACGATAGTCCTGTTGGATCATTTATACGAAAGACAAAGTTTGGCAGGGGGCGAATTTTGGACAACAGCTTAGTCTTAAATACAGCAATAGAAGGAGCAAGTCTAATTTCTTCATCAAGCTTATTCCATTCAGATAAGCAGTGAGTATAAAAGGTGGATTGAAATCTTCCTGTTCTTGTCCTTATTACCCCGATGGCATCCTGCCTGCGAAGAGAGTATCGTGACTGCCGCTGTGGTGGTATTGGATCTGTAGTATATTTAGGGGCCAGATTATTTATGAACTTATAAAATAAAATAAGACGTCTGCTCCACCTACGGGAGCTTAGCGATTCCCAGCCGAGGTCTGCATACAGCTTCTCTCTTGACGTACCCTTCCATGTTCCTGTTACAGCTCGAGCAGCAGAATACTGAACAGACTCTAATTTCTCCATAAGATTTGGCTAGGTTATGTTTCCACTAAATTCATACACTTTAGCAGGGACATGGTAAATAACGTCCCCATAGTCCAGATGGGGTCGAACATAAAGCTTATATAATTCCTTCAGCGTATGTCTGGGGAGATATTTAGAGAGATATTTCAGCAGACCAATATTTTTGTGTGATTTACCGATAGCTGCTTTAATATGAGCAGAAAACGATAACTTTGAATCAAGAAAAAACCCCAAATGTTTATGCTCATCTACTTTCTTCACGGGTGTATCGTTAAAAAGTACTTAAAGAGTCAATTTTATTTCTTTTCCTCGAAAAACTTATTTCAACAGCTTGCTTCTGTGGATCAGGATTAAACGACATTCGCCATTGATGGGCCCATTGCTTTATCAACTCCAAGGCATGGTTCATATCATAGGCAGCTGTATTGGGGTTTTGGGCGACTGTAAGTAACGAAGTATCATCAGCGAAGAGTTTACCATTACACTTCAAGTTTTCAGTTATTTCATTTGTGTACACAAGAAAAAACAACGGTCCTTAGATAGAACCCTGTGGTACTCCAGCTGAGATATCCACCCAATTAGAAGATTTTAGATCTTAAAAATAAAAAAAGACAGAACTTTAGATTTACCCATCTTCTTTCGTTATAAGCACATTCCTTTTCTTAAAAAGCTCCCTTCGCCCTCACCAAACGAGAGTTTGCCGTACTGGTTTCAGGGCAACTTTGCGGCTTCGTTTGTTTTGAATTTTTGCTTGAGAGAATTTCTTTTGTCTGCATGTGCTAATCGCTTTGAATTGAGGTGTGAACCAAAGCGACTGATGCTATTGCATTACAAAATCTACCCTTGTTTTCTTCATTTGTTACAAGCAATTGTTGATTTACTATACTCATGACATAAGTCTCAATAGTATCGCTATTTTTTATTTTATTTTTTTATTTTTTTCGCTCACTTTGAGACTTATGACCAAACTCATCAAAAACAGGGACTAACCGCGGATTTTCCGGCGGCTCCAATCAGATTCAAGAACAGAATCACGTGACAAATCCTCACAGGATCCTGCTTTCTTATTGGATGAAAATGCTCCTTCGTAGTATTTTTCCTGCCTGTGCGTATCTTCTTTCGTCATGAACCGTAGTATTTTTCCTGCCTGTGCTTATTCAAATGGATGCTGGGGGTTGCGTACGTATTTTTGTTTTGCTTCGCTGATTGACAGAAACGGCCTGCCAACCAAGAGATGCTTTAAGCTGTGGTGTAAAAGTACAATGTATATCAGCGCCTGAATCCTGTTCTGGAAAACATAGACCACGCTTTTGTGGTATTAAGATAAAGCATATGGGATGTTTGTTCATTTTTAGTGGTAGACGTTGACAGAAATCTTGGATACTTGGAGTTTAGAAGCACGTGAATGACAACATTTTCTGAGGTAGGTTCTGGTTTCTGAGGCCTTTGCCAAGTAGGCCCACTTTTGTTGACGTTAAATTTAATCGTGCAAAAAATCCATACTAAAACCCCTAAGGAGTACCAGTTTTTGGGAATTTTGATTTGTGTTCATAAATGCTGCACGGATTCAAACTGTGAATGGGAATTTTAAATCTTTTCTTAATTAAATTTCAGGAGGGAGGAGATCGTGGACCTAGATGAGCTCCAGCTGGGCCATGCCAAATCTCTAAACCAAACTCTGCAGCTGAAAAGAGCATTGCAGGATGTCATTTGAGTTGGGCAGTCTGGAAAGCTCTCATTTATAACAGCATCAAGAATCGTGGCAGCCCATTCCCTGCATTGGGTTTCAATTGACTACTGCATAATAGATCAATAGTTTGCTGGCTGATGAGTACCCTAGGTATCAGAGCCTCAAAATTATAATGAAGGGAGAATGGGGAAGAGGAAATGAGAAGAGAAATGTTTCTGTTTTTTTATTTTTTGGTTCTGGTTCCCAGGTAGCTGATCAGTTGCACATGCCATGACCCACTTACAATCATGCCCAAGAGGAAGCCAACCAATATTAGAATACTTTGATCAATCTGACAGCAATTCAGGACTTGATGATTATATCACTGAAAGATATGCTGACATGAATTTATCAGTAATTGAAAAATTGTCTATCTTCTCAATTTACAAACTACAACCTACTATAAATATTTAGCTATTATTGATTATGTACATAGACTGGAGTCACCCATAGAAAAGCTGCTAAAGTATGTGCTGTGAGTCAGTTTTGCTCGCTGTTTCTGTGAATATCAACCCTTAGCAAAATATTGAGTACGTTTGGAGCATGCTTCAAGCTTGATACTAACTTGTTTTGAGTATGATTTGGGTATGTTTGAGAGCTTGATTTGAATAAGAATTTTGCACTGCTTGCTTGCAGCATGTATATATCTTTTGAACTGGAAGGCAAACCCAATCAAGCTTGATTGCAGTATATGTGAGAATGACTTCAGCATGTGCTTATTGCTAGTCTTGATCAAGCTCTGATCATACGTCCCAACTGGCCAAAGTTGTGTCAACATACTCATTTCAAACTCCTTCAAGCCAAAATCATGTTCCTATCAAGCGCTGTTTCATAAGGGGAATGTGTTAGTGTGCAATTCTAGCAACAAAAATTATTCTGCTATAATGGTGACCTCAAGAGAATTTTTGCAATGACCCTTAGCATCTGAACATTACGAAAAGATTCTCTTTGATGGATTTTTTGTGGATTGCAAAGGTTATTGTAATAATTCCTTGATGCCATCTTTGATGCACTTATCAACAAAGTGTTTCCCTCACAAATGTTGTTAACAGACCCTTGATATTTTATTTTAGCAAGATTTTATATCTTTACTTGCATTGCTTCAAAAACCACATCTTTGTTGGGATGCCAGATAGAAATTTTCAGGATGTGCTTTCAGCAAAGTTTCCAATCTTAACTTTATTATGGGCACGTACTACAAATTCAATATACAAAGCTGTCACTTTTAAAAGAAAGACATTTTCATTCTCTTTTCCATTGGTTGGATCTGTTAATCAATATGGTACTAGGCAAGCTACATGAAACCTGGACATTTTTGTAACTCACTAAAATGCCCTTCAATGTGGGCTCAGGTCTGTGTGATATTTTGGGGCAAGATGCTGGAACAGCATTGCCTGTTAATGTTAAATGTTCACCATCTGCTTTTAGCTTTCATGAAAACTCAATGCCTACTTTCCTGAGAAAACCATTCATTGTGGGCATCTTTAAATCATTCTGAAAGTTAACCAAGACTTGAAAGAAAATATTTACAATATTACTTCAATCAGCTATTTTTAAAACAGGGAGTATTATCTCCTTGATTAGCCTAGCTATTGAGAGAGCTGCCCCTCAAGAAATTCTCCTACATAGAGTCCTCCTCTTTGTTTTTAAACTGTTGAGTTATTTAATTTGAATTTAGTGTGGATTTCTTTCTTTGCATGTACTTGCACGTCATAATTTATTTCAATATTGTATATATGCGGAATTTCAAAATGATAAAACTGAAGTGAACTGAACTCATTACAGAGCAACTATTTCTATTCAAACCTGAATGGTTGGATTAAGTTTCCATGCATTTTCAGTACTTTTTGGTGACTTGGTTAAAGAGGTTTTAAAGTCATCCAGCTTCATGTTTGTTTCTTAGTAAAGACCAGAGCTGCCAGCATGCGAGCAAAATATGCTGCAAGTTTTGAAACTAAGGAACTAATGTTAACAAAGACAAAAACTAAGGAACTAATGTTAACAAAGACAAATACATAAGTTAATTTTGCATTGAACAGTGCAGAAATTTTCACAAAGATTTCTATTAAAGTACAAGTGATACATCTCAAGGCCATGTCAAGTTCCTTCCTTTCGTAATGAGATTAGGAATTCAATTATGCATGAAGAACTTATGTATTTGATAGTTCCTGTACACAGCGAAAATCTCATTGTTAAAATTCCTTGCATACATTTAGTATTGATCAATAATCCATTGAAACTTGATATATTGCTTTCTTCTATTCTTTCTAATGCAGGCAATTTCTAATGGTCTGGTTTTAAATTGAAGAGCAGGGTGCTCTTTTTCAAAAGCTTTGATCAAGACCTGTCTGAAAATGATTTTACATTTGGTTTTCTATTGATTTCTAACCCAGGACCTGTTACCATAGTTTAGTATCTTGAGTTCTCTTGGGAAATTCAAAATGGCCCATGTACAAATTTCATTGCAAACTTAAACACTTTTATGAGAAATGGCTCCCACATTGGAAAGGCAAAATGCGAGGCTCACAAAGGATGCTAGTTGACCAGTGTTCTTTCAAACAACATATTGCATGCTGTAAATCCTTGGCATGTTGTAGTTTTACTTGATTTTCATCTGTTTCCTGTATCATACTACTTGGAAGGTACTCCATTAAATGTTTAAAGACACTGGAAAGGCTGAAAAATTGTTTTGAAATGTTCATAAGAGGACAGGTAGTATGCATGAAAATTGTTACTTGGAACTTTTTAAGAAACTCATTAAAAAAAGAATTGGAGCCAGAGTACTGAATGTTTCTTGAAGTTCTCAGATGTTTAGTACTCAGAGTTTACAGGTGTCTTAAAGGTTTCATGCAGCAGCAGTCTTCATTTTCACTTCTTATGCCCTCATGGACATTTCAAAACAATATTTAATGCTTTTGCGATGTTTAGATATTACTCAAGTGGGTGCTTCCATGTAATATCATACAACAAATAAGTAAGACTAAACTATGTTAAGGATTTTGTTTGTCTAAATGAATAGTTTCTTCAGCTATATTTTCCCATAACTGGATTTTCTTGATTTTTTTGGTGATCTGTTAAGTTGAGTTTCATGTAAGCTGTTTCTATTTAGAGAATATGTGTGATTATATGAAACTTTCAGTAATTGCTCAAATTGTTAGTGTCTTGTTAAAATACCATAGAGCAGAAAGAAACAAATGCCCTGCAACTCTGTAAAGTGACATATTGGTCATCAAAACAAATACATTTGCAAGCAAGTCAAAATCCAGTTACAACATACAGCTAATAAAATACAAGCTAAAGATGCCAGCACATCCACCATTTTTGGCTAAAAAGTCATATTAATCAATAACAGAACAGATAAATGTTAACTTGGCCTGGGCCAGTTTTTGTCTGATTTGTTTCTTGCAGCCTCAACCCAAAATCTTTTTAAAATGATTTCATCCATCTATTGGCATGATTTATTCAGAGGAGTGTTCTTGTTCTCTTCAGGGGCTTTATACATTTGCAGCCTAAGCAATGATCTTCACAACTGCCACTTTTCCTTGTAACTATTAATCAGTTGCAACGTTCTTGCAAACATTGAACGTGATCAGGCCCGTCGGAAGCGGGGGGGCTGGGGGGGGGGCTTCAGCCCCCCCAATAATTTGCTGAAGTTTGCTGATTTTGTAAGGGAAAAAGGCTGTGAAAGCCAAGGTGGTAAGAACGAAGATTCAAATTTGTATATGTTCGAGGAAGCTACCAGAATCTATCAAAAATGCAATATCTTTTGATGTCATACAAGTCAAAAAATTCAAAATCTTCATGGAAAGATCCCCATGCTTCCGTCAATAGCACATTTTTCAAAAATGGGGCGTTTTGCAACGATCTAAGGGGCGTGGTCATGAAATATTTTCCCGGGGGCAAGCCTCCGGACCCCCGTCTTTGCTTGCTTCGCTCGCTCCTTGTTTCAGCCCCCCCCCCAATATGAATTTCGTTCCGACGGGCCTGGTGATTCAGATCGAATCCTGCACCTGGACTAACTCTTCTTCATCAATTGGATTCCAGGGTTACCAAAAAATATGGCAAAGAAGGTTCATCATCTTTTTGACCTGCAGAAAATGAAATGTTAAAAATGAAATGTAAATATGTCAAATATCAAAGCACCAGTTCTGGAATCGTATCTTTCACTTGAAACAGTAATGATGTCTTAAAAATGGGAAAAGAACGATCAGCTCAGTCAGAGCAGCAGATTGAATAAGAAAATTGAAACAATCTTAGTTAGGCCTACCTCAGAAAATATATGGCCGTCAGCGGTGCAAAATTAACCAGTATCCATTCCTGATCCTCATTCAATGTCTGCCTTGCCAAATGTGTCTACCTGTCACCCTGGAATGGTGTTTCTCAGCATGAATAATAGTTGAGTTGAAATTTCCTTCGAAGCTTCTTTCCTTTACCGCCGCCATTTTTGTATCGGCTTGACGATTCCATCCAACCAAAATTGAATTGTATTTATCCCCGGTTTTTCGATATTATTTTGACATCGAGGCGTTCTATTTGAAAAGAACTTGGAATGAGGCATTCGATTGCAAAATCAATTAGTCCCTGTTTTGTATCTATGTGGAAGTGAGTCCTTTGTATGAGTGAAAATAAGATATCAGATTAAAAATAATGAACGAATACAAGGAATCACGTCGTCAGTCTATTGATTTACTACCGAAGACAATGATCAAAAGGAAACGAGAAGGGCTAAAGATTTTTGGAGCTGCATTTTCTCATTTTGGACTGACCAATGAACTAGATAATTGGTTCACTCACCACACCTGCAAACAGAACGTGACTATATATTTGTCATTACCATTTGATTGTTTGTATTTTGGGATCCTTGCCTTCGTTTTGACATTCAATCAAGGATCGCGGGGTAAGAAATAGCTGAACTCTCTTATGATTATTGAAACTTTCGCGAGACCTTTGAAATTGGAGGTTACTGTTCTAGCTCATCCATGAAGCTGTTTATCGTTGCAAAAAAGTAATACAAAATGGCCGACCGCTAGTTTCGGTCATCTGGTAAATTTAGTCTTCTGAACATCATAGCTCCATCAATTCTGGACGGATTTTTACGGGGATGGTAGCAAACTTTAATTGAACATCTAGAGAGCAACATCATGTAAAATTCTGGTAAGGACATTTAGCCGCTTTGTCATAATCATTAGGCAAACGGGGAACAAATTTTCTGGGACACCCTGTACAATCATTCCTAGCTACTGCGAGATCTAAGATGGACAACAACAGAATGCAATATTCAGTGCCGTCCATAGCAGAACTAGATAGACGTCATCCTAAAAACAAATTGAATTTAAGCACCTTTTGTACAATGACACCATCCCATTTTGACGGGCATTAACATATGCCAATTCAGCGTAGCTTGAATTTATCTGAAAGGAAACATGCACTGATAAGATAGTTGAGATCTGAGTTACCAACGAATGATGCCGTGGTTCACAAAGAGCTTAATCAACCTAATCTAAACATAAGCAAGAGGTTGCTTATCGTGAGGTCTCTAATAAAGTCCCACAGAAGACCCTGCAGACCAAAATTCCCCCAGTCACAGAAACACCACTCCACTGCCAAGTACCGCAAACCAGCTATTGCCCGAAAGAGACGAGCGAGCGAAGCCCGAGCTCCGCAGAGGCCCGAAGAGGCATCTCACTGTGATCCATTAGGCCCTTTTTATCAAATTAATGCCAAAAAATAAAGTTCCTAATCCTCATAAAATTTTAGAATTGTGACATGAACCATAACCTAGGGGGGTTCTGTGCTGCAGAAAAATTTTCGAGATCAATGAACCTGAGGCCAAGATGCTGATTCTTGAAGTTGGGCCTAAATCAGATGTTTTTTACATGAACGGAAGAGGCAAGGCACTTTTTTGACAGCAAATTACAATTCCTTGTATCTAGGCTCAAACGTCACCGATCTCTTTCATTTTAGTCTCATTTTGATCCTCTAAATGTGTGCTTTGATGCAATGTAAAGCACGCTAAAATATTTTGCCTTTTAGGACTGTTTTTGGATCATTTGACAATGGTACTTTTCAAAAAAAATTTTGTCTTCAAAAATCAATTGTGAACTTAAAAGCTGAGGACAAAAAAGTATGTTTCGCTATACTCTTCAAAATATTGTCAGCAATTAGATACACCTTTCTAAAAAGATTCTACCAAAGGGCTTGTGCCAATTCGCCTCCAAAAAATTTTGACGACGATCTTAGTTTTACAAGCTTTGTACGTGATTTTAACATTTTTGCACATTTCGTGATGAAGGATTAGATAAAGTCAAACGGAAAGCTTTCCAATTGTTTGAAACCGATGCAGAGTCAAAGGTATGCCATTTATTTGTCATTTAAGCCTGCTAATTCCCCGAGTCAAAAATGTTTAAGGCCAAAATGATATTTTGCAGCCAGTCGACCGTAAAGGAATTCACAATTTTGAATTTTGCTAGGACTTTAACAAATAAAGCCTTGCAAAGCGTATTAAATGTTAGTAATTATATTGTTTTAACATGTAGGTAAGGCCTCGTCACCTACGGTCCTTTCACTGGATGTTTGTTAAAGTTTAGTCGTCATTATATGCAAACATCTAAGAAATCAAATTGAAGACTTGTGAATTGAAAGTAGCCATAAAGGATTTTCGGGCTCGAATTGGCACCAGCCCTTTGGTATAAACTTGTTAGAAAGGCGTTTTTAATTGTTGAAATTATTTTGAAGAGCATAGCGAAACATGCTTTTTGTCTTTAGGTTTTAGTTTTGCAATTGATATGTGAAAGCAAGATTTTTTGAAAGTACCATTGTGAAGTGATCTAAGAATGGCCCTAAAAAGGCAGAATATTTTAGTGTGCTTTACATTGCCGCAAAGCACACATTTAGATGATTACAATGAGACTAAAATGAAAAATATCTGTGAAGTCTGAGTCTTGATACAAGGAATTGCAATTTGCTGTCAAAACAGTTCCATGCCTCTGCCATATCTAAACTTTGCAAATGCGTGGACAACCTTGTTTTGAAATTTTTACAATGGGGTAATTTTACTTCACACAGGGACAAAAGAGAATGTAGTTAGAATCTAATTGTGATCTAGTTTTGTTGTTGTTGCGCGCAATACAAATATATGCAAAATGTTTAAACAAGGATAAATCCATAATCACGGGTTTGTCCAAGAAGATTTTTTCCACGAACGTAGATGTATGTGTCTACTTTGAGCTTGCAAAAGATCAATTTGGTCAAAGTCAGGCAACTTGAAAAAAATAGTGAAATATGAAGAAAAACAAATTGTGCAATCTAAATTTATTTGTGCATTTATGGTCATATCTATTTGTTCTAGCATCATTTTCAGGCTATTTTTGTGCTCGCCACCTTACATTTGTATGGAAACCACCTTTGGATGACAGAATTGTGAGGAGTTGATGAAAAGATAGCTAATTTCATTAAAAGAATAAATTCAAAATGGCTGCCAATTAAGATTTAGGCCCAAAAATGTCAAGACTTTGAATTGCGATTTCTCCAGAACGACGAATGGTAGAAATGGTAGAAAGCTGAAATTTGGATATGTTGCTATTATCATTATGCTTAAATGACAAACAAAATATCAGCAAAATCTAAGAGTACATGGTTAACAAGCTGTCCCTCATTTTTTTCTATCAAGATTAAAAACTACAATATATGTTATATTACACTGTGCCATCCATAGTGAAGAAGGACATAAAGTCACTGGGTCTTCGCTATGGATGGCACTTACAAATCAAATTAATTTTCTATACAAAAAACAAAGAACAAAGCGCAAAACCAAGACACAATACGCACAAACAACAACAAAAAAGTGAGCCAAGGCAGATTACTGGTCAAAGAAATTTGAAATTAGAGATTTTTCAACTCGTAGCTGTAAAACGAGCGAAAACTATTTCAATGCATAGTTTATCCCAGTAATCCACCTCAGCAAAGCGGAACAAAACAAGAGAAACAGAATAGGGCACAAGCACGATGATTTGGAACTAGGAATATGGAACTGCTACTGCTGGTTTGATATTGCTGTATCAGTCAAATCGGCCAGAATTTTTTTATGAATGAGATTGTCGCTTCCAGTATTACTCTGTTTTCAATAGTGCCTGGAGATGGACCTCCAAACAAGAGTCGATGGCAGAGAGTATCATCATCCATATTATTGATGCTGGCGACATTTAGACCTGGGACATCAGAGAAGTGGTCAAAGAGATCTCTACGAAGTACATTGTATAGGGGGCAATGCAGGAGAAAATGCTTGTTATTTTCATTGTCTTTACCACAGAAACAAAGTGGGCTGAGGCAGTCAAAAGCATGTTTGAAACGATGTTCATTTAGGGCACTACAATGCACTCGGAGTTTTGTCAACAGTTGGACACCCACAATGTCACAGATTTTATATGTTAAGTTTCCTGGTGCGGTGGTCTAACCATTTCAAGCAATTTATGTTTAAATTGAAACAGAGATTTTGAATTTCTTGTCTCATCATCAAGTAAATTCCATTCGAATAGTGCATCATGGAAAACTGTGCTAGCGAAACGAGCTGCTCTGTTGACTGGTTGTTTGAAACTAGTGAGATTTCTCAGGCAATACTGCATTTGTCGCACTTGGGGAAGCAAAATATACAGGTATTCAGGTGATTTTGATTTGATAAGGGAGAATAAATGACACGATCTACGATACCACCTTCTATCTTACAAAGTTTCCAAACCTAGCTCATTAAACAGTCTCTACCTGTTTGCACCTCTCCATGTACCAGTTACTGCTAGGGTAGCAAGATACTGCGTTTGTTCAAGCTTTTGTGTGAGGGTGAAGCGCATTTAAGGGTCATACTTGTGGTAGATTATATCGCCGTAGTCGAGATGTGGTCTTACGTGTAAATTATATATCAAATCGAGAACCTCTCTAGAAACATACCTGGAAAGAAATCTTATCATGCCAATGCCCCTCCTTGCTTTAACAATAGCTTCTCTAACATGACTTTGGAAATCTAATTTAGAATCAAGTATCATACCAAGGTGCTTATGCTCAATTTTTGCACTTATGTCGCTGCTACCAAGCTTAAGGGTTGGGTGGACCGGCTTGTTCCGCTTACAAGAAAACACGACTTCTTCTGTTTTATCTGCATTAAATTTCATTTTCCATTGCCATGCCCAGATACGAAGTTTTTCGAGATCACTGTTTAATGCCAGTGCAGTTTCATTCTCATTTCGAACAACCGAGAAAAGAGAGGTGTCATCGGTAAACAATTTAACTCCACAAGCTACATTTTCAGTTAGATCATTGATATATATGAGAAAGAATAAGGGACCAAGAACCGATCATTGCGGAACACATTCAGATACTGTTGCCCATTCCGAGCTCCTCCCATTTAATACGACACGATGCTTACGTTTTTTTAGATAGTTCCTCACAAGGGTTAGAAGATTTCCAGATATGCCTTTACACTCTAGTTTGTAAATCAAACCTTCATGCCAAACCCTATCGAAAGCCTTTGACAAGTCGAGAAATACTGCCCTAGTTTCCTTGCTTGGATTCTCTTCAAAAGCACAGAAGATGTGATGGGTAATTGCTAATAATTGATTAATAGCGGAATCATTTGGCCGAAATCCTGATTGGTTAGGTGAAATGAGACCATGATTACAGAAATGTTCATACATTGAATCGAAAATCAATTTTTCAAATATTTTGCCGAATATTGGCAGAAGCGAAATAGGACGACAGTTCTCCTTACTTTGTCTACTATTCTTTTTGTGCACAAGTATTACATTAGCTTTTTTCCAAATAGAAGGGTAGACTCCTGTTTCCAAGCACTTCTCGAAAATTAAACACAATGGCTCGACAATTGAGGTGTCACACATTTTTATCATTGAGATTGATATATCATCACAACCGTGCGCTTTTTTTTGAGTCTAGAGCGCGAATGATTCGGAGAACTTTTTCCTTATCTATCTCAAGACTCTGTAGTTGCGGAGCACTTCTCGGCAAAAAACAGGGAAGTGTACTTCCAGTTGTAATTGCACAGCACTGCTTAACAAAATAATCAATAAAGATGTTTGCCTTGGCATCAGTGTTTGTCACAAAAAGTCAATTTTCAAGAAGGGGTGGTATGTTCGAAATTTTTTTCTTTTGAATCGTCCTATTAAGCACAGACCAGTATTCTTTAATTCCCATGCAGGAGTCAGACAATTTTTTCCCAATTTCAAGTAGTAACTATATTTTGCATCGAGAATTTTCTTGGAATTTTCCGTCTGAATTTCCTTAACAGTCTTCCAGTCCTCGTGACTTCTCCCCCTTCTGACGTACTTCCATAACACCCTGTGTTTGCGCTTAATGGCGGATTTTAACTCGGGAGTTATCCAGGGTGCATCCTTATCATTGATTCTTATAATTTTGTTTGGTATATGGAGGGAAAGAATTTTTAATAAAATCTCTGTAAACTTTGCAGCCATGTCTCCTGGATGCAGGCCATTTAGCAAATCTTGCCAATCAGTATCATTAACACATCTCCTTATTTCAGGCACGTTAGCTTTAGCATAGTCCCATATAGTTCTTTTGTAGGGAGGAGGAGAGGGAACCGATACGTTGATTTTCCCGAAGATAATTTGATGTTCGCTGTGTGAATCTAATGAAGGATGGATGCCATAGTCAACAAACATGTTAGGTTGATCGGTTACAGTCAAGTTAATGCAGTACATGCCCTGTGTTCTCACATTATGTGGCTTATCAATTAATTGGTATACGTTGTTAGTTTCCATTAGTTCATCAAGCGCAGTACCTTGGGGGGTGTCTTCGTCATCAGACCACCACTGGGACGACCTGCATTTAAAATCACCTATTGATATAATACAATGGGGATTTTCATTCCTGAGATCGGTAAAAAAACCGTTGTAAACTGTCGCTAAATGATTCAAATTGTTCACTATCTTGGCTTGAGCTACGATAAAGAGTGGCAAAGATTATCTTTTTTCGGCTCAGTGATATCTCAGAGACTATCATTTCTTGCAATAGCTCAAGATCTGTCCGACGCTTGATTGGCAATTCATCCCGGTAGTATAGACAGACTACTCCAATTTTTGTGTCGCCAGGATGATCACTTCGATAAATGTTTTTGGCTAAACCCTTCAATAAAAATATCATCATTCTTAATAGTGCTATCAAGCATTGACTCAGAGACTGTTTTAACATCATATTCATGGATGGCATCATATACTTCTATCAGCTGTTTTTAACACCATCTCTGCACATAAGCTATTGAGGTTCCAGTGAAAGAATTTCAAATCTTTTCTGGTGCTGGTCCCTGGATTTGTGTGAATATCCCCAGATAATACCAGTAAGAGATTGAAGGGATAATTCTTCCCAGAGTTAGAATATTCAAGGGTCACTACCAATCAGGAAGGCAGACATGACATCTTGCAATGCTTTGCGACAGTGCTGGCAAGTTAAAAGGTATTTGTTATCGTTATTGTGAAATCAATGGATCGAAAAATCATGATGTGTAGCACTTTGTTGGGCGTATTCACTTTGCATATTCACTTTTGTGGGGCGTATTCACTTTGTTGGTGGAGTCAGACGTGCCTCGGAGATATCCTCGAATTTCTACTTGTTTGAAGATAATTTCGATCGAATTTTGTTAGAATTACCACTAAACGTGATTTACAGCTGCTGCGCCGCTACCAACAATGTTGCGTCAAAAACCCCTCAAGAATTATGCAAAGAAACAATGGATACACTTGGAGCAATCCAGAAGAATAATCCCAAAGCAAAGATTGCCTTTTCTACTGTTTTCAGAAGAAAGGATTCTCATGAGCGCAATTCCAAGGTTACTCAACTGAATGAGCTTTTGTCTGAAAAATTGCCCCTTGATGGTTTCGATATGATAGAAAACGATGATATTTTATTTAGTAACTTGAAAAGTGACGGTTTGCATTTTAATGAAGGGGGAGTAAGAAAGTTTGCAGGCAGCTTGAATAAATTTATAAAATACTGTTAACGGTGTCTTGGCTCTTTTAGTAGCACTAATGGACGCGGGGAGCATCACTCGAGGAAGAGGAATGGTCTTAAGATTGCTTTCCTTAACATAGTTTCCCTCAGAAAACATAGGAATGAGCTCAGCATTATATTGCATGACAATGATATTGATATTATTGGTCTTAGCGAAACCCGGTTGGACGAAAATATTGGAGATGCCGAAGTATTGATAGAGGGCTACAAGATATTCCGTAACGACCGAAACGCAAATTGGGGAGGAGTCGCAATTTATGTCAAAGATACCCTTCCTGAGCCCAAAATCAAACAGAACTGTGATAATATAGAGCTTCTTTCCTTAGAGATAAAGCAACAAAATGCAAGGCCTTTTTTCTTTGTCTGCTGGTATCGACCCCCAACTTCTGGGGTTGATGAAGCAGCATTCGAAAACCTTAGAGATGCTCTTGGAGACCTGGATAAGGAAGGAAAGGAAATTATCCTTGTTGGCGACACAAACTGCGATTTTAAGAATAGCACAAATGCTAATACAAAAAAACTGAAGCTTGTGTATTCAGAATATCAAATAGAGCAGTTGATTAAAAAGTACACGAGAGTCGCAGTAACAACAACCGAACTAGGTGAACAAAGAGTAAGCAAATCACTCATTGATCATTTCTCTACCTCGAACTCCAAATGTATTTTAGACGCTGACGTCCTAAAAACGGGGATGGTGGACCCACTATTTGGTGTACGGAATGAGGAAAATAAATGCCTGGCGCATAAAGCAGAAAAGAGCAAAGCCAAAAATAGTCGAATCTCGTACAATGAAGAAATGCGACAAGGCAATTTTCCAACACGACCTGCAACAAATAGATTGGGAAACCATTCTTACCCCTTTTGCTAATGATCCATCTGCCATGGCTGGCACATTTCAGGAGATTTTCGAATCGCTTTTGAATATACATGCTCCGATTAAGAAGAGGAGGGTAAGATCAGAATTCGCTCCTTGGCTAACTCCAAGTCTTAGAAAATCGATGGAGACTAGGGACAGACTGAAAAAAAATAGCGGCGAAATCTCCTGAAATGTGGTCGGCTTATAGTAAGTAGCGGAATAGAGTAACCAAAGAAATTCGATATTCTATTCAGGATTATTACAAGGGTTTAATTGAGAAAAATAAAGGGGATCCAAAGAAAATGTGGAAAACAATAAACATGGTCTTGGATAAAGATGCAAAGTCCACGACACTTTCCAGTATTGAAATCGACGGCAAAACGTTGACAAAAGAGCGTGATGTGCTTGAAGCTTTAAACTGCCACTTTGTATCTGTTGGACCAAAGCTCGCAAGAAGCATAGAAACGAGACCTAGCGATAATTGCTTGCAGCATGTTACGCCACTAAACGAAGAAGCTGTTCAAACCAGTCGACAAAAAATATGTGATGAATGCTATCAATCAGCTAAAGAACGGGAAAGCGTCTGGTCCTGGCAAAATTACCATAACTTTGGTAAAAGGCGCGAGCGAATTTATCGCTCACCCTCTTATGCTGATTTATAACTCATCACTTGCGATTGGTGTTTTCCCTGATATTTGGAAATTAGCGAGAGTCACCCCAATTTACAAGTCGCGCCCAAAGACTGTTGTAAACAACTACAGGCCCATCTCTGTAATCTCAGTGTTTTCAAGGATGCTAGAAAGGCTAACGCACGACCAGCTGTTTGATTTTCTCAAAATCAATAAGAGTATTACATGCAACCAAGCAGCTTTTCGTAAGTTATACTCCACGATAACATCACTCATAAGCAGCACAGACTTCTGGTACGAAAACAAAGATCGCAGTAATGTCAATCTCACTATATTTCTTGACCTCAAGAAAGCTTTCGATACGGTCGATCACGGTATACTACTAAAAAATTAAGTGCATATGGAATAAGAGGCAAAGCTGGGGGTTGGTTTGAATCCTATCTAAGTAATAGAAAACAGTTCTGCTCTCTGAACGGTCAGCAATCTAAGGCCAAAGACGTAACCTGTGGTATTCCCCAAGGTTCTTGTCTAGGCCCTCTTCTTTTCATAATTTACTTGAATGACTTAGAAAAGTGTCTTAAATTGTGCCGGGCTAGTATCTGTGCTGACGATACCAGTATAACGATTGCATCGGATGATGTAGCGAAACTAGTCGAGGACGCACATCAAGAGCTTTCCAACCTCTCTGAGTGGATGCGGGTGAATAAACTTAGCCCGAATCCGAAAAAAACTGAATTCATGATCATAGGGCATCCGCTTAAAACCAAAAATCTAGAACTGCCAGAAGTGCTGAAACTAAATAATTCTGACATAAGAAGAGTCGATAAGACGAAATCCCTTGGAGTCATAGTTGATGAAAAGCTAAATTGGGATGCACAGTTTAAGCGCACCAAAGGTAAAATGAGTGGAGGACTTGCAGCTCTAAAAAAATTGGAAAATGTCGTTCCGCAATCATAACTGTGTAATGTATACTATGCATTACTTGAGAGTCATCTGCGTTATGCTGATGTCATCTGGGGCAATCTGTCTAAAACAAAACTAGCTGTTCTCCAACGCCTTCAAGACCGGGCCTATTCAATAATATCAAATGCAAGAATAAAAGATGGCTGGTCGACTTCATTATTGAACGTAGAAAATCTTTTCCGTTATGACCGGAATTTCATGACCTACAAGATTATGAATAGACTATGCCCTGAAAGCCTATGGGATAAATTCCAACCGAGATCTTTTCACTCGACCTACAATACGAGGCACTGTAAAGATCTCCAGATCCCTAGATATAAGACTGAATTTGCCAAAAAAGGCTTTCATTACGCAGCTCTCACATTATGGAATGACACACCTGCCGAAATTCGTGAGCTACCGACATTAGATCGTTTTAGAAAAACAAATAAAAACGCATCTAAAGAGCTAGACTCTCAAACACAACTCCCTGGAAGAACAGCAATGATTAGGTTTATAGGGCTTTAGGTTTTTATTCTTAGAGTTTTATCATTGTAATTAGATGTTGTATATTTTGATTTGCTGAAGGGTTTCTTTTGTGTATAAATAATATTAAATGAAAATATATTGAATGAAAAAAACTCATAATGGATGTTATCGATAATATCAAACGAGTGAAGAAGAAGAAACTGGAAAGGGTCCAAATTGTGCATGATGTTGAAGCGCAATTGGGCCTAAGTGAAGTCGATTCGCACTCGCTTATCGAAGAGTTATTGAGCAAGGGTATATTGTGCAACAATGAGGGTTCGCTTGACATTGATTACAAGCAGAGATTTGAACTTACTAAGTCTCTCGTGAACCTCATGCACAATGTTCCCTTGCCCCAGCCTGATGTGCAAGCCAAATCGACCGATGACAAACAGACGGCAACAGATGAGATGGGGATGAGTGTCCAAGCCAGATTAACCGATGATAAACAGACGGCAACAGATGAGGTGGGCCATCATTGTCGAGTTGTAGACGATATTACTTACCTCGGTAAATCTGTTCATGATGAGATTCTCTCACTGAAGGCTTCGGTGTCAAGTCACTCAACATCGGATGCGAGCAAATCTCCGACCACCCCTTGCCCAACCAAGACCCCCCTAGATTACGAGAGAATTTTTATCAAAAGCCTAGAGGACAGGATTCTTTCATTGGAAAGGCAGCTAGATCAGAAACAAAGAGTTATTGACAAATTGATGGAGACGCTCAAAGCGGTTGCAAAAAAAGAATGCACCAAGAAGAAGTCTCAAGAATGCCACGTGGAAAAATCAAGCCAAAGCGAAAAAGAATCAGATTCTATGTCATCCAAAGAAAATGATACAGTGAAAAACAAGACATCCATTGTGTATGAAGACACGGAGTCTGAAGTTAGTAGCCAAATCAAAGCTCAAAGGGAAAAGCAAGGTAAAAAGAAGAAAAATAAGAAGAAGAAAAATGCCACCAAGGGACCATCACAAGGTATCGCCCAAAGTACAATCGAAGTCGAAGAACAAAAGAATGGTGATATTGAAAACAATAAGGCAACAAGCGAAATTCGCATGGGTAAGAAAGACAATAAAGATGCCAAAAACCAATCTTCGCCAAGACCCAGAAGCACTGGCCAAAACAAACAACGCAAAACGATAGTTGTAGGAGATTCTATGGTCAAAAACGTCAAAGCGTGGAAACTAAAAGAACAGTGCGAGAAAAACGAACATATCTACGTTTACGATTTCCCGGGAGCTACGATTAAGGACATGGCAAGCTACTCCATACCACTCGTTGAAAAGAAACCGGACACTATAATCATACATTGTGGAACTAACGATCTCAACAAAACGGGCCAATTAGAAGTTATGATCGCTTCAGAAATGGTCTCTTTAGCCAAATCTATAGGATCTAATGGGATTGATGTATGGGTCTCGGGCTTGATTACGCGAGGTGATATACTTGAGCAGAAAAGACAGAGGACCAATTATGTTCTGGGGAATAAGTGCTTCGAAGAAAGCATCACCTTTATAGATCACCCAAATATCGATGCGGAGAAACACTTGAAAAGAAGTCGATTACATCTAAATAGATTTGGAGATGAGATTTTAGCGGACAATCTATTAAAAGCATCGAGGATCTGACTTAGGCCTAGCCCAGCAGTTACAAAAAGGTATCAAGAGGATGTGTCTGAGATGAGCATAGAAATAGATACTCAAAACTCTTTCATAGTAGATTTCTCAGACACATCCTCTCACAGTATTTCTAACATTTCTGACAACGATATCCGCACTATTAACTTTGTTAACACTGCTACTAGCAATGATGATGTCAATGGTATTGCCGAGGAAATCATTGATGGCGAGTCAGCCAATGAACAGGATATTGTAAGCACAGCATTGAAAAATGTTCGAATAGAAAATCGCAATTGTCTCATCATCGCATATTTAAACATCAGTTCTATTAGGAACAAAATTGACTTTCTGAGACCGATGGTATCAGAAAGTATTGATGTTTGATAATAGCAGAGACTAAAATTGATGATACCTTTCCTACAAGCCAGTTTGTGATTGAGGGATTTATGAAACCCTTCAGATATGATCGAAATCAATATGGGGGTGGTTTGTTGATTTATGTGAGGGAGCGTGCACCTATAAAAGCTCTCACACATTACAAAGCTCCTGATGATATTGAATGTGGAATGATAGAGATAAACCTGAAAAATAAAAAAGTGGCTCCTCGTAGGCATCTATCATCCCCCTTCTCAATCGAAAGAATATTTCTTTAACGAGATCAGTAAATACTCGATCACTACTGTAGGCAATATGAAAATTTCATCTTGATAGGGGATTTCAACTGTGAAATTGGCGATGACATCATCAGAGATTTCGTCGATGATTACGAGTTAGCCAGTCTTGTTAGGAGCCGAACTTGCTTCAAGTGCGACAGTCCTCGATGCATTGATTTGATTTTAACAAATTCCCATTTTGCAGTCGAGTTTTCAGGCTACAACTACAATAGCAACAGGACTGTCCGAATTCCATACCATGATTGTCACCATTTTAAAAGGTGGACATGTCAAAAGGGGGCCCAAGATAATCTCCTGTAGGGACTAAAGCCGATTTAGCACCGTGGACTTCAGGAATCATCTCATGCATATGCTCTCATCTGAGCTGGATGGGAATGAAGACTATGGTGCTTTTAAAGCTATGGTCATGGCCGTGCTGAATGAACACGCACCCGTTAAGAAAAAATATATTGGTGCAAACGATTGGCCTTTTATGACCAAAGCCCTGCGAAAAGAAAACATGCATAGAACAAGACTGCGTAATAAGTATAATAATGATAGCACTGAGGAAAATTTCAAAGCTTTTAAAAAGCTGAGGAACAAATGCATGAAATTATTGCGTAGGGCCAAATTTGACTACTATAGGAACATCGACCTTGGAAAGCTTACTGATAATCATAAACTTTGGAAGACTGTAAAGCCACTGTTCGCAGACAAAGTGCAAATGAATTCTTCCATCTCTCTGATCGAAGACGGAACAATGGTAAATCAAGACTCTAAACTTGCAGAAATTTTCAACCAGTATTTCGCAAACCTCACAGACAGTTTAGGGATCTCTATAAATGACTCACTTTTACTACCGACAAGTGATATGCTAGATCCAGTTGAAAAGTCTGTTAGGAAATACGAAGCTCATCCAAGTATTTGCAAAATCAAAAATACTATGATTCTTTCAGGCAAATTTGAATTTAGAAAGGTCACCACCGAAGAGGTTGTTATAAACATCAGACAACTTAATCCGAGAAAAGCCTCTCCAGTTGACTGCATACCTGCAAAAATTCTAATGACAAATTCTGACGTATTTTCTGTTGCCATACAGAGTTTGTTCAACTCTGGTTTATCCAAGGGTACTTTTCCCAAAGAATTGAAAGCAGGAGATATAAGCTCGCTCTTCAAAAAGGAGGATGCCTTTACGAAAAAGAATTACCGACCGATTACAATTTACCATCGGTATCAAAAATTTATGAAAGATTGATGCAAGATCAAATGCTACCTTTTGTCCAAAGTTTCCTGTCCTCACTCCTTTGTGGATTTCGAGAGGGCTATGGTACACAGTATGCACTGCTACGCTTTGTGGAAGCCTGCAAGAAGACAATGGACAACAGGGGCGTTGCAGGGGCTGTCCTGACAGACCTTTCGAAGGCCTTTGATTGGCTGAATCATGAGCTATTAATTCCAAAATTGAATGCATATGGCTTCAGTAGATCTGCTTTGCTGTTTATCCATAGCTATCTCACCGACAGGAAGCAGAGGGTGAAGGTCAATGGTTCATTCAGCACATGGACAGAAACCGTCCTAGGAGTACCACAAGGTTCGGTCGTGGGACCCCTTTTGTTTAACATATATCTGAATGACCTTTTCATGTTCATGGAGGAGACCGAAATCTGTAATCATGCAGACGACACAACTATTCATGCGTGTGGTCCTAGCATTGAAAATGTCAGTATGCATTCAGAGAATGATGCCCTCAAGATAGCTGAATGTTTTCCAAGCAATGGCATGAAACTAAATGAAGACAAATGCCACTTAATGATTTTTGGTGCAAAAAGGAGTAATGAAACAACAATCAAAAAAGGAGAGGCCTGTGTGAAAGAAAGTACAGGGGAAAATCTTCTCGGTATAACGTTTGATCAATCACTTTCTTTCAAGCAACATGTAAAGGCACTGTGTGAAAAGGCTAGCCAAAAACTCCATGCCCTTGCTCGAATATCACGATACATGGATACAGAAAAACTACAGCGTTTAATGAGGGCGTTCGTTGTATGTCATTTCAGCTACTGTCCACTTGTTTGGATGTTCTGTAAAAGAGCCTTGAATCATAGAATAAATCATATTCGTGATAGGGCATTACTCATTGCATATAAAGATTACGAGAATGATTTTGGTTTCCTCTTGGAACAATCTAAATCGGTGCCAATCGATGTAAGAAATCTGCAGTTGCTCATGGCCGAAATTTATGAAACAAAATGCGGTCTGAATCCACCATTCATGAACGATATTTTCATACAGCGAAATATTAGCTATAGTCTAAAGCATGGCGATGACGCACTACTGCCAAAAGTACGAACAACGTCCTTTGGAGTTGAATCCATTGCCTACCTTGGAAATAAACTGTGGCAGAATTTACCACAAGAAATAAAACAATCAAATAGCCTTAACATCTTCAAAAAACAAATTAGATGTTGGAATGGTGGAAAATGCAACTGTAGGCTCTGCAAAGTATATATCCCGAAAGTTGGGTTTCTAACAGGATAGATTTTCTTTTTAACTCTGATTTGTCCTGTAATATTTATTGATGGTTGTAAATAATGTAAATTGTAAATAGTAGGCCTTAATTAGCTGTAATTTAGCTATTCTTTCGTTTTTAGCCTACTTTAAATAGATTTTTAATAATTAATAATAATAATTTCAAGACAAATACGTTTGCATGCGCTAGGACAAAAAGGAAATAAAGGGAACCAGCATCCACAGGTGAGCCGCATGACCAAAAGCATACAAAGAACATACAGAAGGGCGCTGTTATGACCGAAGTCCATATGAACAGGTACAAACTAGCGAGACATAATGAGACAGAGAGAGCCATCTCAACAATGGGAGTGCTGTAAAGGGCATTTTGTACAAAGCAGCTCTTGTAATTTGCTATTCCTGCACGCCATTCATTGACTCCTATGGGCATTCAAAAGAACGAAAGATGTCTTTGACCATTCTCATGCGGGGTCGTGCCAATGGGAACAGTTCCAATTTTAGCAGCAGCAAGGAAAAACATACACGATACAATTTCAATCTAAAAAAAAAGAATGAATAAACTAGAAAAACAAAAAAATGCAAGATTGGATAACAAAGAATTCAATGTTGGGGCTGTTGTGTCGCTCTGGTTGAGCAGTAGGGTCAATTTCATACAACAGTGCATTTTAGATTTATTGGTTCAAAAGCAATAAGGCCTAGTCCACGCCGTGCCCCCAGAGCCCTCGAAGCCGCGCCGAAAGACCCAAGAGACAAAGGACCAAATTCTGAGCCTCTGTCTCTGGTGTCGCCCCGCACGACCCCAACGACCCAGACGACCCAGCGCGAACCATGTCCTAGATAAGCTTGTCGCCTTGCATTCTTCTGGGGATTAGATTGGTTCCCATTTTGCAGTTTCCTATCGATTCCCATTCAAAATTTACTCATTTTCAATTGGCTATTCAAAAATTCAAAAACATGTGAGAGGCAGGTGAATGGTTGACAAGGGGTAATGGACCACGGCACATCCGAATTTTGGGGTCTCAAGAATTTCGGGGGTCATTATGACATCATAAATGGGGGTCAAAGAAAAAACTTTTTTTCGAACTGAGGTTACGTTTGGAGTTGATGCTAGTTGGTTACTTATCCGATTTTAGAACAGAAAAAAGATTTCAAGAGACCGATCGTTTGGGAGTTGCTTGCCACCATTTAGTGTACGATTCTGCCTCTAGCGGCTTCGTGAGGGGGGCTCAAAAATGGGGTAACGTTTTGGCCCGCGTCTTTTGCGCGCTAATTCACTTTTGCGCCGGACAAACGGCTTCGGGATGTCAAAAATCGACGTAAAACCATATTATTTACCTATTCCTTGTTTTATTTGTCATTTATTTCCAAAATTCAAAGAATAACGAGCCGTTTCATTTTGGAAGCTGCGGTGAAAAGTCCTTAATTTTCCGACTTAGGCCTTTTTTCACCCCAAAGAAATTGGGCTTATTTTCACATTAAATGCATTTGATAACCTCATTTTATTGCCTGAATACCTTAAAAGGGGTTGAAAAAAGGTCCTCCAAGTGTTTCTTTTTAGTTTCTTGATTTTTCCATAGAATTATCAGCGTAAGACGAAAGGCCATTTTTCGTTGATTTTTTCCTTGATTTTTCCGAGGATTTCCTTGGTCTCCCGCTTGTTACTAAGGCTGTCAGAACGGACCGAGCTCTCTCCAGTCCCTTTTTCTAAATTGCGAAAAGGTTATGCCAGGGGCGGCTGGGACCAAAAATTAATAGGTATTCAGAAATTAGGAAAGGGAGCCCTCCCAAGAGAGGGGTGCGGAGCATGTTCCCCCAAGGAAATTTTAGCTTCAAAACATTCTCAAACGTTACAGACAGCTCTTTGTAGTTTGCTCTGGAGAAAAATTTCTCTTCAGGAACCATCTTACAACAGAACTTAGTAGTGTGTCAAATGTCAAAAGTAGTTAAAGGTTTCTAAGACATCTAAGTCTTCTGGGTTTGGAAAAAATGGTAAAATCCATGTGCTTATGAAGCACAGGTAACAGGAAGAAAAATAGTCTTGGCCTTTAGTCCGTTAGGGTTGCCGTTTCCGTCAAAGATCATATTCCAATCCAAATTCACGGCGACTAGCCGACCCCACAAAGCCACCAAAAGGGCAAGGCATTGAGATTTAGACTTGAATACCACGGCCAGTCAGAAGGACCTCATCTACTCATAAATGTGTTCGCATCTGCTTTCTGAAGCTTGCTGAAACATTTCTTGGTACTGTTCAATGTTCTACATAGTAAATCGTAGAATCCAAAAGTTTTCTTCAATCAAGATGTTAGCAGCTTGAATAATCAAGGAACCCTTTTATCTATTGGCATTTCAGTCACAAAAAATCCCGTACGCCTTTGGAAAAAATTATTTGTTTTCAAGGGCAATTCCTCAAAACCCTGTAAAAATCATTTGGTTCTATCAAAGCCTCTTTTGATTTTTTGAAATAGAGAAATGCCCCTCGCCCTTTATAATGTATAGCCATAGTACACTCGTAAAATGACTTCTATAAGGTTAAAAACAGTATTATTGGCCTACTAATTTACAATTGGACGCTGCTCAGCAAGTGATCTGATCTCTTTATTCCGATCACAAAATTGTTTTCGTAACACCCCAACGATACCAGCTCCAGCTTCCCAAAACCCAATCCAACATGCAGAACTGCAGCGGAAGACACAAGGGAACCTCGCCATGGTATTCAGAATGAGAGCTGAATACATTCAGCTCAGAAACTCTTTGTTGCGTTGCCAAATGTTCAATAGCAGTCAACGTCACAAAGGGCCACGGAAACAAAGACTTAGTATTCAGGATGGCCACTGAATACCTCATGGCCAACGGGGCCATAGTAAGCTCAGATATCAATATTCTCTTTTGAAAAAATTCCTCAATGGATTAGCGATCAATTTTCCACTTTCTTTGAGATAAAAAGGATAGTAAATATAGCATGTGCGTCATTTCTGGAATCATAAAAGGGTCTTTTCATCTGACCTGATAACCAGACCCCTCGGCATCTCCTGCAAAGAGGTTTGTTACTAGGATGCTAATTTTGGAAGGTTGAAAATGTGGGAAATTTTTGGAAAAAAATAGGTATTCAGTGAATACCTTGAATGCCCCTCAGCGCCGCCCCTGGTCTATGCACATTGCCATTTAATTGATTCTATTCTATGATTTCTTTTCAAGGTTATAGACCCAGCTGATGTAGCAACAGTCACCCTTGGCTCCAGTGAGATCGTTGCATTGGCTGGTGGACCACAGCCGTGGATACTTGATCCAAATGGATTTTATGAATCTTGTAAGTTGTCATTTGCAAGATTAGCAAAAAGAAGGTTGTATAGTGAATGGAAAACGAAACAAAATCTGTCAAGAAATAGCCTAGAACAGATGAGAAGACTGTCATTTCCTTAAAATTCATGGAAAGAATATTGTTGGAAACAAATCAGGAGTGAACTTACTTAGTTCAGACACCCAACAGAGGGGTAGGTTAGAAGAGACTGGGACTTATCAAAAGGGGCTTTATTCACAAAATCAAATGGAAATGACAAATGTGATAGCTTCTCAGTTCTTTCACCCCATATTTTGCTATTTCAGCGTACGGGTTCACGAGTCAGATACATAACTTCGACACAGTTTTATCCCAGCCCAAATTTATCATACAAACTTGTTTAGCTAAATAAAGAACTTGTTTACCCTCTCGAATTTTATATAAGTGGGGGGGGCTTAACAGAGAAGGGGCTTATTTAGAATCTCTGCACCGAAGGGCGGAGTTTAGTAGAGAGGGGGGCTTAATTGAGAGGGGCCGCATTGATAGAGCTCAATTTTACCAAACTGGTACTCATTTAGTAACTGCATTAGCTACTACGCTTGTAGAAAATGCCTTTTTTGGACTGCTAGGATAAGCAGGAGAGACATTTGAATTTAAAAACGGGGAAGCTTTTCATGGGAAGCTTGCTGTCTGTACGCGAGCCAAATATAAGCTCAGTAAAAACGTTCTTCTGTTTCATTTCCTTTCGTTCAGTTTTGCTTCGTTTGTGATGATTGTTTTTACTACAAGAATTTTCCAAATTCTGTTAATTGCACGACTTTAGCTAGGGTGGCATGACATTACAGCTCAAATCTTTGACCCAATTTAACATAATCTTGGGAAAATCCTGGGGGTATCAGTCATAACTCAGCATTTCAACTTTTTCTTTTCATCAGGCAAGTTCTTTATTTAAACGGCCATGAAAAATTCGTTCGCGATGCCTTTTTCATCCAGAAAGAAGTTTGCAATTAGGAAGAGGAACTTCATTTCTAATTTTCATTTCGAATTCATTAGAATATTGTTTGTTTCTTTGTGTCTTTGCAATGTCGTTGCAAAAAGTGAGCTTTGGCCCAAAGATCGGATTCTGAATTGCAGAGCAGCAACAACATTTCGCCTCCCAAAGTAACCCAAACGAACCCAAAGGAACTGCCCCGTGCGACGACGAGCCCAGATAAGAGCAGGGAAAGGTTAAAAAGAAAACACAGTGAGCATTTTTTCGCTTTGATCTCCAGTTGTTGTACCCTGGGTGCCAGACTCTCTCTGAAAGAAAATTGAGGTCTGGTACAGTGCGACCGAAACCTCGTCCTGGTGGCGTTCACATTGACCAATTAGGAGCCTACATACATATCCGTGGAGGTGTAAAGGTCAAAGCGAAACAATAGGGATAAACTTCGATGTGAAATGCTTAACAATGATCAAAGATAGCAACTGACTGACTTGTAATGCTTAACAGTGATCAAAGATAGCAACTGACTGACTTGTAATACGATTGCGAATGAATTTAAAGACACTGTCGCGTGTTTAGTCGTCAGCTAGAAGTGACTTATACATGATATGCATATTGACGTCACGAATCCCGATTGGGTGGCAAAATGGATCCATAATGGCGGACGCTAGCTGCGAAACTTTTGGCGCGCCTTCTTCTGGCACCTGGATCACATACTTGGAGTATGAAAATTGTCATGAAAATCAGCGTAGACGAAAGCTGAGATTCCAGTGTACCCATTTTGATTTACTTTTTCAAATTCAGGCCCCCGATTGAAGCGCAACGGACAAAATAAAATCAGGCACGTGGCCTAAGGACTTTCCAGACCCTTGAAATTCCCGCCAAAACCGGAGTAATCTGGGAAGCGCGCACAGGCCTGGGGATGACACAAACATTGGCCTGGCAAATTTCAACGCTGCTTCTTCGACATTCAGCCAGAAAAACACTGCCAGGGCCACTGGTTGTATGGATACATTGCCTCAAAGTTCAGTGCTCAAGTTCCATGGAATTCGAAGGAAGCACGCACGAGGTTTTAGTTCGCTTAGCAAGGCGGAAACTGAGAGCTCTCCAGGCTTCGATACTCGTTGGATTTGCACATTCATTCTTTCTCCGGTAGGCCATGTCGTTTGCATTTTGTTTTCAAATTGTTTTTCGTTGTTGTCGCCGAGTATTGCTTACTGAATGACGTTTGAAAATGATTTTGTCTACATGCAATATTTCGCATCAAGAAAGACATGAAAAAAGAACCCGCTTGGAGATTTATATTTCATTTCACTTCCTTTTCAGGGAGAAACAAGATGGCGAACTTCTTGTAAGATTGCGGCACGGCACCGAAAAAGAGTATCGAAGAGGCTCCAGTTCAGCTTGCTAACCCTCGAGAGTGGCTGGAAGAACGTTACATTGTGGCTGGCTTCCCTTTACCTTCATTCAGTTCGACATGAAACCAGCTTCTTTGCCTGCCGGATTACCCTGCATGCTGCTGCACTCCCAAACAATTGCAACAGGAACATTGGCAAGTTTAGAGGATTTTGATTCATGATGAGAGGGCTCAGCAGCTTCAAGAACATTGTTTACAGATTCATCTTCAAATTAGACTTCTTTTGTCGAAGCAAGTTACAAACTGATGCCAAATTATGTTCCACTGAAAGAGACATTTTCAAGAAGGATGTTTCCTGAAATTTGAATGTGGCAATGGTGACATTCAATATTTTGAAAAACAGAACAAAGGCTTTTGAAGTTTTCAGTATGTTTTCTGCAGAAGAATTGTACAAGAACAAACTATTTTATTTACAATATTTACCAACAAATCAGTATTTACAAAGTCGACACAATATTCAATGCATTTTTGTTGTGTAAGATGAAGTTGCCTTGCTTGGTAATTGGATCATTATTTGATTCTTACATTAATTATGGCAATAGCATATTTTGTTGACAATTTCTGGACAAATCTGAGTGTTTCATGCTAATGTGTTTCTGAAGCAGCCTTTCAAAGTGTCTGCAGGACATTACAACCAAGCTGCTACATGACAAAAGCAGTCAAGTGTGTAGTTCCCCTTGTTTCTCCAGAGTTTCACATGTTCACTATACTCTCCTTTGTTTTCTAAACCACACACATTGATTTTTGGAACCTGCCATGCAGTTAGCCAACACAATTTGCATGAATCCAATTTCAATTGTGCAAAAGTCAATTTGTTTCCTATGACAGTTTCCAAAGTAGAGAAAGAAATAAGATTATTGCCAAACAATTGATAGAAATGTGTGATATAATTGTACTTTACAATATAGGACCCATCATTTATTGCCGTTTTGCACATGACATCCTTTAAATTTTCAAGTTATCATTTTCTGTAATGCATAGGTTGTTGATTTAGAGCAATTCTTGACAGTACACATATTTTTTCATATGAAACTGTTCATAAGAAACTCAACTCTCAGATCATTAAAAAATCAAGAAACTGCAGTACTGGAAAAATATAGCTTAAGAAAGTATCTATTTTTAACAAAAGAAATACTTGACATGTTTGACTTTATTTCACTTGTTTCTGGTATCATATTACTCAGAATGTACTAGAGTGATGTCAAAACATTGGAAAGTTTTCAAATAACATTGCTTTGACAAGCTCACAAGGGGGCAGTTAATGAATAAGAAAATTGTTATGGAACCTTTAAGGAATTTTGCAGAAACTCTGAGTACTCAAAATATGACAACTTTAAGAAACTTTGAGTACTGGCCCAAATTCTTAGTTTCTTATAGAAAAATGTGTACCCTCAAAATATGTTTGTGAAACCTTGACACTTTGCACATGATTCAAATTAAACTTTCTAAGGAAAAAATTCTTAAAATGCATGCTCCAAAGTACCAATGTTATATTCCAAGTTGAAGGTTTTCGGGAGACCCAAACAAAGGATGTTTTGCTTGACAAAAATGTTGGATACAATATTCACAGAAGCAACAGGAAAGGAAACTGAGCCATGCCATACCAAATAACAACTTTCATAGCTTTAGCAATGCTCATCTAGATTAGCAATTCATCATAATAATTGCATGACAGCAATACTCTTCGATGTTTTTCCTTCAAAGAATGTCTCTTCTGTGTGACATAATTTGGCATCAATTTGTTACTTGCTGAGACAAAAAGAGTTCCATTTGCAGAAGAATCTGCAAACAATGTTCTTGAGGCTGCTTAGCCTTTTCTTCATCAATCAAAATCTTCTATAAGTGCCACTGTTCCTGTTGCAATTGTTTGGGAGTGCAGCAGCATGCAGGGTAATCCGGCAGGCAAAGAAGCTGGTTTCATGTCGAACTGAATGAAGGTAAAGGGAAGCCAGCCACAATGTAACGTTCTTCCAGCCACTCTCGAGGGTTAGCAAGCTGAACTGGAGCCTCTTCGATACTCTTTTTCGGTGCCGTGCCGCAATCTTACAAGAAGTCCGCCATCTTGTTTCTCCCTGAAAAGGAAGTGAAATGAAATATAAATCTCCAAGCGGGTTCTTTTTTCATGTCTTTCTTGATGCGAAATATTGCATGTAGACAAAATTATTTTCAAACGTCATTCAGTAAGCAATACTCGGCGACAACAACGAAAAACAATTTGAAAACAAAATGCAAACGCATGGCCTACCGGAGAAAGAATGAATGTGCAAATCCAACGAGTATCGAAGCCTGGAGAGCTCTCAGTTTCCGCCTTGCTAAGCGAACTAAAACCTCGTGCGTGCTTCCTTCGAATTCCATGGAACTTGAGCACTGAACTTTGAGGCAATGTATCCATACAACCAGTTTTGCCAGGGCAATGTTTGTGTCATCCCCAGGCCTGTGCGCGCTTCCCAGATTACTCCGGTTTTGGCGGGAATTTCAAGGGTCCGGAAAGTCCTTAGGCCACATCCCTGATTTTATTTTGTCCGTTACGCTTCAATTGGGGGTCTGAATTTGAAAAAATAAATTAAAATAGGTACACTGGAATCTCAGCTGTCGTCTACGCTGATTTTCATGACAATTTTCATACTCAAAGTATGTGATCCAGGTGCCAGAAGAAGGCGCGCCAAAAGTTTCGCAGCTAGCGTCCGCCATTATGGATCCATTTTGCCACCCAATCGGGATTCGTGACGTCAATATGCATATCATGTATTCGCCAAAAAAGCCCATGGAGTTGAAAAAATCAAAGATATTTCGTGAAGCTGTCGCTGTCATCACAACGAAGTTGGACCTAATTCTCCGCATGCAATGTAGTCAGCACATGCAGTTGACAACCACCATCGCAATGGGCGCACCCATGAAGCTTGTTGCCTTCATCCAGGATGCAACAATTGATCTCATTTTTACACCATAGAAATGAGATTTGTATCAGTATACAGGGAAAAAGGTAAGTTCGACTTTCACTCGCTGACCTCCCAATAACGCATTTTGTGCTCATTGTCAACTTGTCAGCAAGCCTCCCAGAGAATTTGGAAATCCCCATACTTAATGATTTGCAGTTAACTGACGCAAGACATTATGGCACATTTTAATATAACAGCTTCGCATATCGGAGGGATCTTGTTGAAAGCCCCAGTACTGTGTAGGGGGCAGAGACAAGTAACCAATTCTGGGTTATTTTGCCTCAGGAGATATCTCAATTTTAAAGGAATACAGGATTAGAGTTTCTTTTCAAAGCACCTATGGATTTTTGGGTATGCTTCGTCTGTCACTGCAGAATTTTTAAGAATACTTTCTTCAGCTGTCTTGGATTTAATTACAAAATGTCAAGATGGACCAACCCTTAATGAGGACTCATCTCCATTATTATCTACAGGTTGTCTAACTGTGAAGAGGGCACCTCATTCTACCAAATGATTATCAGCCTTCCAAACCCTCAATACCAGATCTGAACAAAGAAGTATGTTGATAAAGGAATCATGCATCAGTTTGTCCCATGAGATGCTGCTGGGATCTTGAAATGAGGGCTGCAGTGTGTTTTGATCCAATGCTTATTACAACTGGACAATATTAACCTTTGTTTTTCTTAAAGCAGAATTTTGATATCATGCATACATGGAATTGTTGTTATTTGGAGAGAACTTACTCTAAATCACGCTTCCAGAATCACCATTTAGCTCATGTCAGATGCCAACATCATTTCTTGATATGATAATGTTTCAACCATAAATGCTGTATAGTTTTTGCTCATTTGCCTGTCTTTTGGCCACAAAAAGTTACAATGGAGGACTTGTGTACATTAGCAGTGTTCTGTTGCCCAATATTCAAAACAGATCTATGAATTCGAGATTCTTGCACACATTTCAAAAATCCTTAAAAGAATGCGAAATGCTTATCAATGTACAAATGACATGTACTATAATAAGTAAGATCTACAAGCTGTAATAATGATGGAAACTTTCATGATAAATTCAAACTTAAATACATACAATCCAAAGATACGCTAATCAGACCAAACTACTCTCTATGATATAGGCATAGCATGGCTGTCTACACAAAGGTGTCTCTAAAGGTTCTATGGTAAAATGATTTTTAAAAACAGTCAGAAGTCCATGAGCTCAGGGTCAGTCCAATCTTTCATTCCCATGCAAAATATTTAATACGAAGATTGTATACAAATCTCAATCAACTTTGAAGCAATGTATTTTACGGCAGTGTGATCAACATTCAGTTCTTTCAACATTTAAAAGAATTGATCTGATTCTTTTGAATATATCCCAGCAGTTGTCATTACAAGATTAATAAACTTAACGTTCTTACAGACGCGTTTCAAGGCATGGTCTCTTAAAAGGTGTTCGTATTTCTCCTTTTTTCTTTGTTAATTCTTCTCTTATTTGTTTCACGACCTACTGTTAGTTCAACGACGTAAGGTTGTTCTTTTTATCAATTGCCAGAGATCAGGCCTTGAGCTTGAACCAGTTACTATTTCAGGTGACGAAGAGGAAGGGAGATCGCAGTAAAGTTTCTTTACAATCTGCTCAATAAACTTTGCTAGATTTAACAACACAGAATTATGTCTTTATGTATAACGATCAAAGCACGGTGTACATCCAGCCACGATATGCTTTATCGTTTGAACTTCTCGACAGAAAATGCAGTTAGGGCTTGTGTTTATACCCCATCGCGCTAGGCTAGATAGGCAGGCTAGGGAGTTGTTCATGTATCTCACTGTGAAGCAGAAGATATTTCTTGGGAGCCGATGTTGCGTCTGGAACCAATAATTCTTTGCCTAGGGGAGAGCTGTTTTCCAAAGTTTCGTTATTACTGAGCCTGTACCTGGAGAGTTTCAAATTTTGACTTTTTGCCATCTCTCATCTTTTTCAATGCTTGCTTTACTGAATGAAACGAATCGTACTGTATATTCGATTTTTCTGACGTAACGTTATGGACAGGGGCGGATTCAGACCGATGCAACCGATGCCAATGCATTGGTCACTTTCTCAGGAATGCCATTTCTGGTACTTTTTAGTACTTTTTGCCTTCGAAGTAATCGGAAATTTCCATAGCAAATCATGAGGCAAAACTACCCTGTCTTGTCAGTTCAGTTTTCATAAATTTCTTGCGTTCATTTTCTTCTCATAGACGACTGCACTAAATTCATTCGAAACATCGGTGGTATTTGCTCCCGAACGCACACAAGTGACTACACGAGTTTCTCATTGTCTTGTGAGGAGGAAGTCTACTGCCTGACCTGATAACAAACATGATTTAGCCTTTCAGCCTGCTGGGCTTTTTAGACAGCGGCAGACAACTTTCCGTCCTATTGGCAAATACAGGTTGACAGTTGCACTGGTGTCAATCATTCTTGTGCCTTTATTCTTCCAGAGCTACATGAAAATGCACCGGTCCCCAGGCCCCAGAACGCGTTAAAATAAAGCAGAACTTTTAGTGGCACTGGTCAACCGATGCAATACAAAGTCCAATATTGCGCAATAATTCAACCAGTTCCTTCTGCAGATGCAACACAACAACAAACGCGCGCTATTCGTTGTTAGGTCTGCTAAAATGGCGAGTGAAGCCCACCTCACTGCTGCCCTCCAAGGCAAGAGGACCGCAGATATTACGTTTATGCAACAAAAAATTCACGAGGTATTTACTAATGAAGGCTTACGCCAAAACGTTTCCCAGCAGTGTTTTTTCTTTGAATATGTATTTTATGTTTAAGTCATCTTTGAGAATGTGCTTTTGAGAATATATATAAATACATATATATGAAAAGTTGGAGTCTTTCATCAATCATCTCAACGGTAGCCATGAAACCATTAAATTTACTAGCGAACAATCACGGGATAGGATTAGCTTTTTAGATGTTCAGGTTAGCGTGGGGGAGGGGGGAGTCCTTTCGACAGACTTGTTTTGCAAGCCTACTGATACACATCAGTACTTGCACAAGAAGTCTTGTCACCCCTGGCACACCAAAAAGGCGATCCCCTATGGTCAGGCACTTAGGTTTCGTAGGATATGCTCGGAGGATCGCCAGTTTCAGGAGAGAGTAGGCGAGTTAGCTGGATGGCTTAAGGACAGGGGCTACGAAGAGTCTTTAGTTAATGAGCAAATAGATAGGGTACGTAGGTTAGATAGGACGGCTCTTCTAGCAAATGCGGGAAATAGGACCAATGACCAAGGGAGGGGGGAAAGGGTTCCGCTTGTTGCGACATATCATCCAGCGCTCAATAGTTTGGGGAAGGTTGCCAGGAGACTCCATCCTATGCTCACGAATTCGGAGGAGCATGGGAGGGTGTTTCCTGAGCCACCTTTAATAGCTTTTAGGAGATGTAAGAACCTTAAGGATATACTTGTTAGGGCTAGGCTGAGTAATGAGGGAAATGGGGGGACTGATAAGAAGGGATGTTCTCGTTGTGGTAAATCTCGTTGTCAAGTGTGTAACGTTATGAGTAATAGTGAACATTTTCATTCAAACATAGATAGCAGGGAATATAGGATAAACTATTCGTTTAATTGTGACTCGTCAAATGTTGTGTATTTGTTGGAATGTACTGTTTGTGGTGTACAATATGTTGGTAGCACCTGCACGCCTTTTAGGCTTAGGTTTAATAATTACAAGGCGTGTAGCCGTAAGTTGAATTCGGGGGCCTCAGTACCCCAGGCGGAATTCTTCAGACATTTTACTGAAGAAGGCCACCAGGGGTTTCTGAAGGATATTAGCGTTAAGATAATCGATAGGCTAACGGGGGGAAATAGGATGCGGGAAAGCTTCTGGCAATATCGGCTGGATTGCTTTACCCCTAAGGGTTTAAACACTAGGCAGGTTGATACATAGATTTCATTTTTGTTATATTTTTGGTTGTTGTGTTGTTTTGGTTTTAGCACTGAGCTTTTCGTTAGGGATACACGCTGTTTTTTAGGCTTTTCTGTTCTGCCTATCCACTCTCGGATCTTTCTATTGTTTGTTTTGTTGTAATATGCGATCCTTATAGCTTCGGCGAGACAGACACAGCCACCGGCTTCAGCAGTTCTTAACTCTGCGCTTTCTTTGATCTTTCTCCCGCCACCTTTGTATTGCCGGCTATTTAACACATCTTTTATACGCTTTGTAATGAGTAGGATCCCGCTTAGGCTATTGTTTGTCTTGTATTGTTTTTGGAATTCGTAATCTATATGTATGCTCCTGCTAATTTTGAAAAGTCATACTGATGAAGGCTTCGGCCGAAACGTTTACAAGAATGTGTTTTTTCTGAGTTCATATATATAGATATATGTATACTCATAAGCTCAATCTCAATGCGTAATAGAAATAGATATATGAACTCAGAAAAAACACATTCTTGTAAACGTTTCGGCCGAAGCCTTCATCAGTATGACTTTTCAAAATTAGCAGGAGCATACATATAGATTACGAATTCCAAAAACAATACAAGACAAACAATAGCCTAAGCGGGATCCTACTCATTACAATGCATATAAAAACTGTGTTAAATAGCCAGCAATACAAAGGTGGCGGGAGAAAGATCAAAGAAAGCGCAGAGTTAAGAACTGCTGAAGCCGGTGGCTTTGTCTGTCTCGTCGAAGCTGAAAGGATCGCATATTACAACAAAACAAACAATAGAAAGATCCGAGAGTGGATAGGCAGAACAGAAAAGCCTAAAAAACAGCGTGTGTCCCTAACGAAAAGCTCAGTGCTGAAACCAAAACAACACAACAACCAAAAATATAACAAAAAAGAAATCTATGTATCAACCTGCCTAGTGTTTAAACCCTTAGGGGTAAAGCAATCCAGCCGATATTGCCAGAAGCTTTCCCGCATCCTATTTCCCCCCCGTTAGCCTATCGATTATCTTAACGCTAATATCCTTCAGAAACCCCTGGTGGCCTTCTTCAGTAAAATGTCTGAAGAATTCCGCCTGGGGTACTGAGGCCCCCGAATTAAACTTACGGCTACACGCCTTGTAATTATTAAACCTAAGCCTAAAAGGCGTGCAGGTGCTACCAACATATTGTACACCACAAACAGTACATTCCAACAAATACACAACATTTGACGAGTCACAATTAAACGAATAGTTTATCCTATATTCCCTGCTATATATATATAGTCTTTAAGTATCAATGTCGCAAAGAGCAGTAGTAATAAACAGAAAAACATTTGAGGTCAAAAGACAAAAAGAAGGCGTTATAAGTACGGAACGCGTTTCATCCTTTCAGTGAGGAATCTTCAGCCTAAAGATAATTAAAACAAGTTACGATCTTATATACAACAAATTTACATTTGACGTCTAATCAGTCAGCAAATACACAAGTTACGTCTGTACAGCCTCGCTTTTACTTCATCGATCTCGATTTAGTTCTGGGCGAAACTTTCTTACAAAATGTTGCTCCATTTCTTCGCAATATGTTTTGTCGTCACGGTTGATTGAAAAAAAGGTGTCATTTGGAACAAGGTAGGTTTACCAATAGTGCAATGCGCTATATGATGATTCACATATAAGTGACGTAGACGTGGATCTAATGTTTGTTGTTTATGGACTCCTGTCATAGTTCCCTAGTTCCCTGTCATAAAAGCGCTCACAGCGCCCATTGGCTTTCCTGTTGAGACTGACGTCAATAAAAAACAAAACATTTTAAGTCTGCAATAAATCAGTGATGCCTGAACTCATTGTGTATTCGTTTTAAGATATATCTTTACTTGTGCATGCATGTTTTCGTTTTAATCTATTTACCTTCTTGCACATAAGACACTTTGAGATGAGGAAGAAATTAATGTTGTAGAGCCAAAAGATGGGCAAATGATTGTTCCTGGCCAAGCAACTCTGATTGCAGCATTTTCTAATGCCAAAAAGGCATAGCACGCCGAGAAAATTCCGGTGATAGCTCTAAAACAGTGGGCCGAAATAGGCCTAGGCCAAAGCGCCATATTTCTATGAATAAGACGTCAAATAAGACTAAGCTCGGTATTAAAAGCCTCAGATGCTGCCGAGAAAGTCAGTCTCAAGCAACAGGTTGACAGAGGTAGTTCCCTGTCATAAAAGCGCTCACAGCGCCCATTGGCTTTCCTGTTGAGACTGACGTCAATAAAAAACAAAACATTTTAAGTCTGCAATAAATCAGTGATGCCTGAACTCATTGTGTATTCGTTTTAACATATATATATATATATATATATATATATATATATATATATATATATATATATATATATATATATATATATATATATATATATATATATATATATATATATATATATATATATATATATATATATATATATATAT
Organism: Aurelia sp. 4 Dawson et al 2005; assembly: GCA_964019985.1. NCBI lineage: Eukaryota > Metazoa > Cnidaria > Scyphozoa > Semaeostomeae > Ulmaridae > Aurelia > Aurelia sp. 4 Dawson et al 2005. The sequence continues at coordinate 8,653,114 of OZ026507.1, read as the reverse complement.
ATATATATATATATATATATATATATATATATATATATATATATATATATATATATATAGAGACTCAGAAAATACAACTTTGTTTAAACGTTTCGGCCAAAGCCTTCATCAGTAATGACTGTTCACAATCAAAAGGAGCATAAATAAAGATATTAGAATTACAAAGAATACAAAACAATAGCCTAAGCGGGTCCTACCTATTACAATGCATAATCAAAAAGTGTTAACGCAGCCGGTAATTACAAAGGTGGCGGGAGAAAGTTCAAAGGAAGCGCAGAGTTGAGAACTGCTGAAGTCGGTGGCTGTGTCTGTCTCGCCGAAGCTGAAAAAGATGGCATGTTACAACAAAACAAACAATAGATAGATCCGAGAGTGGATTGGCAGAACAGAAAAGCCAATATATATATATATATATACATACATATATATATATATATTTTCTCAAAAGCTCATTCTAAAAGATGCTTTAAAATTAGTATAGATGCTCAAAGAAAAACACTTCTGGTAAACGTTTCGACTTGCGTCTTCATCAGTATTGCTTCTCAAATCCGAAAGAACGTACATATAACCAAAAATACAATAGATGTGTTATTCAATAACTTCAAACGAAACCTACCTAGTACAAGGTGTGAATGAAGCATACAGCTTTTGCGGCAGAGGAAAGATAAAAGAAAGCGCAGAACAAAGAACCGCTGGAGTCGGCGTCTGTGTCTGTCTCGCCGAAGGTGAAAAGATAGCATGTATAACAAAAAAAACGATAGAAGATCCGAGAGCGGATTGGCAGAACAGAAAACCTAAAAAACAGCGTGTGTATCTAACGAAAAGCTCAGTGCAAAAATCAAAACAACATAACTACCAAAATTAAAACAAAAATGAAATCTATGTATCTACCTGCCTAGTGTTTAAACCCTTAGGGGCAAAGCAATCCAGCCGATATTGCCAGAAGCTTTCCCGCATCCTATTTCCCCCCGTTAGCCTATCGATTATCTTAACACTAATATCCTTCAGAAACCCGTGGTGGCCTTCTTCAGTAAAATGCCTGAAGAATTCCACCTGGGGTACTGAGGCCCCCGAATTAAACTTACGACTGAGCATAGGAGCATAGGAAGGTGTTTCCTGAGCCACCTTTAATAGCATTTAGGAGATGTAAGAACCTTAAGGATATACTTGTTAGGGCTAGGTTGAGTAATGAGGGAAATGGGGGGAATGATAAAAAGGGATGTTCTCGTTGTGGTAAATCTCGTTGACAAGTGTGTAATGTCATGAGTAATAGTGAGCATTTTCATTCGAACATAGATAGCCGGGAATATAGGATAAATTATTCGTTTAATTGTGACTCGTCAAATGTTGTGTATTTGTTGGAATGTACTGTTTGTGGTGTACAATATGTTGGTAGCACCTGCACGCCTTTTAGGCTTAGGTTTAATAATTACAAGGCGTGCAGTCGTAAGTTTAATTCGGGGGCCTCAGTACCCCAGGTGGAATTCTTCATACATTTTACTGAAGAAGGCCACCACGGGTTTCTGAAGGATATTAGTGTTAAGATAATCGATAGGCTAACGGGGGGAAATAGGATGCGGGAAAGCTTCTGGCAATATCGGCTGGATTGCTTTGCCCCTAAGGGTTTAAACACGAGGCAGGTAGATACATAGATTTCATTTTTGTTTTAATTTTGGTAGTTATGTTGTTTTGATTTTTGCACTGAGCTTTTCGTTAGATACACACGCTGTTTTTTAGGGTTTTCTGTTCTGCCAATCCGCTCTCGGATCTTTCTATCGTTTTTTTTGTTATACATGCTATCTTTTCAGCTTCGGCGAGACAGACACAGACGCCGACTCCAGCGGTTCTTTGTTCTGCGCTTTCTTTTATCTTTCCGCTGCCGCAAAAGCTGTATGCTTCATTCACACCTTGTACTAGGTATGTTTCGTTTGAAGTTATTGAATGACACATCTATTGTATTTTTAGTTATATGTACGTTCTTTCGGATTTGAGAAGCAATACTGATGAAGACGCAAGTCGAAACGTTTACCAGAAGTGTTTTTCTTTAAGCATCTATATATAAATATATATATATACATATATATATATATATATATATATATATATATATATATATATATATATATATATATATATATATATATATATATATATATATATATATATATATATATATATATATATATATATATATATATATATATATATATATATATACATATATATATATATATATATATATATATATATATATATACAGATGAACATAAAGATTTTTATTTATATATATTCCCATAAACTCCTTCTCAATGCAAATTAAAATTGATATAAAAACTCATAAAACGTTCTTTAAACGTTTCGGCGAAAGCCTTCAGATGTGAAACCTACTACTCAAATACTGACTATGCATCGAAATGAATGCATCAAAACTTGGCGAAATATTATTTGTTATCCTTGTTTCTAGTGTCTGCCGAAGAAGATGAATGGGTCGCCATCCATAAATCTGATCGTCATACAAAATTGGGTATGTGTTTCTTTTCTTCAAATTGTAATCATTGTTTTGCAACAGAAATGCCCAAAAGAAGTTAAGATTTTTATAAATCTGACTCTGAAATTGATTGTTTGCAAATCTGAGAAATATCATAAAGCTAGAATTGAAAACCGGTAGGATATTAATAATGATGATACTTTTTTCAGAAAAAAGGATTTTGTGAATTGTTGATGGATTGCTCTTGACAATGTGATAGTAATGATACATTTATATATCGCTGAATGCATGAATCCGTATTCTGGAGTGCTATGAAACTTTATTTGAAAGTTAAAAAGTAAAGTCGTAAGAACTTTTCAAATGATAACACTTAAGAGAAAAATCCTAGCTTAATAAACAATTTTCAATACTTCTTAGAAATTGTAAGTAGTGTAGTCAGTGATGTGTCTAGTAACATTTTAATGGAATGTATAAAAAAACCTGGACAACCAGCTGTTTCCATTTGAATATAGTTTACCTCATAATGTTTTATCTAATCCTCCCAGCCTCTCCTATTTCAAGAAGCGATATCCATCTTTTCAAAGTTACGTGCAGGCAAATAACGGAAATTCAAGTAAGTTTTATTTACATTTGAACATCATTTTAAGGTAACTCTGCTTTCCGCTCCAGCGAGCAGCGAGTTGCCGTTTTGCAACACCACTCTCCTCAGAAGTTAATTTCTCCAATAAAATTCGGTCTTGCGAAAATCGGTAAAAAGGACGTCGTTCTATACAGTCTTGTCAATCGAAAGATATGCAAATCGCAATGTTTCCATTACGGCTGACTTTGCTAATTATTTTTGAAAACTTTTTGTCTTTAGCTAGAGTGTTGATCTACAATTTTACCAAGTCTGATTGAAAAGCTAGGCTAGATTCGTCGTAATCGAATTTTACATTTCTATTTACTTTTCGACAGCGAAGGGTAGAAGCCTTGGTCAACTGATTAGGGCATAGGAAAGAGTAGAACTCCGTTTGTAAAAAGTTTAGTTTCAGATCTCTCTCCATTTTGGACTCTTAGGGAAATTGATATTTTGTGAATGCTCATGAAAGTCTCAAAGGACACGAAACGGAAAGTTGTGAAATTGCTGGTTTTCCTGGCAACATTCAAGAAATGATACTTTCACAAGCGCTCCAAGGATGTCTACTGAGACTTGAATATAGCATTCCCAACAGATCTCGTTCATTCTTTTGCCAATGGAACATTTCAGAGAGTTATTCTAAGGCTGAGTGTTTGAAAGCGTGATTGGTAAGATGGTAATCTGTTTACCAAGGTCTATACCCGTTGCTGTCGAAAATTAAACAGAAATATAAATCCCGATTGCGACAAAACTAGCCTAGCTTTTTCAATCAGACTTGGTAAAGTTGTAGATCAAAGACCTAGCTAAAGATATAGTGATAGAATACCAAAAATGTTTCTGGTAGTTTTGGAGATAAATCCACTTTTCTGAAATCAGCAAAAAGTTTTGAAAAATAATTTGTAAAGTGAGCCTCAAGAAACATTGCCATTTGCATATCTTTTGGTTGCCAAGACTGTGTAGAATAACCTCCTTTTTACCGCTTTTTGCTAGACCGAATAGTATTGGCGAAATTAACTGTTTTCTGAGAAGAGTTGTTTTAAGAAAAAGGCTACTCGCTGCTCGGTGGAGTGGAAAGCATTGTTACGTTAAAGCAGTTGTCCAATTACCAACAAAAACGTTAGTTAGGTGTCGATAGATGATAGAGCAGCATTTTAAACGTGCCGAGAAAGCACAGAGCTACATCCTTCCTTCCTCTAGTGCCAGGCCTGGTTCAGGCATTGACGATCATGGCTCTCCACTCCACCCTGTCTTCAGCAAGCTGAATGAGCTCATTGTTTGGCAATTGTTTGTTTGTTGCGAAATTGTTATTATAAACTATGGTTCAACCTGTTGATATATGTTGTTCTTTGTCTTCCTCTACATCTTTCCTTCTATTTTCCTACAGGGCACAAGTTTTTCTTGTCCTTTTTTCTGCTTATATGGCCAACAAATTTCAGTTGTCGTTTTCTGATCGTTTTTATAAGCGAGCGTTCCACTCCTGCCAGATGTAACACTTCTTCGTTGGTCTTTTTTTCTGTCCATCATATTCTCATCAGACTTCTTAAAAACCAGATTTCTGTAGCTTCCAATTTCTTCTCTGAGGTAGTGGAGATGGTCCAGCATTCACAGCCTATAGGAGGACTGAGCAGACATAGGATTTCAATGTTCTGATTTTAGTGTCCATTGAGATGTTTCTATTCTTTAGTATGGGGATCATCTTATTGAATGTGTCCTTTGATATTGCAATTCGTTTTTTATCTCAATTGCACATTTCGCATCGGATGTTATCATGAAACCGAGATAGCGGAAGTGGTTCACTTGTTTGATTTGTCCTCTTTACATGTGATTTTACACGATGGCATTAGTCTCTTTCTTGTGATTACCATGCACTCAATTCTCTTTGCATTCAGATCTAATCCCTTTTTTCACTCTCTGCTACTGTATGGTATTGGCTCTCCGTCAACTTACGGCTTCCTTTTTTATAAAGCAATGTGTCGGTTTAGAGCATCAATGTATTCCTCATGTCATTAATGTAGATATCAGTTAACGATTAAGGAGTATAAGAGTGATGAAACGTTTATCCTTGGCTCAGTTGCTTGTGTGAGAGGGAAGGGATTTTATGCCACTATACCAACTAGCGTTGTTGCTCTAGCTCTTCCTGGGAAATCGTAGAAAGTCTGAACTGACTTTTGACATTCACAGGTGTGTTATTGGATTGGCATAACGTAAATTCCCTAGTAAATGTTACAGAATGATACGACTATTTTCCTTGTAGCTATTGACTGGTCAAGTTGGCAACAAGCCAACCCCAACGAATCAATTTCCTGCGAGTTCTGTTTCCAAGCTAAGGTACGAAGTGTTTTGTTTCCCAATATTTTTCGGTTACAAGAAAGCCCAGATTGTAGCAGTTCTATTATTATGTTTTTCTTGTGCACCTGGGCCCGGTTGCTCAAAACTCTGATTAAGTTAACACAAGATTAGAGTCGAATCTACGTTTAGCACCTTATTCCCTGATTTGCTACTCGGCGTATTAGCAAGCGTTGTCGAAAGGCATATTACAGTTGCGATTAGCTAATTTCCGATTAAGCTTCCCTAATCTTCGGTTAATGTTTGTTAATGATTTGAAAAATGGCGGCACCCCAAAATAGCGAGGTGGCGAAGGAACTAAAAGCTAGGAAAGCAAATGTAACATCGTCTAGAACTCGCCATGCTGACAGAGCAAGTCGACGAAAATGTTCATGTCTTAAAGTCCAAATTCACAGCAAAATCGTTTGGCGTCGTTCGGCACACAAATTTAGGTCCATTGCCATCACCTTTCGCAAGAGTTGGGTATCTGAATGATTCAGCCTCCTACTGGCCTTGTCAGCTTTTCGAAACAACATTTTTGAAGCCATTGCAATGCTTAGACATAACTCAAGTACCTTATAACCTCTTGAGTTAGCTTGGAAAACATGGAAAATAAAATACGAATGTGTCAAAGATTTCTTTAATCAAAACATATCGTTTTGTGATAATTTTATTCCAGTAGGTACTGGAGTTTCTTAATGTTTTCGGCGATATGCGTCTCCATTTTCTGTGGTTTCTTATGAGCAGCTTTTTATCATAGGAAGTATGCGTAATGTCTTAACATTGTAATGACTAAAAAACTTTGTGTTGAAATCTTCATGCGGCTACAAGTAATAAACATAAAGATTGTGATGAATCCTAGATAGAACTAGTAAGAAACTCCGAGTACACATAGTTTTTTAGTATCTTATGGAGAACTAAGAATTTGGGTCCGTATTTGAGTACTTAGTGAAAAATAACTATATACAGATAGTCCTTACGATGCTTCTGCTGTCCTTCTGCCCCAAAATCTTGGCTGGCCGTTGTTTAGTTTGAACTGTATAGAAAACAAAGAATTTGGGCCAGCATTTGAGTGCTCGGAGTTTCTTATGAGTTTCGTAGAAATTCCACAACAGTCGTCATGTTTACTACCAGTGCACTCGTGAAAATGTCAAAATAAAAGTTTTGAGGCCTTTCCTGTGTTTATATAGTCTTTACGTACCTTCTTTGAAATTTGATGTAGGAAACACGTGAAAATAAAGTAAAAGTATGCTAAGGATTTCCTTTACCAATATCAGTAGAATCTTAACAAATTTTTCCCAAAGTTTTCTCAAATTTTTACTGGAGTTTCTTATTTTTGTCGATCTGAGAGTTGAGTTTCTTACAAGCGATTCTTACAAAGCGGTATAGACACGCAATGTCTAAACTTTTGTAAAGGCTTCAAAACTATGGTACACCATTCGTGGCAAAACTTATTTTACAAGCTTATTTTGGAATAATAAGTCCGCCATTTTGTTCTGATTTAACACCAGAATTTGAAGTTAATACACCTACCGAGCTGTATTTAATTTAATACACTGATTTACCCCCCGATTAGCCTTAATCGTGATTCGAGCAACACATTTCAAGTTTTAATTGCGGATTACGCATTTTGATGTCAGATTAGCCCTAATCGGAGTTTTGGAAAACCGGGCCCTGAGCAGTTATCCTATTTTACATGCATATGTCATTGAAATTAAAGCACAATACATGCAGCACAACAATGCACGATCCATGGCCAAAAGCGACACAAGGTCACTGAGCTTTTGCCGTGAATGATACTTCAAATTTACAGATTTGAATTTGGTTAAAGGGAATAAAAGCATCTACCATGTGCTTTCAATCAATAAATAGATGCACCTATGCGCAAAGCATGCACAAAGCAGTTGCATTGTAACTGTGGACGTGAAAGTGAGTTCTGCAAATTTGTTGCGCGATGAGAACCTTTATGTACTGTTGTTCACTGTGGCTTCGCAACGAGCCAGATTCCCTCCTGAAGTCATAGATCATAGCGTTGTAAAAAGTAATTTAGATTCGCTTGCGTTACTTTTTGTCAGTTGTTTGTTTGCCATCAATATCGCGATCGATTCAGTCCGGTATGTAATTATGCCTGGCCTCTGTGCTCAGTTTGCTGAATGTCTGATTGCTTCAATGGGTAACTTCAATGGGTGGCTGACGGGTTGCGGCCATTTGACATCTGATATCGCACCCTAAAATTTATAAATGTTCGTGAAAACAATAACCCAACATTTACAGGCCATTGAAAATGTTTACTGTAAGATTTTGACCACTTATGATCTCAGCAAAAAATGATACACCATAATTTATTTTCTTCTCGAAAAAAGGCACCCCAAAAATGGCGCATCCGCTACCAATGGTAGTTAGTCCCTCTCCCTGTGTCCATAGTTTCCGTTATGCTAACTTGAGTGACGCCTCCCTTGTCCGAAGATACGTACGTGTAGGTCCAGTGAGATGTGCTTTGTTTATCCTGTTACCATCCATTTCAGCAATTTGTAGCTGGATTCAAAGCGCTCGGATACTTCTTTCCATCTCTTGTCCGTTTTTACCCCGTCTTGGCGGATGGAGAAGCAGTTTCCTCCGCCATTACTGTTCGCCTGAACAGGGCAACATTTCGTTTTCAATAGAGCGCTGAGTTTGTTTTGATTTCGAGATTGACCAATCAGATTACGCTATTTTTAAAGGTGGCGGCTCGCTGTAAACCAACCGAGCCTCGAAAAAGGGCTATAACCCCTCTTTCTTTTTGTGCCACGGATTTGCCGTTTTCGAATATTTTCAAACAATGACAACAAATTTCTTAAAAATGAACTCTGATGCACACTTCCAATATGCATTTTCTCGATATTCGGCCTAAATCAAGATTAACAGGGTTTTAAACATAACGAAAAAATTGCATGGTTTCAGACTGTGCCCTTTCTATTACAGTTCAAAGAAATTCCAGGAAAATTACTTGGAAATCAAAAAATGTCCGAAAAGATTATGTCACAAGTCTGTTCACTTTGAAATCGACAAAAAAAGTAGATCTTTAGTCCTTTTGAGTTGAAATGATGTCGAAGGGGTTGATTGTTTAGTCTATCAGTAGCCTGATTCACAGACCAAACAAGGCCTGATTCACAGACCAAACGAGTTCCTTGTTTGGTCTGTGAATCAGGCTAGTCGATCAGAAGTGTAGGCAGGAAGCGGGCCTGTTGCAATTTTAAGTTAACGGTCATAGAATCAAATTATTTGGACATTTGCTACGAACTGAGATCGCAAGCGCTTGCAACATCAGCGTTTCATTAAAACAAAGTTTCGAATCTAAACTGCAGACAGCTAATTGTTACAATGATCGCTCTGACAGATCAGGATAGCACTTGGCAGCATCTCAAGGCTCTGTCCACCAGTACCCGCTATCGTCTGTTGCCTCCGACTCATTAAATTCATCTGGCACTGTTTCATCGTTATCATCACCGTGTTCTCCTATCAAGATATCGTCGTCTTTATTCTCTTTGGGAGTTTCGGAGCCAGATTAAAACCAAGGACTTCGCCCTCATTATCATCCTTTCCATCTCGGACATCAAGAACCCAAGAATTCGAAACAAATAGTAGGGGACTAGCTGCACTAGCTGATTACTGGCAAGATGCATTCTGTGTGAAATGGGGGACTTTTTGGCCACAACCATGAACTATTATGCGGGCAGGACTCATCAAATTACATCCGCCTTTGTCACACTCTTTTGAAGATTTAAGACATTTTTCTTGAAGTTTAGAAGATCTGAGAGTGAGAGCAAGGTTTGGCTCTAAAACTCCCATAGTCCTATAACTGCAACGGATCATGCAGTCTGATGTCCAAAAGAAGGACGGATAAGTTCTACATTTACTTTGCTCGAAAGTTTTGTGAGGAAATACACGTATTTTTTTTATAAGAAGCTAAGAATTTGGGCCAGTACTGAAAGTTTCTTACAATTATCAAAAGTTGAATACTCGAAGTTTCTTACGAGTTTATTAAAGGTTTCGTAACGATCTTCATGATCACTACCTTTGTCCTCATGAATATTTCAAAACAAGGCTCTTTGAATCCTTTCGAGCAATATGATACAGGAAAAAAGTGAAAATATAGCAAACACATGCTAAGGTTTCCTCAGTCAAAATAGACGTACTTTTTATAAGAAACTAAGAATTGGGGGCAGAACTGAAAGTTTCTTAAGATTATCAGATTTCAGTCATTACCTGTTCCCTCCTGAACATTCCAAAACAAGGTTGTTTGAGGCCTTACTAATGTTTAGATTTTATTCGAGTACCTTTTAAGAATTATGATACGGGAAAGATGTGAACATTTAGTAAAATTTTCTTTCGAGGAAATGAATAGTTTCTCAAGTTATATATTCCCAGTAGTGGAGTTTCTCAATTTTTTGGCGATCTGAAAGTTAAGTTTCTTTTTAGCAGTTTCTCATAAAAAATACGTGTAGTCTTCTCCGTTCTGGGTTATAAATGGAATCTTCCAGTCACTATGGTCTTGGCCTTGCGAAGTCCATGGGAAAGTCGGACTCAACTGCATGAACGTGCAGGGAAGGAAACTAATAAAAAAGCTGTAAATGAGGTCAAGTGTAAGTCACATCACTTCTAAAACTTCTTCAAGACATGAAATATTTACCTCCAACAAAACAATTTCAGTTTCGCTTTGGGGAGCACCCTGGTGAACTCTCGTTTATGTACAGTAAGCTAATCTCAATGAACGAAATACATGTTTTCTCCAGTCTTTTAATTATTCTCCTTAACTTTGATTTTTATCTCTTGCCAATTTTTTCAAAACATTTACAGGTGTTGTTGAAGACCATTCGATCAACAATATACATTTCTGTATCATTCTTTATCCCAATTTCAGATTCCCATATTTCTGTGAAATTTCTTTAGGCATCTCAGCAACTGACTCCGTAAACACAGGCATAGTCCTCCGGCAATATTGGGCCAAAATTTAGCTGGCGTAAGAACTCAGATTTTCCCGCCAAAACTTTCCCGCAAAACATGCTAAATTTCTCTTCCGGGAAGAGCTAAGCTGAACAGTAAGAAGGTATGTGAAGAATGAAAAACGCACTTTGATTCTTGAAGCAAAAAGATCTCGAGTCCCCTTGTCCAAGCTACCGTGGCCACCAGAGCCTAAGAAAAAGAGAGGGGATATTTCTTCTCTCTTTTTCTTTTATCTTTTTAATTTTTATTAGGCTGTGGTACCCAGAGTATGTCCAAAAATGTTTTGCAAAATGTTAGATAAAGATTCCCTGTTTCCACATGTAGTTACAAGCTATTTTACCTTTTCTGGACTCCTTCACAAATTGATTAAAAATTGAATTTTTAGTTGTTAATTTCGAAGTCGTATGACATGTGAAACGATATTTTTGGGCATATTTTGATTTCCAAACAATTTCCTTTTTGCAGTTTCTTTGAACTGAAATAGAAAGGGCACAGTCTGAAACCATGCGATTTTTTTCGTTAATTTCAAAACCCTGTTAGTTAGCTTCTTGTGATTGGAAGTTTGATTGACAGTTAGAGCCTTGTGGCTCAGAGCCATTTATTGCACGAGCGAAGCGAGGGCTTACTATTAGGAAGCAACCGAGTTTCCTTCCTGGTCCGCACATATTTCATTGTGATTCATTGTTATTTTCCGCTGGTCATTTGGTCTGCATCATAATTTGCATAATTTAACAAAAGAAATCCCCTCACACTGTGCTCACATGATTTGAGTGTTTATTGCGTCATTACTCCTGATTTTAAATGCTGTTGTTGTTTTTGGTTGTTCCTTGTTTGAAAGGAAATGAAATATAGGCATCAGCAGTATTTGAGGTATTCAGTTGACATACAATTGTTTTCAACTTCAAACAGGTCGTCCTTGTATGATTTAATCAACTGTAGAATAGAGTTTAAACTTGGTTTGTCAGGAGCGGATCTAGACAGGGTTTACCGTTTCAAAAACCCGGTCAGATGATTCGCAAAAAGCTACCCCAACCCCAACCCCAACAAACAAGTAATTCATTTTCATACAACCCCAATGAAATTTTCTCTTGCAGGCAATAACTGCGATTGTCTTCCAAATGATTGCTTAGGCCATTTCGGTGGCGCTTAGGCCATTGCGGTGGATGTTGAGTGACGGATGTGGGAGCGACGGATGTGTGAGCTTAAACTTCGACACATTCACTAATTTTCTGCTTGACAGTCTAAAAATGAACGAGATAACGGAGAAAGAAAGCATGGTTCTAAGCGTTGCGGAATTGAAAGTCGAATTATCGAAGAGGGGCCTTACAACGAAAGGCAAAAAAGACGAATTGATCGCTAGAGTCCTTGCTTACAAGAAGGGCCTAGATAAAACCAGCGAGTTGAACGAAGATGAAGGAGACTCATTGGTCTCAGATTCGTTACAGAAATCCCGTGAAATTGATGATGGTAATGTAACTGTAGAACCGCAGCCGACAAATGTACCGTTGAGCAACACAACCGACCATGGTGCCGATTTTCGCAGTGACTTTCAGGATTTCAAGAAACACGTTCTCGACAAAATTTCCGCTTTTGAAGCGGACATGCAAAGCCTCAAGTAAAATCAAAAGTTAATGCGAAATCAGGAAAATAAGCCCATCGACTTACGAAAGATTTTTCATCCGCAGTTTAGAAGACAGAATTCTATCTTTGGAAAGGCAGTTAGCACAAAAACAGGCCTCAATTGACAAACTTTTGACAACTCCTAAAGAGGAAGGTAGGCCATTTTCAGCTAGCGAAGTGCAAAACCTCATGGGAGGTGAGAAAAAGGCACAAACAAGTGTTATTGAAATCACAGAAAGCTATAACAATAGCGAAATTGTCGAAGAAAGCATAATACCTGAGAACAATGCCACAAACAAAAAGAAAACTCGATCAAGCAAAAAGAAACGAGATCGATTGAAGACAACAACAAACAACGCTGGCAACACTGTGGCGAGCAATAAACAAGAAGCCAAGGAAAATATTAAAGGTGACGGCAATGATGCTAAAGTAAATAGACAGGAAACAAGCAACGAAAGCGAAAAAATAAAATTTCTGATAGTTGGTGACTCAGAATTACAGCGTGTGGATTGTTTGTTTGTTTTTTTTTGTTTTCAATTTGTTTTGAGTGGGCTTGTCAGGATTTCTAGCTACTGAAAGCTAATTTAGGCCCACTGTGCATGCCGCATCCAGGCACGGGACCCCTAGTTTAACGTCCCTTCCGAAGGACGGCGAGGTGAGTTGCGAGGTCAGGCCTCAGTGGTCACCCATCCGAAATCTGACCTCACTCGACCAAGCTTAACTTCAGTGACCTGACGAATACTGTATAAGCCACTCGGCCACTCACCCCGCACGCATCAAAGCTCTCCAACGAACAACGTGATGTAGAAATAAAATACACACGTGGTATGAAAATTAACCAAGCAGCGCAAAGGGCAGGAAAAAGCAACAGCGATGTAATTGTCATGCACGTCGGAACAAATAACCTGAATACGAGCACCCCAGAGCAGATATGCAAGGAGACCATAGATATGTTAGATCAAATTCAGAATAATAACCCTAAGTCAAGAATTGCATTTTCATCCATCTTCAAAAGAAAGGACAACATGTCTCTCAACGCAAAAGCCATTAAAGTAAACAAGCTTCTTGCCGAAGAGTTAGCCATTAACGGACTGGACATGATAGATAATAGTAACGTGACATTTAGTAATTTATGGAAAGATGGACTCCACATTAGTGATGGAGGAGCAAGAAAATGTTCACGTAATGTTAGTAAATTTATCAACTACTGTTAGAGGTGTCAAAGTTCTCACAGTGTTGTCAATAATAGGCCTAGCAAACGTGGTAAAAGAAATGGTCTAAAAATAGCGTTTTTGAATATAGTTTCCCTGCGAAAACATAAGCATGAGCTTGAAGTTATTCTCAGAGAAAATGATATTGATATTATTGGCCTAAGTGAAACGCGTCTGAATGAACAGATCAAGGATTCAGAGGTTAACATCACTTGTTATTGCATTTTTCGAAATGACCGTGACGAAAACGGCGGTGGGGTAGTTTTATATGTAAAAGAGAGTCTGCCATATCCAACCGTAAAATTGAAAAGTGAAAAGCTGGAGCTGCTTACAGTTGAAATTTCACCAACCCAAGCAAAATCTTTTCTTGTAGTTTGTTGGTATCGTCCTCCAACTTCAGGAGTTGATGAAGAGTCATTTGAAAATCTTAGGGACACTCTAAAACAACTAGATAAGGAGGAGAAAGAAATCATATTGATTGGTGATACAAACTGTGACATCGCAAGCAAACAAAATAGCAATACAAAGCGGCTGACGGCAATTCACTCTGAGTATCAGCTTGAGCAGCTGGTTAAGAGCTATACCAGAGTTTCTACAACAACCAATGAGAATAATGAACCAAGAATCACCAAAACGCTAATTGACCATTTCTGAGGTAGATGTCTTAGAGCTGGGGATGGTTGATCACTATTTGGTGTATGGAATCCGTAAAGTAGGCAACCAAATACTCAAAAACAAGAAACCAAAGATAATAGAGTCACGCAATCTAAATAAGTATGATAAAGTAGCTTTTCAGTATGACCTACAACAGATATAGTGGGAAACCATCCTCAGCCCCCTTGCCAATGATCCAAACAGCATGGCAGTCACATTTCGGGAGATTTTCGAATAAATCCTTAATATTCATGCACCCTTAAGGAAAAAGCGAATATGTCCTGATCCTGCACCATGGTTTACTCCAGAAGTAAGGAAACTCATGAAGGAAAGAGATCAGGCAAAGAAGGTCGTGATAAATTCTCCTGATCTGTGGCAGGCATATAAGACACTTCGTAACAAAGCGACTAACGCAATACGAGAGGCTTTGCAGTCATACTACCTTGTTATCATAGATGAGAATAGAGAAAATCCTAAACTTATGTGGAAGGCTGTAAATAAGGTATTGAATAGAGACACTAACTCTGTAGGGGTTTCTAGTATCGATATCGAAGGGCGAACACTCACCAAAGAAAAGGACATAGCCGAAGCCCTTAATCAACGCTTTGTTACAATAGGTCCAAAATTAGCCGAAAAACTGGAATCAAAGAATGACGATGACCCTCTTATCAAAATCAACGCTCAAACTAAAAAGCTTAAGTTTAAATTGATAGACAATACTTATGTATTAAACGCAGTTTCCAAGTTAAAAAACGGAAAGGCACCGGGACCAGATAAAGTATCCACAAGACTAGTAAAGGATTCTGGAGATTTTATCTGGAAACCATTGACAATGATATACAACTCATCCTTGAAAACTGGTGTTTTTCCGGACATTTGGAAATTAGCGAGTGTCACTCCTATTTTTAAAGCCGGTCCAAAAAATGATGCGAACAATTACAGGCCAATCTCCGTGATTGCTATCTTTTCAAGAATTTTAGAAAAGATCGTGCATGACCAGATGTTTGAATTTCTTCAGCCTATGTTCACGAAGAACCAGGCTGCTTTTCGTAAATTGTATTCCACAATAACATCCTTGATAAACAGTACTGACTCCTGGTACTCCACCATGGACAGAAAAGAAGTGAACCTTGCTATTTTTCTAGACCTGAAAAAGGCATTTGATACAGTTGACCACAGCATCTTGTTAGCAAAAATAGAGAAATACGGCATAAGAGGGATAACAGGCGACTGGTTTACTTCATATTTGCCAAATAGGAAAAAGTTTTGCACAGTGGACGGGCACAAGTCATCGGCTAAAATGGTAACTTGTGGAATACCCCAGGGCTCTTGCCTCGGTCCACTCCTATTCATAATCTATCTGAATGATTTTGAAACATGCTTAGAATTATCGAAAGCCAGCGTGTATGCAGATGACACACATGTTACCATAACATCCAAAAAC
This sequence comes from Aurelia sp. 4 Dawson et al 2005, assembly GCA_964019985.1. Classification (NCBI taxonomy): domain Eukaryota; kingdom Metazoa; phylum Cnidaria; class Scyphozoa; order Semaeostomeae; family Ulmaridae; genus Aurelia; species Aurelia sp. 4 Dawson et al 2005. The sequence continues at coordinate 8,637,773 of OZ026507.1, read as the reverse complement.
CTTGAAAATCTACTTGAGAGTGCTCAAAGGGAACTTCTCAACATTTCAGAATGGATGAGAATTAATAAGCTGACTGCCAATCCTAAGAAAACTGAATACATGTTGATTGGCCACCCCCGCAAAGTTAACAAACTGGATGTCTCGGAACCGCTTATGTTAAGCAACTCAGAAATAAAACGCGCAAAGAAGACAAAATCACTTGGGGTTATCGTAGATGAAGGGTTGAACTGTTAACAACATTTCAAAGTTGTTGAAGGGAAAGTTCGTTGAGGTCTCGCATCTCTTAAAAACTGAAAAACCTGGTGCCACAAAAACAACTAGATAATGTATATCGAGCCCTCATAGAAAGTCATTTGCGGTATGCAAATGTTATTTGGGGCAGTATCCCTAGTTCAAAAATAAAGATCTTACAAACTCTACAGGACCGAGCCCGAACTATAATTGAGGGGGCTAGAATCAAAGACGATTGGTCGTTTAACTGGCTCAATGTTGAACAATTAATTAAATTCGATCGATCAGTCATGGCATACAAGATTATGAACAGGACGTTCCCAGAGGGCCTTTGGGATAAATTCCCCCAAATGTCCTTGCATTCAAACTACAATACGAGAAACTGCAAGGACATCCAAATTCCAAGATATAACCTCGAATATGTGAAAAAAGGTTTTCATTATTCAGCTCTTACTACATGGAACAGCATCCCCATCAGTATCAGAGAACTGCCAACCTTCCCGCAGTTCAAAGAACATTTAAAAACTCACCTAAAGAGCTGAATTAACATGAAACACGACTCCCTGGAAAAGCAGCAAATAGGCCCTAACAGTTCTCAGACTTATAAATTATGTTGTAGATTGTAATTTTAATTTCTATGACTTTCTGTATCTTATGCTGAAGGGATTTTGTGTAAAAATAATTTAAAATGAAATATGAATATATCTTATGGATATGAAATTCTTGTGTTTGCATGAGGAAGCAAATATCTGCTTCCTGATGAACAAATAGCTGTGCAAAGGCTTTTGTTTTGCCCTTTGATATGTAGCATGGAAACAAAAGCACCGGGATTATATCAGTTGTCTTTTCAACAAAGGAGGATTTATCTGTCTGCGTCATAATATGTGCAGGATTGGATCGCACCAATGTGATTGCACAACTGAATCCATTCATAAAAAGTCTGAGACCTCTTGTTGACGAGTCCGAAACCAGTCTCCATATTGTTCTCGCTGTCGTAAGGGAGTCCGAAACCTGTCATTGAAAGTCGCAACCCGGTCAGAAAAAGTCGGAAACCTGTGTAAATTGCGTAATACTTTCCACCAGTTTGTTGTGATGGTTGTGATGCATGTGATACTTGTTGCGATGTTTCCCTGGCAAACACTGTGGAATAACATGGGCGGAGAGGAAGTACGATCTGATCTTGCCTCGTGATGTTGAAAATCACTGAAAATCAGGGAGCTTCTTGAACGAAAGATTGAGGAGGGGTAAGAGAGAAAGATGGGAAAAGATGTGTAGGCCAAGCAACCGAGCTTTGATGCATGCTTGTTCCATTCCATGTGCAGCAATGGAAATCACACCACGATGTTGTTCGATATGAATGAAAAACTTGAGTTAGGGTGTGTCCATACTGAAAAGGGTGTCTCCTTGGGAAAAAGGGGTGCGGCCCCAAAAAAGAAGGGCGTGGCCCGAACATTTTTCCTGGAGGCTTCGCCCCCGTATCCCCAATAAATCCTGTCACAAAATTGCCTGGATCCGCGCCTGTTTGTTGTTTGATTTCAATCAGTGTCTGGAAACGAAATGAAATAAAGGGTTGTTTACGTGGGTTCTTTGGTTAGGCCTAATGCAACGGTTAGCAAGGTTCTGTCACTCATTCAAAATAGCGTACAAGCTTTTAAAACTAGAAGGGCTTTTAGATCCAATCCCGCAAGCTTCAACAGTCACAATATTCAATATTCTCTTCGTAAACAGGATGTCATTGGGCGAATTAGGGCAAGGACAGAGAGATTTCAGTCAAGCTTCTATCCCAGTTGTCTGTCTGAGTGGAATGATCTATGTCCAGAGATTAGACTTGCACCAACCATTGCGATTTTTAAGAAAGAGCTACTGTCCAAAATCCGTCCCCCTGCTAAGTCTGTCTTTGGGATAGGACTATTGGACTATTCAATTGGACTATCCTATCTTACTCAACTTAGGATTGGTCTAAGTAAGTTGAACTTTCACAAGTTCAAACACAATTTTAGGGATACCATCAATCCAATGTGCCCTACCAACGACGGTATTGAGAATACAGAACACTTTTTGCGGCTTTGCCCTTCCTTTGAGATTCAACGCCGAAATCTTCTCGCACGAGTTTTTGCGTTACTGCGACCACTTGGATATGTTAATATACCAAACGAGCCCTTAACGCAACTTTTATTATATGATGACAAAGACTTCCCCAATGACCTTAACAAAAATGTTCTAGAATTGACTCTAGAATTCATCCATGAAACTGGTCGATTCGATTAGGACCGCATCATAGCTTGTTAAACCTCGCACAACCACCTAGTACGTCATCGTAAAGTATCTTGTCTGTAAAGTTCTGTTTTGTTGATGTAGATTTCTTTTTTTTATAGTATTTCTGTTTATTTTTATGTAATGGGTGGGTCGGGGGAGGGGTGCTGCTTGCTCGGGAAGTCGTGGTGCAGGGCACATGCCCGATTCGTCCCATATTTTCTAAATTTTTCAACTGAGGCCTGGGTTTAACTTCGTTTAAGCCTCTTCGATGCATCGTCAATTCGTGATAAATTGTGCGAATCGGTTGATGGCTCTTGTGTGCGGCTTTGCGGGCGGGTGGTGCATCTTTCCTGATTCACCCAGTAGTTTTTTTTCTTTCTATGTTAATGTCCACGGGGTTGTCATAGTCTATTGCTCCCCGTGGTATTATCGTCCTTGTAGTGTTTCGTAAAGTAATTAGTAGGTAGTGTAATAGGTAATTTGTCTTGTAAATTTTTAATGGAATATAAATAAAAAAAGGGTTTTTACGTACTTTTTGCGGATTTTTCTTGAAGAGAAATAAATCTTCGTCAAGAAAATACGAAGTTTTCTCAGGTAAGAAGACACCATTTGGTTGTTAGCACCCAAGGGCTTCTTTTAGGGCACATCATTGAATTTCTCTAAACAGGTTCCTCGAAATCAACAGGAGTCGATAATTAAGCAAAGTTCAAGATTTCACGGTGTATGACAGAAGTTACTGTAAGTCACAAGAAGGAAGGGGGGCAACAAGACGATACTCGGATGCTTTTATTAGAAACTATGGATTTGATATTTTGCCAAGGAATATGATACAGGAGCAAGTGAGAATAAAGTAAAAACGTGATTCTTGTTTCTGACAAATAAAGGATTTCTCGTCAGGATGACAAACCACGTCAGTTTCTTCATATCTCATTTTTGGTCAGTATTCCGAAGCAGTGAAGCACGTCTCTGCCAACAATTAAGAACGGGGCACGTGCACTTACTAACGATTTGTTACTTGTAGTATATGCTTATTTAAGGAAAAAGAATGCTAATGTAATGCTTGGAATGCTAAAAAAAGAATGCTAATGCTTGGGGCCTCTTTCTAGTCATCTTATACGCTAACGACTCAGAACGTTGTTTAGAAAGGGTAACTCCCAACATGTACGCTGATGATCAAGCATTAATTTTTCTTCTACTGACAGCGATTCGTTGCTTAGCAATATAAACGATGAGATGGCTAATATCGCAGAATGGATGCGGCTAGATGAAATAAGTTTGAACGCAGCAAAAGCGAATTTATTGTGATAGGCTATTCAGAACAGCAAAATGCGTTAAATGAGCTAAGAGAAATTGAGGTCAATCATAAGATTATTAATAGGGTTACCAAAGCAGGGTATCTTGTTCTTAATAAAGACGAGAATCTGAGCTGGAAAGATCAATTTTTACGCGAAAATTTTGTGATAAATGGCGTCAGCAGGCGTCGCGAGTGTAGCAAAGTGATATATCGAGGTATGACGCAATAGCTGTATCTTCGCTCTTTCAACTTCATTAAGAGTTTTGGACTCAAAGTTTCTTGGTTTTGCAAACTTTTCAATGGCTGTGAACAACTCTGTTAACAAACTTCGGATGCAACACAGCAGGTGAGCAAACTTTTTCGCAAATTTAACGTTTGTGTTTTGTTTCATGGTAATTTCGTTCAAAGTTTTGGATTCCTAGATATCTTTTTGACCTAGGTTGCCATGTTTTACGAAATTTTCAATCTCCTCTTGAACTTGGCCTGGTTGTTTCAAGAAAATCAACTTTTCTTGGCCTAAATTTACCCAAATTTTTTTTCCAAGGTGCAATATTTTCTAAACTGAGGCAGAAATTCTCAGTATGGAGATATATCGCAATAGCTGTGAGTATCTAGTTTTTAAAAATGTTCACGGTTTTGCTGTAGCCTTTGCCATTTTCCCATAGTCTTCAAAGGCAATTGTTGCTCGAGAGCCATGACCGTTTGTTGTTCGTTAACTTTACGGAGTTCCTTTCACAAACGTGTTTCCTTGTTAGTCGGAAAAAAATGTTTACCCCTACAAAATTTACTCCATTCAAGTTTATTTGAAGTTCATGGAAACAGAATTATTTTGGATTACTTTGCTAACCGTTTGGCACTAAGGCAATAAGAATAATAACAACGCTTTGACTTCGCGTTCTGAGAACTTTCTTTGCGTTCGGCCTAAATGCAAACAATCATAAAGTTTCGTCAAAAACTCAATAGCTTTTATCATCTTGCCTATAAATGCGAAGTTTACTGCAACTAGACTAATGTTATTGTTCTTGATCAGTTTCTTTTGCACATGATATTCCATATGAGACTGGATTAGATTTGATGTGCAGCACAGAAATTTTTAGGAAATTTCCGTCTGTTTCACTTCAGGATTCTCAAAAAGAGCAAGTGTATCGTTATCAGGCCCGACCCTGATGTAGCAAGATTTGATGTAGCATAAATGACAACGACGAAGATGTGAATGCTTGTCATAACGCCTGAAGACTGATGCAATTTCGATGGAACATCACGGTTGCAAATTAATCATTGAATGAAGAAAGCATTCCAACGTACAAGAAACTTTTACTGTGCTGTAGTAATTGATGCTGATGATTTTGTTTGTGATGTGAAGATGTTAACATAATAGCAATTGAAAAATCCCAAAATTGAAATTTTAATTCTTTCAACTTCTGAGGCAACCTGAAACTGCTTCTAAATTTAATCTGCAGAGGTTGGAAGTTTGGAAACGTTGATGATTCATGAAAATGAACAAGAATAACTACACCCTAACCACCAAAAATTTTCTTTGCCCAAAGCTGCTTGATATCTCTTTCTAGTAATTTTTAGGTTGATATGAAATAATACCATTTCAAGTGACGTCAAAGAATAAAGTCAAAGAAAACATTGCAAAGACTTCTCTTTCCAAGAGCTGCATCTCATGAAGAATATGCTTAAATCTATCAAGCTTTCTTGTGCCTTCCAAATAAGCAGAAATGAAAATTGATAATAAATCATGTTACACTGCATTAGGGTTAAAATGGACAAGCAAGGGATGAAACAGTTAAATTTTGAAACCTGGAAAACATTGAACTTTTACCTGTTCAGATAAAAGTATGTGAATCAACATTTTTTGTCATCCGATTTTACCCCAAGTGTGCCCGTTTTACCTTGTGGACGTTATATCTATGCTTGTTTGTGAGTTTCTGAAAATCATCAAAATAGCAGTCATTGCAGTTGTCCATCGGAAGTGATCATTTCAATTTCAATAGACAGCATCCATCCAGTACTTGCCTGCCGTTTTATAGAGCCAATATTTTCAGAACAAGAAGAATTTTCTAGATAAGTTTCAGAAGTTTAAAAATTTTTTTCGTTGACTTGTTAACCCATATGTCCAACAAATGGAAGTCACTGTCCAATACAAATAAGATATTTTCTATCATGTGTTCAGTTCTCCATCTGTCCATTAAAGATATCTGCCTTCATAAATGAAATTTAGTTCTTGACCCATAAACATGAGAAATTTCTCCCTTCGAAGCTGTGGCTTAAACAAGCGGGTGTTTGCCTCTTTCGTGTCTTTCTTTCTCGCCGCTTTGTTGCAAAACATGAACGCATCTCGAACAAGAAACCCAGATATTGTGCTTTACTAGTGGTAAAATGGATCATTAGTGCTCTGCGTGGTGATTTGCTTGTTCAACATTAAAAGGTCTCTTCGAGCTACGCTCTACTGTATTTTCTAAATGTGATGGTCTTCGTGGTGCTGTCTCCATCACAAAAGACAATGAGTTCGATTGATTATGCCCAAAGACAATGGAAACACTCTCAAGGTAAGACCACCACTCTTGCCCAAATTTGTGGAGCTTACCAAGGAGCTTAAATCAAGGCAAATTTGGTTTTAAATGTTTCTTAGATAAGCACATTATCTTTTAGAATTGAATTGACACGGAAAAGTAACATCTCGTTCGCGCAAGAAACCTTCAAAGACGTCAAACATGTTCACTTCTGGTCATTTTCCTATACATTGGTATAGGGCATCAGAACAAGGCAAAACTCCTCGTGAAAGGTGTTCTCCGGCGTGTTAATAGTAACTTTAATAGTGAGGATACTGACTGTTCTGAAAGTTCTGATGAAATTCCCAAACACCCACAGATGGAGTCTCGTGTCTTCAGCGCTTGGGATTTAAGAGGGTATGGCAATTGCATCCCTGAATAGCAATGGCCTTCCTAGTCGCCTAGATGAAGTTCAGTTGACGATGAAAAGGTTAGGAATTCACATTCTTGCATTTAATGAAACTAAGTGGGACAGTTCCGTTCCTAAAGAATTGACTAAAGTTTCTGGGTACCAGCAATTGCGTCTTGATAGAATGTGCCATTGCAGGGAAATCTCCATTTATATCAGGGATTTAGTCAATTTCAAACCTCGAGATGACACTCCAGCTGATGGGCTTTAACTAATCTACATTGAAATTGAGCCCCCTGTAACTAAACCTTTTCTTGTTATCGCATGGTACCGACCGCCCAGTGACCCTATTGGCTCCTTTGATAAGACACACACAAGAACTGAGCCTTGGGGTACAGCAGCTGATACTATAGACCAATCAGAACATCACCCCTGTAATGCAACACGTTGTTACCATTACATTCCTGTTTGTACAATATACCTTCGTGCCATACCCTGCCAAAAGCCTTGGATAAGTCTAGAAAGACAGCTCTAGTTTTCGTGCCAAGAACATCTTCAAAGGCAGTGTGAATTTCATGTGTTGTTAAGAACAGTTGGGTGATATCTGAGTCATCCAGACCTGAAAGCTAGGTTGATTGGGAGATATGAGGGTATAGTCACTGTGATCATCCTTGCCTTAGGAAGAGGCCTTCCCAAAAATTGGTTTTAGGGAACAGGGGATCCTTGGCATTTTTTGATGATGTGAAAAAGGGAACATAACAAGTAAGAAATTCTAGGAACAAGGAAACCATATGGTGCAAAAATTTATGGATTATCTAAAGTTTTATGTCACTTGTGATCTGCAGTAAAACGGAATTATTCTTGCAAAACATTTCGATTATCTTTGCTCGCACAAACTTTATGACAGACTATAATTTGCCTATTAAATAAGAAGGGAAAAGACTGAGTATTGCTTTGGAACAAGAGTCTTGACCCCTTCTTGGGTCCTTAGAGAATTTATCAGACTCGACCTCTCTACTTTGCTGGAGCTTGCTCATGCTCGTGCTCATGCTACCTCATGCTGGAGCTATTTGTTGTTTACCAATTTATTTATTTGTACTTATTTTTTCTTCTTTTTTCTTTTTTTCTCTTAAAGTTAGTTGAAATCATACTACATAAGCTTATTTTTCAATTAAAGATCTTCATTTTTATTTTTCATTATTAGGCCAAAATTGTAAGGACCTCTAAATATCCTTGTGGTACTTGCCACAAAAATGTGAACAAAAATTGAATTCTTTGCAGTAAATGCAATCTCTGGTACTACATAAAATGCAATAACATTTCTGTTGCTGAATATGAGTCACTTTCAAATGAACCTGATGATGCTCCATGGTTTTGTATCAACTGTACAATAACATATCATGAATCCATTTTTCCCTTTGGTTCAATTGAAAATGAGACATTATCAAATCTCTTTGATTTTGACAAACCATCTGTTGTGGATTCATTACCGTCCTTTTATATCACCTCTCGACTTACAAATTTGCCTAACCTGCAAGATTATGATATTGATGAGCACTTGCCTTCTAATATTGACTCTAGTTATCATACTATTCAAGATTAATCTACTTTTGATACTGTTGTCTCTGATCTTTCTTTTTTACATATGAATATAAGAAGTCTTTCTTGTCATTTTGATGAACTTCAGTCTCTCTCAGTTAATCTTAACTTTGCGTTCAATGTTGTTGCTGTTTCTGAAACTTGGGATTCATTTGCAAGGCCAGTAAACACAAATGTGAATATTCCAGGATATACTCTACTCTCTGCTAAGTTGCAAAGTCAAAATGGTGATGTTGGTCTCTACATCAAAACTTGCTTAGGTCCTGTACCAAGGCCTGACTTGGTCAGTCACAGTGATGAGTATGAGACAGTGTGGGCTGAAATTGAGAATTCAAGAGACAAAAATATTCTAATTTGTTGTGCATATCGTCATCCAAGTTCTGAAACTGAACACTTCATTGAGTATATTCAAGAAACCTTATCAAATCCATCTGTTGTAAATAAGCATGTTTTCATCCTAGGTGATTTCAGTATCAACCTACTGAATCTCGACTCTCACCCCACTACCAGCGATTTCATCAGTCTCCTTCTTTCTCGCCACTTTCTCCCTTATATTATCCATCCAACTCGAGTATCTGACCATTCTTCTACTATCATTGATGACATCTTCTCCAATGTTTACAATATGGACACCAAAAGTGGCAACATTTTGACACAAATTGGTGATCATTTTCCACAGTTTTTAATTGTTAGACAAGTTGTTTTTGCAAACAAAACCCAGTCATCCTATCAGCATGATTATTCAAAATTTGAACAGGAATAGTTTCTATCAGACTTTAACAATCTTAACTTTGAGTATCTGAATGACAATGTAAGTGACGGAAATGCAAAATTTAATAGATTTCTTACCAATGTTGATGAAATAGTGAAAAAGCATGCTCCATTGAAAAAGCTTACCAAAAATGATTTGGAGCTACGAAATAAGCCATGGATAAATAACAGAATTCAGAAGACTATGCGTTTCAGAGACAGATTGTTAAAACGAATAAGGAAAAATCAGATGCTAAAACTAAGCATTTATATAAACAATTTAGAAACCGTGTTGTAGTTGAGCTCCAAGAAAGTAGGAAAAAATGCTTTCACAATTACTTCAGTGTTAATAGTGATAATATGAAACTGTTATGGACTGGAATAAAGTCAGTTATTAGCATCAAGGATTCTCATGTCAATGTTATAAACAAAATTAAAGACTCAAGTGGAAATTTGATAACATACTCAACAGCTATTGCAAATGTTTTTAGCAATTTTTTGTTAATGTAGCTAATGGTGTTGCAAAAATTATAACCAGATCCCAAAAGTCTCCCATGGATTATCTTGATAACAAAAACCCATTTTCTTTTTTTATATCTCCTGCAGCCCATATGAAATATCAGAAATAATAGATCTGTTTAAAACTGGAAAATCAATAAAAGTATACCTTTAAAATTATTAAAAATTCTTTCGCCTCATATTTCTCTTCCCCTGTCCCATATCATAAATGAATCTTTTCAGTCTGGTATCTTTCCTGACAAAATGCACAAGGTCATCCCTTTATTCAAGAAGGGTTGCCCCATGATTGCTTCAAACTACAGACCAATATCTCTCTTGTCTATTTTCAGTACGATTATGGAGATATTTATGTACAAGCGTTTATATAATTTTTTAGAGATACAGAAAATCCTATATTATCTCCAGTTTGGATTTCTTGCTAGCCATTCTATTAATCATGCATTGATCAGCATGACAGAATCAATCAAGAATTCTTTGGATAACAAAAAATTTGGATGTGGAATCTTTCTTGACCTACAAAAAGCTTTTGATATTGTTAATCATCAGATCCTTCTTGACAAACTGGAACACCATGGCATCCGAGGATCAGCTTTAGCATGGTTCTGCACCTATCTTAGTAACAGAAGTCAATATGTGTCAGTAAATGGTTGCAGTTCCAATCATTTGAATGTTGCTTGTGGTGTGCCTCAGGGCTCTGTCCTTGGTCCACTCTTGTTCCTAATTTACATCAATGATCTTCCTAAATCATCTTCAAAGTTATTCTTTTATCTTTTTGCTGATGACAGAAACAATTACTTTGAATCACAAAGTTTAATTAATCTTCGAAAGGTGGTGAACAAAGAGCTCAAGCATGTCAAGAAGTGGTTAGATGGTAACAAACTGGTTTTAAATGTAGATAAAACAAACTTTATTATTTTTCACTCCCCAAAGAAATCTCTGAATGACACCGTAATCATAAAAATTGGTAATCAATATGTAAAAGAAGCTAAATATGTCAAATTTCTTGGTCTCCTTTTAGATGAAAATCTAAGCTGGAAGTATCATTTAAGTGAACTTAATAAAAAATTATCAAGAATTTGTGGTATATTCTGTAAGGTGAGGCATCTTCTACCAACCACTGTTCTAATCTCTTTACACAACTCTTTGTTTTCCTCATTTCTTCAGTATGGAGTTATTGTTTGGGGATTTACTTATGACACCCATATTAAACCTATATTTCTTTTACAAAAGAACGTTGTCCGAGCCATTGCTTTCAAAAGCTTTAGATTTCCATCCACTTCAATTTTTTCTGATCTAAAAATTCTTTTATATGATTTATTTGAATTAAAGCTGCTTACTTTTGTGTATGAGTCTGTTAATAAAAATTTCTCCATCCTTTTTTCACAATTTTTTTGAAACCTTGACAACTGTTCATCATTACAATACAAGACAGGCTTCTAGAGGTGATATCTTTTTTACTCGTAAAAAGGTGAAGTGAAGGTGAAATTTCGGTTTTTAGCGCCAGGCGCTGGAATCGCAGATTTAGCTAAGCGCTAATCGAGTCCGCGACCCCTTGTCATGACGCTCAAGTGGTGAGGCCCTACCACGTCTCGAACCCACTCCGCCTGACTGTTCTGGCTTCAAAGTCAGAGGATTTCTCCACTGCGCCACAACACAAAAATACATCAAAATATGGTTTAAGGTCTGTTAGATTTACAGGTGCCAAATCCTGGAACAGCTTTAGTGATGACATCAAAAAATCTCCTTCAGTTTTCACCTTTCGTCGTAAACTCAAATCTCATATATTCTCTACAAATATCAGGTCTAAAAATCTCTAATCTATACATTTACCAAACTACACAACAAATGTTAATTTAATTTTTAGCAAAGGGGGTGTCCTCTCCTCGATTAGTTTATCAATTGAGAGGGCTCCTCCTTAAGAAATTCCAACATACAAATTTCCTACAAATCACTTTCTACATCGTTATTTATATTTATATTTTTTGTTGTTGTTATTAGATGAAATTTGTAAAATTGGAATTTTAAAAAATGAAACTTGAACTTGAACTACTTTGGAAATTTCTTGATGTGCTATTTCCTGGATTTTGTCTTAAAAAAAATGCTCGCTGCTCCCACAGAACTAAAACGTTTTTTTTTAACTGGATAACTGTTGGAATGATATGGGTTGTTTCAATTTTTACCAACTGATGTTGACTTGGTTAAGACCCTGGTATGGGAGTATATTTGAGGACCTCGTGTTATTACTAGACAAGTGGTGAAACGTTGACCCAAAAGACAAACATTTTTTGGAAGGCAAATCAAAGCATATGAAGCAATGTGCTTTTTTGTCGAGTACAAAATTGACAGAGCTCTGAAAAATCGCATATTTCCGTTCATTGCTTCCCTGTTTCTTTGTGCCATCGTACAAGCACGGCTCTGTTTATCCGTTGACTACTTCATTGAATTAACATTGTTTAAGTGGGTCAGGATGGCACAGATAAATGCGTAAATGACGTATCTAGTTTTACGGTTGTAAGTTATGCGAAAAAGCGTAAGAGTGAAGTACAAGTATTTTAGGTAAGGATTGTAGCCAAGGATGATTATTTGTATGAATAGTAAACTAATCCCGTAAAGATATGATAAAATTTCATGACTTATGTGAAGAGGGATTTGAAATACCAGTAACATTATTGTTGATTTTCGTTTTCTTTGACTTCCCCACTTTAGTTTATGCTTCTTGGATCGTCAACTTCTGTTAGTGCTTATCGACTTTTTACAACTTTCCTTATCCGCCTTACCTTAATTTCATTGTTTTAAAATTCAGCAAAATACACCACTATTATCTAAGTCGTTCTTGGTAATAACCTTACTGTTGATTGAAATATTTCATTTTCAACTATGGTTTAAGTTTTCATATTTCCAGATTGTTCACTATCCTAGCCTAGTGTTTCCTTGCTCATCTGGTGCAGAAGAGTACCGGGTGTCCCAGAAAAATGCTTCTCTATTTGAGCTGAAATTTAAGTAAAAGTGTGCTTATTTGATGGGGATATGAAAAGAAATCTGTTATACTATGCTCAACTTGATTTGAATATTTGTTTCATTTCTTTATCTGCGCACATTGATTTTCGTTTACCACTTTCCTGAAAAACAGAATATCTGAAATGCTCAAGGAAGAGCTAAAAACGGTTTATCAATAAAATCATTTACCCATCACCTCAAAATCCACTGAATTTCTTTTTTAACTGAATTCCAACAGTAAGGAGCTTGAACTCCATAAAGGGACACAAGAAAAGTCACACTTGTCTGTTTTGTCCGCAAAAAGCACGACTTTGCTTGATGTTGGAAGCAAAAAGTATAGTACACTAGACAATGCCCTGTGGTCTGCACTTTAGCGTATTGCCAACTTTGAATACCAATTTAAGAAACCGACAAGCTGTTGTATGCCTTCTCACATGTGATGTAAAATATCGAGAGGGTGGAACATATCTCCATTGCAAGATTTCCAACCTTTTCAAGGACTTCTCCAGCATATGATTTTGGAAAAATCCGTATTTTAGATGTGTTGTGATGAGCAAAAAAATCTGGGAAATTCATCGGGATCGAAGTGAGTCTTCAAGCAAGAGATTGTGATTACGTCGTTCAAAATGAGGCATTGGTTGTTGTCATGGGACTGCTCAATCGGGGAAAGTTTTTTGGGACACCAAGTATAGTGCAAACTGATAATGCAGAGGCTTTTCGTTCCAATTTTTGCTACCTGATGTTTCCACGATGATTTGAAGCTTTTCACGGGGCGTTATTAATCATTTCGTTTAATACTTTTATTATTTCTTCTCGCAGATTCCTTTGCACACCCCCAGGATCCTTGACGCTAAAGCCTGGTATTGTTCTGCCTGTTATTGATGGCCATCAAATGACGTTAGAAGGTTGTCAGGATGCAGACAAAAATGTAATTTTTAATCCGCTAACGATCTTCTCTTTTCTTCTTGCTTTCCATCACTTGTTCATTCATTCTTTCCTTCGTTTTTATATTCATTCATCCCTTTTCTCATTCGCGTTTTTATTCCTTCAAAGTTAGACGGTTTTGTGCAGGTGGATATTATCCTCACAAAGGGTCCCATAGGTGTAAATAGGCAGGGCATAATTTGTTCTTCCCTTTTGTACTTTGAGGCCTAAGTTACAGGCCTTTAAATGCAAAATCGCATCGACATTCTTCCTATAAGATTCTTTATACAAATGTTTTATTTCTTTTGTCTGAATAGATGAAAGTTCTTCTTAGCTGTATCCCGTTCTATGATGTAAAATCTTAGATTCGAATATGTAAAATTAATGCTTTATTGCTGTCCTGTTCATTTTTTCTGACAAGTTTGTGACAGCTGAAAATGGGCTCCTGCGTGAGTTTTTAAAAGTCTAATTTTGAGAAGGTACCTGAAAACTGGAATAATGCCTCTTGAACTTATTTGATATTGCAATGTTAAATTTCCAATTTTGTTTAGGAGTCAAGAACGTCATTTTTCACTGTTACAAACAGGCGGGGAAACTTTCTTAAGGGTGGAGCCGTTAGTCATATGAATATGGAGTGACTTGAAATGTAGATATGGATGAATAGATTTCTTTTTTTCGATTCACTACATATTACATTTTCACGCGACTTTCTTTGTTTCGGTGCTAGCTGGCCAAGATGAGGCCAAAATCAATGCTTAACGTTGTTTCAAAGTATTGCATACAATGTTTAACATCATGTTTTTTGAAGAAACCTACTTTTACTTAAACCAAATCTTGGACAACTTTGAGAGTTTTAGTAGTAGTAGTAGTAGTAGTAGTAGTAGTAGTAGTAGTAGTAGTAGTAGTAGTAGTAGTAGTAGTAGTAGTAGTAGTAGTTGTTGTTGTTGTTGTTGTTGTTGTAGTAGTTGTAGTAGTAGTTGTAATAGTAGTAGTTGTAGTAGTAGTAGTTGCAGTTGTAGTTGTTGTAGTCGTAGTTATATTCAAGTCGTTACGTGCAGTGCAGGTTGATGTTTGTGCTTTTTGGTCTTATGTTGCCATTTGGTAGACGTAGTTTTTTGCTCCAAATAGTATTGTTCTTGTAGTAGGGTATAGTATTTTGTAAGTAATGTTATTAGGTAATATTTTTTGTAAGTTTTTAAGATGAAATGTGTATAAAAAAATAGTAGGAACTTGACCCTACGTGGTAGTAGGGAATAACTCTATGTGGCCAATCTTAAAGGAGGAGTTCATTAGTAAAAAGATCTTTATTTTAATTCTTTTCCAGATTCCTGTGCGAAACAATCGTGAACTGACAATATTCCTCATCATTAGAGATGCCAGTGGTCACGTGTTTGATAATGCATCTTCCTTGGATATTAAATGGTCTTCTAGTAACACTGACCTTGTCAAAATCACACAAAAACATTCTCAAAGTGCGCGAGTCAAAGGCAATTTTTCAGCTGCAGGTAAAAGTTACAAGTTTCTACTTTTTGTCACTTTGTTGCTCTGGTACTCTAGCTACAAAACAACATAACGTACAATGTTTGATAAAGCAAGGACCTTAGAGCTGACAAGATATTCCTAGTATGACGAAGTGAAACTCAAATCAAGTGAAAGTAATTAAGTCCCATTGAAAGTAAAAGTGTTATAAATCTCCCTTCCTGTCTCTCCGATACAGGTAAGTAGAATCGAGGTTTTTACTTTGTCGTCTTTCTCGTCACTTTCGGTTTCCGTCAGGTACAGCTCCAGCTCCTGACGCCACATCTTCCATTGCTCAGCCACATTTCCATCGAAGATCAACGGAGATGGAAGCTCCAATTTATCCATTATGCAACCTAAATATCTTTGAGCAAGAACAAAACACCTGACACCATGTTATGTGGTCTATCTTAGCTATAAATGTTACTGACAAAATAATTAAAGAAAGCTCAACGACAATGCACGACTTATTTAGGCCATGGCTAAAGTCCTAGCGATCTCACGAAAGTCCCGTATGTAAATATCATAACGAAGCACAAAAAACAACAACAACTATAACAATGGGCGAATCTAGATCATGCATCGATCTGATATTTAGCGACCAGCCAAACCTGTTTGTTGAGTTTGGTGTCCATCCATCCCTTCAGGAGCAATGCCATCATCAGATTATTTATGGCAAAGTAAGCATTGACAACTTAGCACCACCGCCTTTTAGTCGAAGAATTTGGTTTTATGATCGTGCCGATATCTCTTCAATAAGGAAAAGTATAGTAATGTTCCCATAGTATGAATCTTTGGAAGAGGTTGCTTGCTCCAATCTAAAAGTTGCTCTATTAAACGAAATACTATTAAAAATGTTTTCCTACTTACCCAATAAAATTAGCACAGTTAGACCACGCCAGGCACCTTGGATAACCCAGTCTATTAAAAACTTTATCCTAAAAAAGAACAGAGCATGCAAAACATTTATCAGAAATGGTCAACCAGAGGATGAGCGAGAGAGCATAGAGAACATGATATCACAGGGTTCAACATTAATCGAAGACGCTAAGCAAAGGTACTTCACGAAAATACGGCGAACACTTTTGAATCCTACTTCTGGACGGAAATTCTACTGGACCTTGTTGAATATGATCCTGAACAAAGCTAAAGTGCCGGTGACTCCCCCTTTATTAGAGAACGACATCTTTTTGCCAGATTTTACTGACAAGGCGCAAATATTTAATGATCACTTTATTCTCCAATATACTTCCCTACTGGTAGTGAAAATCCATTAGAAGTTCCACTTTTTGCTCCATCATTGACAAATTTCTACGTATGATACAGCACGTATGATTAAAGGGAATCGACATGGTTAAAAGCTGGCCCGGGCCAGGTCAAATAAATAATCTTTTGTACTTGGCGGTCTCGACGCATCCGGTTTCATTGTTTGGCTAAAGAAACAAAGGATTTGTGAGCGTTTCTTTGGCCTATTTATAGTGGCTACGAGATATAGCTATGTCTATTCCCTTTAAGATTTGTGATCATGCAGTAATTGTACCGCCCCTACGAATATTATTTGAAACTTGCTTGGCTGCTGGTATCTTCCCTCAAGTCTGGCAACAAGCGAACGTAGTTCCAGT
Organism: Aurelia sp. 4 Dawson et al 2005; assembly: GCA_964019985.1. Classification (NCBI taxonomy): domain Eukaryota; kingdom Metazoa; phylum Cnidaria; class Scyphozoa; order Semaeostomeae; family Ulmaridae; genus Aurelia; species Aurelia sp. 4 Dawson et al 2005. Next base: position 8,621,156 of record OZ026507.1, on the reverse strand, counting down.
ACATAAAAAGGTAGTAGAAATTTGGAGACAAATTACTGACCCATTTCACTCTTGCCACTTTTCGGCCAAATGCTTGAGAAGTTGATATTTGATACTCTTTACGAGCATGTGTGATTTGATCTCGACGTGATTTTGAATTGAGCTTTTTATTGTGTGTTTAAGGCAGTTTATCTTTCATTCATCATTCTGTTGAAGATGGTAGCAAATATTGACGAAACTATAATTTGTAGAGCAATACATGAAGTCAGATTAAAGCAGAGGCAAAGACCAGACAAAGAAAGTATCTCGCGTCACATACTCACGCGAAGTGGTCTAGCCATGGCTGCCACACTCAATATCATAGACAATATACTTGAATCAAGTAAAATTTACAACAAGAAAACAGCAAAGGACGAGGATTCGTTCTTCGTGTCGGAAGGAGCCATTGCAAAGGACGATACAGGAAAAGAATGCAGAAACAAGTTGCATAGCACCCAAGTTAGGGGAGTTGGGAGTGTCCTCGAAGACCCCATACATTCCATCCTGAGCAACACGAGTCAGTAAGGCAAGACAGGAACCCTGAGCTAAGCTGTCGTTCCACGGTTTACAGAAACCTAAAACAGCTCGCTGCTGTTTTTTTCTCGAAAGTTTGCATTAGTAAGCAATTGTTGGATATCGCTTCAAATACAACATGGATTTATTGGAAGGCATCATCAAACAAGTCATCATTGATATACGAGAGAAAAAGAGGAAAAAACCTGACACAAAATGTATATTGCGTGAAGCTGAATCCAAACATGGCCTAAGTTACACGAGTGCGAAGTCTGTTCTTGACCAGATGATTAAGGACAAGAAAATTATCGTAAATGAGGAAGACTCACACTTCATCAACAGCAAAGCAAATTCCATCAACGAGACCGTTAACATTTCTATCAGTGAGATTAGTGATTCAGAAGAAATTTCTCCACATACTCCACCCCCTACAAAAGCCAGTGTATTTGGGTACGAGGAGGTGAACGAGTCAGCCTCACAAGAGTGTGGTTCCTTCTCCTCTTCTTACCCTGATGCTTTGATTGCCCAGTTTATTTCTGTGGGGAAAATGGCTGATAGCTTGGCTGAACTAAACCGTTTACTTCAAGAGGAGCGTTCTAGAAATTCTATTTTACTGGAGGAAAATTATTCCCTGAAGTTGAAGCTTGGAGCCATGGCCGTAAACAATGCTGAAAAAGAACCAGGCCCGGACAATACACGCACGCGGATTGCTGATGATTCCAGTAAAAACAATAATTCCAACAATAGTAACGATAGTAACAACAGAAATAAATGTATTTTGTCATCAAAAGAAAACAATCAGAAAAAGATCAACGAGAAAGAAAGCAAAAAAATTGGTGCAGTGGGGCAAACAAGCGAATCTCAGAACAATCAACCTATTGAAAGTAATTCTGAGTCCCAAACAATGAATAGTAATAAAGCAAGAAGTAACAGTAAAAAGCAAAAGCGAAAAGCCAATAACAACAATCAGAAGCCAACAAACACGACGATGAATGATGAAAACATCGAAACCCCAAATGAAGCCAGCGACACTCAGCAAGCAAATGAACTTCGGAAGCCTTGGGAGTGGAAAAAGGACACTGTACTAATTGTTGGCGACAGCATGATATCTAATATAAACGAAAATACTCTCAGCAGAAGGTACCAGACCAAAGTACGAAGTTTTTAAGGATCAACGATTAAAGATCTACATGATTACATCAAGCCCTTGTTGAAGAAGAAGCCAGACAAGATTGTATTAGTGATAGGAACAAACGACATGATGAATGAAAAACTACCGGACATTTTAAAGAGCTTGAAGTCCTTAATTGATCAAATACTCGAAGCCCTACCTGAGTGTGATGTCGTTGTGTCGGAAGTAATCGTCAGATCTGACAATGCAAGTCTCAATGGAAAAATAAAAAATTTCAACAAGGCTCTTAAGACCATGAATGTGGACATTCTTCGTCAACAAAACATTACAAAGAATCATCTAGGAAAAAGAGGACTTCATCTAAACTTTTCAGGTAACTTGCAGTTAGCTAGAAATCTTATTGAAAAAATTCGCCATTTTTAGCAATTAGAATCATCAGGTACCTGTCAAGTAGATAGCTGTAATGAAACATCCGGCTTGGAAGAAGTAAACATACCCCCTGGGAATAATGGAGAGGGTCAATGCCCCAATGATAATACTGGTCGTGATCCTGACCATTGCCCTTTGAATAGGAGAAAAGGCTTATCTATGGCATCACTTAATGTAAATAGTCTCCTTGCTAAGATTGACGAGGTAAGGTTGCTTGCGAAAAATAAATGCATTGATATTTTGACTGTCAATGAAACAAAAATTGAGAGTAAAGTTGATGATCAGCTTATTGCCGTAGATGATTTCTCCCTTTTAAGAAATGACAGAAATAGGCAATGTGGTGGTGTTGCTCTCTATGTAAGAAATACAGTTGGGTTTAGGCCCCGGCAAGATTTTCCTAATAAATCGCTTGAAATTATCTGCATTGAAGTAGAGCCCCCGCATTCTAACCCCTTTATTGTCATAGCTTGGTATAGACCACCTAGTGAGCCTAATTCATGCTTTGATAGCCTTCAAGAAAATTTGAGTTTTTTTGATAGAGAGGGAAAGGAAATCATTATTCTGGGAGATACTAATTGTGATTTCAGTCATGCAAACAATAGTCCGAGCCATGTTGTGCAGTTACATTAGCTGTACGACCTTTTTGATATGACACAGTTAATCAAGGAACCTACTAGGGTTACTCTGGACTCTTCAACTTTGATTGATCATATTGCCACTACAAATTGCAACAACATCGCAGAGTGTGGGGTACTAGAGATAAGTCTCAGTGACCATTATCTTGTTTACTGTATAAGAAAGTTACGCGGTGGGGTTAAACGCCAACATAAATATATTACTTCTCGACAACTAAAAAACTTCAATCAAGATGCCTTCCTCTTTGATTTCTCTGGGGTTGATTGGGATGCAATTGTAGCAAATGCTCATGACATTGATGACGCAGTTCGCCAGTGGACCCATATTTTTGCGCTAATTGTTGATAAACATGCCCCTACTTTAAGTAGAAGAGTTTCTGATAGATTCACGCCTTGGCTTAACGCTGATTACTTCAAATTAGCTAAAACGAGAGATAAACTCAAAGGTCAAGCTGTAAAAGGCAACTCAAAGCTGCTGATGGAATGCTACAAGCATATTCGTAACAGGGTACGCAGCCCACGCAGCTACAACGGTCACTCTGCCGGTATCGATTATCAGCGATCTGACGAAAAATGCCAATTTAGCCAACGAGATGCTGGCTAATGAACGCCAATTAGTTCATGACCTAATGCGGGAGAATACTGAGCTAAAGCTCAGAATTAAAGATCTTGAAACAGCCGCAGCCACCGGGCCTATTCCAAAGCAAGGCCAGAAAACATCCAAACCTCCCCTGAGCACAGTACAGTCGCAAGGATCCAATGAAAAGAAAGATTCAGTGTCTCCGTTGGGAGAAATCAATAGCGAGAAACACGAAGATACCAGACAAGAAAACAAGAAGTCAAAGGTAAACAATCGCAATACAAATAATGATCCTGTAACGAAAAGAAATTATTCAAAAGGTGACAAAAATGGGAGAAGGACAACAAATGTTAATTCAAGTGGAAAAAGGGGTGCAAAGAATATGGAAACGAAGGAAACTGACACCAGAAAAGTATTTATTATCGGGGATTCTCAGCTAAGAAAAATCAATGGCGAGACACTATCGAGAGATCACCATTCCGTAAATGTGAATGCAATGCCGGGCGCGAAAATTGCGAAGATGAAGAACGTAAACATCGAAGATGACGCAAATGTTGTCATTGTACACGCAGGCACTTGCAACATACGAAAACAAACAAATCCAGAGAAACTAGCAGAAGAAATTGTGTCAACACTTCGTGATGTGAAAGCAAAGCTGCCAAAAGCACAGGTCGCATTCTCAAGTATCCTTAAACGAAATGATGATCTAGAGCTCAATGCAAAAGTGCTTAAAACGAATCAACTACTCGAAGAAAAACTGCTTCTTAGCGGACTGGACTTCATTAATAATGACAATATAAGGTATGGAAATATTTCATTTGATGGTCTTCATGTTAATGAGGGAGGTGTTAAGATGCTAGCATCCAATTACAGTAGATACATAAAATATTGCTAGGGACTTCAGGGAAATGCTAACTGCTCCGTTAATGTAACAAAAAAACGCAGAAAAGGAGTAAAAATATCGCAGTTGAACGTAGTATCACTTAGAAAACACATGGTAGAATTAGCTAAATTAATGCACGACCATGAGTTAGATGTTCTTGGCCTCAATGAAACCAGGCTGTCAAAAGACATACGCGACAGTGAAGTTTCAGTTGAGGGATATGACATCTATAGACACGATAGGGACACCTCAGGGGGTGGCGTAGCTATTTATGTAAAAGATACCCTTTCCCATCGAAAAAGAGAGGATATCAGGGACCCCAATTTAGAGATTATAGGGGTTGAAATAACCCCTAGGCATGCTAAGAGTTACATAGTGCTTTGTTGGTACCGTCCGCCAACTGAGGGTACAGACGTTTCCACCTTTGAGGCTTTAACGAACGTTATAAAAAAGTTAGACGCAGAAGGTAAGGAAATTATTCTTGTTGGTGACACAAATTGCGATTATAAAAAACCAAAGGACTGTAACACAAGGAAGTTGAAACTTATTTATTCAGAATTTCAGTTTGAAGAGCTGATCAAGGATTTTACAAGGGTAGCTGCTACAACTAGCTCTAATAATGGAGAGATTAGTACATCCAAAACAATAATTGATCATTTCTCCACGAACAGGCCAAATTTTATTTCATACTCTGGCGTCATAAAACTTGGCATGACAGATCATTACATGATCTTGGGAATCAGAAAACTTAATGCCAAACTCCAGGTCTCAAGGAAGCAATTTAAGACCGAATTTCGCAGCATGGGAAATTATGATAGGGAAGCTTTTCTGTTCGACCTGCAAAGCGTTGATTGGGAAATGGCTACATCCACCGCCTGGGATGACCCTAATGTAATGGCAAATAATTTCTACGATCTTTTCCACTCGATCTTAGATGTGCATGCACCGTTAAAGACACGGAAAGGAATAGCGAGGCATGCACCTTCTCCCTGGATAACTCCCCGTATCAAGAACTTGATACGTGAGAGAGACCGGGCTAAGAAGAGAGCTGAAAAAGACCGTTCAATATGGCCTGAGTACAAACGCCTAAGAAACAGGGTGACCAGTGAACTCCGAAGAGCTGTCGAAGGCCACTACCGCAGCTTGATAGATAAGAATTCCAATAACCCTAAGGAGATGTGGAAAACGATTAACAAAGTCTTAAACAAAAATCAGAGTTCCACGACTCCCAGATCCGTTATGTACGAGGGTCAACTGGTTGAAAAGCAAAAGGAAATTGCGGAAGCATTCAATAACCACTTTACCACCATAGGCCCAAAACTTGCGGAAAAAATCGAAACTAAAGAATCCGATGACCCACTAAAATACCTAATTGATGAAGGGCCTTCTACAGCCCCTCGTTTCGAATTTCATCCGGTTGATCCAAGCACTATCGAAAAAGAAATCAAAAAGTTGAAGTGCTCCAAATCTGCAGGATATGATAAAGTTTCTGTAAAATTAGTAAGAGATGCAGCAGGAATTTTATGAAGGCCTCTAGCTGCCATATTCAACTCTTCATTTGAAATGGGTATTTTTCCTGACATGTGGAAAATAGCAAGAGTAACCTCTATTTTCAAGTCTGGTTCGAAGAACGACATGGGCAATTACAGGCCTATATCCGTGTTATCTGTTTTCTCGAGGTTGCTAGAAAAACTAGGGCATGATCAAGTTTCAAATTACTTGAAGATGCATAAGAAATTTTCAAAATGTCAACACGCATTTTTAAAGATGCATAGCACTTTAACGTCACTACTTAACGTAACAGATGCGTGGTTTTCTAACATTGACAAACGCAAAATTAACATAAGCGTATTTCTAGACCTCAAAAAGGCTTTCGATACGGTGGACCACGGTATTCTCCTCTCAAAGCTTACTAAGTACGGCGTTGTAGGGACACCTCTTCGGTGGTTCACATCGTACTTGACGAATAGAAAACAATACTGTCAGGTGAATGGCCACAAATCTAGCCTAAAAACTGTTCACTGCGGTATTCCTCAGGGTTCGTGCTTGGGGCCTCTCCTCTGATATGATATGATATGATATGAATAAATATTTATACACGAAAATTAAACCCTTCAGCATCTAATAATACTTATATACAATCTTAAAACTAACGAAAAATTTCCAAATGTTAATATTGCTGTTCTTCCAGGGGGTCGTGTTTTGAAGTTAAGGTTTTTGATCAGCCAGTAGGTGTGCTTTCAATTGTTTTTTAAAGCAACCGAGAGTTGGGGCCTCTCGTATATCAACAGGCGTGTCATTCCACATTTTTAGAGCCGAATATTTAAAGCCCTTTTTTGCATGTTCTGTATTTAGCCTTGGGATCTGAAGATCATGGCAGTTTCTTGTTACATAGCTTGAGTGCATTGATCTTTGCTCAAATTTGTCCCAAAGGCTTTCAGGGCTTAGTTTATTCATAATCTTATAGGTCATAACTGACCGATCAAAGGAAATAAGATTATTGACGTTCAGCCAATCACAGGACCAGTTGTCTTTTAATCTGGCATTTTCGATTATCGACTGGGCTCTATTTTGTAATCGTTGGAGAGCTTCGAGTTTTCTCGTTGGAAGACTGCCCCAGATTACATCTGCGTAGCGTAGGTGACTTTCAACAATAGCGTAATATACACTACATAGCTTCGACTGAGGGAGGATATTTTTCAGTTTCTTCAGTGAAGCAAGTCCCCCACAAATCTTGTTCTTAACAGTTTTAAATTGCTCGTCCCATTTCAGATTTTCATCAACCATTACTCCTAACGATTTGGTTTTGGAAACTCGTTTGATTTCAGAGTCATTCAACTTTAACCCATTCGGTATATTTACATCTTTTGTTTTCCGAGGGTGGCCTATAATCAAGTACTCTGTTTTTGAGGGGTTAGGACTAAGCTTATTTACTCTCAGCCATTCAGAAATGTTAAGTAACTCCTCTTGCGCATCCGCTACTAATTTCTCGATGTCATTTGATGCTATTGTCACATTAGTATCATCAGCATAGATATTTGCCTTCGAAAATTCTAGGCTACGTTCAAAATCATTTAGATATATTATGAAGAGAAGGGGGCCTAAGCAAGAACCTTGGGGTATGCCGCATTGAATTTCTCTCACCTTAGATTTTTTACCGTTTAGGGAACAGTATTGCTGTCTATTATCAAGGTACGATTTGAACCAGTTTCCAGGGATCCCTTTGATCCCGTATGCTCTCAGTTTTTCAACCATGATTGTGTGATCGACCGTATCGAATGCTTTCTTAAGGTCCAGAAAAATCGTCAGATTCAGTTTTTTGTATCTTGTTTTTTGCTCACTTTTTTCACAGTTTTTTGCTCTTCATTCTGTATGTCAATGACTTTGAGCAGTGCCTCAATAAATGCACCACAAACATGTATGCGGATGACACCAGCGTAACTTGCTCTGCTGAAGATATTGACGAACTCTGCAATGATCTAAGAACTGAGGTTGACAATATTGCAGAATGGTTACGGCAGAATAAGCTCAGTCTGAACACTGATAAAACAGAATACATGGTTGTTGGTCACAAAAGACAAACTAACCGTATCCAAGGTCCACTAGAGGTAAACATAAATGGAGGACCAATCAAACGGGTCAAAAAAGTCAAATACCTTGGAATTACAGTGGACGAAAACCTTACATGGAACGAGCAATATAAAAACCTCAAAGGTAAAATTAAAAATGCTCTCTCGTCCCTGCGGAAATTAAAGAACATACTACCGCAATCAAAATTGGATCAGGTGTACAAGGCACTGCTTGAGAGTCATCTGAGATACAGTGATGAACTATGGGGCAGTTTGTCAAACACAAAGCTTGATCATCTTCAGCGTCTGCAAACTAGAGCACGAATGCTAATAGAAGGCTCTAGATTAAAGGATGGGTGGAGATGCAATTGGCTTTCAGTCCAAAACTTGATAAAATTTGACAGGGCCGTGATGATCTATAAAATAATGAATGGCCTCTGCCCGGACAACTTAAGAGGGAGACTTGTTACCAGATCTCAAATATCTAGTTATCAAACAAGAAATCAGTTAGATATTGACACTCCAAGGCAGAACCTAGAATTCTCCAAAAACAGTTTTTTCTATTCTGGTGCAAAGACGTGGAATGAAATCCCATTAGAAATCAGAGCAAGTTCCACTATCACCCTATTCAAAAGGAAACTGAAGGAATTCCTACAAAATTAGCATCCTTCCCGAAGCACGATCCCTAGGAAGACCAGCAAAGTTGCAAGATTTTATCTATATATATGTAAATAGACATTTGTATAGTTTCTCTTTTCTTTTTTTTAGCTGATAGGGTTTTGTGTTAAAATATGATAAAATGAAAATGAAAATAAACAACATGAATACGCAACTTAAGCGCAAATATTTTGCTGAAAAACTTACGCAGTTTCAAGGAGATCTCAAGAAAACTTGGAAAACCACAACCAAGTTATTAACAAAAAGTCTAGCACTACAGTTGTGCCTTGTCTTACTGTAGACGGCCAGACAGTCAGAGGTCACAAAGAAATTGCTTCTTCAATGAACGATTACTTTTGCAGCATTGGGAATAAACTCAGTGAGAAAATTCCCAGAAAAGCTCATCCACTCTTGTCAGGCGAATACGCTATCGAAACTCCTCCGTTAAGTTTCTCTTTTTCTGCAATTATGACGGATAAATTATCATCAACCTTGAATAAGATGAAGACATCGCATGGTTCAGGCCACGATGGCATTGCGAGCTTTTATTTGAAGATTGCTTTGCCAGTTGTAGGCGGGTCCTTGTGTGATCTCTTCAATAAATCATTGTTTGCAGGAAAACTTCCGGAGGACTGGAAAATAGCTCGTATTGCACCCATCTTCAAGAGTGGAGCAAAGGAAGACAGGTCCAACTATCGGCCAATATCCGTTCTTCCTTTCATATCTAGACTGTTTGAGAAATTGATTTTTAATCAGTTTTATTCATTCATTTTTACTTATTTAGGCACGGTAGCCCCGTCAGTCCGTGGGAACTGCTTTTCAGGGGGCCGTGGCAATACATTTACAAATAGGAAGATAGATACTACGAAATAGGAAAGGTCATCATAGTTTGTTTTTGATTCTTCTCTTAAAGGTGGCAAGGGAAGGTGCCTGCTTGGCGTCGCGCTCAAGTTGATTCCAAAGCTTAGGTCCACGAAAAGAAATAGCCCTCTGCCCATTGTTGGTTTTTCGTAATGGAAGCGAAAGATCAGTATCAGTATTTCTCAGTTTCCTAGCATATCGAGTCGTCTGGCCTTTCGAATGCCTGGATACCTGGACGCGAATAAATCACTATACGAGCATCAGTCTGGTTTTCGACTCTTACACTCGGTTGCCACAGCCCTTATGGCTAGCACCAATGATTGGTACCTGAATATAGATAAAGGAAAATACACTGGCCTCATTTTTATTGACTTGAAAAAGGCCTTCGACACGGTAGATCATGAAATCCTATTGGAAAAACTTAAAATGTATGGAGTGACTGGCCTGGAGTATGAAGTGAATTGCTGGACAAAATTTTCGGTCCATCGACTGGTCTGTCGAGTCATCATGTTGACTAGTCGAGTCATCGTATCAACTGTTCGAGTCTTTGAGTCGTAATGTTGACTCATCGAGTCGGTATTTCAAATCGTCTGGTCTCAGTGTCAATTCGTGGCGGCCTTGCGTCGAGTCGTCGTGTCAATGTGTCAACTTGTCGAGTCGTTGTTTCGGTTGAGTTACAATGCCACTTTGCCAAGCCATCGTGTCGTCTTGTCGAGTCATCGAGTCGAGTTGTCGAGTCGTCGAGGCGAGGAGGCGAGTCGTCGAGTGATGATCAGAAGGAGGTCATTCTATGGATTCCAAATCGAGGCTGTGCACTTCTTCCTCTGCTTTGCAACGCACGTGTTTGCTGTTTGCAACGCACATGCAAAGCATAAAATCAATTTATTCTGAGTTCCAATTTGAGCAGCAAATAAATGAATATACTAGGGTAGCTGCGCTAGAGAAAGATGGTGCTTCACACACTTATAAGACTCTTATTGATCACTTTGCCACCAATTGCCCAAATTACATTTTGAGAGCGAGCGTGCTAAAATTAGGAATGGTCGATCATTACCTTATCTTTGCAGTTAGGAAACTAAATGCAAAGCGACTTTTAGATAAGCAAGTGAAATAGTCGAAACACGTAGCCTTAGAAACTATGATAAGCAGCTATTCCTGGACGAGTTGTCAGCCATTGACTGGAACGAGATGCTTTCCCCAACCAATGGCGACCCTGATCTCATGGCTTCGGTCTTTAATAGTGTTATCTCATCTCTTCTGGAGGTGCATGCACCATTAAAGCGCAGAAAAATAACAAGCCATCACGCTCCTTGGATTACTGTAGAAATAAAAAACCTGATGAAGGAACGTGATCTAGCAAAAAAGAGGTCCGAGAAAGATGCTTCCTATTGGTCAGACTATAAGAAGTTACGGAATAAAGTCACTTCTGAACTACGTGTCAGGGTACAGGAATACTACTACAACCTTGTTGATGAAACCCAAAACAATCCGAAAGCTATGTGGAAAACAATAAATAAGGTTTTACATAAGAACTCAAATCAAACTGTAACTCAAAACATCATTTTTGAAGGCACAGAGCTAAAATCAGCTTCAAAAATTTCAGAAGCTTTCAACAAACATTTTACGACGGTTGGACCTAAGTTAGCGGAGAAAATAGAAACTCAGGCTTCCGATGACCCTCTTAAGTACCTTGGAGATAAAACCGGAGGAACCAAATTTAAGCTACAGCCAGTAAATGTAGGGTATGTAGGACGTGCTATAAAAGCTCTGGATAACTCGAAGTCTCCAGGTGCTGACAGAATCCCCGTCAAAATACTTAAAGATGCCATAAACTTAGTTTCGAAACCACTGACACTGATATACAATGCATCATTAGAACGGGGTATTTTCCCCCGGATCTGGAAATTAGCCAGAGTAACACCTATTCATAAGGCGGGCACGAAAACAGATGTAAACAACTACCGGCCTATTTCAGTGTTATCAGTTGTGTCAAGAATTTTAGAAAAGATTGTGCACGACCAACTAATGGAGTTTCTAAAGGAACAAAAATGGCTTTGTTTAAACCAGTTTGCGTTCCAAAAACTACACAGTACACTGACATGTCTATTGAATGTTATAGACCCGTGGTTCAAGAACTCTGATGAGGGGAAAATAAACTTGAGTATATTCCTTGATCTCAAGAAAGCATTCGATACCGTTGACCATAAAATCCTATTGTCGAAATTGCGAGAGTATGGTGCTGAAGGTGCTTCCCACAGCTGGTTCACTTCTTATCTGACCAATAGGGAGCAGTTCTGTTATTTTGACGGATCCACTTCGAGCAAAAGCAGCATTGAGTGTGGTATTCCGCAGGGCTCGTGTTTGGGACCCTTACTCTTCATACTATACATTAATGATTTTGAGAATTGTCTAAAAAGCACGATCCCAAATATGTATGCTGATGATACATGTGTGAATATCGCATCAGAAAACCTGAATGAACTTCTAACAGATTTGAAAAACGAGCTGGAAAATGTATCGAATTGGATGAGGATTAATAAACTTAGTTTGAATGCCAGTAAAAGTGAATATATGGTTATAGGCCACAGGCGACAACTAAATAAGATAGGTAATGATTTGCCAGATCTTGTCCTCAATAATGAAGTTATCAAAAGGGTTGACAAGACAAAATACCTAGGGATCAACATCGACGAAAGCCTTAATTGGAAAGAGCAGTACAAAGCTATCAAAAACAAGCTGAAAGGGGGCTTGAGCTCCTTAAGAAAGCTGAAAAACATCCTTCCGCAAAGGAAACTTGATCAAGTTTACAAAGCTCTCTTTGAAAGCCATCTTCGCTATGGCAACATTGTTTGGAGTACTCTTTCCAACACCAAACTATCCCAATTGCAACGATTACAGACAAGGGCAAAGAAGCTAATAGCGAATGCTAAGTATAAGGACGGATGGACTTGCAAATGGCTCTCTGTAAAGTCATTGATCTCCTTTGACCAAGGAGTCATGACATATAAAATCTTGCATGACCTCTGTCCCGAAAATCTTCGCCATAAGTTCACTGAAAGATCCATGATTTCAGAGTATAGAACCAGAAACCATGGAGATCTGCAAATTCCTAAAGTTAGGTTAGAATATGCAGAGCGAAGTTTCTACTTCTCTGGTGTCAAAAACTGGAATGATATCCCTGATAACATTCGAGAAAGAGACTCAATCGCTCGTTTTAGAACAGGTCTTAGAGATTATCTTTTGAACCTTTCACAGGACCCAAACACGACCCCTTGGTAGAGCAGCAATATTCCAATTTTTTCTTTTTTCTTTTCTCATATTATTTTATAGAAATATTGTTAATAGGATATTAATTTGCTGAAAGGATCTCGTGTGTTTTAAACAATGATAAATGAATGAATGAATGAATGAACATGCAATACAATGCGCGCGTGATAAAAACATGGCTGAGCGAAGGTCGCAGCAAATTAGGGAATACCTTCGAGCTGGATTGCAAACTGTAATCACACGATTCGATGAAGGACTGTTCGAAAGGCCAGACGGCCATGATTATTTGTGTACTCATGTAGATCGTATGTTGAATGTGCTGGCACATGCTGCAACATTGTATAACACTCCTGTAGAGATAGAAGAAACGTTGCAAACAGCGCGTCAGATGTTACTGGAACATAATCTTGAAAATAATCCGGCTATCTTCAGAAGTTCTGGCAACCGTGGTCGGCCATCAGTTATTATCCATAGCGAGCAACTAGAATTGTACTTAGGGTATGGCTTTTCACAGACGAGAATTGCACAAATGTTCGGTGTTTCCATGAAGACCATTCAAAGACGCATTTTGGGATTTGGTATTGATTTGACATCATATGATGAGTTGGCTGATATGGAACTCGACACTGTTGTGTAAGTAAAATGTTTTTCATATATTAGGATGAAATGTAAGAGAGCGTAACAGCGTTTCGCTAACAATGAACTTCATGAATATCTTAGCCGGGGTTTAGCCATATTTCATATTGCCAGAAATTTTCCTGCTTTCCTTCCCTTACATGATATTTGCAGTCCCCGTGCAAAATTTCCCGGTTACAGTTTCAGTGCCCGGCGGGGTCGTTGCAAAGGGAGGGGGTGTATGATAATAGGTTTGTGAGGACGTTTTGTGACTTTTGCGATCCGTCTTTTTCAGAAATGATATTCTAAGATCGTTCCCAAACTGTGGATACCGAAACATGCGGGGTCATCTTCAAGCAAGGGGACTTCGCATTCAGTGGAACAGAATAAAGGACAGCATGAGAAGAGTTTGTCCTGAAGGAATACTGTCACGATCATTGCAGCTCACTGCAGTTCATCGCAGAACCTACTCAGTCAGGTCTCCACTTTCTCTATGACATATAGATGGATAACACAAGTTGATCAGGTTGAGTTTTAAGCTTTCTAAAAGATTTAAATTTTAATAGACCAGGGAAGCAAAATTATGCCATACAACATTTAATTCGTTATACCGCACTGCTGGACCGCCAAGCGAAAAACTATACCAGAATGCATTGCCAGTGCACTCATTTCATATTGGTTTTTCCATGACAAATTCTTTCTCAGCAAGTGAACTTTGCTCTGCATTCCTACAACTGGTAAACGGAATCACCGTGCGCCAAAAAGAACCAAACTCAATGGTCTGTGGTCCAAACCTTGTTTTGCGCGGGACATACTTTTGACATGGTGCAAAAGTCAGGCAAAGTGCAGATCTTCCTGAAACAGTGTATTTCCTTCGACATACAGTCGCATGCCCCGGCGGGTCAACTCCCATGTTCGATTGTAAGCACCCATGTCTGTAAAATCCCTGAGAAAGGGGTGCAAATTCATCCTAAATCTAGGACATAGAAATTAGAAAAAAGGGGTGTTTTTTGAAAATGACAAAAAAATCTAAGAAAGGGGTATTTTTAGGTTCAACTCATCACATTGAAAACAATACATCTTCAGCTATCTGATTGTAAAGTATATTCATTTACAGGCATACACACAGTTATCAACAAGGACACTTGTGCTGTGCAATATGTTGCATGCAAATTCATATAGGCCCCCGGAGGGACTCAATTGAACCCCCAACATCCATAATAAATCACCGGAGATTCATTTTCCAACTTTCTTTCAGATGGGGCTTCGTTGTTCATGGCGGAATAGATGGTTTCTCAAGACACATCATGTATTTGCAATGCAGCTGTAACAACAAAGCTGCCACGGTGTTGCAGTTATTTCAACGTGCTGTTGAGCAATTCGGCCTGCCGTCTAGGGTCAGGGGTGACAAGGGTGTAGAGAATGTAGACGTTGCTTGGCTTATGTACACCCATCCGAACAGAGGTCTAGACCGTGGCAGTTTTATAGCAGGAAGAAGCTGTCACAATCAGAGAATCGAAAGACTCTGGAGAGATGTCTTCACGGGGTGTCTTTATGTCTTTTACAGCCTTTTCTCGTACATGGAGAATGAAAATCTGCTTGACATTAGCAATGATGTACACCTGTTTGCACTGCGTTACGTCTTTGAGCCAAGAATAAATGCATTTTTGGTTGAGTTTGCTGAAGGATGGAATCACCATCCATTATCGACGGAAGGAAATATGTCACCAGTACAATTGTGGCTATGGGGACTTCACAGGAATGTTGAGGAGTGGGATGAGCAGTTGGATGAGGTATGTGGCTATAAGAACCAATTTAAAGATAAATACCGGGTGAGTAGAAAAAAAGCGCCCGGCGTTTGAAAGGCTACTGCTGAGCAATGCTACTTTGCAGTATCTGATTGAATAGCTAAAATGTTCAATTATTTTCAGAATTTTTTCTGGCTAAAATCGGTTGGTCCGTTCAGATTCTGTAAGCGATTTTCTAAAAAAAAATGGTCAAATGAAATGAAGCCGCACTTTTAAGAAATTGTATTTAATTTCACGCACTACGCTGAGATTGACAGCATGATCGTTCTTTATTATCACCTATGAAAACTTTTGCAATATCAGAATCCATTCTCGTCGTGCATCTCTTAAAATCCAATATGATAAAGGCACCAAATTTTGGTGGGTTGCGATTTCCTTAACTGCAGTAAACACCCTGATAGAAGAAACTCGTTTTTTCATTTTTTCATTTTGATGTTTGAAGAATTTATGCGCAGCAGACTGTACTGTTTCTTATGAGACAACCAAATCGTGAAAACATGCTGATGAGTTGTTTTGTAAGAAACTCTGATACCGGGGGGGGGGGGGGTACTCATATATTTTTCTGTACGGGGACGTGCCGCTGAACAGGGTATCATTTTCAGTGTTCCGACTCCGGGACAGGGTATCGTTTTTGTAAAAATCGGCTCCATGACAGGGTCCATATTTGTCATTTTTAACTCCGAAAGGTCGTTTTGGCTTTGGCTTTGAATCACATTTGCACATTTGCACTCTGCAAATGTGATTCAAATCGCTTGGATCGCAATATTTCTACATTTTTCGATAGATTTCGTACAAATTTTCTTGCAGGGCACAATTTTGTCTGAAGAAACCAAAGGACAGGGTATTTTTTAAGAAAATTTTACTCCGGGACAGGGTATCATTTTCAGGAATTTGACTCCGGGACAGGGTAGCTTTCCAGATTTTCCAGCGGCACCTCCCCATATGTTCGTAGACCAAGTATCCCCACCCCCGGGCTCTGATATAATATGCATCATCATCATCTATACACGTTTTAACAGCTAACCGTCATTATGTCCTTCACTAAATTTGGCCACATACTTCTGTCCTCAGCAAGTCCTTCAAGTGTTGCAATTGTTTCCTCTGGTGTCTTAGTGTCTAAATTTAGTTTGAAATCTACCAATGCGAGATCTGACTGGCGCAATGCGAGATCTAACTCTTGAGCTTTGCCATCTGGTAAAAGTAGCAATTAAAATTGCAAATGCAATAAGTTTCGTGTAAGTGAGTTTCTTAAATGCGCATTTTTCCTGCAATGCTACTTGGGCGTCAAATATCAGTGTAATAAATAGCAGACAACAAAAGTAAGCATGGTATAGCTCTAAAATTAGTTTTGTGACAAATATTATGTTCATACAGGAGAACACTGAACCAAATGATATCCCTTGAATCACCTTCTTAGGATAAGGATTAATTATTCTAAGATATTCAAAGAAATAGATTATATAGTAGTAACTTCCTACAGGTTACTGCAGCAGAGTATGGCATTGATTGGCATGGCCCACTACCAGATGGTAACTGAAATGAAGACAGTCAGAGGGAGATTGCTGTTCCTCAAGTTAACCTGCCTATGAATGCAGAAATTTTCCAAGCCATCAATCCACTAGCTAACAGTCAAACATTTGGACTTGATATCAACATGCAACTAGTGCAGTCTATCATTGATTCCTTTGCAGCATAGTTTTTGCACAGAAATAATAGTAAATTACAGCTTAAAGTTGACTAACCCAATACGCATAGATTCCTCTACCTTATCAAAGACTACCAAGTCACTGCAAACAATAACATTTGGCTACAGTGTATCACTTTGCTAAGTAACCCATCAAAATACCACTAAGCACTACACGATATTTTTCAGTAATTCCATATCATTTGAAGCAAAAATTGGAGTTGAATTCACCCTGAATCAATCCTTAGTAGAACTAAGTGTAAACTGGCATTGAAGATTTATTTGGATCAAATGTTTTTGCCATTTTTTGCTCGTGGCCCATGGCCGAAAACGTCCAAAACCTCATTTTCAAGGACCAATCAGACGATAAACAAGCCCTTAACAAGCAAAGAAAACGACAGAAACCGGTAGAGATTTTGTCACCATTGTTGTTGCTATTGCTTTTCGGCCAGAAATTCTTTTGTTCCACATTTATGAAGGTATGTAAAATTTAGCAAAGTCTTTAGGGATTTCTTTTTCTGCTTCGCACGTCTTTCATCTGATTGGTGCGTGAAAATGAGGCTTTGGAGGTTTTTGGCCATGGGTTGCACAGGGCATGAAAAAACATTTGCCTTCCTGCGATCGGGCTGCGATCAGACAATTCATGACAAATAAATTTAAAGAAAGTGTGTGGTCGCTGAATTTGGCAATCCATGAAAGAAATAAGATTGATTTATAAAAGACACGAGAGAAAATCAATTGATCAAGTCCTCCACTTATCTCATATTTGTTGGACACAACATTCATAAAAATTGTACATGACATACAATCTATGTCAGGTAACTTGCTCGATTTTATAAGTTATTTTCATGATGAGATAATATATAGACCATAAAATATAGACCATAATACATGGAAAAATATTATACAAAATTTCCTGCAGAACAGAATGAACTGAAATTCTTTTGTGCGACAGCCTCGTCGCATGGTCGGGTGGGTCTTCATCAGGGAGCGCCGAGTTTTCATGGCCTAGGCTATGCACAAAAATCGACAAAAAACATTTGATCTTGGCATAGTATTTTGCATTGGGCTACCCAGTATAACATAACATCAACAGAACATAACATACAAGTTTCTGAAAGGAGCTATTAATAAGTGTTCATCCGGAACCAAACCCTTGGCAGCCATGCTTGAGGGCCGCATCAAAAACCTGAAAGAATTTTGCTCTTGATGAAATTACGGTTGGCAAGCGGATTATTGACAAACACGATGCTGCTTCAGGCATGTTGGCTTCTTCGTTGTCTTCCGGAAGGTATGTAATTGTTATCTTGTGTGGGAGTCCACGGGGAGGTACTGATTTGTAGCCAGTTACAAACTGAAGTAAATTTGCCAACTTATCTTCATCTGCTTCATCAATATACTCCATAAACCACGTATGTCTTTGCTTTTTACCAAACTCTGCTGGGGGATGGGCAAAAATGAAAGACTTTAACTTTTCACTTGAAAGCCTTTTGTTTTCTGTATAGCACAGTAGACCATAGCACAACTCAGGGTTACTGCGCATCAGTGGCAAGAAGCCTAATAAGGCAAGACCTTCTCCGATCTTGTCGATTTCAAACTTTCTGGAAAGAAGGATCTCATTTTCAATCAAATGCTGAAGAAGAAGAGGTACATCATTCTTTGCGATTACTTTGTTTATTGGCCAATGTGATGCAGATATCAGGGACCAGTAGGCCTCGTTGAGAGGATCTTTCTCCAGCACATCATCCACTGACTCACATGTTTCCAGCTTCTGGATGAAGTCTATCAAGTTTTCAGTTGCTAAAGGGAAAAAGGAAGAAGATGGCAGGTGGGCCAAAAAGTAACCCCAAAAAATTGCAGAAAATTTGGAGAAATAAACTTACAGCTCACCCAAAATACTTTTTGGGAAACATTGTATAAGAAATAACACACATGGAGTTTTTCTCTTTGTTTGCTGAATGCTTCTTGCAATCGCTGTATATTTGGTGATATAAATATGTGCAGTATAAAGTTTCATATAGCTAGCATTTTGCTGTATTCTGCATTGCTGTTTGTCAGAAGAAGAGAGGTTAGAAAGTATTCTCTGTAAGTATTGAAATGAAAGGAACCTTGACAAGGAGAAAAACCAACCATTGAAAACTTATCTGACCCAAGTTGGGAAACACTAATTTGGTGAAGTTGCATATTATATTTTATAACACTGAGCAACAAACCACAGACAAATGGACGTTTGCAGAACTTTAGAGAAATAGATTGAAATACCATGAAATACTGCAATTCAAAACCTCATGATGTGCTGTTTGTTGTAGTAGGCAACATTGCATTTTGTTTTTCTAAATAAACAGAGGATTAAGGTTGCAGTAAGTATTAGACTAATGGTTAGATAATAAGCAATTTGGTGTGCATTTATATATTTTACCTGCATTTTCTGGGATATCTCTTTTCTCCAAATGGATCGCTATAAGGTCTTGGTCTGCTGATGAGCATAGATAAATTTTGTTTCGCACTATTCTGTCGTTTTGTTTACATAACAAATCCAGCCAATCACGTCGCTCCAAATTTTTCGTGTGTTTTTACTTCCTCTTGGTGGTCGTCAGAAGCTGTGGGGAAAACCCGGGAAAACCACTTGCGGATATTTTGTCCGCGACGAACATATACTTTCGTTCAAATAAAACGTATTTTGACATGACTTTAGCATATACCTTTTCGAAATAACTACCTAAGCGCTAAGCCCTGGTGTCCGTAGTTTTCTCGCGATGGCTATGGCAATCCCATGCTTTCTCTCCCCATTCAAGAAGGGACGGAGATGCCTAGGCCAATTCGAAAATTTTTCGACAAGGCTCACAAAAACTGAAAAATACTCTTTGGAAATCGCATTTCTGTAAACACTAGTGTTATTTATAGTGCAAAGTAAATTATTCTCACCCTTTTGAAATATTTCAACCAGTTTTGAGCCTCTGCCCGGCTGCCCCCTCCCCCCTGAACAACTTGTTGTTGCTGGGTAATGTCCCGTACTCAGGTTGGTAGCACAACATCTGTTTGAAAGCAATTTTACATACATCTTTTTTATAAGAAATTGCCAATAAGAAACTTAACTCTCAGATCACCAAAAATGAAGAAAGTATGGGAAAATATAACTTAAGAAACTATTTGTTTTGATGAGATACTTCTAATCTATGTCCCTGTATCATGTTACTCAGAAGGTAATTGAGTGATGTCTAGACATGGGAAAGGCTTCTTATAAACATTGTTTTGCAATTTTCAAGTGGGTACAGGTAGTGAACATGAAGATTGTTATGAAGCCTTTGAAGCACTAAGAAAGGAACTCTAAGTAGTCCAAATCCGCAGATGATTTTGAGAAACTTTCAGTGCTGGCCCAAATTCTTAGTTTCTTGTGAAAGAAAATATATGTACGACCAAAAACTGAAAAGTCTCAACTTCAAATTGGTCTCTGATTCTAGCAGAGTCTCTATATCTCTCATATAATCGTAATGATATTTTCTTCCAATGAAAAATGTGTGCACACCAGATTTTTGTAAAACACTTTTGACAAGGTTTTAAAGGAATCCTTGCGGTGGGAATGGGAATGATTTGAGGAGCGCTTTGGCCAAACAAGCACAGTGCAAACCATCTCACAATTCTTAGTTTTTAAAATTGAGGCTTACCATAATGGATCAGGTTGGGAACATGGGGATAAATATCCAAGGGGAAGAACCTCATTCTTGACAACAATCTCAGAACCAAATAAATTTGGCAGCTTCCATTTTGTTGTTTTTTGTTGTTTTGATTGTTTTCTTTTATTCTTGATACCTGCTCAGCTTGCCCAGGGTTTGCAATTAAGCATCCAAACTTTTTTGTGACAAATTCTGCTGCTCTCAATTCAAGGCTTGTCTCTTCTTTTTGCTGTATGCATATTTCTTGCTCGGGACAAAGGTGGTATGAAAATCATGCAGTTCATGTTTCCTGGCATCAATCTCTCTTGCAGCCAAAGTGATTTTCTTTGAATCATCTGTTTCTTTAGTGCGTGCTCTTAGAAGTGAATGAAAATTTTGTACTGGATATTCATCGAAGGCAGATAGAGAAGAAGAGATAGCTGTCATAATTGGGTGGTCAGAGGCTTTCCAGTACTCAATGTTTGAAAGACCAATCAATGGGGCCTTCTGTATGGTAATTAGTAAAAGTTTGAATTATGGCGGGAAGTAAAAACAGTTGATCACAACCTTCTCTTGGAGACCCACTGGATTTTTACGGACGATCGTCGTGTTTGATTTCTTCGGAGTATACTTTATCACAAGATTTAGAAAATGCCACTTCTAATGGTCTCTCAACAGCCTGTGAAACTGGCTGGGCTTTGATGTAAAGGCCTGTTTCGCATGGGGCCTCTCACAAAGTCGCTCTGTTTCACGGGATTTCAGGTAAGTGAAGAGGAGAGATCCCCTTACCTTGTCCCCGGGGAAATTGGTGGCCAATGAGTGACGACCAGTGGGGTTTCTTTTGTTTTGAGGAGCGCTTTGGCGCGAAATTTGTGAGTTTTGGCGCGAAACCAGGTTCTCCCCCTCGCTCCCTCAACCTCTTTGCTGCTCCTTCTTGTCAATGTAGCACTCCTTCTTGATGAGGTTGGTTTAAAAATTGTAGCATTTTAAGCTGAGTCTTGTTATGATATGCTGATTTGAGATGGGGAGATTTGAAAAGAGATGCAGTAACCCACTTCATAAAGTTTGGTGGCCTGAAATCATTGTAGATCAACTGAAAATCCCGAAGTATCGGTACATGAAGAGAATGAAGGAACTCGCAGAGTCATAATAATAATAATGCACAATTTATATAGCGCCACAATACAAAATGATACTCGGTTGCGCTTTACAGTTTAAGTCCTATTTACAATATAAAAATCTGAATTAAGAATAAGTATGAAAAAATAAGATAAAAAGCATGTTAAAATTTACAATTTTCGATGACGGATGTTTATTTCTACATATATACTCAACCCTTGTCCAAAATTAATTATACGCTATTTCAAAATAGTGTGTTTTCAGGAGAATCTTGAAGGCTTTTATGCAATTTGTGTTTTTTATTTTGTCCGGTAAAGAGTTCCATACTGCAGGAGCAGCATATGTAAAAGCTCTGGTGCCAAGTGTTTTAGTTCTGGTCATTGGTAGCTTCAGTCTATTTTTCTTATTTGATCTCAGTGCTCTGCAGCTTTCCTGAAATGGTTATGAAAGCCACAAGTTCCGCCACGTTTGCACCAAATGTTTGGAACATGTTGAAAGCAAACTTCATGGAAAAGTATCTCAGTCAGTGGAAGCATCTCCTTCTGAAACTCCTATGGAGGTGGAGGTATGAATTTACAGAAATAATGTCTCTCCTCCTAATCCTCCAACAACGGTGTTCACACGTCCAGAAATGTTCGTCTGATTCTAATGAGGAATGCTCTAATTTGTTTCAATCTTGTTGTAGGCACTGTCATTGCTGCATGCTAAGAACAAATCATGATTTATCAATATCTAAGGAAATGAATCAAATACATGACCAATAAAATAGCAACAATGATTCTTTAAATTTATTTTTTTTTTAAAGAGAGGGTGGACAACTCGTACATTTTTCAAACTGGAGAGGACATGTCCTCCAAGATCCCCCCCCCTGGTGCAGCTTCTGCGAGCTGCTAGCCCCAGTTATTCATTACAAATGATAAGTTAGTCATAAACATTGAATGTTGAATGATAGCCCATCAAAAATTAGATCAATTAAGGATAGGCTATGGCCACTCTGCTGAATTTACTTTTGTTTCAACTATTGGATGTGTTGACATGGCACTTTTTAGAAGATCTGCATTTCATATTCCTTGTAGGAAGTTGAAAATGATCAAATGGAAGCCTCTTCTGAAGAAGGTAATGAAGAGGGCATTGCTCCATCACAGTCAACAGTTTTTCCTGAAAGAACATTAACATTAAGCTCACCAAGCCAAAAGCTTTGGCTAAGTTCTCAAGAAACACATGCGGCAGACTTTGATTCAGAAAGACAAGATCCAGGACCTGGATTTTCAAATATGAGTGAGAATGAGATTTTTTACTTCCCAGAAATTGATGCAGAAGTTTTGCTTGAAGGAGAAAATGTAATTTTGTCCAAAGATATATTTGATAAGTTGATAACAAATATATCATCACATTGTGACTTAAAGGAAGAAGTTTCATGCCTGCGAGCACATTGCTTTGAGAAATTTGGAAAAAGAGGGGATCCAGTATCTGATCCTGCTCAGTTTAAGGAACTTTGCAAAAATGCAGGAAAAAATAATATCTTCAATGCATTGTTGAAGGCAGTCGGACAACAGAAGAAATCTGAATGAACTGAGGGCTATGTCAATGATTTACACTTTGATCTATGGCCAATCACAACAGGCCAACTGGTTTCAGGTGGCTACAACCAGAGCACTTAAGAGTCTTGGAGTTTCAGATAGGGGCGTGGAGGCTCTGCGAAACATGGGACTGGCAGCACACCCAGTAACAGTTTCGGCTGTGGCTAAGGAAATAGCAGTGGACCACCTAGGCAGTGTAAAGAAAGTTTTTGACGATGCTGTTCAAGAAAAAAACTTAATTGCAATCTTCATTGATGATTATCATAACATTCACACACATCACAGACCATCCACTTCCAAGCAGACACAAGTTATACATATGGCTACTCTCCTTATTAAAGTCTTCCCCACAGTTGCTGCAATTGATCATGAAGGATTGACAGTCAATGATCCTAATCCAGTAAATACCAACTTGATTGAAAAATTGCTTACCAACAAAATGAGTCTCCTTTCAAAGACGTATGTAGACACCATGCCAGACTGGCTGCAAACAAAATTCTATGACCTTGAATCAGAGCGTCACCGTTTATTGATTCACGACTATCAGCAACTTGAGGCCAGAGAATTGCGATCAATGAAGAACTGCAAGTTAGTTGACTGTGTAGAACTGCCCCTGAAGTCCTATGATAATTTTCTTGAAGCACTAAAGACCATCATGGAAAATGGACTTTCTACTTACTTGGAACATTTTGTTGTGCCATTTATTGGTGACTGGCCAGCTCAGTTCTATGTTCCGCAAATGGTCTACAGGGAGCAGGCTTTAAGTAATCTTGTCCCATTCATTGGCCCTCTTCACATCTCTCTGAATGCTCGAGAAATTATCTTGATGAAATTCCACAAGATTTTCTCAGATCTTTATGCATTTTTATTCAGTGGGGCAAAAGCTTTAGCCATGAAACCAAAGCCATGACGTGTATCTTTTTTGCTTGAAGTTATGTATGGAGGATGGACTGTTGTCAGAGATCAAATATTGGGTGTCTTTGCAAATTCAAAGGATGTTGAATTCCTTACTTTGGTAAACCTTCTGGATACATACATCCCTTTGAGCTTAAGTATCTATTCTGTAATCTTTAAAAATAACATGTCAGACCTGTACTATGATTCACTTCTTCGCTGCTGGATCATGTTTGCTGTATTTCGACGTAGACATTATGACAAGGCCCCATTGATTGGTCTTTCAAACATTGAGTACTGGAAAGCCTCTGACCACCCAATTATGACAGCTATCTCTTCTTCTCTATCTGCCTTCGATGAATATCCAGTACAAAATTTTCATTCACTTCTAAGAGCACGCACTAAAGAAACAGATGATTCAAAGAAAATCACTTTGGCTGCAAGAGAGATTGATGCCAGGAAACATGAACTGCATGATTTTCATACCACCTTTGTCCCGAGCAAGAAATATGCATACAGCAAAAAGAAGAGACAAGCCTTGAAATTGAGAGCAGCAGAATTTGTCACAAAAAAGTTTGGATGCTTAATTGCAAACCCTGGGCAAGCTGAGCAGGTATCAAGAATAAAAGAAAACAATCAAAACAACAAAAAACAACAAAATGGAAGCTGCCAAATTTATTTGGTTCTGAGATTGTTGTCAAGAATGAGGTTCTTCCCCTTGGATATTTATCCCCATGTTCCCAACCTGATCCATTATGGTAAGCCTCAATTTTAAAAACTAAGAATTGTGAGATGGTTTGCACTGTGCTTGTTTGGCCAAAGCGCTCCTCAAATCATTCCCATTCCCACCGCAAGGATTCCTTTAAAACCTTGTCAAAAGTGTTTTACAAAAATCTGGTGTGCACACATTTTTCATTGGAAGAAAATATCATTACGATTATATGAGAGATATAGAGACTCTGCTAGAATCAGAGACCAATTTGAAGTTGAGACTTTTCAGTTTTTGGTCGTACATATATTTTCTTTTACAAGAAACTAAGAATTTGGGCCAGCACTGAAAGTTTCTCAAAATCATCTGCGGATTTGGACTACTTAGAGTTCCTTTCTTAGTGCTTCAAAGGCTTCATAACAATCTTCATGTTCACTACCTGTACCCACTTGAAAATTGCAAAACAATGTTTATAAGAAGCCTTTCCCATGTCTAGACATCACTCAATTACCTTCTGAGTAACATGATACAGGGACATAGATTAGAAGTATCTCATCAAAACAAATAGTTTCTTAAGTTATATTTTCCCATACTTTCTTCATTTTTGGTGATCTGAGAGTTAAGTTTCTTATTGGCAATTTCTTATAAAAAAGATGTATGTAAAATTGCTTTCAAACAGATGTTGTGCTACCAACCTGAGTACGGGACATTACCCAGCAACAACAAGTTGTTCAGGGGGGAGGGGGCAGCCGGGCAGAGGCTCAAAACTGGTTGAAATATTTCAAAAGGGTGAGAATAATTTACTTTGCACTATAAATAACACTAGTGTTTACAGAAATGCGATTTCCAAAGGGTATTTTTCAGTTTTTGTGAGCCTTGTCGAAAAATTTTCGAATGGGCCTAGGCATCTCCGTTCCTTCTTGAATGGGGAGAGAAAGCATGGGTTTGCCATAGCCATCGCGAGAAAACTACGGACACCAGGGCTTAGCGCTCAGGTAGTTATTTCGAAAAGGTATCTGCTAAAGTCATGTCAAAATATCTTTTATTTTTACGAAAGTATATGTTCGTCGCGGACAAAATATCCGCAAGTGGTTTTCCCGGGTTTTCCCCACAGCTTCTGACGACCACCAAGAGGAAGTAAACACACACGAAAAATTTGGAGCGACGTGATTGGCTGGATTTGTTATGTAAACAAAACGACAGAATAGTGCGAAACAAAATTTATCTATGCTCTGCTGATGTCAAGTAGTAATACACTGCAGGTGAGAGGGCATGGAAACTTGGTCCAGACTGCAACAATGAGTGGGCAATAGCCAATCCAGCTAGTTTAAAAAGCAGCCCTTTACTGCTATCTCTCACCGGTTCCAATGCATATTCATTACCCTCAAACAACCTTGATTGAATCTCCCCAAACACAAGCTCAAAGAATTCTGCCTTTAATGCACCAGCATCTAACCCTGGTTCACCTTGAAAAGTGACACATACACTCTTGAGAAGCCTTTCAGGATCACTTAAGCTCTTCTTATAAAAAGAGAGTGCACCACTCCAAACTTCTTCTCTCTCTACTGTCAACGAAATTTCATCATGTTTTTTCAGATTATGTGCAAATTTGTCTAGTAGACTTTCTATGTTGTTGGGCTGTATTTCTTCATCACATTTTTGATCTTCATCACCTTTTCTTCGGCTGCTACTTGCATCAGTTTCATTACACAAACTGCCTGCTGCTTCTTGCAGTGTAGCAGATGTAGTTATGGCTGTATTGATTTTGGCAATGGTAGCATCAGGGAACAATTTTTGCAGCTCTTGTGCCCAATCATCTTTTAGTGTAAGATCAATGCATCCAGAGCCCTCATCAAAATTAACTGTTGGCCAGTCAGAATCATCATCATCTTGCATCTCTGAAATGGTAGCAATTCTGCTACTACATCCACCTCCATATACATCTATATGCTTCCTCATATCCTGTATTGGCACTTTTTCATAACAATTTACACACTCTGTTGTGACCTGCATCTCTGTTGTAGAAGATGTGACCATCTCAGTACTAAGATCACTCTGAATAGGTATGAAATATATGGTTGCAGTTGTTGACACAATGTCTCTGAGATATGGAACATTGTATCCTGATTGCCTCACTGGGATCACTACAAGAGGGCGATTTGCTCCTCCCCTATCTGCACGGAGTAATTCAAATGCTCCTCTTTGGCTTGCTAACTTTGGAAAATTCTTCTCCAAAGTTTCTTTGACATGGTCAAAGCTGCCATTTTTGTCAAACACAATTCTCTTTTTACCTAATCCAGCACTGGTCAATGTACTTGATTCAAGCATTGAAGGTGTTTTTCTAGTTGAAGACTTGGACATGACACAGAAATCATGGGTCCATGTGTCCTTTACAACAATGGGTATAACAGTCTTTGCCCTTTTCCTTGGTCTTTGACCTGGCTTCATAGGCTGTCTGTTGTTGTATGGCATAAAAGCAGCTCTACAATGAAAGATAGTTTCAGTTTCAGTTTCATGCAATTTTGAAATTCCACTACATACAATGCAAAATAACGAATAAGTAACAAGATAATTACATAAAACATGTGGAACTGACGAACTAATACGAGGCAGATATGTACTACAGAAGACAGTAAACTTTGGTAGCTAGGCTTATCAAGGAGAAAGCACCCCACTACGTAAAAAGTGATTGGCAAATTCTTTCAATATATATTTTTTCAATGGGTAAATACTTTAAAAAGATTTAACCCATCTAACTATGGACGGAGACTGAATAGGGACCTTTTTATGATCTGTAATTGTTTTCAAAGGAAAAAGTCTTAGTTTAGGACAAAAACTAAGCTGGAAAGGGGGAACTTTTCATCTCCAAGGGAAATGTTATTCCAGCATTTTGCTCCAATGTACTGTGACAAACTGGCATGAGACCACATTGAAGGATTTTACTCTGATTTGGAAAAATATCATAATTCATTGGTTGCTTGCCATGTATGATATGGATGAACAGATTCAATTACCAAATTCAAAGAAAGAATGAAAATAAGCGGGGGAATTCACAATCATCAACAAAACATAACGATTCCAGCTGAAGAAGATCACGTAGCCTTAAAATCATCAAGTCAGAGAATACTTAAGAGGAAGGAGAATCAAACTTTTGAAATAAAATTGCCTTTTGCATCCTCTGTTGTAACAAAACACAAGATAAGTCTCATAGGAATAATATTCCCTGGCACACAGTAAGTCTCATAGGAAAGACTCCAAACTAAAATACCATACTTTAGGAAAGGTGAAAATAAAGAATTATAACGACAAATCAAAACGTTAATGGGTAAGATGTTTAACTTTGAAAAAATTGCACAAATTCTAGCCACTTTTTTAAAGGTTCTGTCAAGTGTTTTCCTTCTGAGATCTTCATCCAAAAGAACACCAAGAAACATGATATAACTGGTCTTTTTGATTGGAAGGTTACCAATTTTGTTACAGGGCAAGCATGCTGAGGTGACTTAAAAAAATAAGGCCAGTTTTATCTACAAATATTCAGTGCAAAGTTTATTTACATGAGCACAAGTCCATGCGAGCAAGTTCAAAGGCTAAACTGTTGTAAGATCTCAGCCTGGCTGCCATATTAAACAGTGAGACATTAAGAAGCAAACAATCTGAGAGAAATGGGGGGGGGGATTTTGACGTAATTTTTCAATGTAAAGGTATACCTAACTAATTTCATGTCTTTTTTCTTTGACAATTTTTGGCAACTTTTGAGATTTGGGGGGACAAGTCCCTCCCCCTGTGTCACCGCCACCACTGTTTCAGGTGACTGAAATGCACAGATGAAAGTTATAGAATAGAGATTTTCCGATCGGGCAGTTTTCGCCCTTAATATGATTAAAACTCACGTGAAAAGAAACTGTTAAATAAAGTGCATACCTGAAGTTAGCTTGAGCTCTGGAAATGATGTCGCTTGGAGCTCTAGGAAAACCTAGACTGGTGTTGTTGTTGGTGGATGATGATGGCCTAACTTGTATTCCAACGCCATTTGCAGTAATGCCATCACACCCGTTGCCGGCTGGAGCAACTGCCCCTTGCACATAATTTTGAGACTCAACGTTTGCTTCCCTGTTTTGAATATTTCCAATTTGCTCAAAGGCATTCCGCAAAATTCCTCGAATCTCATCTGCGTCCACTCGGTTATCCATGACAGCTCTGCTGAATATTGACATTGGTTGCGAACACGTGCGTTGCAAAGCAGAGGAAGAAGTGCACAGCCTCGATTTGGAATCCATAGAATGACCTCCTTCTGATCATCACTCGACGACTCGCCTCCTCGCCTCGACGACTCGACAACTCGACTCGATGACTCGACAAGACGACACGATGGCTTGGCAAAGTGGCATTGTAACTCAACCGAAACAACGACTCGACAAGTTGACACATTGACACGACGACTCGACGCAAGGCCGCTACGAATTGACACTGAGACCAGACGATTTGAAATACCGACTCGATGAGTCAACATTATGACTCAAAGACTCGAACGGTTGATACGATGACTCGACTAGTCAACATGATGACTCGACAGACCAGTCGATGGACCGAAAATTTTGTCCAGCAATTCACTTCATACTGGAGCATGACTGGTTTAAATCATACTTGGATAATCGTAAACAATTTTGCAGGATAAATGGCTCTTCTTCTGATGTGAAGGGAATAAATTGTGGAGTTCCTCAAGGCTCTTGTCTTGGTCCACTGTTGTTCCTGATATACTTCAATGACCTGCCCTTTTCCCTGCTAAAGGCTCATGTAAGCATGTATGCTGATAATACGACCATCTCGCTCTCTTCAAAAAGCATTGGTGACCTGCAAAATGACTTAAATTGAGATCTTCTGAAGCTACAGGATTGGCTGCATGCAAACAAACTTTCTTTGAACGTTGTGAAAACGCAGTCGGTTATCGTAGGCTCTGGACCAAACATTCGTAAGATAGAAAGCCAGCCTGATGCTCAACCATCTTTTTCAATAGGTGATCAGGAAATTGAAATGATTGCCAATGCAAAATACTTAGGTGTTCAAGTAGATAGTCAACTTAACTGGGACAAACATGTCGATACTATCAAGACCAAGGCTAATCGAGCCCTTGGACTTATTAAGTATTCTAGAAAATTTCTTCCATCTGATGTGCTCAACAAAATGTACAGAGGGATTGTCGAGCCCCAGTTAAGTTACTGTTGCTCTGTTTGGGGCTGCTGTAGTAATTCAAAATTAACATCTTGCAAAAAATTCAAAATAGAGCTGCAAGAATCGTAACAAATAGCCCTTACGATGCTTCTGCTGCTCCACTAATTCAGAATCTTGGCTGGCCGACTATCAGTGATCGCACAAGAAAAGAGACCGCCACTCTAGTTTATAAGTCTTTGAATTCGCTTGCCCCAGCCTACATGACAAAACTATTTACAAAATATTCAGATGATAGAGAAAGGACTTTGCGTTCGACAGAAACTGATCTTAGGTTACCGCTACTAAAAACTGCTAATGGCCAAAAGGCTTTTTCGTATCGCGGAGCAAACTTTGGAACAGTTTACAAAGAGAAGCAAAATTGGCACCCTCCCTAAAAACTTTCAAGGAACAAGTATAGAGGGCGGTGCAATATTAACTTCTATTTCATTTCTGTTATATTTTATTGTAAATTAGGTATTATTGTGTATTATATTGTAAGTTAGGTAAATAAATTACCTTTGTCCTTAGTTTAGCCTCTTTTCCTTTAGTTTTTTATTTTAAACTGGTCAGTTTGAAAAACATGTATACATTATATGAAACTTATACCAGTATAAATATTTTAGAATGAAAATGAAATGAAATGAAAATGGTCCCGCCTACAGACGGCTCTTAATCACACCCATTGGGAAGTTACCCAGAGTCAACCAACTTGATTAGCTCTGTTAATAAAATGGTGGACAACATAAATCTCCTCAATCGTCTGCTGCAAGAGAAAATGTCCAAATCATATGATTTATTGGCCAAAAATCTTTCACTAAAGTTGCAAAACAGAGAATTAGAAATAGCAATAGACCTTTTAGCTATTCTCAAAAAGGGCCTGGATCGAGCGTTATTTTTATACAAATTTATACAAAATTGCCGCGGAGCCGCGCGCTCTTCCTCTATGCTTTGATTATTGGCCGCGAGCGGGAGGATGCTTTGCAGTGGGGGCAGAGATTTTGATGTTTTCCGTGTGTTTTCCTAACTTTTAATGCAGCGTTTCCAACAAAAAGTGGTAAGATACCCTTTCCAAATGTTTTACCTTAGTTTTCTGCAGTTTGAAACACATTTAATGTGCTAAAAGCTTGATCAGTGCAGTTTTAGGAGTTAGGCCCAGCTGCGAGGGAAGGTGAATTTACATGCCGAGAGCATCGGAAACCCTTGCAAATACTGCAGATTTTACCTTGTCAATGTAATTTTTTCATGCATTCGTGGATGAATTGTATTATGTGGAAGTTTTTACGATCTAGGTGCTTTCCCAAGCCGTCTATTCGCTCTATTTCCCACCCTTCGACCTGCTTTCTCTGGCATTTTGGTTAGGCCCATTATTTTGTTGCTGCCTTTTTTGGCTTCATCAAAATCGAACAGGGTGCTGCAGTAAAGGCACACTCAAATCAATCGAATAGGGGTATTACGACAAAACACTCGAAGTCCTATGGTAACCAAAACAATTTCACTTAACTCTCGTCTCGAAATTTTGTTCAATGCTATCACAACATCTATCATCTGCTCTCATATAAATGTCAACAAAAGAGAATTTTTTCAAACTCCAAATTAAAAATATTGCTGTCAAGTTTTCCGGATCATTCACAAGTTCAAGTATTTGCTGTTCATTCAAGTTTTTTTGTTTACATTATATTCTGGATGTTCTGCAAGTGTTTTGAAATTTATCGAGTTGCTGATTACTCAATACCTTTCACAAGTACATTGTTCTTCATTCAAGTTTTTATGTTTTATTCTATTTGGGACGTTCTGCAAGAGTTTTGAAATTGATCAAGTTGCTGATCATTCAATACCATTCACAAGTACATTGTTCTTCATTCAAGTTTTATTTTGTTCCATTTGGGACGTTCTGCAAGAGTTTTGAAATCTATCACGTTGCTGATTTGTCTTGATTACCATGGGAAAGTGTGTAGTTGAAATTTGTGAAAGTTACAGTTGGAAAGTGATCATGACCCCATGAAACAACTAGACGAATGAATGGAAAATGTCTTGTGATAATAAACTATTGAATATAGATGGCATTGAAGTTCCTCATCCAGATTGTTTGTTAGGTGGTTGGGTTGATAATGTGACAAAGTGGCCAAGTACGCAGTCGTCAGATGTAATTTATTATCTGTTGGAAACTCCAAGTGATTTTGACGGCAAGGCTCTGAAGGCATATAAGTCTACAAAAGCTTTCTCCTATTATAAAGACGGTTGGGTCAAGACCTGCCTTTATCATGACATTTCAGAAAGAAGCAAATTTTGCTACATCAGGGCAAATGTTCTGCCATCATTTAAATTGAATGAAAAGCACCATAAGACATTGGTGTTACTTGAAAAAGAAATTGGATCTATTTGTAGTGCTGGTTGCACATGCATGGCTGGTCTAGGGCAATGTTGTAATCATGTAGCTGCGTTGTTGTTTAAGATTGAAGATGCCATTAAGCTTGGATATAATTCATTGACATGTACTTCAATGCCTTGCACATGGAATAAAGGTTGTTCAAAACCTGTTGAAAATGCTCCACTATGTGACATAAAAAATTTGTTTAAGAAAGATGTGAGAGGAAGGGATAAGAAAAGATTTTTAGGAAAAATTGACTTTGAACCATTGAATTCAAAGAGAAAAAGAGAGGAACCCAAGGACCTGATTTCAAGTGTAATGAAAGACATCTGTCAAGTCAATCAAAATGCACCAATAATTACATCATTTTCAAAAGCATCTCTAATGGACTTTGGCTTTGAAGTACCGACAGAAACCAATACCCCACCAACCCTACTTGATATGGCAAAACAATTCATCTCTTGCAATTCAGAGGAGCTGGCAATTGAAAACATCTTACCAGAATTTATGGAATCTTTGAAATATACAAAGTATCAAATTGGGGTGATAGAAAAAATAACAAGAGATCAGGCTCACAATTCATACTGGAAGGATTACAGGTGTGGCATGCTAACTGCATCCAAATGTAAACTATATTCTGACAAAATTGAAGCGATCAAAGTGAAAAAGAATAAAACCGATTGCAGTTATCTTATCAAACAGTGCATGTCAGTCACAGACAACTTAGAGTACATACCAGCAGTAAAGTGGGGTATTGATCATGAGGATCAGGCTATCAAGCAGTATATTCAGAGTGAGCAAGCCAAACATAAAAACATCACTGTCACAAAATCAGGGCTGCATATTAGCCAGGAACATGCTTTCCTTGGTGCATCACCAGATGGCATAGTGCAGTGTGATTGCTGCCCCTTCCGCGTTCTGGAATGCAAATGTCCTTACTCAATAAGGGACAGGGATCCTCATGAAAGCCTGAATGCTAGGGATATAAAGTTCCTTGAGTTAAAAGATGGCATTCCTTGTTTGAATAGGAAGCACTTATACTACGCACAGGTTCAAATGCAGATGGCAATAACAAAGTCAAAGGTTTGTGACTTTGTGGTTTGGACAAGTAAGAATATTCTAATTCTTAAAGTAGCTTTTGACCAATCCTTTTGGGAGAAGTTGCTCTTCAACTTGATCACATTCTTTTCTGAGCATATTTCAGGATCATTATTAAAAACATTGTAGAATCAGACTAAGAAATTAAATTATAATTACAGTACAGGCCTTCAAATTAACATGGCAGGCCTTCCTATGAAGTTTCAATTCTTCACATTCAATAAGAGTATTCTCAAGTCATGCGAAATTGGACGTAAATTTTTGTAAACAAGGACTCTAAACAATTGTTATTACAAAAAGCAATGTTAATAATGTGTACATAGCCTGTGCTTGTACATTATTATATATAACAGGGAGTAGAAAGCACATTTTTGGCAGTCTTGGTATTGAAAGATGAATCACTGACCTTGTCAAACAATTCTAAATATATCCTTAAAGGGTCCTGGTCAACACTGATGCTGTGCAGGCATACCTGGCATTTCTTAATCTCCTTCTGTGGGTGTTTCTGATGTTCAGAAATGAATATGGCTACACAGTGTCAAGATACAGTACAAAGAATTTTTGATGAATGGGTGAATAAAACCCAATATTGTTTTTTCAATGGTCCTGTGTAGTATACTGTATGCATGTAGAAGAATAGGTATACCCCTTTGCCAACTAGCCATTGCACAAGAGACTGATATTATATTGCAGGATCATAACTATTGACAGTGTAGGCAAAGACTGCAATGTATCAGTGATGAACAGGTGCCTTCAAGCAAGCTGAGAATTAACTATCATACACAGTATGATACTTTCAAGCAACCAAACGATTTTGCTGAAAAGTCAGAAATACTGTAATTCAAATCATGATTTCGCTGAGGAGTTTTGGCAAAGTTTCTGTACAAGGTTGTTGCCTTAAGAATGCACAAGTTGCTACTGTATTTAATAGTGCAGTTAAACATTTGCATTACTTTGTACTGCAGGCATGTATAGTATAATCAATCCAGTTCAAGACATGCCTTGGCTGTTAGAAAAACTAAAATGATAATGATCTTGAGGTATTGAGGGATCAGAGAAGCTATGTTATTTGTGCAACACAAAAATTTGTCCACTTCTGCTCTCCACATATTTTATAAGACCATCTAAAAAGGGTTTGAATACAAAGTCAAATATATACTGATCTCCACCTTATGCAGGAAAAGTTGTTTCAAATCCTTTTATAACCAGCTAGGACTTCTACTTTTTACATTTCAGTAAGTCATCAGGTTTTGAAGTCCTATTTTGTTCTGACTCCAAATTGTGGAAACAGTGCCAACAATCCTTCACAGTGGCATTAAAGGTTTAACTTAAATTGCAAAGTGCACAAAGACAAACAACTATATCATCTATTTGCCTAACAAAATTTATCGGGATTGTCTCCTTCAAAATGTTATACCTTTTAAGCCGCCCAATAAAGTTCTCAACATATATTCGAACTGAGGCAATTCTTCTTGTTTTGGTTACTTCATTTGGAGACAACTGCTGTTTGCCCTTTGTTCTTGGGGGGATATTTAGCGTAGCTCCTTGTACCCTTAGCAAATCCTCAATGTCAAACCCACGGTCTGCCATGCAGTCATCCCCTGGTTCAAATTTGCTCAAAATTCCACTCTGTTCAGTTACTTTTTTGTCACTTGTCCGACCACCAAATCCCTTTGATATGAAGGAACATGCCACATTAGGTGTTATACCAATGAGGTATTTTGTGGTATTTCTACTCTTATAATTTGAGTAAGTTTCCGCCTGAGCTTTCAAAGACTTAGGGTGTTGTATCTGGACTTCAAAACAATCAATTATCACCCTAGTTCTTGGGAATTCTTTGAATTTCTCTGGTAAGTTTTGAGAAATTGTTTCTTGAGAGGG
The DNA here is from genome assembly GCA_964019985.1 of Aurelia sp. 4 Dawson et al 2005. Classification (NCBI taxonomy): domain Eukaryota; kingdom Metazoa; phylum Cnidaria; class Scyphozoa; order Semaeostomeae; family Ulmaridae; genus Aurelia; species Aurelia sp. 4 Dawson et al 2005. The sequence goes on along the minus strand of OZ026507.1, from coordinate 8,585,995 downwards.
CCAGATGATGAAATTTTCAAGTAGAGGTCTTAAGAGCTTTGTCCATGTTGTAAAGATGCTTGAGACAGTGAATGAGGAGATAGAGAAGCGGTAGGCAAGATCAACTGTCTTTAAGTTCAGTCTGCATTTAACAAGCCAAAGAAGAAACTGATCCTGTTTGTTCAAATGTTTGTCACTTCCAGATTTACCCAATAAGCCCCTCTTTTGGACTGGAGCAAATCCTCTCTTTGGGCCCCGCCAGTAGCGCAAGTTCTCGGTGTATGGCAAAATGTTCTTGAATAGAGCTTGGAAAACTTCAGGAGTAAGACCTGTGTAAAACTTGAAAATCTTAGGATCTTTTATCAATTCTGCACAAGACAGTTCCTGCTTATTCTGGTCATTTATTTTTTCTTGTTCCTTTATTGCCAAGAGATGTTCTAAGTACTTGATTCTCTCCTTTAATTCATTAATTTTTTCAACTTCATCATTTGTGGGGGGATTTGCTTCTTTGCAGTTTTCAGTATTAAAATTTTGCAGAGAATTTATGTCAGTGTTTGTATGTTCGTCTTCATCATGTCTCATTTTCTTTGCATCACTTGCCTCTGTTGTTGGAAGATGTCTTTTAGAAGGAGGGGAATCTTTTTCGAGAAATGGGTGTGGGTGCTCTCTTGATGGAAAACCATCAACAAAGTGTAGGCTGCAAACTCCCCTATTGTTGTTCCAGTCAAGGTCAAGTTTCAAATTTTCTTTCCAAATTTTACGAGTTGCCTCATCCTTTGATTGACAGTAAAAGAAGCGATACCCCATTGGTGGCAGGCATGGACAGAGCGCATTTTGTTTCTGATGAAAAGAGCAAATTTCTTTCTTCCACTTTCTTAGCAAGTTTGTGTGACTTTCACACATTTCAACTACACACTTTCCCATGGTAATCAAGACAAATCAGCAACGTGATAGATTTCAAAACTCTTGCAGAACGTCCCAAATGGAACAAAATAAAACTTGAATGAAGAACAATGTACTTGTGAATGGTATTGAATGATCAGCAACTTGATCAATTTCAAAACTCTTGCAGAACGTCCCAAATAGAATAAAACATAAAAACTTGAATGAAGAACAATGTACTTGTGAAAGGTATTGAGTAATCAGCAACTCGATAAATTTCAAAACTCTTGCAGAACGTCCAGAATATAATGTAAACAAAAAAACTTGAATGAACAGCAAATACTTGAACTTGTGAATGATCCAGAAAAGTTGACAGCAATATTTTTAATTTGGAGTTTGAAAAAATTCTCTTTTGTTGACATTTATATGAGAGCAGATGATAGATGTTGTGATAGCATTGAACAAAATTTCGAGACGAGAGTTAAGTGAAATTGTTTTGGTTACCATAGGACTTCGAGTGTTTTGTCGTAATACCCCTATTCGATTGATTTGAGTGTGCCTTTACTGCAGCACCCTGTTCGATTTTGATGAAGCCAAAAAAGGCAGCAACAAAATAATGGGCCTAACCAAAATGCCAGAGAAAGCAGGTCGAAGGGTGGGAAATAGAGCGAATAGACGGCTTGGGAAAGCACCTAGATCGTAAAAACTTCCACATAATACAATTCATCCACGAATGCATAAAAAATTACATTGACAAGGTAAAATCTGCAGTATTTGCAAGGGTTTCCGATGCTCTCGGCATGTAAATTCACCTTCCCTCGCAGCTGGGCCTAACTCCCAAAACTGCACTGATCAAGCTTTTAGCACATTAAATGTGTTTCAAACTGCAGAAAACTAAGGTAAAACATTTGGAAAGGGTATCTTACCACTTTTTGTTGGAAACGCTGCATTAAAAGTTAGGAAAACACACGGAAAACATCAAAATCTCTGCCCCACTGCAAAGCATCCTCCCGCTCGCGGCCAATAATCAAAGCATAGAGGAAGAGCGCGCGGCTCCGCGGCAATTTTGTATAAATTTGTATAAAAATAACGCTCGATCCAGGCCCTTTTTGAGAATAGCTAAAAGGTCTATTGAACGAATAGTTTCTGAAAACAATGAAATACAATCAGAAGGTTTTTAACAATAGTGAAGTAAACAATAGAGAGCAAATAGCGGTAGAAAAAAAACAATTGAAATTCGATCAGAACTCATCACTGAAGCAGAACGTCATCACAAAGAAACAGACAAAAGCCAATTGTGTAATGCTAGCGTTGCAAATAAAAAGCAGACTGAAAAGCAAAACAGACGCCATAATGCTGCTATAGGCAAACAGGACTCTCACCCAAGGAAAGGCGAAAAAGGCTGGAGAGGGAAAGCTGAAAGATGCTGAAAAACAAAACAAGATGAAAAAGGTCAAGGTCTTAATTGTAGGAGATTCACGGCTTCGACGAATAGATGATACAAAACTTTCCAATGACCACCATGATATTGAGATTAATTGCGAACCAGGCATGAACATCAACCAAGCTGTAAGCAAAGTTGGAAAAAGCGATAAAGAAATCATCATAGTCCATGCAGCAACTAATGATATGAAATCCAGCTCCCCTGAGCAGCTGTGCAAAGATGTTATCGACACACTTAATCAAATCCAAACAAACAAGCCGAATTCACGAATAGCATTTTCATCAGTGGTCAGAAGAAAAGATGACCAATCCATAAACACAAAGGTGAGAAAGTTAAATGGGTTACTTGAAAAAGAACTAGCTATAAACGGTTTTGACATTATCAATAACGGTAATATTCAGTATAGCAATTTATGGAAGGATGGGTTCCATGTAAATGAAAGGGGGATAAGAGGTAACTTGACTAGGTATATTAAGTATTTTTAGAGGTCATTCAGCTCAAATAGAAACACGGTGGCTAGTAGTAATAAGCGCTCTTGTAAGAGAAATGGTCTCAAAATGGCGTTTTTGAATATAGTCTCTCTTAGAAAACACAGAAGGGGGCTCGAAATCGTACTGAATGATAATGACATTGATATCGTTGGCCTGAGTAAAACTCGGCTAGATGGAACGGTAAGGGACTCTGACGTGAACATTAATGGTTATAATATTTACAGAATCGACCGAAATGGCAATGGCTGAGGAGTGGCATTTTATGTGAAAGAAAGCTTGCCGGAACCAACTGTTAAGATTTTTTTTTATATATCAAGCTAAAAACTTACAATACATATTACCTAGTAACACTACCTACAAGAAACTATACCCTACTACTAAGACAATACCATTTGGAGCGAAAAATAACGTCTGCCAAATGGCAACATAAAACTAAAATCACGAACAAAGCACTACACGTGACGACATTGAAAGACAAAGATAGCACATAAACTAAACGTAACTACTACAAAAAAGAAAGAACGTCTAACTAAGAGGGGAATTAATTGACCTAATCGGCCAAGGTTTTCTTCACCCTTCCCGAGTCATGTGACCAAACTCTTGGAAAATTTTTAGTATTATTCAACTGTTGTACTCATGGCACAAATTTTCATGACACGGAATGTGTTGGAGAAATCATCACATGAGACTGATCACATGAATCGAAATGTTCGTAAACAAACCCTAGCCGATTTTGTCTATGGCTTTGTGGCGCATCGCAAAAGTTAGGAGTTGAGTTATCTTAATCAAACCGACCTGTTCGGTGGATGAATTCGAGAGTCAGCTCGAGTATACTTCTATGGACGTCATCAGTAAGGTTTTTATCACCTTACAGCAAGCATTCTATTAGAACGTTGTTTGGAAGGGTGTCGATTTGGACAAATGATCGTAATAATTTCGAAACTCCAGCGAGAAAATCTCGTCGTTGCGTTTCAAATGAAGGGCAGAGCAACAAAAAGTGCTCCACATCCTCAATGCCGTCATTCGTTGGGCACATTGGATTTACAGTATCCCTAAAATTATGTAAGAATTTGTGGAGGTTTAATTTGCTTAGACCAACTCTGATTTGAGTAAGATAGGATAAACCTACTGGGTCGTAAATCCCAAAGACAGAATTTGCAGGGGGACGAATCATCGAGAGAAGCTTCTTCTTAAAGACGGCGACAGATGGTGCATGTCTCAGTTCCGGATCAAGTTCATTCCATTCAGCTATGCAGTGCGGATAAAAGCTAGATTGGAATTTTTCTGTTCTTGCCCCTATTCGCCCGATAACATCTTGGTTACGAAGAGAGTAGTTCGACCGGTGGAGATCAAAAGTGACAAGTTAGAACTGTTAAGATCAAAAGTGACAAGTTAGAGCTCGTTGCACTTGAATTAACATCAGATCATGCCAAACCTTTTCTCGTTATGTGCTGTTACCGTCCTCCAACCACGGAGTGGACGATGAATCTTTCGAAAATCTAAGAGACATATTGAAGGAAGTAGGCAAAGAGGAAAAGGAGATAATTCTGATAGGTGACACCAACTGTGACTTTAAAAACAATCAAAACCCAAATGCCAAGAAACTCGAAATGATTTATTCCGAGTTTCAGTTCGCGCAATTAATAAATAAGTGCACAGTGGTTGCTGTTACGACAAACGAGCAAAAGGAACAGAAAACCACAAAAACACTAATAGACCATTTCTCAACAACGAGCCCCAGGTACATCTTAAGAGCAGATGTCTTACGGATGCTTGACCACTACATGGTGTATGGCGTGAGAAAAATTAATGTTTGGAGACTCAAAGAGAAAAAAACCAAGAACCATTGAGACTCGCAGCCTTAGCAATTATTATAAGGAAATTTTTCGGAACGATCTACGCCAGATTTATTGGCCTACCATCCTTGATCCACTTTCTGAAAATCCAAATGTAATGGCCTCCGCCTTTTAGGAGATTTTTGAGCTTGTCTTAGATATGCATGCACCTCTCAAAGGAAGGAGGGTACGAGGTGACTCTGCACCTTGGCTAAATTAATCCATTAGAAACCTTATGAGGGAGAGGAATTTGGCAAAGAGAGCTGCTGAAAATGGAGTGTATATAAGCAACTTAGAAATAAGTAACGAAAGAAATAAAAGTTGCTGTACAGTCACAGTACCACTTGAAATTTGAAACAACAAATTTCAAGGAAGTGCCTCATTTTATTGTTCTAATCGTGATACTGGTAATGATGGCAATCATAACTTTTTCTTCGCATTGTCATAGCAAAAAAAACAATAGAGTAATTTGATTTAATCGAGTGATTTTAATTGTTTGCATCAAAAGTTTGATCATCAAAGCTACTATTACCAAGGCTTTACGGTTAAGGTGGCTCTGCACTTAAGATGGCTCACTACCGAAAAAGTTCAAGATTATGAAACAGTGAAAAGTGGCTGTATACCAAGTAAAAATAAGTTGAAAACACAAAAAAAAACAATAAGTTAAGGTGGTTCGCTTCTGTTATAAATTTCAAACTGCAACACACTGTGTGTCCGATCTCTCATGCTTTTACAGCAAAGAAATAGAGGAGAGTGGAATCCGCCCCCTCAAGAACTCCAAGGTGAGGTAGGGTTAAAGAGTGTGTATACATTGGAAAGAGTAAGGATACAACTAAGGAGCAGGGAGTGGTGAAAAGAGCAGTGATGAACCTCAAGAGAGGAAATTGAAAAATTGCCTTGCATATATATAAACGCCCACTTCGTAGATCGAACCTTAACGAAACCGTTAAGACAATAGTTTGCCCACATAAAGTGATTAACAGCTACAAAAGCCAACAGGCGCAGCAAATTCCTCCTAAAGAAATTACTGGGTGCGACGGTAGGTCAGCGCGGTGCCGCGCGGCAAGCCTAGTATATCTATATATATATATATATATATATATATATATATATATATATATATATATATATATATATATATATATATATATATATATATATATATATATATATATATATATATATATATATATATATATATATATATATATATATATATGTATGTATATGTATATATATATATATATATATACACATATATATATATATATATATATATATATATATATAAATATATACTAGGCTCAATCGAAGAAACAATCTAACGTGAAATAATAAGAACAATAATGACAGCAACAACAAATCAATCTGCAACAGAACAAAGACAACAAGAATAACTGCAGCAAAAAAAGCAGGAAAGAACACAAAACACCGAAGAAACAATCTTGCGTGAAACTACAAAAGACAACACAACAACAACACCAGCAAGAGGCTCAACCTCGGAAGGATGAAACTTAAACGTTTTACGAAGAACCAGAAGGACCTTATATGGATATTGATATTTTTTAATTAAATTCTTTCGCTATAAATATAGGTTGACTTGTTAAATTTATTCAGTTGCTCTGAAGATGCCCTAGTGGGCGAAACGTCAGCACTGAAAAGAAAAGCGCAAAAGACCAAACAGATGCCTGTTTCTTTGAGTAGTTAGGCCCTCTTCTAACCGTACACTATATATAAATATTGAATCTGGACGCAGACGCCGAATGGCCCGCTATAAAGAACAGGAAGCGCTTCGAAGTCAACAACAACCAACTGCGACAAGAAACACTTACAGCAAAGACTGCAACTCAGAACAGATGCCATAAAGACACTCACACTGTGAAAGACGCCAAAAAGAAACGAACCGAGAAGAAACGAAAGAACAGGGTAAAGTACACCCGAGATGGCATTAGCTTCACGGAATCGGCCATTGGCTACGAAGGACCGAAACCAGTTGGGACGGCGAATCTCACTACACGAAACATCAATCTGACATCAGATGAAACAACAACAACAACAACAAAGAACAATCTGACGTGAAATAACAAAGAACAACAACAACAACATCAATCAAAATCAAAGACAACAAGAAAAATAGCAACAACAAAAGCAGGAAAGAACACAAAAACATCGAAGAAACAATCTGACGTGAAACAACAAGAACAAGAAAAGCAACAACAACATCAATCGAAGAAACAATCTAACGTGAAATAATAAGAACAATAATGACAGCAACAACAAAATCAATCTGCAACAGAACAAAGACAACAAGAATAACTGCAGCAACAAAAGCAGGAAAGAACACAAAACACCGAAGAAACAATCTTGCGTGAAATTACAAAAGACAACACAACAACAACACCAGCAAGAGGCTCAACCTCGGAAGGATGAAACTTAAACGTTTTACGAAGAACCAGAAGGACCTTATATGGATATTGATATTTTTTAATTAAATTCTTTCGCTATAAATATAGGTTGACTTGTTAAATTTATTCAGTTGCTCTGAAGATGCCCTAGTGGGCGAAACGTCAGCACTGAAAAGAAAAGCGCAAAGGATCAAACAGATGCCTGTTTCTTTGAGTAGTTAGGCCCTCTTCTAACCGTACATTATATGTAAATATTGAGTCTGGACGCAGACGCCGAATGGCCTGCTATAAAGAACAGGAAGCGCTTCAAGTCAACAACAACCAACTGCGACAAGAAACACTTACAGCAAAGACTGCAACTCAGAACAGATGCCATAAAGACACTTACACTGTGAAAGACGCCAAAAAGAAACGAACCGAGAAGAAACGAAAGAACAGGGTAAAGTACACCCGAGATGGCATTAGATTCACGGAATCGGCCATTGGCTACGAAGGACCGAAACCAGTTGGGACGGCGAATCTCACTTGACGAAACATCAATCTGACATCAGATGAAACAACAACAACAACAACAACAAAGAACAATCTGACGTGAAATAGCGAAGAACAACAACAACAACATCAATCAAAATCAAAGACAACAAGAACAGTAGCAACAACAAAAGCAGGAAAGAACAGCAAAACATCGAAGAAACAATCTGACGTGAAACAACAAGAACAAGAAAAGCAACAACAACATAATAATAATAATAATAATAATAATAGTAATAATAATAATAATAAAAGCACTTATATTGCGCCATATCTCCACAGGGCTCATAGGCGCATTACAATCAAAAAGTCTAAGACTAATTAAAATACGATTTAAAAATACAAAAAGTTTACAATAATTCATTTAAAACCTAACTTAAACAATCTATTCAATAAAAATACTGTTCAAATAAATGGGTCTTCAAACGAGATTTAAAAGTTTCAACTGTTGTACAAGCTCTAACCGAATAGGGGAGTCTGTTCCGAAGGAAAGGGGCAACATTTACGAAGGCACGATCACCAGCAGTTGCTAATCTGGTCTTTCCTACTTCTAATAGCAGATCATCACATGTTTAGCTTTAAACAGCTTATTGGGGGACCCACTAGGGTCACTCTAACTACTTCTTCCACTATTGACCATATTGCTACAACATGTGCCAGAAATATTGTAAAATCTGGAGTGCATGAGATCTCCTTGAGTGACCATTATATGGTCTACTGTGTTCGGAAATTTAATGGAGCAGTAGAGAAAGGCCATAACATGATCAAAACTCGGAAGATGAAAAATTTTAATGAAGAAGCATTCCTGGCTGATGTTTCTGGCATATGTTGGGAGCAAATGCTTACTGGAACAGATGACATCGATGTTCTTGTGTGCAATTGGTCAAACCTGTTTTCTTTGATCATAGAAAAACATGCCCCGATGACCGCAATGCGTGTCTCAGAGAAGTACTGCCCCTGGATTGACAAGGACCTGAAGAAACTAATGCAGACCAGGGATAAGCTAAAAAGGCTGCAGCCAAAAGAAAGTCCCCATTTCTTATGGACTCTTACAGACAGATGAAGGTCAATGTCCTTAACATCCAACTAAAGAAGCAGTATTATACTAATAGGATCTCTGATTGTCAAGGTAACATGAAAGAATCATGGAAAGCAATCAATGAACTCCTTAATAAGAGATCAAAGTCCAGCAACATCGATTGTCTGAGAGAATCTGGTTCTGAAACTGTTCACCAAAAAGATATTTCTAATGCAATGAACAGTTTCTTTTGCTCCGTAGGTAAGGATCTTGCTGACAAAATAGATCCAGCCCCAAATCCCCTTCTTGCTGGTGACTATGAAATTAACAAACACAAGGCAACATTCCGCTTCAGGACTATTGAAGTGCAGGAGATCAGGGATGCATTTGCCACCGTTAAGACTGCAAAGAGCTTTGGGACTGACAACATCTCTAGCTTCTTTCTGAAGCTTGCGCTGCCCTTTATTGAAAATTCGCTTGCTTTCTTGTTTAATACATCCATTGAAACAAGTCGTTTTCCTGACTCATGGAAAGTTGCTAGAGTCACTCCTATTTTCAAGGATGGAGATAAGACTGACAAGTCTAACTATCGACCAATATCAGTCTTTCCTGTCATCTCGAGGCTCTTTGAAAAGTTAGTAACAAACCAGCTGTACCAGTACATGAATGATAACGGGCATTTTACATCTGGCCAATCCGGGTTTTTGCGCCTTCATTCTACAGTAACATGCTTACTTAAAAATACTGACGACTGGTACAATGGAATGGATCTTGGTAAGCTTGTGGGTCTAGTGTTCATTGACCTCAAAAAGGCATTTGACACTGTAGATCATAACATTCTCTGCAAAAAGCTTGAGCTCTACGGTTTACAGCAACGCGAACTCTCTTGGTTCAAATCCTACCTTTCCAATCGGAAACAGTTTTGTAGGGTTAATGGGGTTGATTCAAGAATAGGGGACATAGAAGTTGGTGTTCCACAAGGTTCATGTCTTGGCCCGCTTCTCTTCCTCATCTACATCAACGATCTCCCACAAGCTGTCCAAGATTCTACCGTGTCCATGTATGCTGATGACACCAGTTTGTGCTACCAGTCTCACGATTTGACTCTGCTAAATGAGGCTATTAATAGTGACCTTAGAAAACTGGATACGTGGCTACAAGGCAACAAGCTTTCCCTGAATGTCGCGAAAACTCATTCTATGCTTATTTCTACCAAGCAGAAACACAACATTCTCAAAAGTCAAAATAAAGACTTGGTTCTGAAAATTCGCGATAATGAGCTTGAAGTAGTCAAAAAACAAAATACCTTGGTGTGCAAATCGACTGCTCCTTGGATTGGAAAGAACAAATCAAGGCAGTCTCTAGCAAGGTCTCGAGGGCAGTTGGCTTTTTAAGACATGCCAAGTCTTTTCTCCCGGAAGAAACCTTGCAAACTCTCTACACAGGTATCGTGGAGCCCCACTTTCGATACTGCTGTTCTGTCTGGGGCTGTGCCGGTTTAACTGAAATTAATCAGCTGCAAAAGCTTCAAAACTGTGCTGCTATGATGATAACGAATAGCAGCTTTGATGCCCCTAGCAGACCTCTTATTAAAGGGCTGGGATGGAAGACCGTTGAGGAACTTGCTGCTGATGAATCTAAGACAATGGTCTTCAAGTCCCTGAATGAGCTGGCTCCACAATACCTGTGTGACCTTTTCACCCGAAATTCGTCCTGCTCATCATATAGCCTTCGTGATACGGGGACCAACCTGAGGTTACCGATGAAAAGGTCAGCAAATGGCCAGAGATGTTTCTCTTATAGAGGTGCAGAACTATGGAATAGCCTGTCCGCCGAGTCAAAGCAGGCAACCTCTCTGTATGGTTTTAAGAAAACTATATAGAAATTGTTTTCTTTCATTTTGATTGTAAATTTTAAACATTATTGTAAATAGGTTTTCGATATTGTAAATAAGCTTTCATAGTTTAATTTAATTTTAGGTTTTATAGTTTAATCTAATCAATAGCTCCTTACTTTTTATCTTAGACTGTAATTAATATTTTTATTGGAGGGCCCCTTGAAAATCAACTTGTTGAAGGGCAACCCTCCTTAAAAGAATGAAATATGAAATATAAATATCACATGCAGATCTAGTGCAACGAAAAGCCTTACGCAGTTTCAACAATTCTTTCAGATATTTTGGAGCTAGATCTTTTAAACATTTAAAAGTTAACAGAAGTATTTTGTATTGTATTCTACTTATAATAGGCAACCAATGCAGTTGCTTCAACACCGGTGTTATGTGACAGCGTTTGCGTTCACCCTTTAATATTCTTGCTGCAGCATTCTGAACCTTTTGTAGCTTTTGTAATTCGCGTGATGGTAATCCATATAACAGAGAATTGTTACAGTCAAATCTTGACATGACAAAGGCATGAATAGCTTTTTCCGCAGCCTCCTTGGTAAGGAATCGTCGGGCAAGGCTAATGTTGTGAAGATGATATCTAGCTGCTTTGCACACTACGCTCACGTGTGATTTCAGTGTCAAATTCGTGTCGAAAACAGCACCAAGATTCCTCGCTTTTTCACTGGCTTCAATGACACTGCCTCCAACAGGGATGGATATGTTTGACAGTTTCCTGCATTGTTTGTTGGTACCAATGATCAGCATCTCAGTTTTGTCACCATTAAGCTTAAGCCTGTTTATCATCATCCATGCTTCAATATCTTTGACACACTCTTCAATTCTTGATATAGAGAAACTTATGCCGTCAATATTAGGTGTGAATGACATGTAAATTTGTGTATCATCAGCATAGATGTGAAATTGTAGCCCTTTCTTGCGCATAATATCTCCTAATGGCAATGTATAAACCAGAAACAACAATGGTCCCAATACTGAACCTTGAGGAACACCACAGGAAAGAGTCATTTTCTTCGATGTAACATTTTTTACTTTAACAGTTTGAGAACGATCAGTTAGATAAGACTCGAACCATTTTAACGCATCTCCCACTACACCGCATCTATCATTGAGTCGTTTCAAGAGCAAGCGATGATTTACAGTATCAAAAGCAGCTGAAAGGTCGAGTAATACAAGAATGGAAACCCTTTGATTGTCCATAGCCACAACTAAATCATTTTGGACTTTTAATAGAGCAGTCTCAGTACTATGACCTTCCTTATATGCTGATTGTAAAGGTTCAAATAAGTCGTTCTGTTTCATATGCTCAACCATTTGATTTGCAACTGCCCTTTCAATCATTTTAGAAGCGTAAGGCAAGTTGGAGACAGGTCGAAAATTAGGCTTTATGACTTCAAGTCCAACCTTTTTCAGTAGTGGAATTAGTAATGCCAATTTGAAATCTTCAGGCATAACTGCCGATCGAAGTGACTTGTTAATGATTTGAGTCATGATTTTGACAATAATTTCTTGACAACGACCAAGAATCCATGTAGGAACTGGATCTAAATCACAAAATGTTGCTGGTGACTTTATTATGAGATCACTAACATTGGCCTCAGAAAGCATACTGAAGGCTGGCATAGGGGTCTTAAATTTCAGTTCTTCCACATAGTCACATTCATGACCATTAGCAGCAATAGTTTGGTCAATGAAATCCTGAATTTTCTCTATTTTTGCAATAAATTATTCCATAAATTCATCAGCTAACTGCAAAGCCGAGTCATGTGGTGGCAACTGGGACTCATTTTTCTTTCTTAGCATTTTGTTGAGAGTGTTGAATAATCTTTTTGAATTGCCTGAATTTTCCATGACCAATTTCGAGTAAAACTCTGTGTCTGAATCTTCTAACATTTGCTTCACCTTTTCCTTTTGCTTCACAAACTCCTCTCTATCAACAGCAGACTTACTTCTTCTCCAGCGTCTCTCAAGCTGCCTCCCTCCTTTTTTTCTTTTCAGTTCTGATATCAAGAGAAAAACCTTGATGCTTGTTACGTACAGTGATAACTTTTGTTTGCTCGGGGGCATATTCGTCAAGTACTTCACGCAAAGTGCTGTTATATGAAGCAGTGAGGTCATTTATATCACATAACTGGTCAAAACCTTTAAACTTTTCACAAAGGTCCGAATCAAACTTGTCAAAATCAATCTGATTCACCTTTCTGAAAGTAACTTCCTTCTTTTCAATGCCAGGCTTCTTGAGGGCTAGTTGACATTTAACTGCAAAGTGATCTGAGATTTTTTCCCCCACTGTTACATTCCTCACAAAGTTTGACAAAGCCCTCGTAATGACCAGATCTAATGTGTAGCCACTTTCATGTGTAGGATCTTGAACAAGCTGCGTTAAATTGTAAGTAGACAGAATCTCGCTGAATTGAGTTGCTTCAGTATTGTTGTCATCATTGACATGAAAGTTCAAGTCACCAGCAATCACTAAGTCATATGTTGCAGTATCATGGCTATCAAGAATTTCCATAAAATCCCCAAAAAAGGTAGAGATAGGAACAGCCCTTCCATCCTTTGGATTTGTTCCAGGACGATAAATAGCTATCAGCTCAAAAGATCTATTCTCGCATGTCACGTAGCAATCAACATATTCCAAAGACTTCGTAATTCCCTGTCTTTTAATTTTGACATCTATACCATTCCTATGAAAAACTGCCACACCCCCACCCTTTCTGTTTTCACGTGGTTGATGTATAAAGTTGTAGTCGTCTGGGATCAGTCTGTTTACCACAACGTTATCATTTGACGACAGCCAAGACTCTGTGATTACCAATAGATCTACACGATTATCAGTTATATAATGTCGTAATTCTGCCACTTTATTCTTTACAGACCTTGCATTTATTGTGTGAAATGAAAAAGGAGGCATATTATAAGATCTATTGAATGTGAGTTTAGCCAGGTTTCTTTGGTTTCTCTGTTGAGTCATACATAATTTTGTGGGCCAGATTCTATTCCTTGACGTCACTCTTACTGGGATGACATGTCCAACTCCATTTGAACTTTGACCTCTCGTGGACTTTGACCTCGACAGAACTGCACAATCATGGCCTAGGCACCGTGAATTATCCGGACCTGGGTTGCAATGAACATCGCCACTGAGCATAATTCTCACCAAACAAGAATCCTTGAGCAATTGAAAAGTTATGCAGTTTTCATAGCTACCATAACGGCTAATCCTGCTCTTTAAAAAGCTTTGCTTCTCTGACTTTCCACATCCAAGATGGCCGACGAGGCAAGTAAGTCTGGATGCGATGTTTTCAGCTTCAACAATATTTCTAACGATAGCTTCAACAATATTCTCTCCTCGGGAAACAAAGCTGCAGTTGATCTTTATCTTGATCCTGTTTGAGACTACAGGAAGCAGAAGAACACTGAGTATCAAGTAAATTTTGAAGGAGCAGCAAACGGCGTGACCTGCTCTGAACGCCATGATGAGATATCGAAGAAACAATCTAACGTGAAATAATAAGAACAATAATGACAGCAACAACAAAATCAATCTGCAACAGAACAAAGACAACAAGAATAACTGCAACAACAAAAGCAGGAAAGAACACAAAACACCGAAGAAACAATCTTGCGTGAAACTACAAAAGACAACACAACAACAACACCAGCAAGAGGCTCAACCTCGGAAGGATGAAACTTAAACGTTTTACGGAGAACCAGAAGGACCTTATATGGATATTGATATTTTTTAATTAAATTCTTTCGCTATAAATATAGGTTGACTTGTTAAATTTATTCAGTTGCTCTGAAGATGCCCTAGTGGGCGAAACGTCAGCACTGAAAAGAAAAGCGCAAAAGACCAAACAGATGCCTGTTTCTTTGAGTAGTTAGGCCCTCTTCTAACCGTACACTATATATGTATGTGTGTATACATATATATATATATATATATATATATATATATATATATATATATATATATATATATATATATATATATATATATATATATATATATATATATATATATATATATTTATATATATATATATATATATATATATATATGTATATATATGTATATATATATATATATATATATATATATATATATATATATATATATATATATATATATATATATATATATATATATATATGTATATATATATATATATTTATATATACACACACATATATAGATATTCAGCAGCTAGTGAACAACCAGGATTTCTCCTTTTTCGGTGCAAACGGAAACATTTTTTCAAATTCTCAGGAAAAATCTACATATATATATGTAACAATATCGTCGAATCGGGCGTTTTGAAGGTATCGTTAAGTGATCATTATATGATATTCTGCGTTCGGAAGTACTGTGGAGCCTTAAAGGGACAGCACAAGAAAATTTCTACGCGTCAAATGAAGGACTTTGGCCAGAATAGCTTCCTTTCTGATATTTCCTCTATTGACTGGGATTCAATCCTTAACTGTAGTAAGGATATAAATACAGCTGTTGAAAATTGGTCAAATGTACTTTCGATGATCATAGAAAAGCTTGCGCCCAAGCGGCATCGGAGAGTTTCGGAAAAGTATTGCCCTTGGATTAATACTCAGATAAAAGGGTCAGCAAGAACAAGAAACCATCTGAGAAAATCGGCGGTAGAAGCCGGATCTGAGATCCTGACGACGGCTCACCGGCATGTCAGAAATGTTATTAACTAACAAAACAAAACACTAAAAAGACAGTACTTTTCGGAAAAAATTCGGCGCTGCGAGGGCGACATGAAGGAAACTTGGAAGACTATTTATCAGCTGGTTAATGAGCGGTCTAAAACCACAAATATTTCTTCGCTAAAAGAAGACAACAAAATCTTAACGAGTAGTGATGAAATAGCCGAGTCGATGAATCGCAGAAAACCCACTTTTGCGTGGAGATCTTTCCTTGAACAAAAATTCAAACAGGTTTCAGTTTAGAGCGATAACCCCGGTAGACCTTATGAAGGCTATGCAAAAGTTTAAGGTATCAAAGAGCTTTGGGATTGAGGGCATCTCCAGTTATTTTCTTAAAATAGGAATGCCTGTTCTCCCACCTGTGCTGAGTACCATATTTAATAAATCGATTTCGGAGGGCCTATTTCCAAATAACTGGAAAGTTGCCAGTATCTATAAAGAGGGGCCTACTGAAAACAGGTCAAGCTACAGGCCCATATCCGTGCTTCCGGTTGTTTCACTTCTTTTCGAGAAGACAATCTTCGACCAACTTTACGCCTACTTCGATGATAATAAGTTGTTCTACTCACATCAATCCGGCTTCAGGGCCCTGCACTCAGTTTTTACGTGCTTATTGAAAAGTAATGATGACTGGTACCATGATTTTGACAAAGGATTCCTTTTATCCATAGTATTTATTGACTTGAGAAAAGCCTTTGATACTGTAGATCATCCAATTCTCATTCAAAAGCTTTGTCATTATGGAGTACGGGGACAGGAGCTGGATTGATTTAAATCGTACTTACAGGATCGTAAACAATCCTGTAAAGTAAATGGACATACATCAAAATTAGCAAACGTGAACTGCGGCATACCGCAAGGACCGTGCCTCGGTCCACTTCTATTGAATTTGAAATGATAGAATTTGAAACTGCAACTACAGTTTACAAGTCCCTCCATGGATTAGCTCCTGAATATATGCCGCAAATTTTTACAAAATTGTCGGAAAAAGCCTCACAGTCTTTCCGTAATACCAACACAGATCTCAGAATACCTCGCTTTGCAGCCTCTTACGGGCAACGTAGTTCTCATATCGAGGTGTGACCGAGTGGAATAAACTAAGCACTGAAATAAAAAATGCCCTTTCACTGGCTACTTCCAAAAATTTGCTGAAACAATTTTTTGAAAAATGGAAGGGTGTGAAAGTTCCTGTACAGCATCAAACTTTTTCTTTTCTAACCAGAATATGTTACATATTAATTTTTCGTTTACTTTGTTTTGAATTGCATGTAAATTAGCTTAGGTTGTTTTAGATAGGGCACATTGTAAAAGTTTTTTTTCTTAATTACTGAATGTATTACCCTGTATAAATAAATAAAAATCAAAACAAATCAATCAATTAATGCACCACGAAGTGGGGCTTTCTAGCTTTGCGCGCCCGCGTTGTTGTTGCTGCTGGTGCCGTGAGATCAGACCATGAAAATTTTGTTCCACACTTTATCACGTGATAGAATGGCAAGCGTTTCTGTGTCTTATTGTCAACAGTAATTGGCAAATATTTCGTGACGTATGAGTTTACACAAATAGGAATTACTTGCATGAAAGGAAGATCAAATCTGGAAAACTTTTGTCTGCAGAAACGGAATCAGTCAAAATAAAACCCATTTCTAAACACAACTGTCTAGAGTAACTTAGGCCTGACTTTTCACTGTCGCTTGTTTTACTTGCCCTCTCGTCTCGGCCGCCTCTGCTTCAGTGGCGTTACGGTCTAAAGTTACCTTTCGTCCAAGACTAAGGGGCCCCGACCTCTAAGGGTTCCGAAGGGGTCCCCAGCAACAAAAATCGCTTTGCTATCTTATTGTAAAGCTGGTGCTGTAGCTATGACAAAATGACCAATGGGCCGCATACCTGCATGATTTTACACTCTAAGTGAATCGAAAGCGTGTTGATTAATTCGCAATTGTAATCGAAAATGGGAATGTAAATTTTATTGCAGATTTATGCACATTTCCGTCAACAGAAGCTTTGAAGAACGGAGTTGCCAAGTGAGGAGATGGGACATTTCTCCCTTTTGTCATCAAATATATTGCTCAGGGTTCTTTAAAAACAAGGGGAAAGTTGTCGTGTATAGATAGGTACGGTAGGGTGTGAGTTTTGCCAAAACAGCTGGAGCATGACAGGAAGAATCTACGCCAAAGTTAAGGCTGGCATTTTTAAAACGTTCCCAGACGAACTACTACAGAATTTTCAAGGCTTCCAATGTGGAGCATGCCAACACTGGATTGTTAAAAGCATTTCTAGCCCAACTAAAGGGTGTTTACGTAACATTCTGAACGGGGTGATTCATAGGAAACTCTGACTACAACTTGACACGGTAAGCGTTTGAACCTGATACAGTAGGTTCCCACGCATAAGATAAGAAACCACTTTTCAATTTTCAGGCCTCGGAAAGTTTCTTATCTAAAGAGACCTTTTAATGATCAGCGTCATAAGTCTCGTATACATAGGTGCCATCAAGTCAAACCATGTCAAGGTATGTGACAGCAGCACCGTGCATGCATGTATATTGAACACTACTGGTAATATTGTACAATAGATACTGTACAGTACAATGTTTTAATATCAATAAACTGCTTTATGCATTTAAGATCAATACTTCATTGCAAAGCAAAGGAAATACCTTTGGAAGCATGTTTTGGCATTTAGGAATATACTATGACAAACCTAAAAGTAAGAAACAACTTAATTTCAGACCTTGAATTGTTTCTTATGAAAGGACCCTCTTGTAAAGAAAATGAGACCTGTTTCTTATGCAGGGGGCTTTCTTATACGCGGGAACCTACCGTAGGCCTTCTGAGCAAACGTAAGTGATGTTGTCTCAAAAGTTTAGATGTAATAGAGAGATGTTTTCTGAGCCAAAGTGGCAGACGTGTTATAAAAATTTTCCTACGGGATCGGTCCCCTACTCAAATGCCCACATTGATTCGTCCATGACATGCTTAGACAACCCACAAGGTTGCAAACCATTAGCCTCAATTTTAACTGGACATAATTTTTCATGTCCATCACATCATGTTACATAAGCATCAGTCCTGGAAGTTGTCAATTTGATGCTGGAAGGCAGAGTCAGTTCATCCTTTCCAGGAGTGTACAAGTTACTCGTTTTGTTTGTAACAATTCCAGTTACAGTTGCCACAGCTGAGAGGTCATTCTCGAAACTCAAATTGATTAAAACGTACTTAAGGTCAAAGATATGTCAAGAAAGACTCGATAACTTGGCAATACTGTCCATAGAAAATTCGGAAGCCAAATCAACTGATAATACTGAACTCATTGAACGATTCGCATATGTCAATGCTCGAAGGCATAAAAGAATTACATCATATTCATGACGTTGTTTAATAATTTGTGAACCAACTATCGCATAATTTTACGGAAATTGTATTGATTACGTTTAATCATCTTATAATGTTTCTCGTTATCCATAAGCACAACATAAGGACAGGAAGCTTAAAGTTGTGTCGGCACTTGTTGCAGAAGAGAAGTCATTCGAATTTTGACAATATCTATCGAAGTCTCCAACCTTATTGACACTTGCAAGTTAAACCACCTTAAAATAAGTCATGTAATTGAGTGGGGCCTTCTAACTGGTCGATCCAACTAATAAAATGCATTTGAATGGTTGACTTTAACCTAGTATAAATAATAGCTGCTTTAATTGCATCATTTTGTGAACGCAGCATAAGCAACACTGACTATTTACACCAGCACAGAGTTCTTTGATATTTTGATAAAGTATCACGTTCAAGTTATTAGGGTAGGAGAGGAGTTGTTATTTCATTTCATGTGCCATCATTTGGGATCATATGTTGTGGTATGCTATTTCTTTCGGTTTTTCAGGAAACCCCAAAGAGTGAGTACTTAGGCTCTAATACTTGACCAAAATATAGTTAGGTACAGGGGCCCCAAACCACTACTTTCACTAAGGGTCCCACAATACTCCGTTACGCCACTGGTTTATTGGCACTTTGAAGCTGTTTGTCAGGGCTTCATGATACACAAGAGTATGGTTTGAGCCAGCAGCTCCCGGTTTTTGAGACGTTTCAGATTTGACATGAAATTTTAGCCATGCAGATGTCTAAAATCAATCTCTAACTTTGGAGTAATTTTGCTAGCAAAGGCATAGAAATTACAAAAATTCTGAATTCTTATACAAAGACCCATCAGCGTCATCTGGTTTTTCCTGGAGAGTCTTAGGAAGCTTTTTGTATGATTGGTTTGATGGTTTGTCCCTTCTTTGCTGCACTATTATTACATGATATATATCGTTGCAGAGAGGTGCGATTCAATGTCCCTCACTCTTGGATTGAGCTATAATAATGATAATAATAATCAATTTATTTAAAGTTGGCGCTACATAGCTATGTACAATAAAAGGTTAGGCCTAAAACTACACACAAGCTAATCCAAGCCAACTATTAAAAACAATACAAATACAATATATACATTGTTAAAAGATAACAATAAGTAATCAAGTACTGCATAAAAATTATCCGAAAGAAGCAAAATGTAGTTGTAGCTAAGGGGAAACCCAATCTGTGGCAAGAGAGTGGTTGTCAAAATATCGTATCACATAAATCGAAGCTGTGGTATAAACGTCCTACATAGTCTGCATGTGCATTCAGTAGCATTCCAACTTTTGATCTTGTTGTTAAATTCAACAACAGACTGAGCATTCTTGATATGCTGTGGGAGGGACCGCCAAAGTTGCTAAACTCTATATTTGATAGTTTCGGTGCCATAAGTTACTGTTTTTGCCCTTGGTAGCATAAATTCATTATTATGTCTTAGGTTATATGTAATATTGCGTTCACGAAGAAGTTCCTTCATAAAAGGGGGGCTTAAGTTCTCCTTAGCTTTAAGCATTTCAGTCATCAAGATCTGCAAATTCTTTGAATGAATAGTGATAGATGTATCCCTTTCTAACAAGGTGCTGAAAATAGATTCATAATCCTTGTACGCAATTCTCAGGGCCCTTTCATGTATCTTATTAATTCTATTGTTCAGATGCCTGCTGTGAGACATCCAGGCCAACGGACAGTATTGAAATTGACTCATTACGAAACATCTCATCAAGATTCTGAGTTTATCAGTGTCCATGTATTTGGAAATGCGAGAGAGCGAAAAGTTTATTTCCAGCCTTCTGACATAACTTAGTGATGTGCGTCTCAAAATTTAGTTATTTGTCAATTACAACGCCTAATAACTTTTTCCTCCTCCGTGTTCTCTATAACAGAATTGCCTACATTGACAGTAACTTTTTGATTAGAATTTCTACCAAGCACCATTAAATGACACTTATCTGTATTCAGTTTCATGAAGTTATTAGCAAACCATTGGATGATTTGAGTCATTCTCCAACCTTGCAATAACACTATCGAGATTCTTATCTCATGTGTATATGGTCGTATCATCTGCGTAATTACAGACATCGGTAGCCTGGATGGAGAGCAACAAATCATTTATGTAGATATTAAAGAACAAAGGACCAAGAACCGATCCTTGTGAAACTCCACGAGAAAGGTTTGTGTAGGTACTAAACGATCCGTTCATCTTAACTCTCTGCTGCCTGTTTTCCAAAAAATTGTGGACGAGACACTGTGCTTCGTGACTAAATCCATAAGCATCTAGTTTTACTAGAAGAAGGTCACGTTTTATGCAGTCGAACGCTTTGGAAAGGTCCATCAGGACTGCTCCAATATTCCCTCCATTATCTAAGCTTCCTTTCCACTTTTTGAGTGTTCGAATTAAAGCATGTTGAGTATTGTGCCCTTTACAAAAACCACAAAGCAAAGCCATTGACCTAATTTCTTCTTTGCTTAATCAGAAATTATCCGAGTTTTCGAATTTTGTAGAGTTTTTGCGAAGCTTTGCGAATGGGGATAATAGTTGCTCACTCTGGAGAGCCACAAACCTTCATATAATATCCGGCAGGAAACAGCAGAAGTGAATTAAACTCTTTATTCGGGAAAGGATGCCACAGAAACTGGTAAAAAAATTGCGATTACTTATACCTACCGTTACCGTTGCCAACATGACATCAGTAGCGGGCTCTTTAGGGCCTGTTCATATGGAGGCGAGCCAGCCCGCTTACCGGGCTGGAGCTCTTTCCCGAGATCTCATCTCATCCCTAATTCCAATACAAAACTTGATTTCTGTTCATATGAGCAAGCGGGCTGGTCCGCTTAGCGAGATCCCACTGGTGTAGTGGCGAGATCTCGGTAGGCGGGATGAAAATTTCCCCATATGAACACTCTATCCCGGCTGCCGAGACGAAAATGTCGCTATTGCTCATGCGCTGCGTCTCTAAACAATGGGCACGTGTATCATTTTTGACACGTGTCAAATTTCTGTCTCGGCAAGCGAGCTAGAATTTCTCCATATGAACACAAGATGAAAACTGTCTCGCCTACCGGGCCAGCCCGGTAAGCGGGCTGGCTCGCCTCCATATGAACAGGCCCTTAGTTGGCTAATATCAAATTTTGCCTGCTGTTTTCAAGGCCGCGATTTCTAGATTTCTAATTCAAAGTTTTTTTAGGGATCGAAAACTGTGAACTTTTCTGAACGGGAAATGTTCTTTTTGGGGATATCGCGGTTGGAGTACCGTAGGGGTCTATTTAGGACCATTGTTTTTTCTTGTGGATATAAATGATCAAACTGAAAACTTGAAGTGTAATGCGAAACTCTTCGCTGATGATACGTCGTTATTTACGGTCGTCAAAATCTCCAATGCAGCTGCCGAAAATATGAACCAGTATTTGGAATTGAGAAGTTGGAATCCGTTCAGTATTCTGCTGCTGTAGCTGTATCGGGATCATTGAAGGGTACATCAAGAGAGAAGCTGTATGCAGAGCTTGGCTGGGAATCGCTAACGCCTCGAAGGTGGAGCAGGCGCCTTATATTATTTTACAAGTTCATGAATAATCTGACTCCTCAATATACCACAGATCCTATACCATCACAACGGCAGTCTCGATACTCTCTTCGCAGACAGGATGCCATCGGGCGAAGAAGGACTAGAACAGAAAAATGTCAATCCAGTTTCTGTCCTCACTGCTTATCTGAATGGAATAAGCTTGATCCGAAAATCAGACTTTCGCTTTCTATTGATGCTTTTAAAACAAAGCCGCTATCTAAAATCCGCCCCCTCCCAAAATCTGTCTTCCGAATACACGATCCAACAGGACGAGAGTATCTTACCGAACTTGGGGTTGGTCTCAGTAAATTGAATTTTCAAAAATTTCAGAGATACTATTAATCAAATGTGTCCCACCAACGATAGCATCGAGGGTACGGAACACTTCTTGTTGCTCTGCCCTTCTTTCAAAGCACCACGTAGAGATCTTCTCGCTGGACTTTCTGCCTTGTTACAACCACCTGGACATACCAATCTTTCAAACGAGTTTCCAATGCAGATTTTATTATATGATGATAAAGACTTTACTGATGGTCTCAATAGAAATATACTTCTGTTAAAGGCAGTCTGTCACGCATTTGATTGGGTGATTTGAACAAGACAAAAAAAAGGAAATTTCTGCTAATCCTCTGACTTTCTATGGCCGTAGAAAGTCAATATGGTCTTCCCCCCTTTGCTTCACAGATTCACAAAGAAATATGTTGTGTTGAGCTCTGACTTTGTCGCGGCCAATCAGAGACGTGACAGACTGCTTCTAACTCTCTGCTTTATCCATAGAACGGATCGATTTGATTAGGAATTTAAAACTTTGTTATTCAGCCTCCAAAGTCCCTTTTTAAGTAACTGGTTAATTTTTCATTTTTGTTAGCAGTCACGTGTAGTTTATGTGCTATCTTTGTCTTTCACGTCGTTATGTGTAGTGCTATGTTCGTGTTTCCTTTTTTATGTTGCCATGAGGAAGTCGTAGTTTTTCGCTCCAAATGGTATTGTATTTGTAGTAGGGTATGATATTTTGTAAGTAGTGTAATTAAGTAATATGTATTGTAACTTTTAGATTGATTCTATTAAAAAGGATTTCGATATCCCTACTACAAGAAAAGCAACTTCTTTTCACATCAAAATCCACCTGTTACAGACAAATAAGTGTAGCTATAAAAAGTATTCTATAATTTCTCCATAGTCTCTCAAACTATTCTACTATCATCAAATACCGGACCTGTCATGATTGAAGCTACTGTCTCAGACTACAAAGAAGTTGATTTGTATGCAATCGGTATATATGACGAAGGACTGAAGGTGGGTTTAATAAATGCAATTCCCTTCTATCCTCTCCAGTCTTTGTATATAGAGTGAGTGTGGTGCAACCTCATTGGCATTTAAATAGATAGGATTTGACATGGCAATGAGAAAACTTTGAAGTGACTTTAGAATTGGAAAACGATGCGCTTTAATGTGCTGCACGAGTGATGCTCAGTTCCCTGTACGCATTTTCTATTTTTATCATTGAAATGATTCTTCTTTTCTGTTTGATGATATTAGTGAAATTTCCATATTAAAATGCCTTGGTGATTTTGAAAGGTGTTTTATTTTTCTGGAACATTCAATCTATAGAAACTGCTACGTGATTTTTCAATCGATTTAACTTTATAAGCTAAGAAATTGTGGGAGATTGCTCATTCCTCGCGAGAAAGCCGAACGGAAATTCGAATAGAATCACGAAATAGTCTTTAGGATTTTAACGGCTCTTTTAGTCATTATGGGCCTGTTTTTGACTCGATAAAAGTGAATACTTTGTTGTGTACCTGCCCTGACCAATGAGATAAAATAATAATTTTTCATCCTTGCTATGTTATAGCAACAGGCAAAGATAAATCCGCCAATCTTTGGAAGCTTGGGCTTGCATTTGGTGAATGAGAGAAGCCTTACACCGACCCTACTTACCCTATTTCGTCATCCAGAGAACAAGGTAAGACGTAGCTTTCACTTTATACAGTTTTTCCATAAGCAAGCAAAAAATTAAGGCTGGTTATCACGTAGTACATGTAAAGCCATGGCCAAAAGATTGGAAATTTGCGCTGTTCATACAATTGGCAAATGTTGAGCGTCAAATGCTTTGTCATTTGCCACTTTGTCCTGTTTTGCTCATGCATGTTCAGTCATGTTCAGTCATGTTCAGTCGATTTTGAAGGCAGGCAAAATGCTGATAAGACAAGATTGAATTTCCTTTGTTTCAAAATGTTGTTTTGCGTTATTTCATTTCAAGCTATACTGTCATCCATGAACTCCTTTACATTAATGTCAAACATCCCCTTTTTTCCAGTCTGCATGCCATTTGCTTTGTTTTTCCAGGGGTGGAACAAGTATCGGACCACGGGACCATTGGTCCCGGAAAATATTTTGGCTCCCAAAAAGAAAAAGATCAAACTTGAGAATGTGCAATATAATCTAATGTAAAAGCAATGATTAGTGAATCACAGTATTCAATGGGTTCTGCAAAAGGTACTGTACAGCCAGTAGCACCTGTTATCTTTTGCCTGATAATTCTTAGGAATTCTTGAAAAAATCAGTTCCAATGTAACAAATTTTGTAAAATACTTTGATTAATAAGGAGGAATCGAAGAAATTGTGGAATGTTCATACTTAACTATGATTCTGATACCTGTTCAATTATATTTTTATTATAGTTTGTTCAATTAAAGTTATTATAAAATTGCATAATATAAACTGATTCCTCCTGAGCCATATTATGGGCTATGTTCCATTGATAAAATTTCATCTCTCAAAAACATACTTCCCTGATTAGAATACCAAGTGTTCAGTTTTTTAACTAGCAGTTGCCTTCATTTCTTCCTTTGTGTACAGAAATTTTTTCAATTTCTCACTGCGGTCCCAAAAAGAGAAAAATATGTTCCACCTCTGTGTTCTCCATGGATTTTCTCGTTATTTTCATCTTCATATATGATCAAAGTCATTTTCTCCATAACAAATAATGTTAAGATACAATCAACAAGACAACTCAGTTCTATCTACTGTTGAGATCGAGGAAATAACATTTTGTTATCGAGTAGCCTCTAAACTCAATAGATCAAATCAGCTATTACTTGACAAGAACATGATGAAATTATACAACCTCAAGGACGATACATACACTAAAAAATACTTCACACAGCAAATAAAGATTCTGTCTGCGTCATTGTAGTTCAGGGCCGGGCCGTATGGTCGGGGCTACTCCTCTCCCTACCAGCTGTAGTAGGAATATGTAGGAATATGCTCATCTAATTACACATCACGTGTACACCATAGGTCATGTGCGCCTAGTATCACGTGCACTTGGTGTCACATGTATTGTCACGTGTTATGCCTTATTTAGCTAATGATTAACATATTTATTTCTATTAGTAATCCTGTAACTTGTAATTTATTCAGAGTAGCACTCTCACTAAAACCAAAAGCATGTCTTTTCGCTGCTCTCCGTTCTCTGGCTTGCGGAACGTATCAATTCCAACGTCGATCCCATTACAGAGCAAGGAAAGCCGGTCCCCATCTTCCCAAGCAACTGTCAACCGCCCCTGAGCCAGTTGACCCTCTGAAACCCAGTAGCAAATGCTCCACAGAATCCCTAAAGACCGACAGGCCTAAGCGTGGTTAGCAGCCACCCAGAAGAGAAGAGTACCGAAAACCGGCCTGTTTCACCCATCAGACCGGAAACAGAGCCACCTCAATCTATCCGATACAGAAGACAATTAAGAAGTTATCGAAAATGCTTTGTAAGCTTGACGAGGTTGACGATGCATTTCAATATCATTTCATTCGCTTTCTCATCATAAATTTTACTGCCAATGCTGAAGCAGATTGTGTCAATAGTCATCAGGTAGTTGGGAAATATATCTTGCCAAAAAGAAGCTGACAAGAATTATTATAATACTAAATTTAATGAAAAGAAATCAAGAGTAACTTCAATGTGGGAAACTTTAAACTCAATCCTCGGCCTGAAAGAAACAAATCACCTACTGTAATAAGTAATATTTATGGAGAGAATCAAACGAAATTTGAACAAGATTTCTAGATTGCCAACTCTTAGAACCATTTTTTCTGCTTCATTGGCAGAAAACGTAGGAGAAAATTTTATATCTACGAGCATTCCTTTTCATTCGTTTCTAAAGAGGTCAAACAGTAAGACTTTGTCAGCAAATCTTGTAACCATTGACGAGGTATTGCTCGAAGTCTCAAAATCAAAAAAGACAAAGAAAGCACCATGAGACGATAACATCAAGCTGGAACTTATAAAACTTTACTCAGACATCTTATAGAAACCTCTTACCCATATTTGCATTGCTGCATTAGGAGCAGAATTTTCCACATATCTGGAAAGTTGCAAAAGTTATCCATGTATTCAGAAAAGGTGATCGTTCAGATGGGGATAATTACAGACCAACCTCGTTGCTCTCTTGTTTTGAGAAAACCTTTGAACGACTAATGGCAGACAGAATAAATACCTTTTTCGCAAGAAACAACTTGCTCTATCGTCTAAAATTTGGCTTTCGCGAAGGACATTCAACTCTCCATGCATTAATTGAAGTTATGAACACAGTATACCAAAACTTGGACCGTAAAATTTTGGCTGAAGTCAAACAAACTCATGCTAAGCATTGAAATAGCCAACCATTGTGTCTTTTCGCCAAAATTCATTGTGTGCTTTCACAAAATACAAATCCGAATTGGAGGAGTTATCAGCTATACAACCATCATTAAATACATTGGTCTAACTATAGACGAAAATCTTTCATGGACCCATCATATCAAAGACCCTTGAGATAGAATCGTTCCCCATGCCTCCCTGTTGTCGAAACTACGCCATCTGCTTCCCAAAGAACATCTTTCGCACTCTACCATGCTTCAAGGATTGATTATGGTCTTGAAATCTGGTGTGATGCAGCATTTAAACATTACATTACAACCTCATCAAAATTGAATACTCAAAGTCCTTCCATTGAAAAATTTGGTATACCCAACAGATGCCTGCGCATAGAAGTAAGTCTCCTGAAAATATGTGACCAAAACGAGCTCCAAATGAGAGGGAGAGAAACAAGTCTTTCTAACAAGGGGCTTTTACTTTGGAACAGGCTCCCACTTCCTTCAAAAAAGATTGATAGTCAAAGTTCTTTTAGAAAAGCCTTGAAAGAATCGAAGCTACATGACTATTCTTCTGTAGAAACGACATAATAACGCACTGATGATTTTAGCAATTGAGTGGGCAATGCAAGGAGAACTGATTGATCAGCAAACAGTTTGGTACAAAGAGAAGTCGGAACAAGGTACAGTGCTTGAAAATGAATTGGCAAAGCTCATATGGGATTTTGAGTATAGGGTAAGGTAAACCAACGAAGCCAGGAGGCCAGATCTAGTGTTGGAAAAGAAGGAAGACAAAGTAATATGGTTATGTAACATTCCCTGTCCCCCGGAAAGGAATATTGAAGCTAAATACAGGGAAAAATAACGAAATATCAACAGCTTGCATACGAAACTAGATAAAAGAGAAAGAATTATGAGGTTAAAGTTATACCTTTGATTATTGGATGTCTTGGGGGTGGAGTGAATGCCATACAGAAGAACATCGAGAATGTATTGACAGAGAAAACAGCAACAGCAAAAATTTAGGAGGTTGTCCATCAGTTTTGGGTAAAAAATTATTTTCCAAACATTTTCTATTTTTGGTCCCAGAAGATTGAAAAACTACTAAACGTTCTTTTCATTGATAAATTTCATTGATTTTTTAAGGGATTTCAGTAACAAAATAGATTTTTTGCCAGGTACTAAAGAAAACTTCCTTAGCAACCACACTTAAGATGGTTGCTATGGGTTGTTGTTTCATCTTGACACTCTTATTTCTATTCTCCAACCAGCCAAAATGTATCCCATGGACTAAAATGAGTTGAATTCAATTCGTGCTTGTTGTGGTGGCATACACAAAGTACTATAAAAGGAAGGAACCATTTTGTTGTGCTTGTTGTCAAAGGAATCTGCCAAACCATGCGCTGTAACAATTTACCTTAAATTGGCTTGGAAATTATGGTTGGTACCAAGAAGACGTCTGTATATCGCAAAAAGAGAAGAAGTGCATTTTCTGGGCGAAGAAAACAAGAAAAAGACGGAGTGGAAGAGCATGAAAGCATTAAGATAGGAATCAAATGTTTTAGCCGATTTTTGCTCGTGGCCCGTGGCCGGAAACCTTCAAAGCCTCATTTTCACGGACCAATCAGACGGTGAATCAGCGAGGAAGACAGAAGAAATGTGTGAAAAATTTTCTCAACTTTACCTACCTTCATAAAACGCAACCAGGACAAAAAACTGCTGGAAATTTCCTGAATTTTTGTGAAGGAATCTACTCGCCAGATGTTTGGGTATCCAGATTTGGATGCCGGTTTAAATACCTCACGGTTTGGTGGAGCGTTTTCCGATAGGCAACATCGGCCGAGGCTTGCCAAGCCTTGTTTACGCCACTTCAAGTCAGGTGATAAAACCTCTTGAGAAAACCTCCTTTCAATCTCATTACTAATTTCAAACCATGGAATCTTATGCCATGAATGCAAAGAGTAGTATAATAAAGAAATTTCTCATGAGTATTGCCATATGACATGAATTGAAATGTGTGAACTAACGGAAGCGAATTTCTTCAGTTCACATAGAAATCGAATGGGCATTGAATCTTGAACCAAAGAAGCTGCGGTGTATGGACAATAGCAAGAACAATTGGAAACGTAAATATTTGCCGTTCAGGGATCGTTCTTAAAACAATCACTATTGTTATTGCCATTATTTCTAACCCAGGATTTCTATTGTTTAAGGTTTTTTTTTTATTCATATAAAAATTTTACAACAAATCTTACATTCTACAAAACTTCCCTAATTACTTTACAACACTACAGGGACGACACCATGGGGAGCGAAAGACAATGACTACCCCATGGCCAATATATAAAGACGAGCAAGTTAATCTACCTACAACACAACAAAATACGAACGATTCTGTTCTACATTAGGTGACAGGTTACGATAATTTTAAAATGTCACGAGCGTAAGTCGTGGGTTGTTTGGAGTGGAAAGACCTGACACTTAATGTGAAACAGAAATTACAAAGAAAAATAACATTACATAAGAGGACTTAGTGGCTGCTTTGTACGTAACTGAAGAGTCAACAGATCTTCGTCAAACCGACCAGTTTCGTGAATGAACCGTAAGGTCAATTCGAGAATGTTTCTATTCAAGTCATAAGAAGGTTGAGTGCCTCATCGGTTTTGGAAACGCAATAACTCCGAGAAACCACGAGATATTTAAACTGGCATCCAAATCTGGATACCCAAACATCTGGCGAGTAGATTCCTTCAAAAAATTCGGGAAATTTCCAGGAGTTTTCTGTCCTTGTTGCATTTTAAGAGGGTAGGTAAAGTTGAGAAAAATTTTCACACATTTCTTCTGTCCTCCTCGCTTATTTGCCGTCTGATTGGTCCGTGAAAATGAGGATTTGAAGGTTTCCGGCCATGGGCCACGAGCAGAAATCGGCGAAAACATGTGATTCCTATCTTGAAAGGATTAGGGAAAGTTCTGATGGAGTAGGCCCATCAACTTCTACTCCAGGAAAATCTCCAGTGAAAGGCAATAAGTCTTTTAAGAATATCTCTAGAAGCTGCCCTTTGCTCAAGAAAGATAACAAAAATATTTTGACAAGGAAGAGGGCACTATCACTGGGTATTGAGCCAGGTAAAAAGAAAAGAAGAAAGACAGTTGATGAGAGTAATTCATCAACAGCTGATCACTCTGCAGCCCATAGCTTTAAACTTATTCAGGTCAATACTCTGCAGGATGCCCTTTTAAAAACTGCAATTTGTGGCTCTTGCAAGAATGCCAAAGGAAAGCTAACAATATTCCAAAATGATCATCATAGAAATGGTTTAGATGAAGAATTGATTACTAAATACAAATACTGCAACGAGAGCACATACTTTCGCACAAGTCCAGTAGCGAAAGGTGTGGTAGGAAAGTCATCAGCAGTAAATGTTACGTCTATTCAAGCTGCAATTGAGACTGGTCTTGGGTTGACAAACATGCAGAAGCTTTGCACTGCTTTTGGTCTCCCTCCACCACTCTCTCACACAGCATACAATATTTTGATGAAAAAGTTCCAGGCATGCTATGCAGAAGAAGCAAATCTATCTCTTCGAAAGGCAGCATTGAACCTTAAGAACCATATGAAAAAGGAGGATTGCAAATCCCAAGATCTGGACCCCAGTTCTGATATATTTGAGTTCATTGTCTCAGTTAATGGTACCTGGCAAAAGAGGTATGGACATTCCTCACTTCTTGGTGTTGTATTTGTTTTAGCAATAGAGACTGGAGAAATTCTTGACTATGAAGTGCGGTCAAAAGTTTGCTTAGAATGCAAGTCAAGAGAACATGATAAAGAATCAGAGAACTATAAGAGATGGTGGGAAGATCATAAAGATAGATGTGAGATTAACCACAAAGGCTCTGCCGAAGGTATGGAAAAAGATGCAGCAGTAGTAATGTTTCTCCGCTCAATTGAGAAGCACAAATTTAAGTACGTTACCTACGTAGGAGATGGAGATTCCTCTTCATATGGAGTTGTTGCTGATGCAGTCTTCCAAAGATATGGAGCTGAATATCTGATCATGAAAGAAGATTGCATAGGGTATATTCAGAAAGGATGGGGAATAATTTGAGAACTTACAAAAATAATGTAAAGGGCTCTAAATTGGCAGATGGTTGTAGTGTAGGAGGAAGAGGACGGCTAACAGTTGTGACAATTGATTCTCTGCAGAATTGCTATGGGTATGCAATAAGAGCAAACTCAAATAATTTACAGAAAATGCAGGATGCTGTGTGGGCAATTTACTACCATACTATACTTGGACTTAAAGGTCAGATAAAGGCAAATGCGATTTTTTTATATTTATAATTTTAAACTATGGGGAATCCGATGGCAATAATATTTTTTATCTTTGCGATGCAAAAGGATAGGTTTGGGGGTTTTGAAAAAGGGCACTCCTTCAAAAAACCGCGTGATGATAAAGGCCTGGAACTAGCTAAGTCATGACGTGGAATGAGTCATAAGAAATTCATCACTTGAGAGGCCCAAAGCACTCGAAGGATTAACCGTGAAGGACACACGCCGCATTGCAGATACACAACGAACAGTAAACATTCCCAAAGATCGAGTATTGGAGCGGCACACCCTCATAGTTTTCCCTCGATGCAGAGGAGTGAATTCAACACAGTCGGGCCAAGCTTCCTGTGTTCTGCTCTCCTCAAGCGGAACATAAAAACATCATGTGAATTATTTTGATGCAAATTATTGATTGTCTTGATCAAGCCATGGTCTTGATCAAACATTTTACTATTGTGTTATTTGCAAAGACTACAGAAAAACACGCCTTGATCTCCCCAGGGTTTGATTGTTTTTCCATCAGGATTCATTCTCCTCATTAGAGCGACAAGCGCCTATCGAAGGCACATTTGCATTTGGATGGCTTCACGAAGGATCTGTAAATACAAACTATATTGTGTGAGGCAATACTTTGGCCATCTAAAAAATTCGCAAAGAACCAGAGCGTTATCGAAGAAAAGGAAACATAAATGTGGAGAAAGAACTTGCACTTATCTATCCGTGAGCATGAGTGTGCTCACATGGCCTACTCTTGATATCGCAAAATCCGGTGTCGTCATGTTCGAAGAGTGGGTGAGTGTATCATTCAATTTCAGCTATAATTTCATGTTCAGCACGTCGAAGAGTTCTCAGAAAGGTGCTCTGGAAGCCAGCTGATGCACTTGCAGCAGCTAATGAATGTTTACAGTCGTTAGGATTGAAATATCTTGTGCAGACCGGCAATGTTTTCGTTGTTGAAAGTCTGAATGAAGGGTTCCCTCTCCAAGTCAGTCCACAGCTCACTGCTGCAACGAGTCGGTCCACGCCAAAGTTTGGAATAATGTGCACATACATTCTTCTCTGCATACGCTGACTAGCCACGACGATAAACTACCTACTTTCTGGGCGTTTTGGTTTGAGATAGTTGAAGTAAGTAGTCGTTTCTAACTTTCGTGACTTGACAATCAGTGAGTGCAAACAGACTCCTCCATTCCCTCGCAGCTTTGCAATGACTCCTTCGACTCATTCCACGTCACGCCTCTGCTAGTTCCAGGCTCTTTTCCTTGCGCGTTTTTTTTGAAAAATTTGACTGAAAAACGGAATTCGACAGGCGATTTCGATAACTTGCTGAACTCATATTGAAATTTCGTTTGAAATTTTGAAATCTCCAGGTCCTAAATGATCGAAATTAATAAAAATATCTTTTGCCTTTATCTGACCTTTAAGGAAACCCGTGCAGTTCAACATAAGTATCGTCCAAAAAATCGAAAGGATACTGCTTACAAAACTAATACATATGACAGAAGTAAATGTCTACCTTCAGTCTTCAGACAAAAACTTTTACCAATCTTTAAAAGATTATCAAGAAGTGACCTTTTGAGCCGGTGTTTAAGAGGACTCACTCAAAACCAAAATGAATCTTTAAACAATGTACTGTGGATGAAATGCCCAAAGAGAGTTTTTTTTGGGAAAAGAAAATTGGAAACAGCAACAACAGCTGCTGTTATGTATTGGAACAAAGGTGCAGCTGCATGTAGCAATGTCCTTGAAAGGTTTGGGATACAAGATCCCGGCATAAGCACCCTAAGAGGTTATAGGCGGCTAAATTTCCAGCGTATGAAATGTGCAGCCCAAAAATGCAAAATGAAATATAAAAAGCAACGAAGGCTTTTAAGAAAAAAGAGAAAAGAAGGTACTAAAACTGGACAACATCATTTGGCAGGTGGATTTAGCGTTCTTAAAGTTCCGGACAATGTGATAGTACAGAATGAAGAGAAGAAAATCCAGCAAAGGTGCCATCAAATGGTAACAGGAGAATAACTTTTTTGGATGAAAAAGATATTGCTGTAGTTGTGGAAAATCCAAAGAAAAGGTGAAACAGTAACAAAGGAGCACTGCTCAGTAATTCATGACATCGTAGGAAAGATTTTATGTAGACCACAGGTATGCCACAGTCCATGCCCCTTTATAATGATTCCATTCGTTGTGAAAATTTAACGTAAACCTTTGAAAGCGTTTTTGAAATCTGCCTCATTCAACTTCAAGAAAGGATAACTCAAGTAATATTTGAGATAGTCAGGTGAAATTTTGTGGGGAACATTGTTTTGAGGCACAGACTAGGATGAGCAGACAAAGTTTGATATCTGTTGTGTTTCTTCCTGTATCTAAGAAAGTGACCTTTTTAGAGTGTCTGCAGATCCTAGGAATAAACAGTACGTTAATGAAGTTCCTAGGAAAGACAATGAAAGACTGGAGGGTTGAGCTGACATGTGCTAATGAATCACTAGGAGAGGTTAAGGTTAAAAGAGGTTTATTTCAGGGAGATGCGTTATTGCCGCTTCCTTTCGTTATAACACTCATCCCCCTTACCAGTGTATTGAAAATGACGAAAACTGGTAAAAATTTGCAAAAAAATAGAGAAAAGATTAATCACCTTCTTTACATGGACGACCTTAAGTTGTATGCAAAGAGCGAGAAAGAACATGGTTCACTTATACAGACGGTCAGAGTGTTTAGCAAGGACATTGGCATGCAATTCGGGATTGAAAAGTGGTCGACTTTGGTTATAAGGAGATGAAAAAGGATAAAATCAGACGGTATCAAAATGCCATATGATAAAGTTATAAAATCACTGAAAGAAGGCGAATGATACAAATATCTGGGTGTATTACAGGCAGATGAAGTGCAGGTAAAAGAGGTGAAAGGGAAAGTCGGCATTCAATATAAGAGAAGAGTGAGAAAGATTTTGGAGACAAAGTTGAATGGGGGAAATGCCATCAAGGGTATTAGTACATGGGCTATTCCTGCATTGAGATACTCAGCTGCTTTCCTTAATTGGACTAAAGCCGAGCTTGAAGAGATGGATCGAAGAACAAGGAAACTTTTAACCATGCACAATGGACTTCACCCAAAAAGTAATGTCGATAGGTTATATGTACCCAGGAGAGAAGGTGGAAGATGACTCATGAGCGTTGAAGATACTGTCAATCTGGCCACTGACTTAATGGCAATCAGACTTAATGGCAATTACAGAGACTCACCTCGACAGCAACGTGGATAAAAACAAACTATATATTGATGGGTACACCTTTTTCAACAACAACCACCCCTTAGATATTAAACGTGATGGAGTCGGGCTTTATGTAAAAGATTCTTTTCCTGCTATCAGGCGTTCTGAGTTGGAGATTCTCCCAGAATGCATCATCTGCGAAATCCAGCTTGGTAGGAAAAAGTATTTCTTTGTTGTGGTTTATAGGAGCCCTAGTCAAAGTCATGTTGAGTTTGAAAATTTTATGAACACTTTTGAACAAATGCTGACTATGTTGGCTGCGGAGAACCCTTATAGTACGATAATAACTGGAGATTTCAACTGTCGTTCGTCTCAGTGGTGGGAAAACGATATTGATAATTACGAGGGTAAACTTTTTGAGCCATTTACATCTGACCTTGGTATAAACCAGCTGATTACCGAACCAACTCACCTTATGGGTGAATCTAAATCTTGTATAGATCTAATATTTACGGACCAGCCGAATCTCTTTCTTGAGTCTGGTGTTCATCCAACGTTGCATGATCAATGCCACCATCAAATCATCTATGGGATGCTCTCCATCAAAAATCCTGCTCCACCCCCTTATAAACGTAGGCTATGGTATTATGATAAAGCGAACATTGCGGCAATCAGGAAAAGTATTGAAATTTTTCACTGGCGCGAGGCCTTAGAGAATATCACTTGCCCAAGCCATCAAGTCGAAATCTTGAATGAAGTCTTGCTGAATATATTCTCCAACTTCATCCCAAACGAACTTGTCACTGTAAAGCCCAAAGTCGTGCCATGGATAACTCGCTCTATAAAGAGCATGATCCAAAAAAAGAATCGTGCTTACAAGACTTTTATGAAAAACGGTCAGCCAGATGACAAAGTGGAAGATATCCAGGATTTGATAAACCGTACATCAAAAACTATCGAGGATGCTAAGCATAAATACTTTATGAAAATAGGAGAAACTCTCTCAAATTCTGACACGGGTAATAAGAGATATCGGTCCTTAATGAACAAGATATTAAATAAAAAGAAAGTGCCATTAATTCCTCCCTTGTTAGAAAATGATATCTTCGTTTTAGACTTTGAAGCCAAGGCCAAAATATTCAATGATTGTTTCATCCTTCAATGTAGTACTTTAGATACAGGAAGTGAAATTCCTGATGAAGTTATCTCGGATGTACCACCACTCGTTAGCATTGCCATTTCAGATGAAAAGTTGCTCAAAATTATTCGATCATTAAATCCAAAAAAAGCGCACGGGTGGGATGGTATCTCAGTACGAATGATAAAAATATGTAACAGTTCTCTTTTAGAACCTTTGAATATGATATTCCATTCTTGTATGATACATGGTTCCTTTCCTGAGGCTTGGAAAAGAGCTACGTTGTTCCAATTCATAAGAAAAACAGCAAAACCTTAAACAAAATTACAGACCTATTTCACTGCTTCCAATATTTGGAAAGATCTTTGAAAAACTCATTTTTGACAGTCCCTACCAACACCTGAATGTCAACGGCTTACTCAATCCTAACCAGTCAGGCTTTCGGCCCGGTGACTCAACCATTAACCAGCTACTCTCCATAGTTCATACAATCTCTGCTGCTTTCGACTGTAACCCTACACTCGATGTTCGCTCTGTCTTCCTTGATATTTCAAAAGCTTTTGATCGTGTGTGGCACAAAGGCTTAATATACAAGCTAAGTCGGTGTGGAGTCTCTGGCAACCTGCTATCCCTTATCCAAAGTTTCCTAGCAAATAGAAAACAGCGGACACTCCTCAATTGGCAAAACATCAGAATGGGGAAATATAACAGCCGGCGTCCCTCAAGGATCTATCTTAGGACCTATATTCTTTCTGATTTATATAAATGATCTGGCATATAACATTAAGTGTAAAGTGAAACTATTTGCTGACGATACATCACTCTTCACCGTTGTTTGTGATACTGAGCAAGCTGCCTTGGATATGAATCACGATTTAAGGATCATACAAGAGTGGGCGTACAAGTGGAGAATGTCTTTCAATCCTTACCCCATGAAGCAAGCTGTCGAAGTCATATTCTCCAGGAAACGCACCACAGTAAATCATCCCCCTATCTCTTTCAATGACACGCAAGTCGTACGTGTTAACGAGCATAAACATCTTGGCATCATATTGGACTCTAAACTGACATTCTCTAATCATATTCAATCAATTATTTCTAAAACCAGACATGGTGTTGGGATGTTACGCTTTATGTCCAGATACCTGCCTAGGAAAACGCTTAATGAACTGTATAAGTTATATGTTCGCCCACATCTTGATTATGGTGATGTTATACACCATATTCTATCTAAAAAGTGTGACTTCACCAACAGCCATACACTGAATAACTTCATGGAAAAACTAGAGTCTGTGCAATACTCTGCTGCTCGAGCAATAACAGGTGCATAGAAAGGT
Source organism: Aurelia sp. 4 Dawson et al 2005 (assembly GCA_964019985.1). Classification (NCBI taxonomy): domain Eukaryota; kingdom Metazoa; phylum Cnidaria; class Scyphozoa; order Semaeostomeae; family Ulmaridae; genus Aurelia; species Aurelia sp. 4 Dawson et al 2005. The sequence continues at coordinate 8,549,179 of OZ026507.1, read as the reverse complement.
ACTTCTCGAAAGAAACTTCTCGAAGAGCTTGGTTGGGAGACCTTAGATCTTCGGCGATGGAGCAGACGTCTTGTCCTTTTCTATAAGATTGTCAATAATATTACACCTGCCTATACTAGAGACCCTATCCCTCTTCTTCATGAACTTCCGTATTCTTATCGAATGAGACCAGAGACTGGGCAAATATATGCAAGAACTGACACATAGGAGTCAACGTTCTATCCTAATTGTCTGGCAGAATGGGAGAATATTGATCCAGAAACACGAAATGCACCCTCATTAGGTATCTTCAAGGAAAAATTAAATAAGATTATCCGTCCCACTCCAAAACAAGTCTTTGGTATTCATGACCCTAAAGGACTAGCCGCTCTCACACAGCTTCGAGTTGGGTTAAGTGCACTTAATTTTCACAAGTTCAGACATAATTTCAATGACACATTAAACCCGATGTGTCCTATAAACGATGGCGTTGAGGACACGGAACAATTCTTGCTGCATTGCCACTCTTACCATCTACAGAGAAATAGTCTCCTCAGCCGCGTACATGCAATTTTGCTTTCATACGGTCTGTTGAACCTTTCCAATGAGGAACTGGTTTCGATAATCTTGTATGGTGATGAAAGGTTACCTATTGAATCAAATAAAGCGATCGTTAAAGCAACACTAGAATTCATCGAATCATCAAAAAGATTCTCGTAAATCATTTCAATGAAATTTCCTCTCCTCCTCCCACCTTCGTATCATTTTATTTCTTTTCGTAGTTTGTAGTTGATGCTGTAATGTACTGTTCGTTCATTATTCTTCGTTCAAATGCTTTATATTAATTGTTAAAGCCATAGGGTTGCAATGTATTCTCACTCTCCTTGTGGCTTCGTCTTGTAACTATGTTCTGTTATTGTAAAATTTTAGATTGATGTAAAAAAAATCTGGCCACGATTGGCCTGAAAAGATATGTCAAAGAAAGCAAGGAGAAACTGCTAGTTGCAGCTAGAGGCGATACTGAGAATGAGGAACTTGAAACAGAGAATGAGTTTAAGAGAAAGAACAGGCAGAAAAGGAAAGCCAACTGCAAAAGAGAAAGTGATTCATGGACAGTTCCCGAGACGAACACACTCCAAAATGTATAGATCTTGTATTGACAAACAGAAACAGGAGTGTACAAAAAAACCACCACTGTCGAAACTTGTCTGTCAGATTTTCATAAAATGGTTGTTACTGTCCTGAAAACTACTTTCCCCAAACAAGGACCAACTGTCATTAACTATAGAAATTACAAATAGTATAATGAGAATATTTTCAAAAATGGTCTTCAACAGGAGTTACAACGGATAGACCCGTCAGATTTGAATTACAGTTCATTTGAAACCGCCTTTGATAGAGTTGTGGACAAACATGCTCCGATTAAGAAGAAGTATGTCTGCGCAAATGATAAGCCATTTATGACCCGTGCTCTGCGTAAAGCGACCATGCTGCGTTCTAGACTACGTAATAAATACAACGAAGATAGAACTGCTGAAGATTGGAACAACTTTCGTAAACAGCGAAATTCTTGTGTTAAATCATTTCGAAAAGAGAAAAGAAATTATTACAATAGCTTAGATATCTCACTTGTCACGGATAATAAGAAATTCTGGAAGACCGTAAAATTTTTCTTCTCTGACAGATCACAATCTCAGAATAACATTGTTCTGACCGAAGGTGAAAGAATAATTTCCAACGATGTTGAAGTAGCAGAGACAATGAATGAATTTTTTGTAACCGTTAATGACTCTCTTGGAATGAATGAAAACTTCAATGATGAAAATGCAACAGACGGAATCACAGACCCTGTTCAGAAGGCAGTAAAAAAATTTTCGAATCATCCTAGCATTCTAAAAATAAAAGGTCACTACCAAACTGCTGCCCCCTTCGTTTTTCAAAAAGTTGCCCCTGATACCGTTGAAAAGGAGGTTAGAAGTTTAAATCCTAAGAAAGCCACAACGCACAAAAATATCCCTCCCAAAATTCTTAAATCCAATTCTGACGTATGCGTGGAGCCTTTGACACAAATATTTAATGATTGCATTGAAAAGTCAACCTTTCCTGATGAGCTTAAGTGTGCGGATGTCTCGTCTCTTCCCAAGAATGGATCAATCAATACCAGGACTAACTTTAGGCCAATTACCGTTTTGCCAACGGTCTCTAAGTTGTTTGAAAGAATAATGGATAAACAGATAGTTGCTTATATTACACCTTTTTTATCTTCACTTCTATGTGGTTTTCGACAAGGTTACAGTGCACAACATGCTCTGGTAAGTCTCTTAGAAAAGTTCAAAATTAGCCTTGATGAGGGTGGTAAGGCAGGGGCCGTATTGATGGATCTCTCCAAGGCGTTTAATTGTATTAGACATGATCTCTTGATTGCAAAATTACATTTACTGTTTTTCTCAAGAAGCATTAGCACTCATTAACGATTACCTCACAAACAGACAACAGCGAGTTAAGGTAAATGGTTCCTTCAGTTCTTGGAAAGACCTAACACGTGATGTTCCTCAAGGGTCAGTTTTAGGACCTCTGTTGTTTAACATATACATTAATGACCTTTTACTTTTTATTCAAAACTCAGATATATGCAATTATGCAGATGACACTACAATCTATTCTTGCGATAGGAGCCTTGATAACATAACTCATACGCTTGAAAATGACTGTAATGTGGCTTTAATGTGGTTTGCTGACAACTTTCTGAAATTAAACGCAGATATATACCATCTTCTGGTTCTTGGGCAGAGATGTGACGATCCAGTTACAGTTAAGATTGGAAATACTGATATTGTTAATAGTTCTGAAGAGAAATTGCTCGGAATTCATATTGATAGTAAACTCTCCTGTGACCATCACGTGTCGAAGCTTTGCCAAAAGCCAGCAATAAACTTTATGCACTAGCCCGCATATCCCCGTATATGGATCAGAAAAAAGTAAGAAATTTGATGAGGGCATTTATTACAAGTCAGTTTCAATGCTGTCCTTTAATCTGGATGTTTCACTGTGGCAAACGTTGCCCCAACCATACGGAATTCGGAAACCCTTTGTCGATTTAAAGAAGAGATTAAAAATTGGTACGGAGAAAATTGTCCCTGCAAATTATGCCGCATTTTCATTCCAAACTTGGGCTATTTGTGATGATTGCTTTAGATATCCGTTTTAAATGTATATTCTGATGATTTGTAAATACTTTTATCTATTACTTTTTTATCTAATACCGTATATACATCTTTTTACGTTGGAATTAATTAGCTATTTTTTACTTTAGCTATTGCATTTTATTATCCAACGATAAATAAATTGATAATAATAACAATAATAAAACAGAGGATGCGACAGATAGAGATCCATGGTTGTGGCTAAAAGAGGGAAGCCTGAAGAGAGAAACCGAGTCCCTCATTATGGCAGCAATAGAACAGGCAGAGAAAACAAATCTAATGAAAGCAAAAATTGATGAGACTCAAGAACACAGTACATGTAGGATTTGTGGTAAAGCAGACGCGAGCATCAACCACCTCTTAAGTGAATGTAATAAAATGGCACAAAAGGAGTATAAACGGAGGCATGATTGGATAGGAAGAAAGATACATTGGGAGGTATGCGGAAAATGTGGTCTTGACACAAAAGATAGATGGTATGAACATGAGCTGCAATCTTTATACGAAGACGAGGAGTATAAGATCTTATGGGACTTTTCAATACAAACAGATCACGCCATCGAAGCAACAAGGCCCGACATGATTATAGTTGAGAAGAAAAGCAACAAATGCCAGATTATAGACTTTGCTGTCCCATTCGATACCAAGGTTGATGAAAAAGAAAAAGAAAAGACATTCAAGTACCAAGACTTAGAAAGGGAACTGAAAATACTGTGGAACAAAAAATTTAAAGAAATTTCAGTCATAATTGGGGCGCTAGGAAGAGCACCAAAAGCATTGCCAAAATGACTGAAGGAGATTGGGCTAGCTACCAGGATCGTAGAGTTGCAAAAGACTGTGTTGCTACAATCTGCGAGAATTCTCCGACAAGTGCTTGAGATTTGAGGAAACTTGTTGTTACCAAAGCTCAAGAACATCAACCCACTGACCAAGATATACTTACCTCACATAAGTATTGCACCATCGAAAACAAAATGGATGCCTAAAGTTTCTTGCAATTCAATCAACAAAATTTGTATAATAAAGTACCAGCATTGACAGGTTTCTCTTTTGGGTGTTTTGGACAGAAAATAATTGCTTATCCATCTGCTGTTTAATTAAGGTAAAATGAAGTGTTATTTTGTTGATTTCTCTGATAAATTAGCAAAAACTTTGGAACAATATCGAGCAAGATTTTAGTAAAAAATCTAGAAGAGTAGGCCATGTCGAAACGAAGGATGAACAGATTTCTTATATCAAAGGTAACAAATTCTCGTTGTTTTCAAATCTGGACTCTGCAAACTTCATTGAAATGAAAAAACTTTCGCTCTTTGAATAGGGTAAAAGAATAAAATTCAAGAAAACAAGGAGGAAGTCATTCAAGGTAAACAAGGGATATAACTATCCGATGATTTGCGCTCTGGTCAAAGTCAAGCTTTAGATATGAATTTGAATCACTGCACAAAAATCTCCACTTAGAAGTGAAAACTGGGGTTTAATGCTTCTCTTCATGGACGCGTTACTGTGTATAGGCTGGCAAGCTGATTTTGATGAAATAGGTCCTATGTCTTACACGCTATTTCCTTCCACGAAGAAACAAAAAGCCTCCAATGATTGTTAAAGAGACACTATATCAAGCTACAATAGTCAATGGGGTACGTGATAATCTGGCTTTACTCGCAAAGGGGTAGCAAAATCTTTGTGGACTTTCCTTCCGCGTTTCCAGTATTTACGTTCATTGAATCGAAGTGCGTCACAAAACAGAATATTGGCTTTTAGGCGTATTACAGCAGGAGTTATTGGCAATCTGTAAACCACGGAACCATGAAATGACGGAAGGACATGACGATTTGCCGGAATGATGAAGGAATCATACAAGAGTGTAAGGTATCTATTTCGTAGGCTCCTACTGAATATACGTAAACGACATACGAATGCTACAAGTTGTCTTTGTTCTCAACGGAAAACCAAAATTTGGTAACATCCATGGTAACACCTAAGAGGCCAAATTCTTCCGACTTAAATAAACTTTTACTCTGCTCCCAAAAATCAATGGAGCTTAATCCTCACCAAAAACTGACATGAAAATCGTTAAATTCTTAAGCTTATCTTCGCAATAGGGGGCTTCATCCCCCATTCGAGTCTAGATGCCTTTATTTTCAACATATCAAACTGCACTAAGTAGTTTTTGATCACAAATTCACTAGTGGATAGTATCAAAGCCACGTCAATGCGTGCATAAATAAGCCAAATAACGCTTCGCGTACTAATATGGGGACAGGGGTTTCTACATGCCGTGCAGAACCCCCCATTGCTTTTCTTGTCCCCCTACTTTTCTTGTTTTTGTATAGCGATGTTACGAAAGTTTTGGCTTCCATTCGGAAGAAAAGAAACTTGGGCATTCTTATTCGTAACGTTGAGGATGAGCCTACCAATAGAAATAATAATCTCTCATTGACTACATCATATTATTCCGTCATTTCTTCATTTCGTTCCGCCGTTTCGTGATTCTGTGGTTTACTGCCTGTGTTATTGGCTATGACGCAATTACTCTCCGGTTGACATACACGATGTTTGTTCCATTGTTGCAGGGCTCAATTTAATTGGCTATGATGGCAATCCTTATTATCTGAAGAGCTACATAAAACCTGTACTTTATATCTAGCCTGTACAAAGCTATCTTCCAATCAACAACCTCGAATTAGACTCTGGTTCACTGATTTCGAGCCTATTTCAAAGATTTGATGCTTGCAGCGCAAATTAATGAACTTGAATCAATCTTAGGAGAAGTCATGTGGAAAAAAAACAAGCTCCGGTCACTTTCAAGGTTTTAATCACCTTGAATCTAAATTCGAACGAGAAGATATTATGAGGTATATCCAAATCAAGATATTTAATTGTCAACCACTTACCTAAAGTTTCCCATGAACACAATTAATGCTAATGTGATAAAAATAGTGTCAAGCATATTCTTACCTTGGAATGGCTTCTTTCAGTTTCACCTCTGTTTTATAACCAGGTCGCATTCCTCACGCAAAACTGTTGTCATAGCGATAAAGTTTGCAGAATCCAGATTTGAAAATTGCAAGTTTTGCAATCATTGCGTTAAGAAATCTATTCATTCTTCGTTTTGTTACGGCCTAATCCCCCTGTTATCCAGCCAAATCCTTTTTCAATGTTGTCCTCAGGTTTTTGTTTGTTTATCAAGGAAAGCAACAAAAAAAACAACATTTCATGTTACTGTTGAATAAAAAGTAGACAAACGGACAATATTTTCCCGCCAAAACAACCGGCAGGGGAAACCTTAAAATGCTGATGCTTTTGTTATGCAAATCTTGTTGCTTGAGTTACATGACATTTTTGACCGCCATTTTGGATACAGTGGTGCAATACTTATGTTAGGTAAGTGTACAAAGAACAGTACTGAAGTCAGTGTGTAACAGAGACAATAATAATTGTTGTGATTACAGGTGAAAGAAAGTGCGTTATCATTGACATTGCGGTGCCAGGTGATAGTAGGACTAGTGACAAAGAAAAAGAGAAAGTGGAGAAATATTAAGATTTGAAAAGGGAAATCAAGAGGATTTAGAATATGAGAAGTGTGGTAGTTGTACCTGTGATAGTTGGTGCACTCGGAAGTATAACGAAGAAACTGAATGAATGGTTAGAAAAAGTGGATATCACAGTGAATACAGCACTCTTGCAGAAGACATCATTATTAGGAATAGCCAGGATGTTGAGAAACGTTCTTGAGTACTAAAGGGCAATGACCCCAAGGGACCCTTGGACAAGGGTTTTGACTCGCTTCCTTGGGATGTAAATTCGGCTATTAGAACCGCCAGTGCTTAAAGCAGAAGTATAAAATAATAGTAATAAATATAATGATAATAATGATGATAATAATAATTGCAGAACTTTCTTTGTCCCTCTAACATACTCTTTCTAGACTTTTTCCGTCATTTCCTTACCCAAGATCTGGTCTGCTTCCATTATTCCCATGTACTTATAGCTATCCCCTTCATTCATTGCTTTGATGACTGTATCATCCGGTAGTACGATCCCATCTGACTTTATGATGTTTCCTCGTTTTAGCACTAACATGGCACACTTCTCAATCCCTAATTTTATTCCAATGTCTTCACTTACAACCCTGACTGTCTGAACTAAAGAGTGTAATGCCTTCTCACTTCTAGCAAACAGCTTAAGATCATCCATAAAAAAAACAGATGATTTATCTTCTCTCCATTTGAAAATTCGTAGTCAACATTCGCTTTTCTTAGAACTAGGGTTAAGGGAATCATGGCTAACACGAACAGTGGTGTTGATAGTGTCACCTTGGAAAATCCCTCCCTTGATTTCAAGTTCACCTAGTACTTTATTTCCAGATGTTAATTCGGTTTTCCAGGTTTTCATGCTCTGATCTAGTAGACTAACTACGTCATCGGATATTCCAAATATACTTAGACACTCCTCGATCCAAGAGTGAGGAACATTGTCGTACGCCTGTGTTAAAGTCTATCCACGCAATTGCCAGGTTTTTCTTTCTACTTTTAACTTCTCAGAGAATTCGTTGATCTATATCGAGCAAGTCATTTGTACCTCTCGAACCTTTCTTACAGCCTTTTTGTTCCTCTGGGAGAATTCCTCTTCATCTAAAATCAAGAAAGTTCTAAAATCGAAACTGAATGGTGGGAATAGCATCACTGCAATAAATACATGGGCAGTGTTATTACTAAGATACTCTGCTGCTTTCTTGAAATGGACAAGAGATGAATTAAGATCCATAGACAGACAGAAAGACAGACAGATAGACAGGCAGACAGACAGACAGGCAGGCAGCCAGACAGGCAGACAGACAGACAAGAAAGATGATGACCATGTGCAGAGCCCTACACCCGAAAGACAGTGTGGATAGGCTGTATCTGCCCAAGAAGGATGGAAGGAAGTAGAGGACTTATTTCGATGGAAGATTGTGTTGATATTGCAGAACTGAGTCTCAAGGAATATGTAATGAGAAACAACGAGAAAATTATATCAGCAACCAGAGGAAACGTAACGAAAATGGTAGGCAGTGCGAAAGCTTACAAGAAAAGGCGAAAGGAAGAGAGGGAAACAAGTGCCTGGGAAAAGGAAATTCACGGACAGCATTTCGGGCAAACGAAAGAAGTAGGAGCAAGGGAGTCGAGGACGTGGCTAGAAAGGGAGAACTGAAGAAAGAAACCAAAGGAATGATAATGGCAGCACAGTCACAGTCCCCTAGAACGAATGCCATAAAGGCAAGAATTGATAAAAGTAGAGGAGATGCAAAGTGCAGGATGTGCAATGAAAAGGAGGGAACAATTCACCACATTGTAAGTGGATGTAGCAATCTTGCACAAAAGGAATACAAGTGCCGGCATGACTGTGTAGGCAGAGCACTTCACTGGGATATTATACGTCAGCGAGGATTTGAAGTTAGTGACAAGTGGTACCAACATCAACCTGAGAGCGTTATAGAAAATGAACAATTTCAAAGTATTATTGGATTTTGCAATACAGACGGATATTGAAATACATGCGAGAAGGCCAGGCATTGTGATAGTAGATAAATATTCGAATAAAATGATCATTTTGGACGTAGCCATATCAGCTGATGTAAACATATGAAACAAGAAGCAGGAAAATATCATAAAGTACCAAGACCTAGCTAGAGAAGTCAGAACGATTTGGAATGTATCAACCAAGGTCATCCCAATTGTGATAGGTGCCCTTGGCACGGTTGCAGAAAGACTCGAACAGTACCTGAAGGACATAGGCGTCACAGCAAGGATGGAGATAATCCAGATGTCAACCCTTCTTGGCACGGCGAGAATCATCAGACAGGTTCTTGATATCTAAGGGAAGCTAGATGTGACTCGATATCATGGACTTTAATTCCAAATGTTCATTAATTTGTGCGTGACATTCATTATGATAGTGGTAATGATAATCGAATGTTTTATCAGGATGACCTGTCAGTACAATATATACTATTATTATTAGGTTCCTGATACTTAAGCAATTATGAATTAATAGTAAAAGATCGAAAAAAGTAATCACAGGTGTCCAATACAGTCCAATCCAAAGGTAACATAATTTTACGTCATATAAAATGATTTTCTAAGGATGGTCTAAAAAGAAATCTAGATTAAATCTTTGTGGCACTTAGTGGCAAGTCGTTAGACTCTTTTCCTTCCAGAAAATAAAAACCTTTGCGTCCAAATTCTATTTTCACTTGAGTCAACTTGACGAGATCCTGGTCGTTTCTAATTGCATCACAGACTTTGTCTGTACGGTATCAAACACCAAATTACAGGACCTCTTTTTCATTCCTGCTTCGATACTAGGCACACGCAAGCTGACATCGAGGCTTCTACGCTCAAGACTTTCAATTCTTTTCTTGTATGAGGAAGACCATCCGAACCACAACGAACGGACAGCGAACCACAATATCCAAAAACGGCATTACCATGGTGTGATAGATCTTTTCAGCGTTCACAGTGTCGATGGAGCTATCTGTTCATAGTAAAAGGGATTTGTCGGACATGGGTAGATTTGGATTTATAGTAACGTTTATTAAAAGTGATAATAGCAATTTATCAGACAATCTTTGTCAAATACTTTGGATAATTCGCAAGGTTGCGCAACTTCGGTCTTTGATTACATGCTCCTCGCCCCCCCCTTTTTCAAACATTGAATTAGGAGGAAGGGGATCAGAAGGTCCCAAAGGTATTTGTTTGCCTCGAAGTTTTAGGAAACATCACGAGAACACAGAAGTTTACCTGTGCCCCAGTTTTTTTGGCCAGGATTGTAAATTCTTGTCAAACGAGGAAAGGAAACAACTTAGAAAAAGATAGCAACTACCTTCCTCAGGAAAATACTGGTTGTCTTTACGATAAATCATAAGCTTTTTTCTGTTGACTATATAAATGTTATAAAGAATTTCAAAAATATAGACTGCTCATATGACATTTCGCTTTCGCTTCATCAGAAATAAACTTTACAATAATTTGGGGGCTACCTATAAACCTAAATTACAATGGGGTCACATGGGTACAAAGACTAAACGGTGGGACCGACCTATTACACTCTGTCAAAGTGAAAATGGATTGAAAAAGGGAGAGGGCCGAAAAGAGAGAAGACTATGTTATATATCGGGCCGAGCAACACACGAGAGAACAAGCTCAAGTCACGCTAAAAACCAACTACATAACTATCTCAATACGAGGCTAAATCAACAGGACTTTTAATCGAGGCTAATATACTACACTTTTCCTCCCTTAAAGAAAAGCGTCCAATGATTATTAAGTTCTCTCTTACAGTCCTTCAATGTAATTCTTTCTATCGAATTATCTAAACAACGAACTCAACTACAAGTGCTGGGTGGACTATCAGCACTTGGAAAACAGGCAGAAAAGCATTATTCTGGCTTTTAGTTTGTTCCACCTGTTTTTTTCCTACTCTAGTCCAAGTCTCTTTGGAGGTCTTCTGATTCTTGCTGGATATCGTCTTTCAGGAGTCTTTGCCGGTAAGTTCTCATCAGGAGTCTTTGTTTCTCTTACCTCAGGAGACTTCTGAACTTCTGACTCTATCTCTAACTCTACTTTCTCTGGATTCCCCTTACTGGGTAGATCTCTGTTCTCAATAACTCTTTCATCGCGTGTTTTCTCTAATTCAACTGGAGGTAACACATCTGGAATAACAGGTAATTCTTCTGCTATCTATTTCGGTGGAATGTCACTACTTAGAAGGTGTTCTATGTGTACAAATCTTATTCTTTGCCCACATTTGACCAAATACGTTAGAGGTCCCTTCTTCTTTACAATGACTCCTGGAATCCATCTTTCCTTGCTATCTCTGTGATTTCTAACAAGCACTGATTGATTTTCTCTTAATTCACGACTTTTAACCCCCTTCTTGTCATGATACTTTATCTGCTGATGTTGCTTCTCTTCTACAGCACTAGCTAAGTTTGGCTTTACTAAACTTAACCGAGTACGCAGTATTCTCTTCATAAATAACTCTGAGGGTGCTTGCTTTGTAACTGAGTGTGGCGTAGAACGATCAGTCAATAGAAAATCAGCTAATCTTCTTGACCACGTGATTGAAGTATCATTTCTCTTATGATCTAGCCACATCTTGTTTAGAGCTTGCTTTACTGTTTGCACTGCTCTTTCTGCAGATCCATTACTTGCAGGATGGTAAGGTGGAATGGGAGTGTGTTTAATTCCATTCTTCTTTAAGAACATATCAAATTCTTCAGAAACAAACTGAGGACCATTATCGGAAACAATTTCCTCTGGCAATCCATAACTTGCAAACATGTACCTAAGTTTATCTATGGTCGCTCCACTGGTGGCACTAGACATTTCGTGCACCTCTATCCATTTGGAATAGCTATCTATGACAATCAAAAGCATCTTTTTGTCAAACGTTCCATAGTCAATATGAATTCTCTGCCAGGCTCTTGCTGGAAACTTCCAGGGATGCAAAGGAGCATGTGCCGGCTTATTTCGAAACATCTGACAGCTTTCACAACTTTTGAGGTATTCTTCTATCTGTGAATCAAGATTTGGCCACCAGATATAGCTTCTGGCATAAGCTTTGGTACGGCAGACACCTTGGTGTGTTTCATGCAATTCTTCAAGCATTCTATTTCTATATTTTGGTGGAATAATCACCCTTGTACCCCACAACACACAACCCTGCTCTGCAGATAGTTCTAACTTGCGATTGAAATATGGCCTTAATTCTTCAGTGCCACAAACTTCTGGCCAACCATTCAGAACAAATGAAAGAACTCTTGATAAAAGTGGATCCTTCCCTGTCTCTTGCTGTATATCTTTAGCAAAGATCGGCAAGGAATCAGTAAACTTGACTTGGCACACTGATGGCTCTGCTCCTTCCTTTGAATTTCCACTTGGGAATCTAGAAAGTGCATCAGCATGATCACTAGATTTTCTATACAACAATTTGTATTGATAAGCTGCAAGGATCAAAGCCCAACGTTGCAATCTAGCTGCTGCTAGTGTTGGAATACCAGACTGTGCACCAAGAATAGAAGTTAGCGGTTTATGATCTGTCACTAAAGTAAATGTTCTCCCATAGAGATACTTGTGAAATTTTTTTACCCCAAAAATCATTGCTAAGGCTTCTTTCTCTAATTGTGCATAATTTCTTTCACTTGAACTTAATGTTCTAGAAGCATATGCTATTGGTCTTTCTGAACCATCTTCCATTACATGTGATAGGACAGCACCTACCCCATAACTAGATGCATCACAGTCCAGCTTTAAAGGTTTAGCTGTATCATAATGCACTAGAACCTTACTGCTGCTCAACTGAGCTTTACAAGCATCAAATGCTTTCTGACATGCTTCTGACCATCGCCAAGTTACATCCTTCCTTAAAAGCTCATGCAGAGGGCCTAAAATTGAGGCAAGACTTCTTTGAAACCTCCCATAATAATTTATTAATCCAAGCCAGGATCTTAACTCTGTAACATTTGTTGGAACAGGGGCATCAATGATAGCCCTAACTTGCTCTTCAGTTGGATGCAGTCCTTCTTTGTCTATCTTGTACCCAAGATAATTGACAGCAGACTTGAAAAATTCACATTTACTGAGTTTAGCTTTAATGTTATGCCTTTCTAGCCTCTGCAAAACCTCTGATAGGACTTTCTTATGCTCCTCAACAGATCTAGTTGTGATCAAAATATCATCTAAATAACACACAACATTCTTCACACCAGACAACACCCTATCCATGACTGACTGAAATATGGCAGGAGCACTAGAGACACCAAAATTTAACCTCTCTATTCTGAACAACCCCTTATGAGTATTGATGGTTAACACATCTTTAGCATCTTCTTCAAGCTCTAACTGTTGATATGCATTGGACAAGTCCAATTTGCTGAAATAAGCACCACCAGAAAGTGTTGCAAATATGTCTTCAATGTTAGGCAATGGGTATTGATCAACATCCAACACCGGATTCACTGAAACTTTGTAGTCCCCACAAATCCTAACCCTACCATCAGTTTTTGAAACTACCACAATTGGAGAAGCCCATTCACTATGCATCACTGGTGTCATAATACCATCTTTGGTCAAACGATCAAGTTCCTTCTCCACAACCTCCTTCAAAGAAAATGGAACAGGGCGGGCCTTCTTAAAAACAGGCTTAACATCTTTCTTAAGAAGTAAATCTGCTTTAAACCCCTTTATAACACCATGCTGACCATCAAAAACAGACCTGTGCTTTTTCAAAAGCTCCTCCCCCAAACCATAATTTACCACAAACAACTGATTCCAATCAAGCTTAATTTCCATCAACCAATTTCTTCCTAACAAAGCTGGTTTATCTCCATCAACAACAACCAATGGTAACTTAGCCTTTTGCCCTTGAAACTCAACATCAACCAAAATTTCTCCCTTTGTTGCAAGAATCTCACCAGAATAAGACTGAAGTTGCTTTGAACATGAAGATAAAGGCACATGTGCAAATACTTCTTATAAAAGCCATTCCCAACGACTGAAACTACTGCTCCAGTGTCAATTTCCATAGTCAAAGGAATACCATTGACAGAAACTGTTTCTTGCAAAGCAGCCCTGGCATCACCTTTACAAGTAAAGATTGTATGCAAGTCTTCATCACTATTCCCAACATTACTTAATGAAGCACCAAGATAACTTGTTTTCTCAACTGGTGCAGTTTTCCTTTTTTCACTTCTACACTTCTTTGCAGAGTGACCTTGTTTGGAGCAATTAAAACATTTCAATGACTTGAATTTGCAATCATTTGCATTATGCTTATCTCCTCCACATCGCCAACACTCTTTAGCTGGTTTAGATACTGAGGCACTTGCCTTTGCTTTCCTTTTATGCTTATGATCGACTTTGTTAACTCCTACTCCACCACTTGATGGCTGTAAATCAACTGCATTCCTTTGTGCTAATTCCATTGCAACAGTGATCCTCTCTGCCTTTTCAAAGGTAAGATCAACTTCTGTTAAAAGCTTTCTTTGAATACTCTCTGAACGCAAACCACAAACCAGCCTATCACGCAAGGCCCTTGACAGGAAATCCTCAAAGTCACAAGTACTTGCAAGTTTCTTTAGCTCAACAATATAATCTGAAATAGACTCATTTTCATGTTGATTCCTCTTGTAGAATCGAAAACGCTCAGCAATCACCAAAGTCTTTGGTTTAAAATGAGCAGATAATGTACCCTTCAGCTCATCATACGTCTTACTTGAAGGAACATCTGGAGTCATCAAATTTCTCAAAACCGAGTATGTTGAGGGTCCAATTCCACTCAAAAGTACAGCCCTTTTCTTAGGCGCATCGGTGATATCATTTGCAATGAAAAACTGTTCCAGTCTTTCCACATAACAAGCCCAGTCCTCCTTCCCTTCACAGTAAGGACCAACCTGTCCTAGCACCTGTGCCATGCTAATGCCACGTCAGCATTCAAGCAAAAAAAATGGGCCTAAGAAGGCAGAGTTTGTCTTCACCAGTCAACTCACTGAACTGGCCTAACCTGCGTTTTCTGTTTCAACAAACCACCATGGTCTTCCACAACATCTTTGTCTGTATCCATTAAAACATAATGTATCTGAAACCATTTCTCGTCGCCAGTATGTTATATATCGGGCCGAGCAACACACGAGAGAACAAGCTCAAGTCACGCTAAAAACCAACTACATAACTATCTCAATACGAGGCTAAATCAACAGGACTTTTAATCGAGGCTAATATACTACAGACTATAGTTAAGAGTAAAGGCGGTGTACAGAGGAGCAGATGAATGGCACCGTCTGTCCCCGAGGGAAGCAACAAATTACGGCGATATAAGATGAAAATTGAGAGGATAACGGACAGGTGACCGGCACAATAGGTGCAGGCCCCTTGAAATATAAAAATACACAAAAAACCGACCAGAAATGGAAAACATGTGCAACCCAAAATAGAAATTATACTGAACTGTGGAGGAACGGTAGGTCTAGGAATCCACAAGTCTGACATTGAGCCGCTTAGGTGCAAAAGCATCCAATTTAAACTTCCAAAAACCTTCCTTAACCCTAAAATCCCCAAACAACCTATCAACAACCTGAAATGTAACGTCCTTTAGATAACCATGATGTCCTACCTCCGAAAAATGCCTGAAAAAGTCTGCCTGATTAACAAGTTCTCCGTTATATCAAACTTCCTGCTACACGACGTGTAATTGTTAAACCTGGTGCGGAAGGGGGTAAACGTGCTGCTTACATACCACAGCCCACAAACCTTACAACTTAAAAGATAGACGACACCAGATGAATCACAATCAAACCTAGAATTAATCCTGTATTCTTTACCGGTAACATGACAAACAAACTTATCCCCCTCCGACATATGCTCGCAAACTTGACAGCGAGATTTGCCGTATTGATAACAGCCTTTAACCTGATCTTCCTGCTGCAATGGAGCAAGCTTAGCTGTGACCAAATTGTCCTTGAGGTCTTTGGCGCGTCCAAAGGAAACTTGCGGTTTATTGGGGAGCACCTTCTTGTGCCCCTCAGACGCATCCAACATAGGCTGAAGCCTGCTCACAATATTTTAGATTTGATTAAAGACTGGATGATGCGTCTTTCTTTTTTCTTCCATTTATTTAACGTTGGCTAACAACAAATAGCACAAGGTGCTAATTTAGGTCAACTGCGTCACAACAAAAGGGAGACGTTCCCCCCGACCCCCATTACGTCCCCCATCCTGATTTAACAACATGTCCCTATTCACTTCCTGGACCCTATCAACCTGTTCCCGAACAAAACCCTCCTCATAACCCCTATTAGTTAACCATCCAACCAAATCCTCTGACCTTTCCTGAAAGTTACCATCTTCAGAACAAATCCTACGTATCTTGAGTGCTTGACCATACGGTATTGCCTTCTTTGTGTGCCATGGGTGACAGGACCCCTTGTGCAAGTACTGATGTGTATCAGTCGGTTTGCAGTAGAGGTCCGTCTCCAAGGCACACCCTTTCCTTGTCTTTAGTTGTCTTTAGGTAGATCAGCATATAAATGTGATCAAAATTAAATGAGACTCGAATGATGATGGAAACTCTATTAAATCGCAGCAGATGAACTTAAATATTTGCTGTAACCAGTGTAATGAGATATTTTACTGCTAAATTCTACATGATATGCGCTCCTTACACGAGATGTATTTTGCAGCGTTTGTAACAGTGACATGTTAAGTATACGAGGGGAGCATTCCAGGTTAACAACAATAGAATCTCAGATATCTCATCAACCTGAAAATTATGATTAATTCCAAATTTAATGCACCGTCTCAGATTTCGTCAGATCTTCGGATAAGAAACCAAATAACATCCCTCATACTATTACAGTATTACCTCACTGCAAATCCCTTTCTGACGATTTGATGCCACCAGTGTCTGAAGGAATCTATACGGCCATCTTTTCATTTACTTTCATTCTGTTATGCTGATTGATTTTGGCCACTGTGACTGAGTAGGTGTTATTATCGTGTAAGTTAAAATTGTAAATATGTTTCCATTGCTCATAGGCTCAACTTGGTATCAGCTATGGCTCGAAGCATTTCAAAGTGAAAGTTAATGATGATTCCCTTGCTGATATCCAAACTGGGAAGTCCGTCATTGGAGTGAGTATTGACAAAGTGTTTATTTTTCCGTGCGAGCATTTATATTTGGTGACACAAAGATGTATCCATGTTTCGAGCTATCGAATTGCAGTATAATTTGATGTAACTGGTTTGACAAAAAATTCACCATCTAATTGCTGTGTTATTCAGTGGAGAGTAGCTCATTGATAAGGTCTTACTTAGAGAAGGCTTGTTAGAAAAGGCTGGCGTGCTTATCTATATCTCATCGCAAAAAGCGTATGCGAAATTCTATCAAAAAGGATTATCTTGGCTTCCTGCATATTACCGTTTGTATAGTATAAACTTGAATATTGTGTCGAGAGAGTACAAGGAAGCAATGAGCAAACAGTAAAGGCGCAAGCAAAATAATCCATCAATAAACCAAAGAAATCAATATTCCAAAATCCATCAAGCGGTAAATAATCCATCAATCAGCAAGCGGTACAACGGCTTCAAGGTGTTAATCTTGAACTTCAAAGGCTTGTAACTCCATGAATTCTTAGCGGATTTGCAAGAGGTCGAACAATTTTTTGAGACACCCCGTATGTAAAGAATTCATGGCCAAAATTCGAGTTTCTAAATCTCTAAAGCTATTTACATATGGTGCAATTGCATTTTTCACCATTCCACGTTTTGATTATTCTCTTGAATGAAGCTATGCTGTGGTTGTCCTTTATCACAAATGTCATCTCAAATGTCACAAATCGCATCGCTATGTGGGATAGTACCTCAATTTGACTGTGGAATTAGCTTTTGAAATTACCTTGCAAGGCTGCTAAAATAATCCATCTATTAGCAAGCGGTACACCTTACTTCAAGGTGCTAACTAATTGTAATTCGAAATGCCTACTAGCTACATCTACATGTACCTGTAAAGAAGAGTGGCTACCGTAATGTTCGTAATGTAACGTTAAGAACGAGACTTCACGAGAATCTATATTGAAGCCGTTTAAGGCCAATGTGAATGCTACTTCAAGGTAACTAAAAAGCGGCACTTGTTTTAAGTCAGTTCAACCGAAAACAGAACATGGCAAAAAATAGCGTCCGCTTTGGAGAACCAGCTATTTTACAAGGTTATTCAAACAAGAAATAAATAACTTACCTTTAGATACAGATTTCAAAAGCCAATTCCTATCAATAAGACAGACACCACAGCATTATTCAATTTGAAAAGGCCAGGTCACAACAACTTTCAAGGATCAATATTACCTTTATTTCTAAACAGCCGTGGACACATGTTTTAACTGATTTAATTATTTCTTGATGACTGTAACTGTGTTGCTTTTCTATTTTCCTGATCATATTCCCCGAACTCTTGATTGTCGTTCTGAAGATTTTCCCACTTTGTCCCAACAACAACCTCTGACAAGCTCTTTGAGTGGCAAACTATTGCTTTTTTATCAATTTCAGATTACACCTCGTTTACCTGGTCGTTTGGCACTTTCAGTATATGACATTTGTTTGGATTCAGAACGGCCTGCTATGGCAGATGTGAAGCTTGCAGATATTCATACAATTCAAGTTATCGTAGCTGATAAGGTAACATCGGCATGTCATAGAAGATCACGTTTACTCTGTACCGATACAGTTATGATCTGTTACAATGTTGTAACGGTTCAGGAGCATTTACACTTCTTCGGGAGCAAATTTTTCTACAAAATCGTTTCTGATTTGCAAGACAGTGTAGGTGAGAGGTGATCCGTTACACTTTTGTTGCTTATCCTTAGTCTTACCGGCACAGTGTAAATGGGGTCTGAATTGCAATAACATATCACTCACAAAGTCGCTTCAAAACTGTTAAGATCAGGCTTATCCTCCATAGAAGAGATACAGGGGCCAAAAAAGTTACACCCAGGGTATACCTTTAATTAGAAAGAGAGTCTAGATTGAAAGCCTTTCATAGAGGACGAGCAAGGTTGGCCTTTTTTGTCCAATGTTTATTTGCAAAGCAATTCCAATAAGCATGGTTGTCTTATTCGAAGGAGAAACCTAGTGACCAATATCTATCCTTTGCTCTTACAAACATGACTGTGTTTGAAAAAGAATCTTTAAGTTTGAAAATTCCGTCATCATACTTCCACGTAAGGTATACTGGGACAGTTTGATTTCTATCAAAATCATGATTGCATTATGCTAATTTTATATCTCGCAAAAAACCATTATTCTTATCTGACTCACACGTTTAATATTTTGTCTAAAAATTTTCTGGTCCTTTTCATCGGCCTCTTCTCATTGAAGGAAGGTACGAAATTACCAAAATATAACTTTGTATACAACTCACGGAATCAATATACCACTTAACAAAAAGAGAGGGGTCATAGGTATGTAGAGCAAGATTTGATTCTTTGAACGCATATTTCAACAAAATATTTCATTTCTTTCATCTCGGCGTACGATACAATTCTGGCTCTTTCTGGCTCTAAACTTTATCAAAGTTCATGGAAACATCACAGCACTTAATTGGAACACAGGGCTTTGCATTTTCAGTTTCCTTTTCTGCGTGGACTTTCTAAATTTATGTGCTTCGTTCACAAACTGCGACCTTCTTCGTGTTTGACGCTCAATCACAAGTCTTTACTGGTAGACCCCGCTCCTCTTTTCGATTGCCAAAACTATATACCACACTGCATACGCTTGATTTCCAAAATGAAGGCCCCTCATATCCTCATTTCAAGTTCCAAAACGTCTCCTTGCTGCTAATCTACGCAAATCAGTTAAGACTCATTACCAGGGTTTGATTGATGAGACCTCCAAAAATCCTAAAGAAATGTGGAAGTTGGTCAACAAAGTTTTGAACAAGGATAAAACGCGAACTATTCCTTCTTCTGTAACGTACAAGGGTCAAAGCTAAGAAAACCCACGCGAAATCTCAGAGGCATTCAACGATCACTTCGTGACTATAGGCCCAAAACTGGCCAGTGCAATACGAAGTGAGACCAGAGATGATCCACTGCAGTATTTATCTGCAGAGATACCATCTGTTATGCCTCCCTTCGTATTCCAAACGATTGATGAAAATCTTGTTAAGAGAGAGATAAACAGGCTAAGATGCTCGAAATCTCCTGGACATGATCAAATTCCGGTTAAAGTGATAAAAGACGCCGTTGACTTATTGTTCAAACCACTGGCAACAATTTTCAACTCTTCCATGGAAGAGGGGATCTTCCCAGACATCTGCAATCTAGCGATGGTATCTCCTATTTTCAAAACAGGACAAAAATCTGACTTGTGTAACTACAGGCCAATTTCTGTACTTTCAGTGCTGTCGAAACTGTTCGAGAAAACTGTGCATGACCAAGTTTCGACGTTTATGAAAGATCATGGTCTTTTATCACAATGTCAGCATGGCTTCAGACAGCTTCATATCACAGTTACGTCACTGCTCAATGTGACAGAATTGTGGTTCTCGGATATCGACAGAAAAAATGTAAACATGAGTGTCTTTCTGGATCTTAAAAAGGCCTTTGATACGGTGCACCATGATCTGTTACTAGCAAAGTTAGCTGTCTATGGCATTTTTGGAGGTCCTCATCAGTGGTTCTCATCCTACCTAATGGGGAGAGAACAGTATTGCCAAATAGGTGGTCAAAGGTCGAGTCGTAAGGTTGTAAAACACGGAATACCACAGGGAGCGTGCCTTGGGCCATTTTTATTCATCCTTTACGTAAATGATTTTGTGCAGTGTCTGGTTAAGTCTTCGCCAAACATGTATGCAGATGATACCAGTGTAACATGTTCGGCAGAAGATATAGACACACTTTGCGATGATCTGAGAACCGAACTAACAAATATTTCAGAGTTGATGAGACAAAACAAGCTTAGTCTTAACGCTAACAAATCTGAATCCGTGATTGTTGGTCATAGAATACAACTTAACGGTATCCATGAACTCGTGTAGCTAAAAGTTGATGAGGAACCGATAAGAAGAGTTCAGACAGTGAAATATCTTAGACTAAGGGTCGATGAAAACTTAAGCTGGAACGAACAATATAAAAGTCTTAAATGCAAGGTAAAATGTGGACTATCCTCAATTAGCAAACTTAAAGGTATTTTACCCCAAACTAAGTTAGAGCAAGTCTACAGAGCCCTGGTTGAAAGCCACCTCCGATACGGTAACGAACTATGGGGCAGTTTGTCTGATACCAAATTAAATCATTTGCAGCGTCTCCAAGACAGAGCTCGCACATTGATTGAAAGCTCTAATATAAAGGACGGATGGACGTGCAATTGGCTCTCTGTCTCTAACCTTATCAAATATGATTGGTTAAAACAATAATATGTAAAATTGCGGCATCCAAACCGATGAACGAGTGAAAGGGAAATAAAAGATAGGGTGTGAGTTATTCACCATCCTCGCACTGCTCCAAGGCAGTCCAAGCAAGCCCTTGTGATATCACATTTGTATTGCGCGCAAGCTGCGGCAAGCTTGCATTATGCATTTTGTTGCGTTTTTGGAGATACAATTGTCAACTGAACCTACCGTGAGAGTGTTTCGGGATTTAAGGTCAGTACACTCTGTGGCTCACGGCTTATCCCTAGCAACCTTGGCCAAAGGTCACCTTGTATCTCACATGCAGCCATAAAGGTAAAAGTGTATCACACCTCTCATTCGTTCTTTAACAGCATTGCATTCTTTAACACGTTCTTTGTATTGCGCGCACAGCTTGCGCGCAATACAAATGTGATATCACAAGGGCTTGCTTGGACTGCCTTGGAGCAGTGCGAGGATGGTGAATAACTCACACCCTATCTTTTATTTCCCTTTTCACTCGTTCATCGGTTTGGATGCCGCAATTTTACATATTACTGTATGATTGGCAGGAAACATTTCAGGAACTCCAGTGTCCAAATTTGCAGGTAAGAACGCTGAATGAAGTCTTAACAAACATTTTCTCAAACTTTATCCCGAACGAAACCAAAACAGTTCGGCCTCGGCAGGCACCCTGGATAACACAGTCGATCAGAAACTTCATCCGAAAGAAAAATCGAGCGTACAAGAATTTTGTCAAAAATGGTAGACCCGAAAACAAACTGAAGGACATACAGGGCATGATAGCACAGAGTTCCAAAATCATCGAAGATGCTAAAAGTCAGTATTTTACAAAAATGGGCAAAACTCTTTCAAATCCTGAAACAGGTCAGAAAACATACTGGTCCTTGATTAACAAAATCTTAAACAAAGCAAAAATACCAGTAATTCCCCCTCTCTTGGAAAATGACATCTTTGTGTTGGATTTTGAGTCCAAAGCGCAAATTTTTAACGACTACTTTGTACTCCAATGTACTACAATAGATACTGGAAGCGAAGTACCGGGTCAGTTTTTGTCAAATGCACCTCCATTAACCGAATTTCTAATATCGGAGGAGAAAATACTTAATATAATTCGTTCTTTAAACCCAAATAAAGCACACGGTTGGGATGATATATCTGTTCGTATGATTAAAATATGTGATGATAGCTTAGTCTTTCCTCTAAAGTTGATCTTCGAAGCATGTCTAAGACAAGGTGTTTTCCCGGAAGTGTGGAAAAGAGCTAATGTTGTACCAGTTCACAAAAAGAACAGTAAGAACCTTAAGCAGAACTATCGTCCCATTTCCCTCCTTCCAATTCTTGGTAAAATATTGGAAAAATTAATGTTTGATTCATTGTATGAACACCTTTCCCTTCATGAACTGCTGAATCCTAACCAATCTGGTTTTCGCCCTGGAGATTCTACTATCAATCAGTTGATCTCAATCGCTCATTCTATCTTTGTTGCATTCAACTGCAACCCTCCTTTAGATGTACGTTCAGTTTATCTGGATATTTCAAAGGCTTTTGATAGAGTGTGGCACGATGGCTTAATCTATAAACTACGGCAAAATGGCGTATCCGGGCAGTTTCTGACACTGATTCAGAGTTTCTTAGCGGATCGTATGCAACGTACTGTGTTGAATGGCAAAACATCACAATGGGGCAAAATTTCGGCCGGAGTTCCACAGGGATCGATTCTAGGTCCCCTGTTCTTCCTTATTTACATTAATGATCTGACAACAGATCTCATATGCAATGTAAAGTTATTTGCCGATGACACATCAATTTTTTCAGTTGCTCACGACCCAAACGAATGCGCTGCAGATCTCAATCATGACTTAGATCTTATCAAGCGTTGGGCACATGACTGGAGGATGTCTTTCAATCCTGACCCTACAAAGCAAGCAGTCGAAGTGACATTTTCTAAGAAAAGAATCTCTGTTGACCATCCGCCTATCTTTTTCAATGATGCAACAGTTATGAAGGTTGACGAACATAAACATCTAGGTGTTGTGCTTGATTGTCGACTGACGTTTTCTAGTCATATTCAATCTGCTATCAATAAAGCGAGACGTGGGATTGGTATGCTTCGGTTTTTATCTAACTACTTGCCAAGGCAAACTCTAAACGAACTTTACAAACTCTATGTTCGTCCACATCTCGACTATGGTGACGTCATTTATCATATCCCACAGAAAGTGCGTGACTTTAGCCATGAAGTCACCTTACATCGCCTGATGGAGCGACTTGAGTCCGTCCAGTATTCTGCTGGCTTAGCTATAACTGGCGCGTGGAAAGGTACTTCAAGAGACAAAATATACGAGGAACTTGGTTGGGAATCATTGAATGACAGAAGGTGGAGCAGGCGTCTCGTTCTCTTCTATAAGTTCATCAACGAACTTGCACCTGAATATACAAGACATCCTATTCCACCAATTCGTTGGTCAAATTATGCCCTTAGAAATCAGGCTGTAGCTGGGCGAATAAATGCAAGAACGGAGCGCTTTGAGTCAAGTTTCTATCCAAACTGCTTAAAAGAATGGAACAGCCTTGCTTCTGAGATCAGAGAATTACCTACAGTAAGCTCATTCAAAAACAGACTTTCCTCTCTCATCCGCCCCACTCAAAAACCTATTTATGGAATTTATGATCCAAAAGGCGTTGCCATCCTCACCCAGCTGCGTGTAGGCCTCAGTAAGCTAAATTCTCACAAATTCAACCATAACTTTCGTGACACAGTTAACCCAATGTGTCTGATTAATGATGGAATAGAGGATACTGAACACTTCTTGCTGCAATGCCATGCATACGAAGATCGGAGGCGTGATCTCCTTGACACCGTTAACGAAGTATTCCAACTACACAACATCTTAAACCTGCCAAATAAAACCCTTGTGCAAATAATGTTGTATGGTGATAAAAGTTTTACTCATGACCAAAACAGACAAATTTTGGAATCAACGCTAAAATTCATTCATTCATCAGAGCGCTTTTTGTAGCACCACCAATGCAACTAGGTACATTAATCTTTTATCTCATCCTTCTCTATTAATCTTTAACCTTGTTATAATATCATAAATGTATTGTAAATATATCTATGTTACTAAAGACTATACCAAAAACCTGTCAGTTTTTGATTTTTGATCCGGCAAAAGTGTTATCCAACCTCTGAGATCTGTTTCTCCCTATGAAGGGAACAGAACTTTGGTATAGCCTTTAGTGTCTCTATTTTGTTGTTTGTTAAAGATCATTTAGGGTAGCCATGCCTATCATGCTCCCAATGATATCGTTAATGTAAATATGTTTCGTTAAATTGTAAATTTTTAGATTGTGTATAAAAAAAAAAATTCGTTCTTTAGATATGTGTGTACGAGTTTGTCCCCAATGTTTGTTCTTCTTCTTCTTATTTCTTATTTAATCACGATATCCATTCAGTATAAAAAAGTATAATAGAAATAGTATGTTTAATAACAGATATAAATGCCAGTACTGTTCTTCTATGGATTCCTGCGAAAACATATTTTTCCTCAGCTTAGAAATTGACTTTTTAGCCCATTCTTAAACCGGTTGAGTGTGCCAGACTCTCTTATGTGTGTTGGAATAGAATTCCATGTTTTTTGACCAGTATAATTGAAACTTTTTCTACTGAAGTCTAGATTTAGCCTTGGGATTTGGAGATCAGTTTTATTTCTTGTATCATACTTGCTTATCGAGGATCTTTCAGCAACTTTATCGTGTAGACTCTCAGGACATATCTTGTTAATTATCTTACACATCAGAAACGACCGGTCAAATTGAAACATCTGATCGATGCTAAATGTGGGTCGAATCAAAGAGTCCTTTATTTTCGATCCTTGAATAATTTCAAATGCACGATTTTGCAGTCTCTGAAGGGCTGTTATTTTAGTTTCCGATAAGCTCCCCCATACTACGTCAGCATAGCGAAGATGACTCTCAACAAGCGCTTTGTACACTTGAAAAAGCATTGATTGTGGGAGGATGCCCTTAAGTTTCTTCATTGCTGCGAGGTCTCCAGCAACTTTTTCTTAACTGATTTATACTGTTCTTCCCAACCTAAAGTATCGTCAACTATTACCCCCAAGATATTTTGTTTTGTCAACCTGCTTAGTTTTTTCTCGATTTATGAATACTTGCGGTAATAATTCTCTATTTTTCCTTCTACGAGGATGATCTATTATCATGTATTCTGTTTTGGTGGGATTGAGACTGAGTTTGTTAATCCTCATCCATTCTACGATGTTTAATAACTCAGCTTGTGCTTTTTCTATAAGCTCTGCTTGGTTCTTTGAGGATATTGTTATCTCAGTATCATCTGTGTACATGTTGGCTCTTGAGTGTTCGAGACAGTGCTCAAAATCATTTAAAGAAATGATAAAGAGCAGCAGTCCCAAGCATGAACCTTGGGAGATCCCACACTCTATTTCCATAATATCAGATACTTGACCATCAATGGAACAGTACTGGCTTCTGTTAGTTAAATAGGATTTAAACCAGTTGTTCTCAATACCTGTTATTCCATATTTTGCTAATTTACTGATGAGTATCTCATGATCCACGGTATCAAATGCCTTTTTCAAGTCAAGAAAAAGAGCAAGGTTAGCTTTGTTGTTGTTGATATTTGAATACCAATGATCTGAGACACCAATCAGTGAGGTAATTGTAAAATGAAGCTTACGGAAAGCGAACTGATTCTGCGTTAGTTTTTTGTTAGATTGTAGAAAATCAATAAGTTGGTCATGTGCAATGTTTTTCAAATAACTTAGATAGCACTGACAAAATTGAAATTGGCCTATAGTTATTGGTATCATCTTTGGTACCTGATTTATAAATTGGTGTAATTCGTGCTATTTTCCAACGGTCGGGGAAAGTCCCTAGCCTTGAAGAGCTGTTAAAGATCATTGTTAGTGGTTTACAAAGAAATTCAGCAGCGTCTTTCAAAATCGCCGTTGGTATTTTGTCAGGACCAGCAGATTTTCCTTGTTTTAGATTTTGGATATATTTCAGAACTGTTTTTTCATTTACTTGTTTGAAGTGGAAGACCATTTCTTCTGTAGGATTATTAAGATGACAGAGAGGATCATCGCCTGGTTTAACTTCAATTCTATGAGCAAGTCTCAGACCGACATTAACAAAGTGGCCATTTAGGACATTGGCAATTTGCTTTGAATCAGAAACTGTTTTGCTACCATCCCTTACTTGCACAATAGTTGTTGAATTAGGGACCTTATCTAGTACCTTATTTATGATTCTCCACTTGTTTTTTGGATTGTCCTTGTTTTCATTGATCAAAGATTGGTAGTGTAATCTTATAGAGGATCTAATAGTGTTTGTCACCTTGTTTCGCAAAGATTTATAAGATTTGAGAAGTTTAGGGTTTTTTATGGAGTTTTTCTTGGCCCTATCCCTCTCTTCCATAAGTCTTTTTATTTGTGGTGTAATCCACGGTGCAGGTTGATTTCTAATCTTTTTCCTCCTAATTGGTGCATGTACATCTAGTAAGCCATCAAAAATCTCGTGGAATTTATCAGCCATTAGATTTTGGTGTTTCAGAGAACGGAGATAGCACTAGCTCCCAATTCACTTCCTTTATGTCGTTTAAGAAGTTTGCTTTATCGTAATTTCTTAAACTTCGTGCTTCAAGAATTTTTGATTCTTTAGACCTAATCCTCCACGCGTTCACTTTCCGTATGGCATATATCATGTAGTTGTCTACCATGCCCGATTTTACAACCCCAGAACTAAGAACATACTTTTGGTTTATTTGTTGAGAAATGGTCTATAAGCGTCTTACTGGTATGGTGTTCATTCTCTTTAGTAACTCTTACAGCAACCCTTGTGTGATCCTTTATCAGTTGCTCAAGTTGATATTCATTATAAAGTTGTTTTAACAGCTTAGTGTTTTTATTTTTGGGATCCTTAAAGTCACAGTTGGTATCTCCGCACAAGATTATTTCCTTATCTTCCCTTTCGAGCTGCCTTAAAATTTCCCTTAGGCTATCAAATTTCCCTTAGGCTATCAAATACAGTGCATCCCAAAATCCAATTGGAGATGGACGCTATCAAATTTCCCTTAGGCTTGTGTTCCTTTGTAGTGCCAGTAAGGGCTGGTTTGGCCAGATACTTTTCAGGGCATTGTTTTCATGGATTATTTTCCAATGTTTTTTCAGAATTTTTTTGATTGGTACAGTGTTTTTGTCATAAAGTATTATGAATGGGAGTATTCTCCCTTGCTTTTTTGGTTGGGAGTTTCCAGAGAGGGCATCTGTTTGTGAAAGTTGTTGTACCTTTTGTAATTGTTGATTTATTCCTTCGATTGAGTAACCTGTTCTGATGAGATTAGTTTTTAGTTTTCCTAACTTTGTTCTCAGAGTTTCATTGTCGGTTATGATGTGGCGATATCTAAGCACTTGGCTGTATATGACGCTTTGTTTGCAAGTTTCCGGGTGGAATGATTGTTTGTGTAGCAAGGAGCAAATGTCTGTGGGTTTCACATCCAAAGTGCTCTCTAGTTTTTGTTCCTTGTTAATGAATATAGTTGTATCGAGAAAATGCACTCGGTTTTTTGAGTGTTCCATTTCGAATTGGATTGTGGGATGCACTATATTTATGTGATTTAAGAATTGCAGCAATTCGACTTCACTGTGAGGCCAAATTATGAATATGTCATCAATGAATCGTTTTCACAGGAGTGGTGTTTTGTTATGTCCTGCATTGTGTAGTATTTGGTTTTCGATTTTTGTCATAAATATGTTAGCATAACTTTGGGCGAACCGTGTTCCCATGGCGGTTCCATGTATTTGCAGGTAGAATTTGTCATCAAATGTAAAGTAGTTGTTTTCAAGGATGAATTTTAGCATTTGATCTATGTGTTTTAGTGGGAGCGGTGTCTTGGGTTTGTAATGGTTTTCAATTGCCTCAAGACTGTATTGTATACCCTCTTGGTGTGGTATGTTGGTATATAAGGACTTGACATCCAGTGTTGTTAGAATTGTATTTTTTGGCATTTCTTCTAGTCCATGTATGACTTTCAAGAAATGTGTTGTATCCTTTATGTATGAGGGAGAAGTCTCCACAATTGGTTTCAGGTAGTGGTTGAGATATTTCGAGAGGCTTTCTGTTACAGAATTGCACCCTGAAATGATTGTTCTACCTGGTGTGCCTTGTTTTGTATTTTCGGTAGTAATTAGAACACTGGGGTTCTGATTGTGTGCTGTGGTTGTAAGAACTCAAAACACTGTTCAGTGATGAGTTTTTTGTGCATTGAAATGTTAAGAATGTTTCAATTTCGAAGGCCACCTCTGGGGTGTGGTCTTTTGGTACATTTGAGTAGTATTGTTTGTCGGTGAGTTGTTTTCGTGCTTCTGCAAGGTACATTTCAAGTGGCCATAGAACAATCCGTCCACCTTTATCGGCTCTTTTAATTATGATGTGTTTGTTTGCTCTTAATTCTGAAAGAGCTTTCATTTCGTTAGGTGTTAAGTTATCTGGGTTGCCCTTGGTATTGTTGTGTAGATTTACGAGGTCGTTTTCAACCTTTTGTAAGTATTTTTCGATGTTTCCACATTCACTATCCGGTGGTATCCAACTCGATTTTGCTCGAAATGGTTCAAGTTTTTGTTTTGAAGGGTGTGTTGCAAAGTAGTATTGTATGAGCATCCTTCTTTCGAAATCCGAAAGTGAGTGTAGAATTGTTTCTAACTAATTGTAATTGTTCAGGAGTGTGCACGAACCCTAGCCCCTTATTGAGAACACTTGTTTGGCTGTTTGTTACTTCGGAATTACCCAGGTTGACAATGTTGTCGATCTGTGACTGTTGTTTGATTACATTGTAGAGGCATTTTCGAATTTTGTTTTTCGAGTTGTTCTTGTTGTTAGTTTTTCTGATTTTGCGTTTTTGTTTTGTTATTTTTCGTAGAATAGGTATTTTCTTCTCCCTGGCATGTGTTTTGTTTCTTGCAAGTTGTGCTGTGGAAATATTGAATAGAGTTTGTTTCAAGGCATCTCACAGAGGGCCTAAGTGTATATCAGAAAGCGTATTTGTCGATAAACAGTTGAATGTCTATTAAGCATATGAAGTATGAGAAAAGAAAAACTCACATTTTCGTTTATAGTTGTTATGCAGCTCAGTGTTGGGATTTGCTACAGTCGGGTCTCCCTCCTCCATCTTCGAACTTTTGAATGAAGAAACACCCAACGTCTGTCTTGAATTTACTTTTGGGTGTGGGATTAGTGTAAATCAAACCGTCTCTATAGTTATGACATATCTATTGTTTGCGGTGATTTGATTTGTCATGGATTAGTTTGCAGCCAAATCATGGACCAGCGAAGAAAAGGCGGACCAAGGATTGGTGCAAAGATTGATGTTCTGGGATCAGGACAGTTCAGTTCAGTTCTGTTCATATTTTAAAATTCCTCTACATACAATATCTTAATAAAAACACTAATTACATACAATGACTACGAATAACATAAACATACTAATAATA
This sequence comes from Aurelia sp. 4 Dawson et al 2005, assembly GCA_964019985.1. NCBI lineage: Eukaryota > Metazoa > Cnidaria > Scyphozoa > Semaeostomeae > Ulmaridae > Aurelia > Aurelia sp. 4 Dawson et al 2005. The sequence continues at coordinate 8,519,529 of OZ026507.1, read as the reverse complement.
ACACACAAAAAATAACAATTTACATAAGATGTTGCATGCAGGGGGATTTCTTTAGGAGGAGCTCTCTCAATAGATAAACTAATCGAGGAGAGAGCACCCCCTTCTTTAAGATGGTTCTGAATCTTATTTATTCATTGACTGAGTGACAGAACGATATTTATCACTTTAGGATCAACTTTGATTGTATTTCATAAATAAAAAGGCTCGAAGATTTTGACGAAAACTGAAAGCAGATGATGATCTTTTTATGTCAACTGGAATGCTGTTCCAAGATTTAGCACCAGAGAAACGCACAGACCTGATACCATATTGCAAAGTATTTTTCGAGTTAAGAAAATATCATTCTTAGAGGCTTGCCGGGTACCATACTGATGAACATTTGATACTGATTCAAAGAAATTGTGACTCCAGAAAGACATAAGAACCGAGCCAAGACCAGAATCCCGACCAGAACTGATTTCATGCTGTGTGTTATTGTATATTAGGAATGCTCGGAACAGACCTAGGAAGAGTTTGAAGAGATTCGCGAGAGGATCACGCTTTCGCTCACTCTCTCATAAGAAAGCAGTCATTTGATTGGTTGAAACAATAATATGTAAAATTGCGGCACCCAAACCGATGAACGAATGAAAAGGGAAATAAAAGATAGGGTGTGACTTATTCGCCATCCTCGCATTGCTCCAAGGCAGTCCAAGCAAGCCCTTGTGATATGAATTTAGAAGCAATGGTTGCAAAGAATTCAATCGAGATTAGGCCAAGACCGAGTAGTCAATTTTTACAAGAAAACGTTTTTAGCCAAAATCAAAATAAGATCGCAGCTGGTGCCGCATATGTATTTGGAATAAATCAAGCACATCCCCAACATCAATACAATTGGAACGGGGCTAGAACAGGGGAAACCAGTACCACAACAATTAACCCACCTGGAGGATGCATACACGAAGAGAACGGTATCATTTTCTCCCGAGGAAATAAAAATGCAGAAGAGGGAACATGGAAAATCCCAAAGGTATCAAATGTAGCCTCTCCATCTCGATATACAATGGAATTACCAACCGCCAACAGATATGGTATACTACAAGATAAAAGCGAAGATGAATTACAATCTATTCTTAACAGACAAGAGTCTATCCAACCAATCGTGCAAACAACATTTCCAAGAGAAAAAAGCATTCCTGCAAGAAATTTCCCTGGGGAAGCAAGTTATGCAGAAACAGTGAAAAGAGGAAATGTGACACAAAAGGAAACAAGAGGTGAAGAGAAAGGTAATGATTCAACAAATGTAATCAACAAATCCAGGCCAACGGGAGCAAAATCCAGGAATCAGCAAAATAGCAAATCAAATAAAGAGCAGGTCACAAGCAAATCACAAAATACCAAGCCACGAGAATCAAATGCAAGAGTCCAAAGGAAAACAACAGTCATCTTGGGAGATTCAATGGTCAAGCACATCGAAGGATGGAAAATGCGCAAAGCATTAAGGAACGGGGAAAATGTTGTCACTCTTTTCGTGGCGCAACAACTGACGACATGAAGAGTTACATTTTGCCAACAAAGAGAAGAAACCCTGGTCATGTCGTAATCCGTGTTGGGACAAACGATCTGGAAAGTGATAAAACCCCAAAAGAGATTGCCAAAGATATTCATGACATCGCGCAAAGCTTGAAGACAAATGACAACATGGTGACAATATCCGGCCTTGTTCCACGAGGGGATCAAATGCTCAATGGTAAAGTGGTCAACGTGAATGATGAATTGATGGAAATTGCTCGAAGCTGTAAGTTTGGATTTGTAGATCATAGCAATATCAACCCTGAAAACCATCTAAATGGAAGCAGGCTGCACACAAACAAACGTGGAACTGCAATAATAGCAAATAATTTTATCAAATTCCTTTGCAATTGACAAACAAAGATAACAGGTAACAATTCTTGTACACATAACAAAAATGTAACGTCACAAGACATTTCTGATACTCAATGCGAAGATGATAGTGCCTATACGAATTTGAAAAATCTTAGGATCCAAAACCGTAATGGTCTAATTATCTCCTACCTAAACATAAATTCGATAAGAAACAAGATTGAATCGTTGCGACTTTTGATTTCTGACAATGTTGATATACTAATAATTGCTGAAACGAAAATTGATAGGACATTTCCTTCTAGTCAGTTTATATCAATAGCTTTAAGGAGCCTTTTCGATTTGACCGGGACAAAAATGGAGGCGGCTTATTGATTTATGTGAAGGAAGGGGTTCCAGCAAAACTGAAAACAGACTTTAAGCTACCTTCTAACATCGAGTGTGGAATTATTGAGATTAACCTCAACAAGAAGAAATTGTTACTTTTCTTGAAATGGTTAAGAAGAAATTGGCAGACGGTAAAACCTCTTTTTTCTGACAAGGTACAGGTTCCCACAAGTTTAACACTGCTTGAAAATAACAACTTAATATCAAATGATGAGGAAGTAGCTGAGGTGTTTAATAACTATTTTGCGAATATTACTGATGCATTGGGTATTAAGGAAATCACAGAGAATATCTCTTCTGTGTCTGGACTAGTTGATCCTATAGATATTGCTATTAAAAAATTTAGTTTGCATCCAAGCATTATAAGAATTCAGTCCAATACGAAATATACTGAAAGATTTAGTTTCAGTGAGGTATCCATTCAGCAGGTTGCTTCGCAACTGGCACGGTTAGATCCAAAGAAATCTTCGCCTGTTGGCGCAATCCCGGCTAAAATTTTAAAAGAGTACCCAGATATATTTGCGCATAATCTATGTAACCTTTTCAATCAAAGTGTTGGTCATAGCACATTTCCATTGGAACTAAAAGCCGGAGAGATAACATCACTCTTTAAAAAGGATGACGCTTCTCTGAAGAAGAATTTCAGGCCAATCACTGTGCTCCCTGCAGTATCAAGGGTTTTTGAGCGACTGATGCACTCCCGGTTAATGCAATTCGCAGACTCATTTCTCTCCATATTACTATGCGGTTTTCGAAGAGGATTCTCTACACAAAATGCGCTTTTGCGTTTTCTAGAAAAAGTCAAAATGGGATTAGACAACAAAAAATTTGCGGGTGCAATTTTAATGGATCTGTCAAAAGCCTTTGATTGTTTGAATCATGAACTGCTGATAGCCAAACTCGATGCATATGGCTTAGGCAGATCTGCTCTTGAATTTATCTATAGTTATCTATCAGCGAGGAAACAGCGTGTAAAGGTAAATGGCTCTTTCAGCAATTGGCGTGAAACAAATCTTGGTGTTCCACAAGGTTCCGTTTCTGGGACCACTTTTATTCAACATATATATAAATGATATGCTCTATCTGATGGAGGATGCCGAAATTTGCAATTACGCTGACGATACCACTATTTACGTTGTGAGTGATAAGATAGATGATGTTGTGCGAAGATTAGAGGATGGCGTTGCAGCCATCTTAAACTGGTTTCCTAATAACTATATGAAACTTAACGAAGAAAAATGCCATGTAATCATTTTTGATGGAATGCATGACGATATACGTGTTAAAATTGGTACTTCTGTGATCAAAGAGACAAAGGAGCAAATGCTCTTAGGAATCAACATAGACAATAAACTAACATTTAAGTCCCACGTTGAAACGCTCTGTAAGAAGGCTGCCCAAAAATTACATGCTCTGGCTAGAATTGCGAATTATATGGAAACTGAACAACTCATCATTGATGAATGCGTTAATCATGTCACATTTTAGTTATTGCCCATTGGTATGGATTTTCATGATAGGAACATAAATAAGAAAATCAATAAGATACAAGAAAGGGCCTTACGTATTGTATATAAAGATAATCATTCAGATTTTGAAACTCTACTCATGAATCAAAATTCGGCATCTGTCCATCAGAGAAATCTGCGGTTGCTTCTAACTGAAATATATAAAACAAAATCAGGAAACGCCCCTGGCTTTATGCAGGAGATTTTTATAGAAAAGGTTCCTTCATATGAGCTGAGGGATGGCGGAAGCATATGTTTACCAAAAGTTAAAACAATGAGGTTTGGAACAGAAACTGTGCGGTTCCTCGGGCAGAAGCTCTGGAGGACACTACCTGCCGACATAAAGGATTCTGAATCTCTTTCAGTATTTAAAAGAAAAATCAAAACGTACACGGTTAGTTGTGACTGCAGACTATGCAAGCGATATGTGGAAAATTTAGGGTACATTTGATTTAGTAGAAAATTTAGGATACAGTTAATTTCTTTTTTAATTTATAATTGTAGTTGGCCTAAATTAGCATCTTGTGCTATTTGTATATTGTTAGCCAAAGTTAAATAAATTGAAGAAAAAAAGAAATCACATTTGTATTGCGCGCAAGCTGCGGCAAGCGTGTATTATGCATTTTGTTGCGTTTTTGGAGATACAATTGTCAACTGAACCTACCGTGAGAGTGTTTCGGGATTTGAGGTCAGTTGACAACTCCCGAGACATTTTCACGGCAGGTTCAGTTGACAAGGGAACAACTCAGTTGACTTATTTTCATGGGAACAGTTTCAAGCGTGATAGGCCTGAAGTTTTGGGTTCAGATTCATCGCCATTCTTGTAAGCCAAAATTGTAACTGCCCTCTTCCAAGTTTCTGGTATTGGATTAGTTATCAAAATTTTGGTAATTACAGCATGAATAAATGATCGCAAATAGGGGCATTTCTTGAAAACAATAATTTATATTTGGTCCACGGGGCACGGTGACCCAGAAGCTTTCATGCGTCGGATAATATTTGTAACGTGACTGTATGACGGAGGAGCGTTGTTGAATTGTTTCTCTGGAGTTTGAAATGTGGGTATCCAGGCTGGAATGCGAAAATTTTTCCTAGTGCTTACAGCCTGGAACGCTTTTCAGAAGTATTGTTGACAAGAAAATTCGTTAAACTTTGGCATAACTCTCTTGCGTATTTCAATGAACAGCAAGGAGACTTTTTGGAACTTTAAATAAGGATATGAGGGGCCTTCATTTTGGAAATCAAGCGTATGCGTTGTGGTATATAGTTTTGGCAATCGAAAAGAAGAGCGGGGTCTACCAGTAAAGAGTTGTGATTGAGTATCAAACACGAAGAAGGTCGCAGTTTGTGAACAAAGCACATAAATTTAGCAAAGTCCATGCAGAAGAGGAAATTGAAAATGCAAAGCCCTGTGTTCCAGTCAAGTGCTGTGTTGTTTCCATGAACTTTTATAACTTTTAGAGCGTGTAAGAGCCAGAACTGTTTGGTACACCAAGATGGCAGAAATATAATATTTTGTTGAAACATGCTTTCGAAGAATCAAATTTTGCCCTATTTACTCATGGTCCTTTTCTTTCTGCAAAGAGGTCTATTAAGATCACTGACGAAAAATGCTGGTGACAGAAAACAAAATCTAGAGTGAATTTTTTTAACATCGTCGGCTCTTTCATTATGAGGTAATAAACCAACAGACTTAACATGTGTTCCTTGGCTGAATAGCCATCATTACCTGACACCTGAACATGGTAGGAAATCCTAAACAATTTCAACCAAAGCAAGTATATTACTGTTTTCATTAAGTAGAAACTAAACCACTGCTCCATGAAGAAATCATAAAACTGTTTGAACTTGTTCGTCGGTGATCAATGGAGTTTTCTTTAACTTCGAGTAATCAGTGAAACCTCTTGATATGCTAAAAGAAGTTCTTTCATGATAGGTTGAATTACACAAGTTCATCAAGGCAGTGGTGGAAATCAAAGATGCTGATGGGAATTCACTCACTGTTAGTGATATGAGATTAATGAGACTGACACCAAAGTTCTCAGTCAGCATCATTGAATCAAAGTAGGTATAGCAGACGTGCCAAAATTCTGCTGGACAGTCCATTAAGATTTTTGCATTTGATCGATTGCAAGAGTTGCAACAAAGATTGGTTGTCTAACTTGACGTTTTGGCTCCTTTACATTTGAAATAATGAGAAGTGTTGGAGCATAGCTAATTCAAGAGCAGTTTTGCATCAAATACATATCTGATGGGTTTTAACGTACCATAATGTTGTAAGTATCACAAAATTGCTTCTCTTAAGAGATGGTATGTTTCAAAGCCCTCCCAATTTTCAATGTTGATTCTGAACGCTAGCGCAGACCTGCAGAGATTCTCTTATTCACGGTTTTTATATCCACTAAAAGAATACAATATAAATTTACAAGCTACCCTACTTTAGCAGATTTACCCTAGGTAACGTCTGCGCAGTAACGTGGGGGCTGCGGAGTGTTGTGGAGGGTGCGGAGTAATGTGGAGGGCGGATATTTTCACAACTATACAATAACATTTGCATTAGCTCATTACTTTGGAGACTTGTATATCCAAATGGCGAATTAAAGCAAAAGCTCAAGCGAGTGGATCTCTGCGTGGTACCGCAAGGGAAGGGCAAAGCAACAAAAAGTGTTCTGTATCCTCGATACCATCTACTTGCGGAAAATGGTGTGCTGGTGTGCTGGTGTGCTGGCCCCAGAACAAGAGAGGCCCCAGAGAGATACTAGTTACGGGTGTGCTGGAGATTCATACACCAATAAAGAAAAAGTCTGTTAGAGCGAATGATGGCCCATTTATGACCAAAGTACTCATGAGAGCAATTATGAATAGAACCCGGCTTAGGAACATATATTGCAAAGATCGCACTGTTGACAATTTGAAAGCCTTCAAAAACAACGAAACAAATGTGCGAAAATATTACGACAAGCTAATAAGGATTACTATAAGGGTCTTGACATCAAGAACTTGACAGATAATAGAAAATTTTGGAGATCAGTAAAACCCCTCTTCAATGACAAGGTTAAGACTTCTTCAACAATTGTTTTAATGGAAAACGATGAGATTGTTTCGGAAGACCAAGCAGTTGCAACTATCTTGAATGACTATTTCAGTAATATCACAAAATCCTTGAATATTGCTGACAATAATGAAAATGTAGCAACCGGTGATGAGATTCCAGATCCAGTTACCGCTGCCATCGAAAAATACCGCTCTCATCCTAGTGTAATGTTGATAAAAAGCCATTATGAAGATGTTGAGGTTTTCGACTTCAGAAGGGCCTCAATTACAGAGGTTCTTGAGCAAGTTAATAACCTCGATACGAAGAAGGCCTCGCCTATTGGTAGTATTCCCGCTAGGATTATTAAAGATAATGTTGACATTGTTGCCTCCCACCTGCTAGACCTCTTCAATAAAAGCGTGGATGGAAACTTTTTTCCAGATGAAATGAAAGCCGGTGATGTTACTGCGCTTTTCAAAAACAATGACTTGTTTCACAAAAAAAATTATAGACCAATAACAGTATTACTGTCTGTCTCCAAAGTTTTCGAGAGACTTTTGGCTAATCAAATGTTACCTTCTGTGAACAAATTTCTCTCACCTAAGATTTGTGGCTATCGGCAAGGGTACAATACCCAGGATGCTTTGCTAAAATTTTTAGAGACTTGTAAGAAGACCTTAGACAAAAAGGCTTTGTCGGAGCAGTCTTAATGGACTTATCCAAGGCCTTTGATTGTCTCAACCACGAACTTTTGCTTGCTAAATTGAATGCATACGGCTTTAGTACAGATGCCATACAAATGGTGCATAGTTATCTCGAGGGGCAAATCACTTCTCAAAATAGCGTACGTGATTTTTGTGATTTTGAAATCACTTGATTTTTTTCTGTGATTTTTTTGCGATTTTAGTGATTTTCAGTGATATTTTCGTGTGATTTTTCAGTAATTTTCAATGATTTGTGATTTTTGGTGCTTTCTGTGTGTGATTTTTTTGTAATTTTGTGCTTTTTGTATGTGATTTTTTTTGTGATTTCAAGAAGGGTGTACGAAAAAAAATCAGTGATTTGCCCCTCGAGTTATCTAACAGGTAGAAGGCAACGAGTCAAAGTAAATGGCTCATTCAGCTCTTGGAAAGAAATGAAATTAGGTGTCCCTCAAGGATCAGTTCTGGGGCCTCTCTTGTTTAATATATTTATCAATGATATTGCCCTTCTGTTGAATGAGACTGAAATCTGTAATTATGCAGACGATACGACAATTTACTGTTCTCATATGGAATTACAGAAGGTTACCTTAAGGCTAGCAAATGATACTGTTGAACTAAGCAATTGGTTTGCAGGAAACTTTATGAAATTGAATGAAGAAAAATGCCACCTCCTAGTATTTGATGAAAAAGACAGAAATTTCAATAAATGTTGGCCCTTCTGTGATCAAAGAGAGCAAAGAAGAAAAATTGTTAGGCGTTGTAATTGACCAAAAGCTAAATTTCAAACAACATTTAAATACGGTTTGCATGAAGGCAAGTCAGAAGCTACATGCTCTTGCAAGGGCCTCGACGTATATGCCCAAAGATAAAACTAGAATGGTCATGAGAGCCTTTATAATGTCTCAGTTTAGCTACTGTCCATTGATATGGATGTTTCACGATAGACGTGTTAACGCAAAAATTAACCACATTCACGAAAGAGCACTGCGAATAGCGTATCAAGATCGGACTTCTAGTTTTGAAGAACTGTTAATTACAGGTAACTCAGTCTCCATTCATCAACGGGATCTGCAGTTGCTTGTCACAGAAATTTACCGAACAAGGATAAATCTAAATCCCCCATTTATGAAAGAAATTTTCGTGGAAAGAGAAATACATTATAACTTGAGAGTTACGAGCAACATATATGCACGTAAACCTAGGACTACAGCCTATGGATTAGAAAATGGAAGCTTCCTAGGGCAAAATCTGTGGAGAGACTTACCATTGCATTTAAAGGAGTCCCCAACTGTAAAACATTTTAACAAGGATATTAAGTTTTGGAATTTTACATGCAACTGTAGATTATGTAAGAGTTACATTGTAAATTAAGGTTACATTTAGGGTGGCTTTGCTGTCCGCTGTAGTGGGCGGCGGGCTGCCGTCTTGCGGGGCCGCCCTCCTTGGGGGCTGTTTGTTTCTCGGGTGATGCTCGGCCTGTCGGATTGGGCGGAGTGGGCGGTGTTGTCTTGCGTGGTCTCGACTTTCGAAGTATACGTTATGTTTCTTCCATTGTCGGGACTGTGCGGGGCGGCCGCCTCTTCGCTACTTTTCGGCGGGCTGGGTGGTGTTCGGGGGCTGGATGGCCTCTGGGGGATGGCTTTCCGCGGGGCGGGGCTTGTGGCTCCCTGGGGCGGTGGCCATAGTTACCTTAACCCTATGACATTAATTCACTTTAGTTTTCATGCTGTTGTATTAATTATGGTTGGCATTAATTAGCCTAGTGCTATCAGCTACGCCAACCTTAAACAAGAAGTTTATCATTATTATTATTATTATTATTATTATTATTATTATTATTATTATTATTATTATTATTATTATTATTGTTATTATTATTATTTGACTGTTTCTCACAGCTAATGTTTGATCTTGCTTTGAGCCGGTTATTTTCAATTGCTACCGGGCCACAACCAGTAGCCTAGGGTAACAACTGTCTGTTTGTCGATGTCTTCTGTGTCTTTTAGCTACTGCTGGTAGTCCAAAACCTTTCTCAGTACACGGGCTGTTCCAAGTAGGCAAGTTTTCTGAAGTGGTTCGATACCTGGTGCAAAGTCTATCTTTGATAGGTAATTCTCAAGATTTTTTGTCACAATGCCAAGAGCACCAATAACGACCGGGATAATTATGACTGTCTTCACTTCGTTCCTCCAGCACTTCAAGATCTCATATTTTAGGTCTGTGTACACTTCTATTTTTTCTTTCTCTTTTCGCTCTATTCTGGTGTCAAAAGGACACGCCACGTCTATTAACATACAGGTTCTCTTATTTTTCTTTACAATGGCAATGTCTGGTCGGTTGTGTTCCAGCTTCTCATCAGTCTGAATCGGAAAATCCCACAATACCTTTACTTCATCGTTCTCTAGAACCCTCATCTCTTTAGTGATGACGTGCTCATAGCTTTTTTCTGTACAAGGGAATCCATATTGTTGGCACAAGCTCCAGTGCAGCATGGCAGCCACTTTATCATGTCGACATTTCTTATATTCATTCTGGGCCAGCTGTTTACATTCAGAAACTATATGCGCAACTGTTTCGTCCCTCTCTCCGCACAACCTGCATTTGTCTTGGACATCTTTCTTGTCTATGTTTTTCATTATCCACCTGGTTCTTAATGCTTGATCTTGCGCTGCTAGCAGCAGTCCTTCCGTTTCTTTCTTAAGGTAGCCTTTCCGCAACCATAACCAGCTATTCTTGTTATCACGCACATCACTTGTTTCCTTGATAAACTTTGAATGCAGGGTCTTTTCTTCAAATGCTGCCTTATGCTTCTTTACAACCTCATCCTTCATTTTCTTTGGGTCTTCACTGTCATCAAATAGGCCTTCTCTGACAACCTCTGCGAGTAACGTTTCTTCTTTATCCTTTATGTAGAAGCCCATACTGTTTTCTTCTATTTTGACCACGTCTTGTACACTTAACAATCCCCTGCCACCTTCTTTTCTTTTCCAGTAAAGTCTATCTACATCTCCTTGCGGATGCATACTGTGATAGATGGTAAACATCTTTCTGGTTTTTCGATCGATTTCCTTCAACTCTGTTTTCGTCCATTCAATTATTCCTGCACCATATCTAATTATCGAAACAGCTCTGGCGTTTATTGCCTGCACAGTATTTCCACTATTGAGGCTTGACCTTAGGATCATCCTCAGTCTTCGAAAATACTCTTTTCTTACAATTTCTTTCATTTCCTTGCTTTTCTCCTTATCGCTTTGCAGTACCCCTAGGTATTTATAGGCTTCATCTATTTCTAATGACCGTATTCTTTCGTCGTCCGGTAATTCGATTCCGTCATTCTTTACTATCTTCCCTCGTTTCATCTCAATCATTGCACATTTCGAAATGCCAAACTCCATGCCGATGTCTTCGGAGATTAGCCTAACTGTTTGCACAAGGGTATCCAGCTCTTCCACTTTACGACTATATAGCTTCAAGTCATCCATAAACAAAAGATGATTCAAGTTACCCCTGTCTTTTCCTAGGTTGTATCCAATTGGCATGCTATTTAGGACGATTGACATTGGTATCAAAGCAACAACGAACAAAATCGGTGACAGACTATCACCTTGGAAGATACCTCGCTTTATCTTCACTTCTCCCAACCTTTCTCCAGCTGATGTCAGTTCTACTTTCCATTTAGTCATTGACCTTTCTATTAGATTCCTGATGTTGTCTGATATCTTGAAAATCTGCAAACACTGACAAATCCACGAATGTGGCACCATATCGTACGCCTTCTTGTAATCGATCCAAGCAAGGCATAGATTGGTGAGTCGCTTCTTACAATTTTTCAGTACCATCTTATCTATTATCAACTGGTCTTTTGTACCTCTGCTATTACGCCTACACCCCTTCTGCTCATCAGGAAATAGATTCTTTCTTTCCAAGTGTGTATAAACTTCTTCAGCCAATATCCCCGTTAGCAGCTTCCACATTAAGGGAAGGCACGTGATTGGTCTGAAATTTGAGACATCGTTTCCCTTACTCTCATCTTTTTGAATCAAGCATGTGCGTCCCTTTGTCATCCATTCTGGTGTTTCTCCATTACTTAAAATTTCGTCCAACTGCATTGCTATTATTTCATGCAATTTGCTAAAACTTTTTAACCAGTATCCATTTACATTATCTGGTCCACTTGCTTTCCACTTTGGCGTCTTCCCTAGCTGCTTTTTCACCATCTCTTTTGTTATTTTGATATTTTCTTGCTTCTCTACTCCTGTGACTTGGTTCTTGACCTCCTCTAACCACTCTGCTTTTTCATTGTGTTGAACAGACTTACTCCAAATGTTACTCCAAAATGTAATACTGTCTTCTGCATCAGGTCTTACATCATTCCTTCTTTCAATTCCTTCTAGTTTCTCGAATAATCTCTTCTGATTAGTTTGGAAAAGCCTATTCTGCATGAATTGGTTACTTCTCGCTTCGTATTTTCTTATTTTTGCTGTCTTTGCTTTTATTCGTTGTTTCAACTCCTCCACCACTGCATTAATTCCCTTGTTCTTTACATGATATTGTCTTTCTAGCAATTCCTTCTTTCTCTCACTCCGAAGGTTGTTATTCTTCCATTCCTCTAATTTGCTGAGATCCTTCCTCAGACTCTGAACTTTGGCTTGCATTCTTCTTTTCCACCATAGTTGTTGGTTAGTTCCTTTTCTTTTCTTAATTCCCAACAAGTCAGCTACAACGGCAGTTATTATTATTATTATTATCATCATTATTATTATTCTTATTATTATTATTATTATTTATTATTATTTATGTACAGTTGTTGCTCACTAAATGTCAGTGGTATTGTGTTCTCGGGGTTTGGCATCAACAAGATTTCTCAAATCTCGAGAACCTTTCTCAGAATCCTGGCAGAATGTAAGATCACAGTTTTCTGCAACTCAGTAACCCTTGTCTCTATTCCAATGTCCTCCAATCTCTTCTTCAGTTTCTTTGATGTTGTTCCAAGTGTTGTTATTTATTATTATTATTATTATCATTATTATTTTTATTATTATTATTATTATTATATAAACTAAACCATCCTCAAAAATAACAGAAAAGTAAAAATGAAAAACACAACTGTTAAAAACCAGACGTTTCGATTATCAAATCTTCATCAGTGCTTTACAATAAAAACAGCCAAGTATTTATAGGAAAAAATGTTTACATGCAATTGTTTTTCATCTAGCCTAAGCGGTTCTAAAATCGACAAGGGACCAGAATCCATGCTGTTAGAAACTAGGACACTGGACTCTACGGGGACTCCTAACAATGTACACCCTCCAAGGGCCTGCTTTTTGTAAAATTGCTAAATCCCTGATGGCGAGATGGAGACTCCAAAATATCTTAAAGGATCTGCTTTTCGTAAATTGCTAAATCCCTAATGGCTAGATAGAGACTCGAAAATACCCCCAAAGGACCTGCTTTTCGTAAATTGCTAAATCCCTGATGGCCATATAGAGACTCCAAAATACCTTCCAGGATCTGCTTTTCGTAAATTGCTAAATCCCGGGCGGCCATATAGAGACTCCAAAATACCCTCCAGGATCTGCTTTTCGTAAATTGCTAAATCCCGGATGGCTTGACCGTGGGTTCCATCCTGCCACCGCGTGTATACCACCTATCTGATGTCCCAGATCAAAAAATCTCTCCGATGATTCGATGAAAGTATTATTATTATTATTATTATTATTATCATTATTATTATTATTATTATTATTATTATTATTATTATTATTATTATTATTATTATTATTATTATTATTATTATTATTATTATTATTATTATTATTATTATTATTATTATTATTATTATTATTGAATTATCGCACACTGATAAAAATGTCATTTCATTCAGCGGTAATGTCTTCTTGATATTGATGACAGCAAGTCTCCTCAATTTTCAAGGACTTTCCTCAGGATCCGTGCAGATTGCAGGATTACAGTCTTCTGCATTTCTTCAAGTCTGGTCTCAATTCCCAGTTCTTCTACTCTCCTCTTGATGTCTTTTGGTGGTGTTCCTAATGCCCCAATGACTATCGGTACTACTTTTACTTTCATATTCCATAATTTCTGGAGTTCTCTCTTTAAGTCCTGGTATTTCTCTACTTTCTCTTTCTCCTTCTGCTCTATCCGGGTATCATATGGGAATATTATTATTATTATTATTATTATTATTATTATTATTATTATTATTATTATTATTATTATTATTATTATTATTATTATTATTATTATTATTACTATTATTATTATTATTATTACCATCGTTCGTAGGGCACATTGGCTTTTTGGTATCCCTAAAATTCATGATGTCAAAGCAACGACCCCCAGAATCTTGTTGCTTGGCATTTTCGTGCATTTTCGATGTTAAAACTCACTTTATTGGGGGAAAAGAAGAAATTAAGATACCATTCCTAATCACAAAGAGATCTTTGTACATAATAATACCATGACTCTTTAAGCTGACATTTTCTTTTTCTCGTAGGCCAGATCACGACTCCTCAGATTCAAAATCAGCATTTTCCACAAAAGCCACTTATTTGCTTGAAGGGCTTGCAGTTGGTGTTACAAGCATAACTTTCACTGCTATGCAAGCCAATGCAATTGAAATCAGCAGCAAACCACAGGATGTACAGGTAAGAACTACTGAATAGCTTTTCAACTATTCATGTATTCTTCTGTCAAACTATCTTTTGATTAAGCATATCTAAGACAAAAGCTTCAGTTTATTTTGCTTCATCAGAAAGGCAAGGTTAAAGTAGCCAAGTTTTTTTTTCTATTCATATAAAATTATTGTACTACAGATCTTACATTCTAATTTACTACCCTAATTACTCTACTACGCTACCAGGACGACACCAAGCGCGAAAGCCAATGACTACCCCATGACCAATACACAAAGACGCAAACATTAAGCCAAAATAGAAGGAACGTAACTAAACAAGGTAAAATTATTACAAATACAAAGTAGACCGACAGAAGGTAGGTGCTAATGTATGGGAGTTTGCTGCAATTGAGCATCTAAAAGCATTCTTGAGCATAAGTAGCTTCTTATTGGTGTCAATAGTTAACCGGTCGTCACCATACAAAATGAAGTTTAGTACAGCTTGATTTGGAAGAGATGAAAAGCCATGAGGGAGCAATATTGCATTCATACTATAAATTTTGTGCTAAATAAAAGATCTAAAACCACGCAAATGACGACTCTTGATGTTGATGGGTCTTGATGTCAATCATATCTCCATATGACTATTCAGCCAGGTATCTTGACTGAAGTCGATTTTTTTTGTGGAATGTGGTTAATGACATCACCGTAATCTAAATGTGGCCGTACATACAGCCAAGTTGGATTGACCTAAGCCCTTCGACCGAATGCTTGTATACAGGGTGTCCCAAAAAAATTATGCCCCGTTTGCCTGAAGATTGCGACAAAACAGCAAAAGATTCTCCCTAACCTTTTCCATGATGTTGTTCCTCAGATGTTCAGTTAAAGTTTGCTACCAACCCCGTCAAAATCTGTTGAAAAATTATAGAGCTATGGTCTTCAGAAGACCAAATTTCTCTGATGACTGAAACCAGCGGTAGGCCATTTTGCCAAGCTAATTTGCAGCGATAAACAGCTTCATGGATGGACTGAAGCAGCAGCCTCCAATGTCATAGCTCTCGCGAAAATTCTGATAATCATAGAATTAAACTATTTCCTTTTCCACGATCTCTGATTGAATGTCAAAATGAAGAAAAGGATTCCCAAGATAATGAACGATCAAAGATGTATTAAACACAATACATAAAACACAAATGTATTTTATGTTGCGTTGCGTTGTGGCGACAATTTTCCGACTTTTGTACAAAGATTTCTTCCTTCGATGCTACAAATTGTAGTTGATTGACAATGAAAGACAATTAACTGAATATAGGTGACACTGGCAAAAATACATCTCACGTATCGTTTTCGGCAAATTTACACGGGTTTCCTCTTTTATTTGATCTATGAAGGAGGCCTTCAGCGCCAAAAGAATGTTTTGTAATTCTCCACACGATTTTGCAATTATGCTGTTCTCTTAAATGAAAGGAAATTGATATATGTACAAAGATCAACTTTTCAATTAGATAGCCATTCTTTCAAACCACTTCGTTGTTGAAAGGGCGTGCTTTGATATTTTCCCATAATTTTACAGCTTAGGTCTATAAAAGTGGTCGATTCATTCGTTTGCTATTCTTCGTCAACATCTGCAAAAATGCATCGTCTTTCCTAAGACCAAAGGACATGGGTATGTTTGGAGATGGCCAGGGTGGAAAATGCCCGTCAGGCTCGGCAATCTTGGGTTCAAGAGTGGCCTGGCGTCCCTGCTCCATCTGCAGGAGCCATACTGTATAACTATAATAAGTACAAAGAGCATGGTACCAGCCACAACTGACAACCATAGCGGTAGAAACAAAACTGCTCGCTCTCTGGAAAACGTCGAGAGAGTCAGAAGGTCGATACAGAGGAATGGCAGGGTCTCTTGGCGCAGGAATGGTCTAGAAATGTCTAGAAGTACCTTTAATCGCATCGTGCATGAACTTCATTTGCACCCTTATGTGCTCGTAGAAAGGCAAGCCCTTCTTCCAAATGACCCAGCTGAAAGGATTAATTTTTGTAACTGGCTCTTAGCAAAGACAAACGAGGACCCAGGTTTTCTTGGAAATTTAATATCATCAGATGAAGCTATATTTTCATTGAATTCAGAAGCAAACACCAAAAACGAAGTGCAATATTCACGGTATGGAAATGCCCATCCTGAAGATCATTACGTAGAACGAGCCCAAGGTGCAGTCCGTGTAATGGTTTGGTTGGGGCTAATGGGCAATGGAAATGTACTTGGTTCTCATTTCGTTCAATGAAATCTCAATCAGAGAGAGTACTTGCGAATTGTGAAGTACCATGTGGTTCAGGAGGATCTGCGAAACCAGGAAGTGGAAAGGGAGTTTCTTTGGTGGCAACAAGATGGGCCCCTGCCCACACAAGTAGAGCAGCCATTCAGTATCTGCAAGGTCAATTTCCTGGAAAAGTAATAAGTAAGCGGGGAGATGTACCGTGGCCCCCAAGGTCACCTGACCTTGCTATTCTAGATTTCTTTGCCTGGGGATATTTGAAACAAATGATTTTGGGTACAAGTCGAGATCGGCATCCAAGAAACATCGAACAGTTAAAGGCAGCTATAGTAAGGGAATGCGCAGCTCTTCCAAGAGAAATGGTTTCCAATGCATTTCACTCATTGGTTGACAGAGCGAGAAGATGCATTGCTGCAAATGGACGTCATTTCGAAAATTAATCCTAATACAACTTATCAACGAACCTGAGAGTCCGCGTTTGTTTTGGTGCTAAAGCGAAATGTTGAGTTTAAACGAGGATTTTCGTCGAGAATGTGTGTTTGTAGTTGTCGGATGTGGTTGAAATAATTTATGTGATATCAAAATGATATTTTAAATTGGTTATGTAGAAGAGTGAGAAGTGGGGCTCCAAAGCGAAAAGGTTCTCTCTTTCTCTAGTTTTAGCTCTATCGAAGGAAGAATTGTCTTTGACTTACGCTTTTCTTTTAAAGGATACCGTTGTCAAATACACTGGCCTAGTAAGATCTCAAAGCATATGTAAACAGACATTATACTCCAGATGGTATCGAGGTATTTTTTCAATCTAGTGTCAAAAGATGAATGTGGCAATTATACAGGTTTCTTAGCTTTTTAATCACTGTAGGTCGGTTTCTTAATGATTGAACAATTGAGCCTACAGTTCAGGCTTTACAGTCCAAAGCCGTTGCAAGTGCAAGGTGAAGTTTTATCACATTTTGAATCAGGGTTGGCGCTAGAAATCTTTCGACAGAGAAGTTGGAACTTTCGACAAGGGGGGGGGGGATAAAATGCTTAAAACTAAGGGGCATTTCACTCATTCGAAAAATGATACGACATTTTCAAAAACAAAAGGATCTTACCTAGCTTTGAAAGATTTTCCTTAAAACAAAAAGGAACTTAGGCAAGGGTGTACGGAATTTTGGGGTGACGTGCCCCTCGGCGAAAAATGTTTTCCTACTTCATTTTGCCGAACTTCCTCTCACAGTAAACAGTACTTCCTTCCACGGGCAGTTAATGCTTACGACGGGGGCTGTAACCCCCCTAGGCATCCCCTGCCGTAATCCCTGTTTTAAATACAGGCGATGAGGAAAGCTTTCATTTTTAGTTGCGTAGAGGGGACCTGTCGACTGGTCCAGAGTATTTACTGCTGTAGTTCCTTTCCTCCTTTGGACAATGGGTCTGCACGCCGGCTAAAGTTCACGATGCAGCTCTACAGAAATTTTTGCCATTGTCACTTTATTCAGTTAATTGTCTTTCATTGTCAATAAACAATAGTTTATAGCATTGAAGGAAGAAATCTTTGTATTAAAGTCGGCAAATTGTGGTCACAACGCAACGCAACATAAAATACATTTTGTCATTATCCTTTGATTGTTCATTATCTTGGGAATCCTTGTCTTCATTTTGACATTCCATTAAAGATCGTGGAAAAGGAAATAGTTTAACTCTATGATTATCAGAATTTTCGCGAGAGCTATGACATTGGAGGCTGCTGTTTCAGTTCATTCATGAAGCTGTTAATCGCTGCAAAATAGCTAGACAAAATGGCCGACTGCTGGTCTCAGTCATCAGAGAAATTTGGTCTTCTGAAGACCATAGCTCTATCATTTTTCAACAGATTTTGACGGGGATGGTAGCAAACTTTAATTGAACATCTGAGGAACAACATCATGGAAAAGGTTTGTGAGAATCTTTTGCTGTTTTGTCGCAATCTTCAGGCAAACGGGGCACAATTTTTTGGGACACCCTGTAGATCCCTTTATTCCTCGCTTCGTTTCCTCAGTTCTTTAAGTTTGTACCTTGAAAGTTTTGAAAATTACAGAGATATATTCTGACACTCTCTCGAAAATGTTTTTTGGCCATTGTTGTTTTCATTCGTGGAGCAAGCAAGTCAGTCTCACAATTTCTCAAATTTGCAATCTTCCGTGTCTAGTTTTTCATGAAAAGAGTGGAGAGGTAAATGGGTGCGAGACCACTTATCGATTTGAAAATAATGGTAGCCGTCTCTTGTTTGATCATGTCGTGGACTGTCGGCCATTTGAGCTATTTTATCAAAATTGCTACTGGTGCATCATAGCTACTGTTGGTAATTATTCTCGCAGCACGATTGGTAACTTTTGCAGCGCTAACAGGCGAGAGTCTCCACAGCTACCCCACACATAACAACAGTAGCGAAAATGGGGCTCAACGATACCTTCAGGCATCTGTTGGCTTGAATTAGCATTTTTAAATTTTGCTATGTAAGTTGCCAACATTAAACAAAATGATAATGATAATGATGATAATAATAATGATGATAATCTGACTAAGACAGCTTTCACACGATGCCGGCACATTTTGAAAACGGTGAAAAATGTGACGGATAGGCCTCCCGTTCACACGAATACAGCACATTTTCAGCCGGCAGATTTTGAAAACGGAACAATAACCAGTACACTTTGAAAACAGCATCGTGTGAACACTCGAAAATTATGAAAACAGAACATTTTTCGATGCTTTCGGAATGCGACTTTTCATTTCATTCATTTCATTTAGCATTATTTATACAAGAAAAAAACCCCTCAGCAAATAAAATACAAACTTACTTATTAATGTACAATTCAATTTACAATTATATACCTAAAAAGCCTAGAATCCTAAATTACTAATCTGCTGTTGTTCCAGCGAGTCGTGTCTTAACATGAGTCTAGCCCTTTAAATGCGTTTTTAGTTCTTATTTAAAACGATTTAAAGTTGGTAACTCACGAATTCTGGAAGGCGTATCATTCCAGGCTTTCAATGATGCGTAATGAAAACTCTTTTTGAAAAATTGTGTCCTGCATCTAGGGATCTGCTGATCCTGAGAATTCTCGTATTGTACGTAGAAAAACATGATCTTGGCAGGTATTTATCAAAGAGGTTTTCAGGACACAGTCTGTTTATGACCTTGTAGGTCATCACGTTCCTGTCATAATGGATAATGTTTTCTACATTCTGCCAAGAACAAGACCAGTGATCTTTTATTTTTGCACTCTTTATTATTGAGCATGTTCGGGCTTGGAGGCGCTGAAGAGCGGCTAATTTCGTTTTACACAAGCTGCCCTAAATAACGTCACCATAACGCAGGTGACTCTCGACGAGAGCATAGTACACACTACAAAGCTGAGATTGTGGTAAAATATTTTTCAACCGTTTTAGGGCCGAGAGACCAGCACTCATTTTGCCTTTTAAACGCCTAAGGTGCTCATCCCAGGTTAGTTTTCATCAGTGGTGATGCCTAGGGATTTCGCTTGATCAACGTCCTGGAGTTTAAGAGATATCGTGGAGCTGGAGCCGGTTGATTCAGGGACTTAAAAACCAGTGTCTTAGATAGAGTATGAGATCAACTTCTTCCATCTATTTACATTCGTCATCTTTCTCGTAGGTGTTTCTTCCTTTACGACTAGACCCAAGGTGCATTGTCATGATCGTTGGATCAACATTTCAGGTATTTGATCATCTACGTTATGGCCTTGAAGGATTTGCAATAGAAGTGCTTGTGTAAACGCTCGAAATAGGCATCAGAGATATTGTAACAGTAAACTTGATTCAAGATAAGCAATCAACTTTTCAGGCAAATGTCAGTTCCCAGACGTTATCAATCCACTTTTTCGACGCAAAATCCACGTACTACTGATGGTCACGTGACTTATAATCAAATCAAATCAAATCAAATCATAACATTCTTTACAGTTGGTGTAACGTAGTTCAAAGGAAAGAACTAATTAATACCAACTATTTACAATATAATTTACAAGGATGTCAAAGAAATATTTTCAAAGCTACACAACGTAATGGGCAGGCTATTTACAAATTTTGCAGTTACATGGTTCACTCATCCAAGTTTTGATCTTTGTTTTAAAGCTTGCAACTGTTGGTAGTTCCTTTATTTCATCGTTAAGATTGTTCCACAATAAGCTTCCTCTGAATGAGAGTGACTCCATGCCAAATTTTATTGTCCTCGTAATCGGCAATTTGCATAGATGCTTAGTTCTGAGATCATACTTAATTTCGTTCCTTTCATGAAGGTTCCAGATGTATGATGGATCTAGATGGCTCATTGACTTATAGATTTCTAGCATCAATTTTTGTAGATTTTAACATGGATTGTTACAGTGTCACTTTTCTCCAAAAGTGTATTAAAGGACGAGTCGTAATCATTGTGGAGTATTCTTAAAGCACGCTTGTGAGTACGGTTTATTTTATGGTTGGCATCTTTGCCACAAAATATCCACACTAATGGGCAATAGTTAAAGCTTGAGATGATTACTGTGTTGCACAGTTTCATTGCCTGTTCTCTTGGGAGATAAACATTTAACCTCCTGAAAGCACTGACTTTTCTGCTTGTTTTGTCGCATAGTGTTTCTCTATGCTTATTGAATCGAAGGTTGATGTCAATCTCAATTCCAAGAAGTTTAACATGTTCAGTGGACGATATTTTTACACCCTCGATATTCAAGCGTAACTTGTGTTGTTCATTTAGTCCCAAGAACATCATTTGGAACTTATCAGGGTTTGCCACCACACCATTAGCATAAAATCAATTTAGGAGTGTACTTAGGTCGTTTTCTAAATTTGTCGCAATTTCGCTAATACGAGTTCCACATGAATACACAGTATTATCGTCAGCAAAATTACATATTTCTGAATTCAATTCCATATAGAATAAATCATGTAGGAAGATGTTGAATAGCAATGGCCCAAGAACAGAGCCTTGGGGACGCAAATCTTGACATCGCTGTGAGAACTTTTAGAAGAACCAACTTTTACCCTCTGTTTTCGATTCGTTAGGTAGCTATACATTAATCGCAAGCTTTTTATATGAAGCCCATAGGCCTCCAATTTAGCGATAAGAAGGTCATGAGGTATACAGTCATATGCTTTTGATAGGTCCACAAGGATCGTACCAACTATGCCAGACGAATCTAGGCTTCTTCTCCATGTTTCTATAACTCTTACTAGCGAATGTTGCGTGCTATATCCCTCTCTGAAACCAGAAAGTAGACTTGATAGAATAGGTTTAAAAAAACCTTCCATTTGTCCTTTGAGTACTCTCTCGAAAATTTTGGAGACCGATGGCAAGACACTAATAGGCCTATAATTCACCTTTGTAGTGGTTACACCTTTGTTAAACCTGGGGGATTCCACCTCTTTGCATTGCCAAGGGGGGTTACACCTCTTTGCATTGCCAAGATCGTCATATTTCCTATGGTATCAATAAACTTTTATAAAATAGTGTGCTATGATTGGCTGATGTCTAATCTTTGTAAGCAGAGCGCCAAAACTAGGATAGGATTCTCCAGGAAGAACAGCAAGTAATCGAAATGGTGAAACACTGCTATTAAAAGGGGGATCACAACGACCCCAGGCAACCAAACGCTCCTACAATGAAGAACAGGTTTGGAGAAGATGCCAGTTTCTTCATTTTCCTGGAAAAGTAAGAAGCGAGGCCAAAGCAAGGTGGCGGATAAGGGCATGCGGTAGGCCTCGCAGGTCACTTTGTTTGCAAACGCTGACCTACACGCATTTACTGTTTTCTTGCACTTGGAGACAGGGATTCCTCTTGATAGTAGGAAATTTCGCGCCAATTTTTTACGTTCATCTTATCTATCTCATATATTAGCAGGTTCACTGAGCTGAAGTCCCCGAGACTATCCGTTTTTGAAAATTATCTAAAGTTTTCCTAACACTCAAAACAATTTTGTCCTAGTTTTTTAGCGCTCTGTTTACAAAGACAAGACCTCAGCCAATCATAGCGCGCTATTCTAGAGGTCACGTGATCAACAGAAGTACGTGCATTTTGTGTCAAATTCTAGCTGATGGATCAAACGTTACGACAATGCTTGAGATACATTAAAGATTATATGATGCAGTAGATCTTGATCATTCATTTCGATGTCGTATTCAAGAGTAGCTCCATCGCTTGGGATGGAGCAAACTTTTTTTCTATTTTTTTCAAAATTTTAAACCTGCATTTCTGAGTCACTACCACGTATGTCTGATATTTTTGTGGTCCCAAATATATAGTATCCGATTTTGCAATCAGAAAACTCTCACGGAAATGCTTTTGCTAATTGAAAGCGTAAGGCCTTGGATCAGAGATTCTCCTCATGAAACGTCATTTCGATAAAATTAATTTTAGCCGTCACTACCGGGTGAATCAACAAAAATGCCCGCCGTTTGACAAAATCCTGCTCCCTGAATATCAAAGGAATGATACTGAAAACAATCTTGTTTTATTCCCGACGGGTCAAACTAAGTTCAGTAATTTACCTGGCTTTAATTAGTCATTCCTTCCCTTCAAAATGGAAAATTTTCTGCAGAACGCCCCTTTCGAAACCTGCAAAAACGAGTGAAAACACCAAGCAAGATTTCCCTTTGTTCTCCGTCCTGGCAATAATGACTCTTGGATGTGTTCATTTATTTTGTTCTCATTGGAGAATGGAATCCCCCTAAATATGTTTTTCACACTAGGGGGAAGACTCTTCAACCCGCCAAGGCAAAAGCACGTGCTAAGGCATGCTGAAAGTCATCGCTGCGGGGTAAACACATTCGGAAAACTTGCTTGTAATTTTAGCACGTTTTTCAAGGTTTTTCAAAGGGACTGTTTTTAGAAAATCGCTTACAGGATCTGATCGGAGTGAACGGTTTTAGCCAGAAAAAATTCTAAAATAATTGAACATGTTAGGGAGCAGTAGCCTTTCAAACGCCGGGCGTTTTTTTAACGCATCCGGTATCATCATCCTCAGCAGCAGTTACTGAGTGAAAATCGTGACAATGATCAGTTTGAAAGCTTAAAGTCAAGCACAATCGATAAAATTACAACGTTTGAAGCTCAAAACAATGACAGAAAACTATACAGGTCGAGACAAATAAAGTTTACACGTGTGCAATAGAAAGTATGTGGCCGATATTCAAAACTAGAATGTTAATCTATCAGTCAAATACCAACTTGTAGTGAAAATTTTGTTTAGAAAATCACTTTTCTTTATGATCCAAAACTTAGAAAAATCTCTGGAAGGGGCATGTACGAGGAGAGGAATGTAACTGTAGACTGTGTACACCTTTCGTGGCTCAGGTTGGGTTCTTAAAAGGATAAATGCGTTGCATTGTGAATACTAAGAATTTCTGTAAAAACATCGTAAAAATCTGTATATATGTATTATATTGAATTAATCCTTATGTTAGATATATATGTATTTTTCTTTTATTTTGAAACAATTTTACTTTGTAGTAGGCTTGAATTAGCTTTTATTTTATAGCTAGCCATTATACGCCTACTTAAAATAATAATAAATAATAATAATGAATAACGAGAATTCCACTTTCCATCCAAGATGACCTATTTTACCAAACACAATTTTCTCATTTGAATTAGCCTTTGACTGATAGATTTGCATACTTTACTCCTCTAGCATACCTTTTATTCCTCAGCCCGCCAAACGGGTAAAATTTTTTATGAACCCGGTGGACTGACTATTTCTTTTGTAGTCGTCTGAAATTTTCTCTCAAAGTGTCTAAAAGCCCGTGAGATATCTTCCGAATGGCTTGTTCAAACATAATTTGTTCAAACTTCATTCCTCCTACGTTTTTGGCGTTTTTTTGTCTTCTTGCACATGCTCAGAAACTAGAAAGGGATTTACAGGGAACATTACGTTTTCCTTTTCTGTACCTTCTCCATAACATAGGGTCTTTTCCGAAGAAATTTTTTTAGCCCCAAGAAGCTAGGGAATTTATAAGGTTAAAGCGACAATGCTGGTTTCACTGCATCTGAATATTTACCATTTTAGGTCCAAAGTATTGGTGGGCCAAGACCCCAATCAACAGTGGTCTTTGAAATCACTAACCAAGCAGTTGCGAAAATTGGTAACGTTGGCATCATAACAGCATTAATGCCTGGCAACACAACGATAACTGGTTTGGCACAAGGAGCAGACCCACATTCTGGCACAACTATAATCTATTCTCAGGTTATGACATTTGAAGTCATTGAAACTTTACACAGATAATTCGTAGTCGAGAGAAAAAAGCTTTTGAAGGTGAAGGTGAAATCGCAGTTTTTAGCGCTAAGCGCTGGGATCGCAGAAGTAGCTAAGCGCTAATCGAGTCTGTGACCCCTTGTCATGACGCTGAAGTAGTTGGTTCCTACTGGGTATCGAACCATTTCCGCCTGACTGTTGTGACTGTAGGGTCAGAGGGTTACACCACTGCGCCACAACACCTTCAAGTTGCAAGTCCAGAAGCCAGTACATCATCCCTGAGTGAGGTGTTGGAACATCACTACACGTTGAAGACGCTTGCAAGAGGGAAACTCTCAAAAACTTGTCATTGGTTGCCTGTTTGAACTCATAGTAGATCTGTTTCGGTTTTTTAAGATTATCTATTTCGTCGCTGAAAAGTTAGAGATGTCATTTTTTCTAATTCATTTCATTTCCAATTCTAATTCCCGTTTCCTCCCTCTCTATTATCCGGTTACTGCGGAAAATGCACCCGTTTTGCTTTATTTTTTATCGAAATGCTATGTTCAAACTATGATCTTCAAAACGGCTTATTCGAAGGCCTGATTCAAATGTCTCATGTATCGTGTAACGACGACAAATAGTCGAAGCAATATTAACCAGATGTGTTTACTAGAATGATCACATTGCATACTCCCTAGATATTGGCCATCCTAAACATTAGCAGAAACTATAATGTGGATATCAAGCCCTTTTCAAAGATCCATGACTCCCCAGCATCCTTTAGGCCTTCGAATGCTGTTCCCCACAGCCTCCACTATTTTCTGAATACAGAAAATAGCACCCTTGCGATCTGTTTTAATCTTCGATTGAAGCAACTGAAGTGGTCAACAAATTATTTTTTTAGTCGCTCTGGTTCATAAACAATCCATTTCATTGTTTTGCCGCCCTGCATATTCAAGGCTCTGCAAATCGGAGGAAATGGTTGAGGAGATGATGCCTTAAGGAAGGATTAAGACAAATTTATTTCCATAAGATGCTCTCATCAAGAATGATAAAATAATCACTCACAAAGATGTTTTTGTCTGTGTAAACGTCCTGTCACATTCCGGCATCTTAAATAGACTATAGTTAAGAAAACGACGATGAAGCGGTGAATAGTTCAATTACTACGCCTTACCTAGATATAAATGGAACGCAAATTGATTATACCATAAGATGGTATTCGTCAAATTGATTCAAATGTTGTTTTCTTTCACTAGCGCTTATCGCTAGCGATCTCAACTGATCCCGTGTGTTGTACCCTAAATTATATTTTGGTAATTTCATACCTTTTTGTTCAAAACCATTATTGAAAACACACTTACACGTTTTTGTTTTCCTCAAAATTTTCACCGCCCTTCGGCGGCCTCTTCACTGAAGAGGCCGCCGAAGGGCGGTGAAAATTTTGAGGAAAACAAAAACGTGTAAGTGTGTTTTCAATAATGGTTTTGAACAAAAAGGTATGAAATTACCAAAATATGATTCAAATGTTGTTATTTCGTCAAGGATCTCCAATAAAGTTGGGTCGCGTTTTTTCTGAAACATCCCTGCATAACGACGATAACGTGTCGTTATGAAGACGAAGAAGGAGAAGAATATATCGGATGAGCCAGGAAAAAATTCTAGCATCACATTTGAAAAAAACATTTGAAAATTCATGGCATCAAGATAGGTTTGTATGATTCTGATTCTACTTAAAAGCCGAAAGATTAAAGTATTTTTGTGATTTTTCTCGCTGTCTCACGAGCACAAGGAAATTAGCTAAATTCAGCTTACACAAACTTCATTGTTACAATATGACCGAAAAAGGGCCTAAAACATTGATCAAATCATACAAGACTCCTTGCCAAACCATTAAAGAAAATGCAATAGACGATTGCGCTAAAGATGGCGGCGAGGAATTTTTTACCGAGATGCACTGCGTTCTTTAATCGAATTCCTATAGAATCGTTAAAGATGTGTAATTCGAACGCAGTGCATCTCGGTAAAAAATTCCTCGCCGCCATCTTTAGCGCAATCCTCTATTGCTCTTTGGTGAGAGACATCTACTGCACATTTATTGTCCTGCGGTTGAAAATCTTTAGTATTTGTTTAACAATAGATGTCTTAAAACTCTTGAGAAAGGTGAAACGCCCGTTGCGTACTGTCCTGTGCAATGTGAGTCATTACGATTTGCTCTACGTTTTCGGCCCTTTTTCATTCATTTTGCAACCATGAAATTCTTATAAAGTTGAATTTACCTATACTTCTAGTGCTTGTAGGGCAGCGAGAAAAATAAAAAAAAATACTTTGATCTCCTGACTTTTAAGGCTAAAAACGTAAATGGAAAACACCCCCAATTACAGTGGCAGGGATAGCATTGAAGGATCAAGCTGACCTTATTTCTATAATGGTTACCTGCCATGGGCTTATGAGAGGGGGCTTATTCGTCAAAATTGGTTTATGAGGTGAGCGTTTTTGGAGTGGGGGGCTGATATAAAGGGTGGGGCTTGATCAAGGATTTACGGTGTATCTTCTGTCCGTTTATCTTTTATTATATAAAGATATGTCTTTATGTGTGGTACTATAACAATTAAACGACGATTATTAGATAGGCAATGTCAGTACCAAAAATAGCTGGGATGGTCAGAAACCTTTATTTTCGAGCACGTACTCGTCTAGCTTAATTACATAATTTACTGTTATCTTCATTACAGGATGTCATTTTAGTCGAAGTTTTGAGGTTGAAAGGATTTAAAATCCGCCTTCCATCTCGAGTTATCATCTCTGGTAGCCAGGTATGTGAATAGTTTGTTTTGAATTTCTACCTGACATCCGGAAGTTGTTTTAGGGCACTGATAATCTAAGCTTGTCTAAGCAGTGTCCTGGTCCTTCCATTCAATATAAAAACCCTGCTTTTCCTGTATTTATGAATAACTGTCTGCTAGCAACTCTCCTAAATCTGCGTAATTCCTCCTCGACTGGGCGAGGACTCGAACAATCAATCTTCAAGTTGGGAATCCCGCGTACTACCACTGAGTCATCAGATCCATTATGATTAACCGTGCTAAATGTACTTAGCTTTAGCGTAACTTTTATTTGCAACTTGCAAAATATTGAAAACTTTTAGTTCCATTGCGTAATGCGATTCGTGTGCTTTTACGGAATAAAGTCTGTCTTAAAAATATGCAAGAAGAAATTTGTTAGGACGCAAGAATTACTTAAGCAAAGCAATTTGATCTTTGTTATTCTCGAGCATTTTACTTGACATCTAATTTAAGACGGCATTTTGTTAGCAGCGACCAAGGGCAGTATTGGATTTAAATACAATCGAACTTACCGTTTCCTTGAGTATCAGACCGTTAATGTAGTAAGTTTTGTTGGCCGAGTTAACTAAAAATTGAACAATTGAACTTATTTTCTGGGTTGGTACATAAGCAAGTAGACCATTAATTTCGAGAATGATTTTTGGTTTTCCTTGTGATTAGAAGCGAATGGTCTTCAAAAAAGTCTCTATCTGTGCGCGAGACATAACATTCACAGAACGCCTCGCAACTTTGGAAATCCAGAAGGTCGTCCTCCTGCAGACTTCATTTAATGAAAATACAGGTAGTGACCAATCAGGATAGTAGATTCTTTTCTCAGGTCTTACTGGTTCGATAGAAAATGCGAATACCAACAATGAATACGGTAGAAACTTTGATAGTACTAAATTCTCTACTACCAGGTATCCCAAAATAACGTCACCATTTCTGCCAAATTGTAAGTGTGCCTATTCCAAAGAAGATACAAGATGAATTTTCATCATATTAAAGCTTGAAATGGGACAAAATGTTTATCAATACCTACCATTTCTCAAGACTTTTCAAAATGGCTTCCACTCAATTACTTACTACATTAGAATTCCATGACTGACTTTATGAAATAAGTTTCTTCATGTTAGTTGGTCTTTTTGCTTTGCAACTGTAGGTAATTTATTCAGATCTGTGCAAAATTCATTTTTGTACGGTTCGGCAAATGCCGCTACTTCATTTTTGGGAGGCCCGTTAGTTTCTCAATATGACTTTATTCATATGATAGTTCTGTACTATGATTAACCATCACTAAGTGCATAGCCACTTTTCTGCTCATCCTTTGTTCTACATGCTTCTTACAGGTTGGAATGTACGCAATTGGTTTATCTGACGAAGAGCCATTCACATTTGCAACTGCTATTCCATACTTGAAGTTTCACTGGTCAATAAGTAACAATGAAGTTGCTTTATTGAAATCCGTTTATGATTCGGTTTGTATAAGTACTGTATTTATTACACTGAACCTCATTCAACGCTCTCCGCATCCGTTTAATACGATAAGTTAAAAGAGGGATTAAACCTTATTTTTTTTAACTAATCAAAACTAAGTTCTGCATAAGGATTTTAAAACAAACGACGAGAAATCGCTAATAACTGTCAATGAGCTTTGAAAGATGGGTCATTCATGCTGTTCACAAGGTCTGTAGGTGCACTATATGATGAAGGGGTGCTGTGCTTATTCTAAAATGGGCATGCAGTGACAGAGAGACAATATTCTCAATACGTAGAGGTTTTTAAAAATTATGAATGCTTGTTCACATGCTTCTGTGCCCCCAAATGTCTTCCTTGACTTTGTTTTATCATTCTTTATCATCTAGTTATTTTGCCTTTCAGACTGGCATTACAGAAGGAAATGAGAAGGATTTTAGAGTGGTGCTTAGTACCTACAGTGCTGGGCAGGCAACGATAAAGTTACGAGTCGAAATTACTGCATCCTGGATCGATGAAATTGTTATTCCGGGTGCTATCCTTGAAGATGAAATCCAAATTCAGGTAATTAGTAGGTATAAAATGAGAAGTAGTATGTTCATCTTAAACATTGCTGTCTTAAACTTTGGTTGCAAAAACTCGAAATGAGCAGCTTCAAGCTAGAAGGTGAAGTTATATAGTTACTAACCGTGAAGCCTGTAAAGCCAAGGAGTAACTGTGGTATTTCTTGGCTGCGTCATGTCCCAATCGTTCTTCAACTGTAGGCCAGTGTTATTGAATGTAAAATGATAAGTCTTTGTTTTCAGATGTGTGTACGCTTTTGTTTTACAAGTTAAGAGAATAATTCGAGAACTGGTATGATTAATGATAAAATATAATATTATACTGTTATGAATGGTGTTATAGTCCCATGTACGCTGCTGTAAAGTTAAGCTTTCTTAGGTGATTAGGGGACTAAATAACATCCGTTCTAGTATACATGGTCATTGGTCGTGCTCTGGAGGTGCTTAAAAAGTTAACATTTTCTTAAATGTATTGTTTCAGTGATCCTTATAATATAATAATAATATAATGAGATAAGGGGCGAAAGAGGCGAGTAGCCTATAAAACCCTAAGGATCTATTACGCGTGACTAAAGATATACATATTAGCATAATTGCAAGCGTCATAACGTTTTTCGAATTCCTTTACTGATGGTGATTGTATCACGTTGTTTGGTAGTTTGTTCCAGTCTTCTACTATTCGGTTTGAGAAGACGTATTTACGTACGTCCAGGCAGCTTCTTGATTTGAATAGCTTTAGTTCGTGTCCTCTCGTTCTTGAACAATTATTCATTTTGAAGAATAATGACGGGTTTGTGTCAACATGGTTTTTTAAGATTTTATACGTCAATATCATGTCACCACGTTTCCTTCGATATTCGAGAGTCGGGAGTTTTAATGCGGTTAAGCGGTCTTTATACGAAAGGTGTTTGATGATTGGGACTAGCTTCGTAGCTCTCCTTTGAACACTTTCTATCGATTTGATCTGCTTTACTAGATGGGGGTTCCAGACCGCCCCACAAAATTCTAAAATCGGCCTCACTATGCTTTTGTATAGCATTGTGAAAACGGACTTGTCCATATAACGTGTTGTTCGTTTAATGGATGATAGGACACTGTTGGCCTTTTTTATTCGCTCTGAGATTTGTTTTTCGAACTTAAGAGTTTCATCTACGATGACTCTGAGGTCTTTGACATTGTCTGTATTATCAATTTCTACCAACGTTTTCGAATTTACATGATGTAGATAATATACGTTTTTAGGATCATTGTTGTTACTTGAGCTGACGCGTAAGTAGGAACACTTCTGTTGATTTAATGGCAGTTGCCAAGTGTCTGACCAGTGCTCGATGCTCGAAATATCCTGCTGTATGTCGTTGTTGCTCGTAGTATTTGTTGAGAAAAGCTTCAGGTCGTCGGCGAACATTTTGACTTTGCTAGATTTTGCGCATTTAGGAATTTCATTTACGTAAATTAAGAATAAGAGTGGCCCAAGCACACTTCCTTGAGGGACACCACTTTGCACGTTACTCCAGGGAGACTTAAACCCATTTAAGACAACGCGTTCTTTACGTCCAGAAAGAAATTGTTCTATCCAGTTTAGAATGTTACCTCTGATTCCATACGAATGCACTTTTGATAGTAAACGCTTGTGCGGAACGGAATCAAATGCTTTTGCAAAGTCGAAATAAATTACATCAAGGGATTTACCTCTATCAACGCAAGAAGTCCACTCTTCCAGGGTCTCCAAAAGTTGTAGTACGCAAGATCGTTTTGATCTAAAGCCATACTGTTCGTTTGATAGTAAATCATTTCTCTCAAGGTGATCGACGATTTTGTTTTTTAATATTCTTTCCATGACCCTACAAACTATTGAAGTAAGACTAATTGGTCTGTAGTTCTCTTTTGAATGTTTGGAACCCTTTTTATGACGTGTGCTATCTTCCATTCATTCGGAATCATACCATGTTGTAAGCTAGATCTGAAAATCAAATGTAAAGGAAAGGCTAGGATATCGGACGTTTCTTTAAGAATTCTTGGGTGTATTCCATCAGGACCTATGGATTTGGATGGATTTAATGAATTCAGGATCTCTAAGGTCATTTCTTCGGTTATATCTATGCTTGTTAAGAACGGTTCATTTACCTGTTTTTCTATTTGAGGAACTGAAGATAAGTCTTCCGAGGTAAAACTGATGTAAAGAAGTGGTTCAAAAGATCGACTTTTTCTTGCTCTGATTTGGTATACACCGTTTCGTTTAATTTCAAATCAGGAACTTTTCACCTTGTCTTTAATTTTGAATTTACATATTTCCAATACTTTTTGTTATTGGTTTTTGAATTTTCGGCGATGTTTTTCTCGAATGCTTTAATAACTTTTGTGATGGTTGACTTTGTAGTATTGCGATGTTTTTTGTATCTTTCGTAGTCTTGGCCACGTCTGGTTTGGATCCACCTTTTGTATGCATTGTGCTTTTTCTTTAGGACTCTCAATGCGTTTTTGTTCATCCAAGCAGGCTGTTTATTGCTATGGTTATTTTGGTTTAGAGAATGGAATGGAATGTGTTCATCAACTGCCGAATCGAGTTTTGATGTCAGATGTGTCATCATTTCATTTGCATTCATGTTAGTGAATTCCTTTTTCCAGTCTATGCTCCTTAGCTGATTCCTGATAGCTTCATAGTCGCCTCGATCATAGGCATATCGCTTTGAGGAAGAATTATGATTATGGGATTCATTAATTTCAATAACATAATACATTTCTATGACCAGGTGATCACTGGAACCAAGGGGGCTGCTCAACGATACTTTTTGTACGGAATCACTGTCATTTGTATGGATTAAGTCAAGGCAATTTGATTTTTGATTTTCTCTGTGTCTTGTTGCCTTTTCAATGTGTTGAGTGAAGAAACAGTCGTCAATTTTTTCAAGGAATAAGTATGCCGGGTGATCATGATTTGTATGGCTAAGATGAGTTGCCCAGTCAATTTCTGGATAATTAAAGTCCCCGAAGATCAAGATCTTAGCAGTGGGGCGAAGCTCAGCGATCTTTTGAATTAATGCTCTCAATGAATTATGATTATTGTACGAAGGGCTTCTGTAAATAACTCCACACAAAATCGAGTCATTGCTATTTGTTTTTAATTCTAAAAATATTACTTCGATTGTCGGATCATCACAAGGTATATTAACAGCATTAGCTTTTATTCCATCTTTTACGTACATCGCAACTCCACGAGAAGAAGCTTCGTCGATATTTGAGAACAGTTGATACCCATTCAATTTTATGTCATTTTGAGTTAATGGAAATCTTTGATTCTTTGGCAGAACTTCGGTAGGCGCGCAAAGATCTGCTTTTAAATCGTTTAAGCGTATTTCAAGTTCAATCAATTTGTTGCAGAGGCTATCACAATTTGTGTACATGCAACGGAGCCCTTCCAGTTTCATTGGTAATAGGGATTTGGCCCATGTCGAAGAGCCATGTAGAGCCTGTTCCTGTGCTTGAATGATGTAAGGAAGTTGTTGGTTTTGTTGGCTGGGATTTGAAGCTTGATTGGTGGCTGCTGTTTGACTGAGCCACGGTTGTATGACTTTGGTTAATCTTGCTTCCATTAAATTCCCTAAAAAAGACTCGAGGCTGGAATCTAATTTAGGTATTTCCTTTGATCTTCGTTCGGTTTCATCGTCTTGCTGCTACCAGGCTTGTTCTCCTCCCTTCGTCTTTTGATGTGCAAGAAATTGCAGTTTAGACCTTTGGTGCATCCTGTTGGACTGTTGAAAAATTTACACATGAGGACTTTCTTGTGCTCATAACGACAACGATTTCGCTGACAGGTGCCAATATTGAAATTTTTGCAAACATTGAACCATGCTTTTTGACTGGGTTCCTTATTTACACTTTTGTTGGGAGCAGCAGATTCATTTGAAGTCGTAACTTTTTCTTCTCCCTCAAAGCTTTCTGGGGGTGGGTTTGTTGAAGGTGAGCTGGCTGGAGGTGGGTTGGCTGGGGGTGGGTTTGCTGTGGAAACTGCGTTAGCGGGGCATTTAGAAGGGAGTCTATTTGCTCTGGTTTCAAGGAACTCGATCTTTTGATCTATTTCTATGAGTTTTGCTGTTAGGAAATCAGCTTTCCTTTGAAGGTCATCCTTTTCCTCTCTTATTTTTGCAGTCTCATCTTTTAAGGATTTTATCTCTTTTAACAGATGTGTTGCGCCATGTAAAAGCCCATTTCGACTTTGGCTCTTGGAGGCATCGTCAGAGTATACTGAGCCATCCTCATCGTCGGATAGATCAGAGCCATCTGAGCATTCGCACACATGTGCCTTTGAACGTGGTAATGGCGTACAGGCTATAGGATCGGTATTGATGGAATCATTGATCCTTGCAGCTACCGGGAGTTTTGGTTCAGTTTCATCTTCATTGAGGATTATTGTAGAAATCTTCCCACGCTTTCCTGGGTTGCTGGTTATCTTGACTGTGAATGGCTCTTTGCGGGATTTCCCGAGGAGTCGTTTCTTATTGCAGCCATTGTCTTTGAACTGCATGAGACTTTTCAGAACCGGATATTCGAAATCGATCCAGTCGTGAGCAGCGAAACCTGACACAACAACCGCATTCTTTTGGCCTGACAAATGGAAGTTTATGGATAGCAATTTTCGATATCGGTTGATCCCCTCCATAAAATGAACTTCCATGTTTAATTGCTTGTTCTTGACGTAGTCAAAAATGCCATTATTTTGATCTCGAATTGGTGACTCATGTTTTTCATTTTCCCACAAAACAAGTACTGAGTCCTTATGATCATCAGAAAGTGCGAGATGTTCGTAGTAGCGAAGGTCGCAGGCTTCGATCAGTTTAATGTTGATTTCTTTTGAAGGTAGGGAAATATTTCCACTGCTAGCATAAATATTGAAGACTGATGTCTGCAATGTAGACGCAGGGCCACGGGATTTTGTAGACTTAACTCGCCTCTTTATTGGAGAACGCATTTTCGATTCGAGTGTAGTAAGGCCTACTGATTTTAGCTTGGCGGCGTAAGTTTGATTTGGTGAACAGGTGAAATCGAGAGAGGAGGCTTTCTCTTTGTTGCAAAGATGTTTAACTTTTACACAGTAAGAAAGAAGCGATACATGTGTACACTTTACCTTGATGAAGGTTTGATTTCTTGAATGATTTGTTGTAGTCTTGATTTTCCTCGTCTTGTTTCTGTTGCTTCCCCGTTGATCCTTGCGGTAAATTAACGTGTACATATCAACCTTCATCAGCAATTATGCTAAACCTCCTTTGCAGAAAGAATGTCAAACGAGGATATTTTCTTCTTGTTGGTTTTTCATTTTTGGCGTAACCAGACGTTTGTGTTTGCAAAGACTGTTCCATTTTACTTTATTCTTCAAAGGCTTCATAATTTACAGTTTCAGTTAACAGCTGAAGAGCACTTTGATAACCTTCAATGTTGTTCTGGCACTGTGTTCATAATCCGGTGATTTTC
The DNA here is from genome assembly GCA_964019985.1 of Aurelia sp. 4 Dawson et al 2005. NCBI lineage: Eukaryota > Metazoa > Cnidaria > Scyphozoa > Semaeostomeae > Ulmaridae > Aurelia > Aurelia sp. 4 Dawson et al 2005. The sequence goes on along the minus strand of OZ026507.1, from coordinate 8,484,583 downwards.
GGTTTCAAAATGATCACTGTTCAAAAGGTGTCTAAAGTTTGCCATTGCTACCTTGCTTCGTTAGATGACATGCTATTATGTGTGGATTTGATTGTTTACTTTTCTAGGCATACAAGAATTCACTGAATTACCACAGGCACATTTCGCAAATCAAGTCGAATCAAGTCGGAAACACTACATCTGTCGTTTTGAGTTGTTGCTAATTACCATTTCAACCCTAAGTGTACATGGGGCCTATAATACTTTTTCCAAACTAGCCCGTCTTTTCACTGCAAAATTACACAATACAATCTGCGGTGATGGCGTATTGACGTCATTTAAAGCCTAATGTCAGAACCATGGTTAGAGAGTTGCCGGAACTCGCCACATGTTTAACAAATTGACAGCCGTCACGGATGTCTAAACGTAAATTAAGATTATAGCTATACCGCAGCATTTGGTAATGTTGCTCCTTGGCATTAAGTTTGCAAACCCGGCATTGTCTTTTAACAATTTCATTTGATAACTAGAACCAACTTTGTCCATGTATTTCTTTCCTCCTCATCTGCTAGATGTACCGAGAAAATCTGTTCTATGGAAAACGCCGTATTTATCAGAAAAGTCCGAGGGATCTTTGATTGGCCATATTTTGGCGAGAAAGCCTCGAACTCCCTTTGTTTATCTTCTCATGTATCTGCTGCTCGTTGTAGGTCGGCTACTACCACCAAAGCCCTGTGAAGATCTCTTTGATCTTGAGCTTTCCAAACTAAGTTCATATGGAAATTTAGTTTGTAAAGATTGCATAGTGATACAGAACGCGCAAATTTTGGAAAAAATACTGAGTATCGGAAATATCAAATTTAATCATAACATCAATGGTGATATATGGTCTTAAAGAGGATACCTTAAGGATCAAAATAAAGCAAGAAGTAGAGTTTTCTGACCTTTGAGTCCGGAGATTTTTCTTGCAAAGTTGGATGAAATTGACATTGTTTACTTTTCATGTAATTTTTGGTAGACTTCTACAGAATGCTCATTACAATAACAGATTCATTTGCTAAGATCTCTGCCTAGGGTTATCCGATTTTAACTCTGTTTGTTGTGATTGAGAGAGTTACATATCAGCTTACATATAAGTCAATCACAGCCTCTTCTGGTACGCATTTTTTTGTTTTCTCGTTATTTATCCTATGTCCACTTATTTTCCTGAAATTGACACAAAAAATGCGTAATTTGAAATTAAAAGTATAAAATAAAGAAATTAAGGGAAAAATGTCTGCCAAACTTAGATTTTATTAAAGAAGAACATTTCAGCAGGTATTCTACCAAAGCGATCATTCAAGATCGTGCAGGGAACGAAATTATGTTTTTTTGAATCTAAGTTTGGCAGACTAACACGAGGTGTTCCTCAGGGGTCAGTCTTAGGCCCACTGTTGTTTAACATCTACATCAATGATCTCTTACTTTTCATTCAAAGCTCAGATATCTGTAATTATGCAGATGATACCACAATCTATGCTTGCGACAAGAACCTGGAAAACATAACTCATAAGCTTGAAAATGACTGCAATGTAGCATTAGAATGGTTTGCCAACAACTTTATGAAATTAAATGCAGATAAATGTCATCTTTTGGTCATTGGGAAGAGATGTGATGATCCAGTTGCTGTTAAGATTGGAAGCGCCGAAATCGTTAATAGCTCTGAAGAGAAATTACTTGGAGTTCATATTGATAGTAAACTCTCCTTTGACCATCACGTCTCGAAACTTTGCCAAGGAGCCAGTAATAAACTTTATGCACTTGCCCGCATATCCCCGTATATGGATCATAACAAACTAAGAATCTTGATGAGGGCATTTATTACTAGTCAATTTCAATACTGCCCTTTAGTTTGGATGTTCCACAACAGGCAGCTGAACCAAAAAATCAACAAAATACAGGAAAGGGCATTGAGAATAACATATAAGAACACCGAATCGACTTTTAGTGACCTATTACAGCGGGACTGTGCAGTCACTATTCATACAAAGAACTTGCAAATACTTATGACTGAAATGTACAAAACTAGAAATGACCTAAATCCCTCATTTATGCAGGAAATTTTCTGTGAAAATATTACTCACTACAACTTGCGTAACAATAACGAATTTATTCAACCAAGAGTGAGATCAGTCAACAACGGCTCTGAAAGCGTCAGGTTTAAAGGTCCGCAGCTATGGCAAACGTTACCACCAACAATACGCAATTCAGAATCCCTTTATCAGTTTAAAACAAAGATAAAGAATTGGTACGGAGAAAATTGTTCATGCAGGTTATGCCGCACATTTGTTCCCAACCTGGGCTTTTTGTAATGCACATTTTTAGATATCTGTTTTTATACTGTTTGATATTGACAATTTGTAAATATTTTATCCACCATTTTTATGTAATGTTTGTATTGTAATATTTTTAGGTTGGAATTAATTAGCTAACTACTTTAAGCTATTTTTAATATTGTCCAACTGTAAAGAAATTGATAATAATAATAATAATAATAATAATAAATTGAATGTATCCACTACGAATTTTTTACGACATTGGACCCCCCACTATCTTGATGTTCACCTTCAGACGAACGCAAATCCTGCAACCCAGACTTAAGATATGCAATCCTGACTGGTTTCATCCTTGTAAAAAAGTGCTCTGACATAACTGAGAGAAATTTTGAATTCACCGCCTCCTCCGCAGAGGCCTTTTTAGTGTTTTAAGCCGCTCTTACACGGTCAGATTTTGTCGAATTCGACTTGTCGAATCAGTTTTGTGCTTCAGATTTGTCGACTCGAATGTGACCTTTTACATGGTCAGATTTAATCGGAATGGATTCCTTGTAAATTTAGCAAGAAATGGACGAAGAAGCTGCCTCAGTAGCAATAGTAATCGGTTTGACGCTTTAAAAAACGCAAAAATAGAAGAAAAAATCGAACAAAATGGACAAAGGCATGGCTGTTACAACGTGCAGTCCATGGGACTACGATGCTCTGTTAAAAGTCTTGCGTTTCACGGAGGAAAAGGACCATAATTATTACTCGAGGACGACTGGCGAAGATTTTGACGAAATCACAAAGAATCACAAATAATTTGTCATCCCCAAAGCATTGCAGTGCGGAACCATGAACTTCAGCGTGGGTGAGGAAAAAATTTTCATTCATTTGCCGTTCGATGTATCGAAAGGAATAGAACACGTCCAATTCCTGAAAAATCGAATTCGACAGTCTGGCCATGGCATCAGTCATCCGATTTTTGCCTTTTCATGGTCAGATTTTATCGAATTCAACAAATCGAATTCGACAAATCTGACCGTGTAAGAGCGGCTTTTGTTGAACCGTCATACGCATTGAGAATCCCATCTGTATGCAATTGAAAAAGCACTTTAAAAATGTTATACATATTGTTGTTTCGACTGTCATCTGCGACGACTCCTTAAAACTGATAGAGTTGGAACTGCGAAGTTTCATCTCTTTGACACGATAACAACTCATTTTATAGCAATTACTGAAGTATGATGATCAGGTTGCACACAAAAACATCATCAACTAAAAGCCACAAAAGGCCTCTGCTGAGGAGGCAGTGAATTCATAAAACTTTCTCTTAGATATGTTAGAACACTTGTTTAAAAGGATAAGGCCATTCAGGATTGCATATCTTAAGTCTGGTTGCAGGATTTGCGTTTGTCTGACGATGAAAATCAAAATATTGGGGCGTCAAAAGTAGCAAAAAAGTGGTAGTAGACACATTCAAAATAACATAACTCTGTTCCCTGCACAATACTGAATGATTGGTTAGGCAGACAACCTGCTAAATGTGCTTCTTTGATAAAATCTAGGTTTGGCAGACATGTTGTTCCTTAATTTCTTTATTATACACTTTTAATTTCAAATTACGTACTTTTGGTGTCAATTTCAGGAAAATGAGTGCACATAGGATGAATAACAAGAAAACAACAAAATGCGTCCTAGAAGAGGCTGTGAATGACTCCTCTGTAAGCTGACATGTAGTTCACGGTAGCAACGAAGTTGCGTACAGTGTTTAAAACACCCTCAAAATCAGAAACAGAACTTTCCCGTGCTACGTAAGCAATTGTTTCACCCCGCGGTTTGCCTCGGATTTTCAATGGAGATGACGTCAATGACAGTGAATAACAAAAGACATCTTAATCCTTTACTTTATTTGGCCCCATTTCAATATCGATAAAATGACAGCTTTATTTAACGATGAAATGCCTAAATGCCTGCATAAAAGGCTCCATTGTGGTTGTCGGACTGTCTTTTATTTATCGCCAGTCAAGAGCAGATTTTTTCAGTCAAAAGGTCTAAAACAGAGCATCCATCTATGAAGTTAGGGTTGGATGAGGTCGCAAGGAAGGACGAACACAAGCATCTTGGGCTAATACTTGATTCTAAGCTCAACTTTAAAAGTCATATTAGACAGGCTATATTGAGGGCTAGACGAGGGATAGGAATGATAAAAAATTTATCGAAATATGTATCTAGGGATGTCTTTGATCAGGTCTACAAGCTATACGTTCGCCCGCATCTGGATTATGGCGATATTATTTATCACAGACACGATCCTGAAATGATACTAAACTTCACAAAAAGAATCAAGCAAACTCAGTACTCAGCAGCTCTTGCTGTTGCAGGTGTCTGGAGAGGAACTAATAGACAAAAGCTCTATAATGAACTTGGTTGGGAAAGTCTCTACCAACGAAGATGGTTTCGACGCTTATGTCACTTTTTCAACCTAAGAAAAACAGGTACTCCTCCTTATCTTTTAGCAGAATTGCCAACTGAAAGAACACCTCATTATGGTCTAAGAGGTAAACGTGACTATGACATACCTTTCAGTAAGACAAAGTGCTCTTCAAATACATACTTTACGAATGTTCTTCACGAATGGAATAAGCTTGATGAAAATGTTAGAAATTCTGTGACAATAGCTGAGTTTAAACGTAAATTGCTTGCTGTTATAAGACCGTTGAAAAAGTCCTTTGTTTGGATTATTCAATATCGATGGTGTAAAACAACTGATAATGCTTAGACTTGAATTTAGCATGTTAAACGAGCATAAATTCCGACATAATTTTCAGTGTACAAGTCCGATGTGTGCTTGCTATGCTGGAGTTGAAGATAATGCGCACTTCTTCCTGCACTGCCCTTTGTTTGTTCCTATGCGCAATGATCTCCTTGGCCAACTTTCACACCTTCCAGGACTGGATTTAAGTAACATAGATTCACAAGCCTTGCTAAATTTGCTCCTTTACGGTAGGCCAAAATTCAACGAAATTGATAATCGAATAGTTTTAGCGGCATCGATAGCATATCTTAAAGCAACAGGCAGGCTTAACTAAAGATCTCCCGGGGATTCTGTTTGCAGGGTTTTTCCTTCAGAGAGTTCTTTGGAGAACGAAAAATCAGCGACGTATTACTCTCTTGTGTTTGGAGTGGGTTTGAGCTCTTTGTGACCCATGGCATAACTCGTTAACAACCTAGATCTTAACCATCTTAGCACAAGCCTTGCCGGTGCAAATTTTCTGTCACATCAATTCAACCACCAGGAATAGCGCCTGCTAGCGCCTGTCAAAATAGGAGGCGGGATGATGTCACGGCCCCCTGAAAAGCAGTTCTCATGGACTGACGGGGCTACCGTGCCTAAATAAATAAAAATGAATGAATGAATGAATGAATGAATGGTGCACAGAGTGTTTAAACTTTTTTCTGTCTTGCATTACTTTTTTTTTCTTTCTTCCTTCTTTATATTTTGTTTCCTTTTCCCGATTGTTGTTAAAGGATTTGTTAAGTGCCATTCATAGCCAGAACCAGATGACGTCATGTCTATTTCTGCTATGGATGGCACAGAATATTGTATTGTATTTGTTTAGTTTTAAATTGTCATTGATAAAAAAAGCAGATTCTTTGAAGGCCCACCAGATGACAACAATATTGAATTTCCAAGCATATTTATGATGAATACGGCACAGATCATCGAAATGTGAATTTAACCCCTCTCCAGGCCAGGTTGGATGTAATCCAGAACTATTTAATTTGCGCCTCTGCGAAGCAGAAGCAGCAAATCATTAAATGCAGAGGCTCTGGAATGTCATCCAAGTGTCGGCGGTCGAGCTTGAGCGCGCTCGTGTCCAAAAGAATTCAGGCAATGAGATAATCGAATATGTCTGATTATGCGGAATTTCACTGGATTATGCAGGAATGTGTTTGATTTGCGTTCGTTTACCAACAAGAGAAAAATAGTTGATTAGTTACTCCTAAAATCTGTGCGTACGCATTTGGTCAAGCAGAGGATGACCACGAGCAAAGAGAATTATTCCTTTTTGTCAAGTTTGCGACAAAGTGAAACATAAACAGAGCAGACCGTAAGATACACTCAAGAGGAAGGTTGTGTAGTCGCGTGGTTACTGAGTTTTCGAACTCAAGATGGGAAGGTGAGTGAAATGGTTTATGCAGATTTTGTCTTCAAGTACCGGGTGTCCTTGAAAAAACGCAACAGATTTGAATAATTCTAATGGAAGCTGTTTCATACTTGTTAGCAAACAATTATTTTTATTGAAATCTGCAATTATTAGAATAAATTTTGATATATTTTCCATTATTTTTGGTGACGTGGTTGTAAAGTTAATAATCAACAAAGTTCAAAATTGCTTCCATGTCAAAACCAGAGCTGCTACATTAGCAATAGTTGATAAATTGTCGAATTATAAAAAATGACAGTCTTAGCAGTTAGCGAAGATTGCTGAGAAGCGCTCAAACACAAAAGTTGATGGAACATTGAACAGATACTTGTTTGAAGATTTCGGTCATGACAAAGTTTCTTTTTCTAATATCGCTAGGCCATTCTTACAGTTATGCTTTCAATTGGAAATGAACACTGAGAGCTCTCTCGAAGCTAGATAATTCATAAATCATGATGGGATCTCCTTTGTCACAGTTTCTTGATCAAATTATGTGCTTGTCTGTAATCCTATAAAGTAAAGTTGCAGATAATGCGACGCTGGCAATTTTGCATGATGCTTGCACTAGTTGTGGGAGGTCTGGTTTTGCCATGACTGCAAATTTTGAGTTTGTCGATTTATAACTCTGCAACCAGGCCACCTGAAATTCTGAAAAATATCTCAAAATTCAATCTAATTATTTCAAATTTCGAGAAAAATTATCATTAAATTCTTAGTTTGAATTAGCTCGTGTTAGAATTTTTTAAATTCGTTCCTTTTTTGGGACACCCGGTATTTCATCGTTAATTTTGTGACTTGACTGTCCATATTCTTCTGATCTGTTTAATACCTCCATCAGCCCATCGAAGTCAGCTCCTAGGCTGCACTGTGGTCTACAACATGCAAAGCAGCAAACTTATGAAACACGGGCCCTTCCTAAAGCTAACAGTCGCCATGTTGGCATTAATAGAATTGCAGTATACCTCACTTCTTTGATTTTGATCGGTAAACTTAACAATTATATCCTTATTTTCAACTTTATTTACGATTTGCAGTCAACACAGTGCTGAACGTCATGTGGTTACTGCATTTTCACTTTCAGTCTTGGCGAGGAGAGGTGAGTTTAATAGGTACCACATACAGATTTTTCTTTTGAAATATTTTGCTTTGACTGTTTTTATATATTGCACATGCTATTTATGTGATCTAACGAAGGACGATTTGTCTTCCTGCATCAAACACAACAAAAGTTATGTTGGTACGCCCCCTTTCTGCTCATCCCATAGTGTCTCCCAGCGTATGATGACCAATGCACAAATATTTTGGAGAGTCATGATCTTCTAGCCCCGTCAAGAACACTAGCCCCGTCGAGCAAAGTCCGAGGAATGTAGGCCAGGAGAGGATGAATGACAAGAAGCAAAATAGAAGTTTTGAATAAAGCCTGAATGAATGCAAAGGATCTTTGACAAGGAAACTGCTCGTGTTATTTCGAGATCTTTTGTCAGGCGTCCGGTGTCCGCTGTTAACGAGAAAGACAGCCTCGTAAATCCGGTTGTTCTTTTGCTAAAAACCAAAGATTCAATTGAACGTTGGAAACACGGAACAAAAGTCAATGAAAAAATTTTGAACCCTTTTCAATTAAAACAAAAGTCCATTACGCAGCCCCCATTGACCAGCTATTGTAGCTTGATACAGCGTCTTTTCGCGAATCCTTGGTAGGTATACCTATTTTTACCTATTTTAATGGATATATCCCTTACTTTGGCATGCTGTTGCCCATTAATTTCCATTTCTATTCCATTCAACAGGAATGTCCAGTGCCTGCACGCGGAAAGATGATTGGGACTTGTAGTTTGTAATGTTGGACAGTTGGTAATCCTACAATTCTAGTAAATGCTTTTCTTTTAATTGAATTGTTCGAGGAATTGTTTTGAATAGCTACAGGGAATTACTCTGAGTCTTTCCATCAAATTCAAAATGAAGTATTTTCTCTTCACTAAGCAAGCTTACGTTGGTTGTAGCAAACAGCATGGTCCTAACAATTAGTGACCAGACTAGCTTAAAATGATATCACACTGTCAAAGGCATTCAGTTTGGGGCCTTTAGGAAATGAACGGCAGCATGTCTAAGCCACGGGGGTTCTTGGCTAAATTTCAGGTAGGGGTGTGTGCCGCCCACAGTTTCAAAATGCTACCGTTGGCTAGACCAATTTTTGTGAAAATGATGCCCTTGGCTAGACTAAATTTTACATCAGAAGTGCCATGAATTGGCATTTTCTACACAAAACTTGCCAAATTTTCGTATTCTAGGGACGAAAAAGAATAGTTCTCTATACAGGAATTGCCGAAGTCTGCCCTTGGCTAGAAAAGTATACCCTTGGCTAGACTAGAAGTCCGAAAAAGTATACCCTAGCAGGCGACACATCCCCAGGCACCTTTACTATGGAAGACCCCCCCCCCCCCCACTGTGGTCTAAGCAGCTAATGCTTACCAATCTGAAGACTCTTTAGTAATAAAACTCACCATTTCATTGTGCGCAAAAGAAACGGAAGCTGGTAGACAAAAACAGGTTATTTGTGTACAACTCGAAGGTTTTTAAATTGACAAGTGAAGGGCACCGTGAAGGCTTTTACCTACCATTTTGGGCGCAAATTTTCGGATAGTGATATCCCTTGTTCTTTTTGGTAAGGAAAAGTATTTAAGACCTCGAGAGCAAAATTTCAGCTTTAGTTTTCAAAGCGTAAGCATACACGTATTTATTCATAAGAAACTGTTCACATAAAACTCAACTCTCATATCACCGAAAAATTAAGAAACTCCACTGCTGGGATGGAAACTAATCATTTCGAGAAGGAAATCTTGACATATTTATAATCTATTTTCACTTGCTTCCTGTATCATATTCCTCACAAGGTACTTGAGCGATGTTTAGACATTGGAAAGTCTTCAATAAACGCTTTTTTGAAGTATCCAGGATGGCACAGGTAGTCAACCGGAAAATCGTAAAAAGCCTTAAGAAAGTCATAAAAAACTCTGAATACTCAAAATCTGATAATTTTTATGAACTTCCAGTACTGGCTCAAATTCTTGGTTTCTTATACAAAAAATACGTGTAAATTACATTGGTTGGATTTCAATGGAAGTATTTCCAACTTTTTGCATAATGGCGAAAAATTCCTTCTCAACAATAAAAGATAAATTAACGCCTGTGGCTCCTGTGATATGAACTAGCTCACTTGAACAGAGGAGGCATGAATAATGAGGCATTGGGTGGCAGTAACTGGGTCGTATCGGCTAATTTGATTTCATTACAAGCAAATGAGGAATCACAATTCCTTTTGATTAAATTTGTATGCTACAAGTAAGTTCATTGTTCTGAAGAATGCTTGACTTTGAATGAATGGTATTTGCAGAGTCATGTTTGGTAATCACAGTTTGGACTCTGAACTTTGAGGTGAAATGGTTGACTAGATGGGACTTTGTTGTTTTCAGAGATTGAATTGTTATAACTAATCTGCCACCATTCTTGTATGGTGGCCTAACCGCTTCTTCACTTGCTTGGTAATTGACTGGACTGATTGAATGATTTGTGCATTGACACTTTCTTTTCTCGTGAAAGTTAGTTCCTCGGTTAGGCATATACCACATTGTTTGCAGATGAGGATTTGCACTCGATTGATACTTCTTTATGCTTGCCAGATTACTCTTTTCTTTTATTCATTGTAGATTAGTTGTATCTTCCACCAGTGATTTCTTCATTGAATTGGGAAGGGCTACCTTCTTTTACGCGTACACTCTTTGGGGACTTCCCCTTCTTTAAATAGGCAGCACTTTGGGGACTTCCCCTTTCAATTAACGATGTCTAAATGGATTTCAAGGACTTCCTTGTTTACGCATACGCTCTTTGGGGATTGCCCCCTTTTAATTAATTACGCATACGCTTTGGGGGTTTCCCCTTTCAATTAACGATGACTACATGCATTTCCAAGGACTTCCTTGTTTACCTATATGCTCTTTGGGGATTGCCCCCTTTTAATTAATTATGCATACGCTTTGGGGGTTTTCCCCTTTCAATTAACGATGACTACATGTATTCCAAGGACTTCCTTGTTTACGCATAGGCTCTTTGGGGATTTTCTCTTTTGATTAAATATTTGAATGTTTTTGGGGGACTTCCCCTTTAGTTAACTATTACAATCACGTGTGCACTTTTGGGACCGCCCTTTTTGATCAAATTTCAACAACTTCATATTCAAGGACTTCCTTGTTTTGCATACACTTTGGGGACTTCCCCTTTACAATTAAAAACTTCTACATTTCATTTTTCAAGGACTTCCTTTTTTGTGTACACTTTTGGGACTTCCCTTTTTGATTAAATTTCAACCACTTCATATTCAAGGACTTCCTTGTTTTGCATACACTTTGGGGACTCCCCCTTTACAATTAAAAACTTCTACATTTCATTTTTCAAGGAGTTCCTTGTTTGTGTACACTTTTGGGACTTCCCTTTTTAATCAAATTTCAACAACTTCATATTCAAGGACTTCCTTGTTTTGCATACACTTTGGGGACTCCCCCTTTACAATTAAAAACTTCTACATTTCATTTTTCAAGGACTTCCTTGTTTGTGTACACTTTTGGGACTTCCCTTTTTAATCAAATTTCAACAACTTCATATTCAAGGACTTCCTTGTTTTGCCTGAACAACTTCTACATTTCATTTTTCAAGGACTTCCTTGTTTGTGTACACTTTTGGGACTTCCCTTTTTAAGCAAATTTCAAAAACTTCATATTCAAGGACTTCCTTGTTTGCATACACTTTGGAGACATCCCCTTTACAATTAACAACTTCTACATTTCATTTTTCAAGGACTTCCTTGTTTGTGTACACTTTTGGGACTTCCCTTTTTAATCAAATTTCAATTCAATTTCAAATTTCAAACTTCATATTCAAGGACTTCCTTGTTTGCATACACTTTGGGGACTTCCCCTTTACAATCAACAACTTCTACATTTCATTTTCAAGGGCTTCCTTGTTTGTGTACACTTTGGGACTTCCCTTTACCATTAACAACTTCTACATTTAATTTTCAAGAAGAAGGTCTAACGCCCTCTATGTACATCTTTGAAGTCTTCCTTTTTTAACACACATTTTTGGTCTTCCACTTTGAGAAGCATTTCAAGTGGTATGGCAGGTTGCTTCCCTCGGACTCTTGTATAGTTTACTTCTAGAGTGGCTCAAACCAAATTTTTTTTTTTTCAAACTTGTACAGGTTTCTTTCTTTGCGCCAACTTTTGGGGCTTCTGTGATTGATAGAGAGGTGAAAGTTGGCCCAAACAAACAGCAGAAACTGTGGTAATGAGGGCCTTTCAGCACTTACTTTGTTTGTTTGTTTTTTTTTTTAATGCGGTTTGGCACTTGACTAAACTAGGGTCATGCTTATTATTGGATTTTGTTGTGCAAACTATTACTATCATTATCTTTGCTTTCTTTGTAGGGGACAATTATCTACATGAATGAACCGAAAAAATTCGATTTGCACAAACTAACTACGATACGACCATGTTTGGGGCAGCAGGAAATCTTAAAGGCTTGCTTACAAGAGTACCTGCTGCCCGATGGCTTATTAAACCTAAGAGGGAGGGAGGGGAAGGGGTTTATTGAAATCAATCAGAATATGACCTTCCTTTTGGAAGGCAATGAAAACTTGATTTCTAGATCCTCAGCAAACATGCAGAGCACGCCTTAGAATTGCTGAAGGACTGGGAACTAACAGAAAGTATCCATGCATCGCCTTGTCGTTAAAGTACATTTACGCAGGCGTAAATGTTTCATTAACGCCTGTGGCTCCTGTGATATGAACTAGCTCACTTGAACAGAGGAGGCATGAATAATGAGGCATTGGGTGGCAGTAACTGGGTCGTATCGGCTAATTTGATTTCATTACAAGCAAATGAGGAATCACAATTCCTTTTGATTAAATTTGTATGCTACAAGTAAGTTCATTGTTCTGAAGAATGCTTGACTTTGAATGAATGGTATTTGCAGAGTCATGTTTGGTAATCACAGTTTGGACTCTGAACTTTGAGGTGAAATGGTTGACTAGATGGGACTTTGTTGTTTTCAGAGATTGAATTGTTATAACTAATCTGCCACCATTCTTGTATGGTGGCCTAACCGCCAAGATACGCCCAAAACTACCACCCTGCCTTGTTTGGACTGTAGCCAGGGAACCCTGCCCCGCTACAAGACCCTACTTTTTTTTTTTTTTTTGGAGAGCTGTGATTTGCTTTATCATATTTCAATGTTCAGTTCTTGGTAGCACTAAAGCTTAATACGTTTTAGTTTGACCTGGATACACCAGCAGACTTTGCTTGCTCTCTGCAGGAGATCGGTGACAACACTAAATTGATACAGGAATTTACATGGGTCCTTTAAAGAAATTTACAACTACATTGTGGAACAACTGAGACCAAGCCTGTAATGAAATGATACGTTTGACCTTTCAATAGAAGTAATTAGGCCTGAACAGAGTGCCATGTGGATGAAATGAACTTGATTGTTACTAGGTGATGGAGTAAGGCTTATTTGATTCATACTGAATCCAATCCAGAAGATTACCACCTTCCTTTCATATCTCGTTTTTTTTTTGTCTTTACCATTTTACTTTTAATATTGCCATAGAAAGTCTATGTATGACATATAACTATTTTTCTTAACTTCACAAATGATTTTGAAAAATTTTGATCTAGCTGATATTCGTGATCAATTTTTTTTTGTTGGATTAATTGATATTTGTGACTGAACATTGAGACTCGTGTGAAGTTTGAAACCAAACTGCTTGTATGCCTGCAATAAAATGGTGAACCCTGAAATGGAGGTGGTTGCGCCCAAAAATTTGAAAATGGACATGCTACCATCCTTGCAACTTTGGCTGATTGGGTTGGGCTTGACCCTTCCTAATGAACTTTTCACTACTTCTTACTGCAAATTTCATCAATAACTGGACAGCTTTCCGTTGCTTCTTTAGCAGTGAACAAACTGAGGTCACAAGTGCTCCATTTCTGCTTACATTTCTCTGCTAGCATATTGTGTAGGTAATAGTATTTTAAATGTTTCACCTTGGCTTTTGGATATGCAGTTGACTGAGAACTCTATTGTTCCTGACCCTTATGGTCAGCTAAAACGCTGATAATTCTGGTGGCACTGCTTAACCGACCACTCTTGTTTGGTTCGTAATTCCATCCCCTGTTGCTCTATTTGTTGTGGAACTGGTGTAGAACTGGTCACAAGCATCGCATTCTCAGACCACTGTGCTTCTGCATTGCGATTCTTGAAATGACGACAGGAAGATTTCCGTTCCATTTCAATTATAATTTCAACACAACGGTCAGTCCACATTTGACAGCGCATGCAGCTACTCTACTTCTTAACTCGCTTCTGTTGCTATTTGAACTGTTTCTTGGTAAGATATACACTGGATACATGACTTTTTACAGCCAATAACGTCCATAGCACAAGCCTTGAACACAACATCCGCAGATGTCAGCCTAACTTCGGCCTTTCCCGTAAAAGATTCCAGCACAACCGACAACGATAATCGATGCTCTAACCATAGACAAAATCAGCATAGCTGCGTTGCAGGTACTTCATCGCAATAACCAGACTTATCCCTTGTCAGAATCAAGAGCTTGTTTATTGAAATCAATCAGAATATGACCTTCCTTTTGGAAGGCAATGAAAACTTGATTTCTAGATCCTCAGCAAACATGCAGAGCACGCCTTAGAATTGCTGAAGGACTGGGAACTAACAGAAAGTATCCATGCATCGCCTTGTCGTTAAAGTACATTTACGCAGGCGTAAATGTTTCATTGAAAATCATATTTCAAATCTGAATTTTGGGTATCTTTCCAGCCCTGGATCACTGTGGATTGGGCATTTCTTTCTATATTTCATTTGTGTTTTCGTGATAGAGCCATTTAGGTGACAAGAGTATTGTTTTCTGATAACTCTTTTCTTCCGAACAATAATATTTTAGTGAAAGTTCCTTCGAGATAAAAATACAGATGGCTGGTACAATGGGCTGGATCTTGGTAGGCTTATTGGCCTAGTTTTTTCATTGATCTTAAAAAAGCTTTTCACACTGTTGACCATGAGATTCTTTGCCAGAAGTTGGTGCACTACGGTGTCCAACAGCGGGAACTCGCATGGTTTAGATCATACCTGTGCAATCGAAAACAATTCTGTCGGGTCAACGGTGTCAGCTCAAAAACTGAGGGTATAGATGTTGGTGTTCCCCAAGGCTCATGTCTGGGTCCCCTCCTTTTCCTTATTTATGTCAATGATCTACCGCAAGCTGTCCAAAATTTAACCGTTTCCATGTATGCAGATGACACAAGTCCATGCTACCAGTCTTCGGATATAGATGAGCTGAACGAGGCCATTAACAACGATCTCAAACAACTGGACATTGGCTTCAAGGCAACAAACTCTCCTTAAATTTTGCTAAAACAAATTGCATGCTTGTTGCCACCAAGCAAAAGCACAATATCCTCAAAGGTCGAAATGATGATTTGGATTTGAAAATTCGCGACAATGACCTCGAAATAATCCAAAAAACAAAATACCTTGGTGTGCAGATCGACAACTCTTTAAACTGGAAGGACCACATTAAAACTGTCTCTACCAAAGTTTCAAGAGCTATTGGCCTTTTAAAACATGCCAAGACGTTCCTAGGACAGGAAACTTTGAAGACTCTTTACACAGGTATTGTAGAGCCACACTTTCGATATTGTTGCCCTGTTTGGGGTTGCGCCGGTTCGACTGAGCTTAATCAGTTGTAAAAACTTCAAAACCGAGCTGCTAGAATTATAACCGACAGCAGCTTTGACACCCTAAGTAGACCACTCGTCGACAAGCTGGGCTGGAAGACCATTGAACAACTCGTCGCTAGTGAATCTAAAACAATGGTCTTCAAGTCCCTGCATGAACTGGCTCCCCAATACTTGTGTGACCTTTTCACCCGAAACTCGAAGTGCTCTTCCTATGTCTTGCGCAATTCAGAGACAGATTTAAGACTACCCTTGAAAAAGTCAAGTAATGGGCAAAAATGTTTTCCTATCGAGGAGCAAAAGCTTGGAATGACCTTCCTGCCGATACCAAGCAGGCAACTTCCCTGAATAGTTTTAAAAAATCTATTTAGGACTTTCTCTTTTTCTTTTATACTAGATTTTGTAAATTTTGTATTAGGTTTTTATGTTATGGTTTTTATACCGGGTGTCTCAAAAAAAAGTACCCCCTTTTGACTGGAAATAGGAACGAAATCATAAGATATCATTACTCTCCGACAGGACAGCTAAATTTATCAATCTTCAACTTAGATCCACATACCTTGCATTTAAAAATTGGCCACTAAACACTGGAGATACAAGCTTGCAAAGTCAAAATTTACAGTGCACCCGAAACCAGAGGTTTTGTAAAAGGGCCTAGCCATAATTTGCTATCACAGGCATGTTGCACAGGAATTTCGACTTCGACCTTTAGCTTTTTCCATTGAAAAGAATTATACCTTGAAATGCTTCAATTGAACTACAAATAGTTATTCCTTTGAGGAATCAATCCGTGCATTGCATTCTACTCCAAGTGTCAAAGAAGAAGAAAAGGAACACATGCATGCTCATTTGGGAGAAGTTGCACGACTTCATCATTCTTAACACATCTTTGTTATATTTGTTTCATCAGGGCGATTTCCATGAGTATTTTTTCATTCTTTTCGAAAGCGAAAAACTGAAAGTTAAAGTTTACAGGTGCTTTGGAAAAGATCCATAATACAAATCATGGCTAGGCCCTTTTACAAAACCTCTGGTTTTAAGCCTGGTTTCCATATGATCATAACAGTCGGCGACCTGCTACGACACATCGGCGACGTGTCTCCGATCAATCGGCGTCATATGGAAACAGTCACTGTTATGATCATACGGAAACCACGCTTTAAACTTATCTCAACTCTTTCGATGCGTCCCCTTGCTGTCCCCGTCTGATCGGCGACGTCGGTGACGTCGTTCAGAAAATGTTTCCATTTAACGCAATCGACCCCGATGTGTCCCCGAGCCTGTCTCGGCGACGCATCGCCGACTGCTACGATCATATGGAAACCAGGCTTTAGGTGCACTGTAAATTTTGTCTTTGCAAGCTTGTATCTCTGGTGTTTCGTGGACGATTCTTAAATGCAAGGTATGTGAATCTAAGTTGAAGATTGATAAATTTAGCTAACTACTCGGAAAGTAATGATATCTTATCGCTTCGTTCCTATTTCCAGTCAAAAGAGGGTACTTTTTTGAGACACCCGGTATTGTAATTGTATATTATACCGGGTGTCCCAAAAAAAAGTTAACAGATTTCATCAAGGCTAGTTTAAAGAATTGAGCTTGAATCAATCGGAAATCATCTTTGAACTATTTCTTGATAGTTAACTTGAAGATAGATACCTTGTTTGTTGATATTAGAACATTGAGAGAAGATATTTTTATCTTGAAAGCACAGATTTGCCTCCATCTCGAAACCAGAGCTTTTAGGTTTTGGCCTAAACTACAAACGCACTGTTTTGGGGAATCTCCTCAAGGACAGACATAGCGTAGAAACTCTGAATAAGGTCCAGTGTGCTTTGGTGCACATTTGAATGGAAAGATAAAAACTAAAGACTGACAAACTTATCAATGAATATAATCACCATGGAATATCTTTCTTCGGTCAAGATGAATTTACAGAATAGAAACAATTTAAGCACGAGTGAGAACTGTCAATGATCTTATCCTTGTTAATTCTTATCCTTTGGGTATACACGATTGCTTGTTTCGTAATAACTCCAATGACAACAAAAATGCATTTTATTCAAACAACGCACATTTTTTCACACCCAAGAAAATTATTCCGCCGACGAATAACTTTTATTCTACAGGTGTAATTCAAAGGTTTTGTTGAATGAAAGGAGATGTCTCTTTGGGAAAAAATTCGTGAATTTGACTTCAAGTTCGATTTTGATTTCCATCGAGAATTTTTCCGAAGCATGAGGTTTCTTGCTTGTACTTCGCTCTGATTCAGGAGATTCCGCAACAAGTGCGTCAACAACTTAGGCCAAAACCTAAAAGCTCTGGTTTAGGGTTGGAAGCAAATCTTGACTTTCATGATTAAAATTTCTTCTTTCAATGCCCCAATATCAGCAATCAAGGTATTTATCTTCAAGTTAACTATCAAGGAATAGTTTAAAGATTATTTCCGATTGATTCAAGCTAAATCCTTAGAGCTAGCCATGATCAAATCTGTTACCTTTTTTTGGGACACCCGGTATATTGTAAGTAGTTTTTTAAGTGAAGGGCCCCTTGTAAATCAACTCTGTATAAGGGCAACCCTCCTTAATAAAATCAAAATCAAATCTAATCAAATCAAGATACAATTTAAATGAAAATAGTTGCTCCTCGTTGTCCAGCGCAAGGCTTGCCTTGTTGCAATTTTTGATAGAGAAGTAGTATGGTATCAAGGTTTAGAAGCTCACGCTTCTTGAGAAACATGATTTTAAAAATTCGTTGTAATCATTGAAGGGATAGATCGATTTTGACCATATACATATACCTTTTCGCAATTTAGAAAAAGGGACTGGAGAGAGTGCGGTCCGTTCTGACAGCCTTAGTAACAAGCGGGAGACTATAGACTGATTACGATAAGTCCCAAGAATCGCTATCCAAAACGAGACTACTACACCAAACCGAGACTAGCGTCCGGCAGTATTTCAATACACCTTTTCGACTAACCGTGGCCTCGATACCACGCAGGGGCATGGGGCGAGAATTTGGATGTAAACTTTCGAGAACACACGTTGTTTACATAGCTTGAGAAAGGATTACCTCGCCTCACGCTGTTTCTATGATAAAGTTTGGTTTTAGGAAATCTATGTGGAATCACATCATTGCACGAACTGAACTCAAAACAACTAAACATGCAGCAAAAGCATAAACAAAACTGTATACTCACGAACAACAGCACAGCGGGTAATAACGAACACAAACAGGAACTAGCTGTCAATCAATAAACATGAGTCACCAACGAAAGGTACAAAGTCTATTTCTAACACTCCCACTTGACGAATGTTCTATTGAAAAATATATCAATCAATGGTCGCTTGTAATTCCCATTAATGAGCGCAACTCGTCGAATTTTGGTCTGGGTAGTCCTTTCGTTAGAATGTCTGCCACCATCTTGTCTGTTGGACAATAAACGAGCTCAATGTCTTTCTTGTCTACAGCCTCTCGAATGTAATGGTACTTTATATCGATATGCTTGGTACGCGAGTGTGTCTTTGGATTTTTAGTAAGTGCAATCGCTCCTTGGTTGTCTTCGTACAATTTGGTAGCTTTCGATTGCTTAAAACCGAGACTTTCAAGTAGGCTTCTTAACCAAATAGCTTCTTGAGCTGCCAAACATAAGGCAATATACTCAGCTTCTGTAGAAGATAACGCAACAACAGTCTGCCTCTTTGATTTCCATGAAACTGTTGCACCAGCTAGACTGAACATGTATCCGGAAGTGGATTTTCTTGTAGTAGCATCTCCTGCCCAATCGGCATCTGCATATCCGTGGAGATTTATGTCGCAATCACTTGAAGACTCAAACTTTAGGCCTTGATCTAGTGTTCCCTTAATGTAACGAAGAACTCTTTTTACTCCACTCCAGTGTTCTGGGCCTGGATTAGCCATAAACTGACTTAATACTCCCACTGCAGCTGACAAATCAGGTCTAGTTGCAATTGAAGCGTATGTCAGTGATCCAATAGCTGCTTGATACTCTCTTGTATCCAATGCATTCTCTCCATCAGCTAACCTTTCAAATCTCTTCCCTGCTTCCATGGGGGTTGATACGGCTTTGCAGTCATACATTCCGAATCTTTTCAGCACATTTTCGAGGTACGCTTTTTGATTAATGGTAAGCACTCTTGCAGCTCTATCTCGTTTGATAGACATGCCTAGACAATAGTGAACTTCACCTTGATCTTCCATCTCGAATCGTTGTTTCAACTTGGCCTTTTCCGCTTTTAGCATGTGAACATCATTTGTGGCTAACAGAATATCATCAACATATAAAGCAATTATCATCAAACTTGCTTTCTTTCCATCTTTAGACTCTGACTTTGAATAGATACAAGGATCAGCACTACTTTGAACGTATCCAGAATCTTTCAAGAAACGATCTATTGCAATATTCCAGCATCTTGCTGACTGTTTTAGGCCATAGAGACTCTTCTGCAGCTTGCAAACCATGTTAGGTCGATTTTTATCAACATAACCTTCTGGTTGCTCCATGTATATCTCATTCTCAAGATCACCATTCAAAAATGCAGTTTTAACATCCATTTGGTGAACTTCTAAATCAAGCTGATTTGCGATAGCTAATACAGATCGAATAGAACTGTATCTAGCGACAGGAGCAAATACTTCTTCATAGTCCTGTCCTGCTTCTTGTGAATACCCTTGAGCAACTAACCGAGCTTTGTAGCGACTGACATCACCGTCTGCATTCCGTTTAACCTTGAATACCCATTTGCATCCAACAACATTTTTTCCTTTAGGTAGATCAACCAATCTCCACGTTTTGTTTTGCATCAGTGACTTATATTCACCATCAGTGGCTTCTTTCCATTGCTTTGCATTCTTTCTGTTGAGTGCTTCACTGATACTCCTTGGCTCTTCAGCATCAGAAACAGCAATAGAAGCGTAACTAACATCTTGGTATTTCCACCATTCTCCAGCAATAGTACCCAATCTATCAGGAGCTACTCGTTGTCGCTGTGATCTTCGCGGCTCTATTTCTGGTATCACAGGCTCCTCCACAGCATCTTCAGTAGGGTTTTCATCAAAGTAGACAACATCAGGCTTTGATAGCATTCCATCAATCAGTTCTTGATCCTGAAGTTTGATTTCACCATCAAGATGTTTGCTGCCAAAACTGTTCTCGATGAAAATTACATCACGACTTCTGAACATTTTCTTTGTCTCAGGATTGTAGAACTTGTACCCCTTGCTGTTGTTTGGATAGCCAACAAAGATAGACTGAACAGATTTCTTGTCTAGCTTCTTTCTCTTCTGATCTGGTACATGGACATATGCATTGCAGCCAAATACTTTTAAGTTGCTCACATCTGCTTTAGAGCCGTGCCATTTTTCATGGGGTGTCATCTCTTTCAGGTAAGACGTCGGACTTCTGTTTCGCAAGTAAACTGCAGTTGATACAGCTTCTGCCCAAAGACTTAAAGGAAGCTCAGCATGATGTAACATAGATCTGGTAGTCTCCATTATGGTACGATTCATACGCTCTGAAACTCCATTCTGCTGAGGTGTGTAAGGAATAGTGTCATCTTTCTTTATTCCTTTGCTCTTGCAATACTCTGCGAATTCACGTGATTCATATTCACTTTCATTGTCTGATCTCAAACTCTTGACACGTTTCTCAAAAAGGTTTTCCACCAACTCAACAAATTCTTTGAATTTTTCAAGAACTTCACTTTTATGCTTCATGAAATACACTGTTGTAAATCTTGAATAATCATCAATGAATGTAACGAAGTATCTGGAACCTCCCACTGAATTAACACTCATGGGACCGCAAACATCACTGTGAATAAGTTCCAGTGGCTGAGAACTTCTACTCTGGCTTTTCTTGGGAAAGGGTTGGCGGTGTTGCTTTCCCATTGCACAGCCTTGACAATTTCGATCAACTTGATCCTTTGAATTCAAATTCAAGCCATCCACCATTGACTTTTCATGCAATAATTTGAGATTATCATACCCCAAATGGCCATAACGACAATGCCACAATGACAAAGACTTTTCATTGCTCTCTGTTTCTCCAAAGAAGGATGATTCGATGGGCTCCGAATTAAGCTTGTACAGTTTTCCATGTTTGTGCCCAATACTGTAGAGCTTTTCATCGATAAGAATCTTACAAAATTGGCCTTTGAATCTCACTTCAACGTTCTTCTGCGTCATCGAAGGCAAAGACAGCAACCTTTTCTGTATCTTAGGAACATAAAGCACATCTTTCAGAGTAATGTTCACCTTCTCTGTGCCATCAAAAACTGATAAGTGTAAATTACCCTTTCCATATGCCAGCAATACACTGTCATCAGCAAGCTTGACATGTAAAGGATTTCTGAATGTGACATAATCTGTCATTCCTTTCTTGCTAGGCGTCATGTGCTGTGAAGCACCAGAGTCAATCCACCAATCATTTTCCGCTGATGAAAGACCTCCTGCTGATAAAGCAATTTCAGGACTGTCGTCTTCAGATTCCTGTGTACTTTCAACTCTGTTTGCAGATTCCTGGTTTGACTGGTTTTGCGTCTTTTTTGCATCTGCTTTCTTCTTGTAACAATCTTTTGCAAAATGCCCCTTCTTTTTGCAATAAAAACATTTGAAATTCTTCGTGCTAGATGGCTTTGTTTGCTCTTGGGATTGCTTACTAAATAGTGCATCTTGACAAGCATCATATTTCACTGCTCCTGCACTTCCGCTCTGCATCTTATCATGCTCATGAATTAATCTATCACGCACATAGTCCCAAGTAAGTTTATCTTCCGCAATAGTTTCGAGAGCCGTGATTAAATGGTTATATTCTTCAGGCAAACTACTAATTAGAATAATAACCAAGTCCTTCTCAGCTACGGCATCTCCCACTGCTTCTAAGTGCTCCGATAAAGTCTTGATGTAATTCACATGTGCTAGCATACTCGTGCCCTTATCCATGCGAGCAGAATACAACTTTCGACGATAAAATATCTTACGAGAGAGTGACTTTTGTTCGAAATGCTGTTCAAGGTTGTCCCAAGCTTCTTTTGCACTTTTGGCAGATCGTACATAAATTTGTAAATTTGTGGCCACTGATAAGCATACCGAAGCGAGAGCGAAATTCTCCTTCTTCCTGAATTTTCTCTGCTCAGCATCTGTAGCCCCCTCTGCCAGTTGATCCGTGCCAGTAACGATCTCCCATAGATCTTTTCCTATCAGACACATTTTCATCTGAAATTTCCAGCTATGGTAGTTGTCTCCAGTCAACTTTTCCACTTTAAAGCTTATGTCTTCAGTCGCCATCGTGATAAACAGACTCAGACAGCCAAACTGAGACCTACAAATTCAGTGAAAACTGCCCGCGATCGGCGTGATCTGGGCCCATAACCTGATAAAGTTTGGTTTTAGGAAATCTATGTGGAATCACATCATTGCACGAACTGAACTCAAAACAACTAAACATGCAGCAAAAGCATAAACAAAACTGTATACTCACGAACAACAGCACAGCGGGTAATAACGAACACAAACAGGAACTAGCTGTCAATCAATAAACATGAGTCACCAACGAAAGGTACAAAGTCTATTTCTAACATTCTATCGTCGATTTTGCAGTTTATTCGTGTATTTTGGTTTCGCTCTGTGGTCTATTATCTTAGGAACAGCTTTTTTAAAAGCTCTAGCAAGTACTCAGCTCTGATAGGCCACAGAAACTTGAATCGTTCAAAGCTGAAAGCAACGTTTCGTGGCTGAGAGAACAAAGACAGGAAAAAACCAACCAACTAGCAGTTATGGATGTCGACAGACTAGCAGGAATGAAGGTGGATGAACTCAAGAGCTACTTACGACTACGAGGACTCAAAGTCAGTGGAACCAAGAAAGAGCTGATTGCTAGGGCATTTGTTGCTTTTGAATACAACGTACCGATTTCGATGACAGCAGAACAGGTACAAGAGGAGATCAAGAAATCTTACCAAGAGAAGCTTCTTGTGGACGGTGTGAAGATTTCAGATCCACTTGGCATTACAGAGGGATGGCTAGATGAAGAGATTGGTGTCAGGAACTGGTCGATGACATTTTACCCAGAAATCTTCAATTTTCTTGCTTTCCATCCTAGTGAACTTGCAACTAAAGATCTGAGTGACTATAAGACCTGCAAAGCATACAGCTACTATGCTCAAGGTTGCCTGAGCCCATTGCTGTTTCATAACTTAGATGCTGACAGTAAATTCTGCATATTGAAGGGAACTTGCCGACCTTCCCAAAGAATCAATGACAGTCCACATAAGGTATGGATTTGTGTTGAAAAGCAAACAGGGAATATCAAGTGCTCTCACTGTACATGCATGGCAGGCATGTCACAGACATGCAACCATGTGGCAGCAGCTCTGTTGTGACTTGAAATGGCCAGTAGAATGGGCCTAAACAATCCAGCTTTCATATCCCAAGCTTGTTCTTGGCTCCCAAACACAATGCCTGTTGAGCCTATGAAAGTCAAAGACATGAAGTTTGGGAGAAGTGACTTTGGCAAACGAGGCAAGAAGGCAAAGCCTGATTTGAATGCCTCACCAAGAAAATCATTCAACCCAAATGCAAATGGACATAAACTGACACTTGTTGATGTTGCTGCTGCATTAAAGACAGTTTTTTTTTACATTCAATCTAAACAGTTACAATACATATTACTTAATTACACTACTTACAAAAAAACTATGCCCTACTACTAGTACAACACCATGTAGAGCAAAACTATGACTACCTCATGGCAACGTAAAGCAGGAAACACGAACATAGCACAACACGTAACGACGTTACGAAGGGAATGGAAGGAAATTGAAGAAAACAGGACAATTTCTTGGGATAATATGAAAAATCTTTAATCAAGACGCTCTGTCTTGATGATATACGTAATAGTCAAAGTTAGAATTGATCTGTTTACGTTATAAGACAGACTCTCATCATCGTACAAAAGAAGTTGCAAAAAGCTATTGCTCCAGACAGAATGCCCACTATTTTGAAGAAAAACTTTAACATCAGTGAGAAGATTGCATCTGTGTTCTTTGAAAGAGTCGCAAAGCAGCAAGAAGTGTCCTGTATCCTCTATACCATCATTGATTGGATACATTGGATTCATTGTCTCTAAAATTGTGCCTAAGTTTGTGGAAGTTGAGTTTGCTCAGTCTGACCCTGAGTTGAGTAAATATGCAGCCCCTTTTGGATCAAATAATGATGATAATAATAATAATAATAATAATAATAATAATAATAATAATAATAATAATAATAATAATAATAATAACAATAATAATAATAACAATAATAATAATAATAATGATACGTCCTGGGTATGACTTAAAACTGCATCCGGTTGTGGAGTTTCGACGCGGGAGAATGAGGTTACCCTTTGCCACAACTACCTCCAGGTCACCCTTGGGCAAGGTGTAGCACCTGTTAGCCTACCCCGAGGCCTTGAAGTACCGGGTTGGCGTCCGGCGGGGTTTAGTCTGTCTCATGGGTAGGGGGGACTCTTTAGCCTTGGCCGGCAACCCCCCTAGTGATGGTGTCACGATAAATAATACCGGTGGTGGTGTAACCTAAAACTCACTACCCTCGCAAGAGTGTAACATGAATTATCAAGGTATACCAGACAACGGCGTGAATGAGACTGGAACCTCTATAGAAGGTCTCTCGCCCGGCAGGTGTTTCATGGCCCAGCAGCATGAGCCCGGTCGTCAGCAAGCTACTGCTTGGAGAATTAGAAGAAAGTGGTCACAGGATGATAACAAGATTGTTATGGAGTGCTACTATAGCAGCGAGCCTGGCCGTAATGGCTACAGGAAAAGAATGCATAATGTGTGGATTAGTAGAGGTATGTTCCCAGTTACTGAACAAAGACTAGTAGATCAGAAGAATCAAATCACGAAGAAGCAATGGTTATCGAACCTGGAGCTTGAGGAGATAAAACGATCGATCGAAGATGCATCGTATGGGCAGATAGAACAGAGAATTGAGCATGAGAATAGAAACGAAGAAATTGTTGATCATGTGGCTAACGTTGATCGTGACGATACTAATAGGAATGGTTATTTCTCAGTCGACGAGGAAGTAACTGATGAAGAGAAGAACTTGATTGAACGATTAAATGAGATAAGTAAGAAGGACAGAGCTAGATTACCATCACTGAGAGGCGTTGAGAAAGGAAAGCTGTATGCAGCAGTGAAGAAGGTGGATAATGTAATGGGCAAGATCAAGGTGAACAACATTACTGAGACTAATGGTCTGATATACTGTGGGGCAGCAATGGTAACAGAAATGCTTGGAGTGAAAAGCAAAAACAAAGAGAAAAGAAAAGAGCCATGGTGGAAACGTAGGCTTGAAGGGCAAGTTAAACAGCTGAACAGAGATCTAGGTCGAGTGAATGCTTTAATTGAAAGGAAGACAGTAAAGAAAAAAGATGTTGAGTCATTGCAAAGAAAGTACAAGTTCAAGCAGAAAGGATTGCAGATTGTGAAGGAGGAGCTGAGACAAAGAATTAAGGCCAAACGCGGAAAGATTACAAGATATGACCAAAGAATTAAGCAATACCAACAGAATAGACAGTTTAAGAACAACGAAGGTGGATTTTATAAACAGCTGAACAGTGAGGGAGAACAAGGTGAAAGTGAAGTGCCAGATGCAAATGAAGCAAAGCAGTTCTGGACAGATATGTGGAGTACAGAGGTCGAACACAACAGGGAGGCAGAGTGGTTAGAAGATTTTAAGACGAAGATGAATGCAGGGCCAAGACAAGCAGAAGTGAATGTTACGAGAGAGAAAATAAAGAAGATCCTTAAGAAAGTACCAAATTGGAAAGCACCTGGACCAGATGGTGTACAAGGGTTCTGGCTAAAAAATTTCACAACAATGCATACATATTTGGAGAAATATTTCACTGAATGCTTGGAGGGACAGACACCATCATGGATGACAAAAGGCCGAACTGTCCTGCTACAGAAGGATAAGTCAAAGGGAAGAGATGCAAGCAACTACCGTCCCATCACATGCCTACCGCTTTGCTGGAAGTTGCTAACAGCACTAGTATCTGATGAAATCTACTCTTTTTTGGAAAAGAACCAGCTGCTGCCTGAGGAACAGAAGGGATGTAGGAGGAGGAGCAGAGGAACGGCAGATCAATTGTACATAGACAGGATGATACTGAGAGAGGTTAGAATGAAGAAAAAGAACTTAGCTATGGGATGGATAGACTACAGGAAAGCATTTGATATGGTACCTCATTCCTGGGTTTTAGAGTGCCTGCAGATCCTAGGAATAAACAATACGTTAACGAAGTTCCTAGAAAAGACAATGAAAGATTGGAGGGTTGAGCTGACATGTGCTAATGAATCACTAGGAGAGGTTAAGATTAAAAGAGGTATATTTCAGGGAGATGCGTTATCGCCGCTTCTTTTCGTTATAACACTCATTCCCCTTACCAGTGTATTGAAAATGACAAAACATGGGTACGAATTTGCAAAAAATAGAGAAAAGATTAATCACCTTCTTTACATGGACGACCTTAAGGCGTATGCAAAGAGCGAGAAAGAACTTGATTCACTTATACAGACGGTCAGAGTGTTTAGCAAGGACATTGGCATGCAATTCGGGATTGAAAAATGTTCGACTTTGGTTTTGAAGAGAGGAAAAAGGATAAAATCAGACGGAATCAAAATGCCAGATGATAAAGTCATAAAATCACTGAAAGAAGGCGAAGGATACAAATATCTGGGTGTATTACAGGCAGATGAAGTGCAGGTAAAAGAGATGAAAGAGAAAGTCGGCAGTGAATATAAGAGAAGAGTGAGAAAGATTTTGGAGACAAAGTTGAATGGGGGAAATGTCATCAAGGGTATTAATACATGGGCTATCCCTGTATTGAGATACTCAGCTGCTTTCCTTAATTGGACCAAAGCCGAGCTTCAAGAGATGGATCGAAGAACGAGGAAACTTTTAACCATGCACAATGGACTCCACCCAAGAAGTAATGTCGACAGGTTATATATACCCAGGAGAGAAGGTGGAAGAGGACTCATGAGCGTTGAAGATACTGTCAATCTGGCCACAATTGGCCTGAAAAGATACGTCAAAGAAAGCAAGGAGAAACTGCTAGTTGCAGCTAGAGGCGATACTGAGAATGAGGAACTTGAAACAGAGAATGAGTTTAAGAGAAAGAGCAGGCAGGAAAGGAAGGCCAACTGGAAAGAGAAAGTGATGCATGGACAGTTCCTGAGACAAACAGAGGATGTGACAAATAGAGATCAATGGTTGTGGCTACAAGAGGGAAGCCTCAAGAGAGAAACCGAGACCCTCATCATGGCAGCACAAGAGCAGGCAGTGAGAACAAACTTAGTGAAAGCTAAAATTGATAAGACTCAAGAAGACAGTACATGTAGGATGTGTGGCAAAGCAGATGAGAGCATCAACCACCTTTTAAGTGAATGTAGTAAAATGGCACAAAAGGAGTATAAACGGAGGCATGATTGGATAGGAAGAAAGATACATTGGGAGGTATGCAGAAAGTATGGTCTTGACACAAAAGATAGATGGTATGAACATGAGCCGCAATCTGTATGCGAAAACGAAGAGTATAAGATCTTGTGGGACTTTTCAATACAAACAGATCACGTCATCGAAGCAAGAAGGCCCGATATGATTATAGTTGAGAAGAAAAACAACAAATGCCAGATTATAGACTTTGCTGTTCCTTTCGATACTAGGGTTGATGAAAAGAAAAGGAAAAGATATTCAAGTACCAAGACTTAGCAAGGGAACTGAAAAAACTGTGGAACAAAAAAGTTAAAGTAATCCCAGTTATAATTGGGGCGCTAGGAACAGCACCAAAAGCATTGCCAAAAAGACTGAAGGAGATTGGGATAGCTACCAGAATCGTGGAGTTGCAAAAGACTGTGTTGCTACAATCTGCGAGAATTCTCCGACAAGTGCTTGAGATTTGAGGAAACTTGTTGTTACCAAAGCTCAAGAACATCAATCCACTGACCAATATACAAAGAGCAGAACTGAAGTCAGTGTGTAACAGAGACAATAATAATGATAATGATAATAATAATGTATAAACAGTGGCGCCGCCAGGATTTTTTATTGGAGGGCAAAATAGGACGGGGTCTGGGGCGGAGCCCCAGAAAATTTTCTTAGACCACGCCCTGTACCTTGGCTATAGATGCGACCAGCGCCCTTTTCAAAGACTGAAATAAAGATTAAATGAGTCTGTTAAATAACACAAGTAGGGTACAACACTGTTCACGATTAGAAAATGACGTCCAACCGGAGACCGAGCGTCCAACCTTTGGATCCCCAAATAATTCAGTGACCAATTTACAGCACGCCACTCTGTCATGAAATCTGTCACAAGGCTATCGTGTACTCTCAGATTCAGAAATATGAAGTAATATTCATGGTTTGTGAAAAAGAGGCCATCGGGCTATGCAGAAACTTCAAAACCCAGTAAATACTGGGGGCAAAGCCCACAGGAAAATTTTTGTAGATTAACTCTTTACTTTGGCCTAGAACACTTCTACCGATAACATTTCAGCCTGTGCTGCATTGGAATTGTTGATCACTTCGCAACAGTTATTTGAATTAGCATCTCCCGTAAAATTTTTAAGCATGATATTCTTTGGCTTAGAATGCCTATATCCTACATGCAATCTTCACGAAGACCAAAGGGGAAACCTTCACAATCTTGTAACAATTTCAATGGATCACCTCTGCAGGAAAATTTTTGTGCACACACACTTTACTTTCTCCTAGAATGGTCCCTAACGGTCCTCACAACCCAACTTCCAAGGCCTCAAAAAATGTAAGTCTTGGACAATGCTATAATAGTTTGTCTAGAAAAGTTCTCTAGGAGCCAACTTATGCTATGGCTTAGAAGAAGTCTCCCGGTCACTTTCCAGTATTTCGCCGAAAGATTCTTACCATACACAACCTACGCAACTACCAAACTTCTTTCTCCTCTTTCGTGAAAAAGATCTTGACTTACGTCCTCAATAAGCTATTTTGATGAGATATGCAAACTTGGAGCGTACGTAGAACGGGAACCTGGGGGCTTCGCCATGAGAAAAATTTCGAGTCAATGCCGTACAGATTGCGGGAAAATGCAATTGAGGTGGCAAGATTGTAGAATCTTGTTCTCGTACAAGTTATAATTGCCAAGATCATCGGCCTTACCCCCCCCCCGAAATTTTTACGCCGGAATTAGGAGAATTAGAAAAATGGTCCTGGAGAACATTGGAGGGGCGGCCGCCCCCCCCTTTGCTCCTCCTTCCCGGTGCTTCTGTGTATAAATAATTTATTTTAAGTTGGCTTACAACTCTAGTAGCTATGAAAAGCTAATTAATGCCAACTATCTATCATACATATAAAAAATGTTCAGAGAGAATTTTAAAGAAAAAATGCTAAATAAAACCTAAACCCGAAATGAATGTCTTACACAATCTACAGTCACACTCTATTGTGCAGGTTCTTAATTCTTTTTTAAAAGCAGTCAGTGATTGGGACTCTCTAACACTGTGAGGTAATGTTTGCCACAGCTTTTGACCCAAGTATCTCACAGTTTCTATGCCATAAGAAGTTGTCTTGGCATTAGGAATGCCAAGAGTATTCTTATTTCGCAAGTCATATTGTAATGGTCGAAATTTATAAGACAAAAGAAAACTTAAACCCTGAATTTATGAAGGACATATTTATAACTAATGATATGCCTTATAGCCTAAGAAGTGGCAATAGTCTTCTGCAACCAAGTGCAAGGACCACGAATTTTGGGATTGAAACCACACCTTTTATAGGACACAAACTTTGGCAAATGCTACCAAATGATATAAAAACTGCTAATTCTTTGGCTGTTTTTAAAAACCGAATAAAAACATGGAAATGGGAGAAGTGCAACTGTAGGCTTTGTCGAATCTCTGTAGCAAATCTAGGGTTTTTAATGTGAACTTTTAACTAGTATTTTATTTTTTTTTCTTATTATAAATTTATTTCTCTTGATTATTTTTCGTTAGTAGGCCTTAATTAGCTTTAAATTAGCAATTTTACATTAGCCTATTTTGAATAAAGAATTAATAATAATAATAATAAATGATAATAATAATAATAATAATAATAATAATAATAATAATAATAATAATAATAATAATAATAATAATAATACATCTCTTGCCTCAAAAATCTCAGTCATGAAACTAGGATTCAGGCTCTTTTTGGTTTTGTATATTTCTATCATCAAGTACTGTAGATTGCGTTGGTGAATGGATACTGCATTATCTAATTTCAGCAAAGATTCGTAATCGGCGTGACTGTTTTTATACACAATTCTGAGTGCTCTTTCTTGGATTTTATTTACTTTTGTATTGAGGCCCCTGTCATGGAACATTCAAATTACCGGACAGTAGCTAAACTGAGATTTTATGAAACTATTCATTAGCAGACGCAATTTATCAGGATTCATGAAAGCAGATACCCTAGCAAGGGCATGCAGTTTTTGGCTGGCTTTTTTGCATAAATTTGAGACGTGACTTTTGAAATTCAAATTTTTATCTATTGTCACCCCTAGCAACTTTTCTTCAGAGCTTTCTTTGACAATAGCCTCACCGACTGTGACCTTAATATCATCTTGGCTTGTCCCAAAAGTTACAAGATGGCACTTCCCTTCATTCAATTTCATAAAGTTTTCAGGAAACCATTTTGATAAAACAAGAGCATCAGTTTCTAACCGTTCCAAAACTCTATCTAATTGACAGTCAGCTCCAAAGTTAGTTGTATCATCAGCAAAGTTACATACTGCCGTATCCATTACCGAAAAAAATAAATCATTCATGTAAATATTAAAAAGAAGAGGTCCAAGAACTGGTCCTTGCGGTACACCTGCAAAGGTCTCTCGCCAAGTGCTGAATGAACCAGTTACTTTGACTCTCTGTTTTCTACCTGTCAGATAACTATAAATCATCAGCCAAGCATCGTTGCAAAATCCATAAGCACTTAGTTTTGCAATTAGCAGCTCGTGGTCTATGCAATCAAATGCTTTTGAAAGATCCATTAGCAAAGCTCCAACGACTCCTTTTTTGTCTAGGGAATTCTTACAGGTATCCATTAATCTCAAAAGCGCATGCTGTGTGTTGAAACCTTTCCGAAAACCATGCAAGTAGGGGACCAAAAATGTATCTGCATAGCCAGTCATGAATACCATATACGGAGTTCGCAGGTGGTCTTATTTGTGCACATAGTTTCTTCTTAAAAATGCCCACAATGGGTGATGTTCTGATCTCAGGATCAAGTTTGTTCCATTCCAGTAAACAATGAGGATAAAAGCTGGCTTTGAATTTTTCCGTTCTTGCCCTTATTTGCCCCACGACGGGCCGACTTCTAATAGGATAGGTAGTTTCATTGAGAGATGGAATAGGGTCTCTCGTATAATCAGGTGTTAACTCGTTGACAAATTTATAGAAAAGAATAAGCCGTCTACTCCATCTTCTTAAACATAAGGGCTCCCATCCTAATTCATTGTACAATCTTTCCCGAGAAGTAGAGGAATATCGCCCTTTTGGAACACTCTGTTGAACTAAGTAGAATTTTGTAATTTTAGTTACCATTACAAGATAGTTCTTACCGTTATTTTAATCCTTTGCTATTCATATCACCTTTCTAAAAGCAACGTTTCTGATTCTCGCTCCATCTTTCCATTATATTAGTTTTAGTGCCGAGAGGTTTGAGCGGCCTAATGTCCAGCATTTGCCCATATGGAACGCGGGCAAAATTGTTACGAGCGCCTTGCGTGAAGTATGAAAAGCCAATATTAATGTAATTGATGTGCAACGTGAAAAGACTATTATTTCTTCGTGATCTTACCCCTCCCCCTTACCACCCTCAAGTGCTTGGAAACATGCTTTCCGATATTCCAACCTCTCCCGTTGCCTCCGCCCAGTTTCCTACACGGAAATGACGTTTGAGCATGTGACACAGGAAGAAGTCAACTGGAAGGCTCGAGCGGTCACAGGTGCACCATAAGGGCGGCTTAGGCCAGTCAGCGTGGCTGTAAAATCAACACATCCGGTGCCTCAACTGTTCAAGCAATAGTTCAGGATCCCGCAGAGTTTTCATTTCAAAGGCTCAATGTCAACAGCCAGACCATGCCGGTTTAGTTATTGCCGAAAAATTTCAACGAAAGGAGCAAAAATAAACCAGACTTGTAGAAAGGCAGCTTGAAAAAATGAAGACACTTACGCATTCATTTCAGGTCGGTACTTTTATCTTCAATTTGTAAAGCAGCGAAAGGAAATATAACAACAAATACAAATGACAACAAAGAAGATTCATTCATTCATTCATTCATTCATTATTATTATTTATACACGATACCCCTTCAGTTAAAAACCTAATACAATGTGAGTGAGTAATACTAAGATAAAATTAAGAAAAAAAAATGGACTGTTCTTCCAGAGGGTTGTGTTTCAGTGCTTTGTTCTTGGCATTCTCAGCTCGTCAGGTGCGCTTTTAGTTCTTTTTTGAAGCGCCCTAGTGTTTGGATTTCTCTGATATTAGCTGGGATATCGTTCCAAGCTTTTAAGGCAGAGTAGTAAAATCCTTTTTTGGCATGTTCTGTTTTAAGCCTTGGGATTTGGAGATCCTTACAATTCCTTGTTTCATAATTTGAATACGCGGATCTATATTGGTACTTGTCCCAAAGGCTTTCTGGGCTTAACTTGTTCAAAATCTTATATGCCATCACAGAACGATCAAATCGAATAAGATTTTCAACACTTAGCCAATTAGATGACCATTCGTCCTTTATGCGTGCATTTTCTATTATTGCATGAGCCCTGTTATGCAGACGTTGGAGAGTATCTAATTTTGTTTTTGAGAGACTCCCCCAAATAACATCTGCATAGCGAATATGACTTTCCACGATTGCGTGGAATACACTACACAGTTGCGATTGCGGTATGATATTTTTTAACTTTTTTAAGGCCGATAAACCACCGCAATCTTTGGACTTAATAGCTTTAAACTGTTCGTCCCATGTGAGACTTTCATCTATGATGACTCCGAGAGATTTGGATTTTGGTACCCGTTTGATTTCAGTGTCATTTAACAACAGAGCATCCGAGATTTCTAATTGCTTTATTCGACGGGGGTGACCTATTGTCATGTATTCTGTTTTAGCCGGGTTAGGACTTAATTTGTTTATCCTCATCCACTCAGAGAGGTTGACCAGTTCTTGTTGCATGTCGAGTACTAGTTTTTTTATATCATCTGATGCAACCGTGATTTGTGTGTCATCAGCGTAGAGGCTAGCTTGCGAAAATTCTAGGCACTTTTCAAAATCGTTGAGGTAAATGATAAAGAGGAGAGGACCAAGGCAAGGTCCTTGGGGTATACCACAGGTGATGTTTTTTATGTTTGATCGGTGTCCATTAGCAGCACAATACTGTTTTCTCTCCTTTAAATAGGATTCAAACCAATCCCCTGCAGATCCTCTAATACCATACGCACGAAGCTTTTTCATAAGGACAGAATGGTCAACTGTATCGAAGGCTTTCTTGAGGTCCAAAAATAAAGTCAAATTAATTTTCCGAGAATCCATGTTTTCATACCAATAATCAGTGCTGCTGATTAGGGAGGTTATGGTGGAGCATAGTTTTTGAAAAGCTGACCGATTACAGGTAAGCTTTTTATTCGCTTTGAGGAAATCAAACAGCTGATCATGCACTAGGCGTTCCAGCATCCTGGAGAAAATTGAAATGACAGAAATCGGTCTATAATTGTTTGCATCACTTTTAGCGCCCGATTTAAAGATTGGAGTTACTCTTGCCAGTTGGGGAAAACGCCGTTCATTACCGAATCATTAAAGATTATTTTCAAGGGTTTTGCAATGAGGTCTTTTACATCTTTTACGATGGTAATCGATACCTTATCAGGTCCTGATGCTTTTCCATTTTTTAGCTGATTAATTGCATCCAAAATGTAATTTTCATCAACAGTTCTGAAAATCATATTTTTTGATTCAGTGGTGATGTTCTGAAGACAATCATCATCACTTTGAACCTCAATTTTTTGGGCAAGTTTAGGGCCTATGGAGGTGAAATGATGATTAAATGCTTCAAGAATATCGGGCTCCCTTGTTAAGCGTTTACCTTCGAATTCGAGACTCGAAGGGATATCTGAGTTAGTGTTTTTATCTAAGACTTTGTTTATTGTCTTCCACATTCTTTTTGGATCTTTCTCGTGTTCTTTGATTAGCCCACTATAATAATCCTGAATGGCAATACGAATCCCTTTTGTTACTTGATTACGCAGTTGCCTATATTTCGGCCACATCTCCGGTTGACCCTCGGCTATCTGCTTCGCCTTATCACGTTCCTTCATCAGGTTTCTAAGAGAAGCAGAGAGCCAAGGGGCATATTCACTACGTACCCTTTTCTTGCGTAGGGGGGCATGGAGATTCAAGACTGATTCAAACATATCCTGAAACGTGGCCGCCATACCGGCAGGATCACCTTCAAATGGGCCAAGTATGGATTCCCAATCTATCTGCTGCATATCCACTCGGAAAAGCGTTTTGTCATATTTTTTCATGCTGCGAGACTCAACAAATTTCCTTTCTTTTTTCTTCAGTCTCCAAGCATTGATTTTCCGAATCGCATACACCAGATAGTGGTCAACCATTCCTGTTTTAATAACATCTGCCTTTAAAATATACTTTGGGCAGGAGGTAGAGAAATGATCTATTAGTGTTTTGCTTGTTTTTTGCTCTCCAGTCTCAGTTGTTGTAGTGGCAATTCTGGTATGATCTTTTATCATTTGTTCTAAGTGATATTCAGAATAAACCAGCCTTAGCTTCTTTGCATTGGTATTTTTGCTGTCTTTGAAGTCGCAGTTTGTATCACCTACTAATATTATCTCCAGTTCATCCTTATCCAAGTCGCTCAAAACCTTTGTCACTTTCTCAAATGCCTCATCATCAACACCAGAGGTTGGTGGACGATACCAGCACGCAAGAAGGAAAGGCTTTGCACGACCTGGGGATATTTCAACAGACAGCAGTTCAAACGAAACTAAAGATCTACAAATCAATCGTAAAGCCAGTACTAACTTACAATTTTGCAACACTAGCACTCACAAAAAATGAAAGTAAAGAACTAGACTGCATCCATCGAAAACAACTTCGTCAAGTATGGAATGATAAGAGAATACACAACAAGCAACTATACGAGAAGAGCAGAGAAAAACCACTGAGCGCTGAAATGAAGGAAGCAAGATGGAGAACATTTGGTCATAAATTGCGATTACCAACAAGCACACCATGTCAACAGTCGATGAATTACTACTTTGAATGTCCACCTAAAGCAAAGAAATTCCGTGGAAGGAAAAGAATCACCCTGCCTGTATTGCTTGACAACGACATCGTAGAAGCAGCAAAATACCATCAACGGTTGCAAATAAGACAGTTTAAGACCAGAAAAGACCTTGACATCTTGAGACATCTCGCGGACGATCGTAATGGATGGAAAAACTTGACTAATTTAATTTGTAGTGTCGCGCAAGGTGAACAATGATACAGTTGTGAGCCGAATGCGCAGTGAGAGAGAGAGAGAGAGAGAGCAGTTCAAGATTCTCACTCTTCAGTTTAATTCTCGGCTCTGGGAGACTGTTCTTAACATATATGGCAACGCCTCCTCCGTTTGCATCTCTGTCGTTACGAAAAATCCTGTACCCTTCAGTCCTAGTGCTTCGGCAACTAAATCATTCACCTTTTGGATTTTAGTGTTAAGCGACTGGTCATCTTTTCTTTTGAATATCGATGAAAACGCAATTTTTGCAGAGGGGTTGTCAGTCTGTATCTTTTCCAGTGTATTTCCAATCTCATTTGCTAGCTTCTGTGGCGAGTAGCTCTTCACATTATTCGTTCCAACATGTACAACGATAACATCTGAATCTGTCTTCCCAACTTGTGCGCTTGTCTGTTCGATTCGCAATCCAGGTTTACATCGTATTTCGACATCACGATTATCATTCGATAATTTCTCCCCTTTCACATTTCGAAGCTGTGAGTCGCTAACTATCAGCACTTGGATTTTTTCAGTGTTCCGGGCTTCGGCTTTGCTGTTTCCACGTTGGGTACCGCCTGATTTGATTGCTTGTTTATTTGGTTGATTTTTCCCGCGATCTTTCCGTTTGTTCACATTGCTTGTTTTGCCATTGTTGCTGGTTTGTTGCTGCTCATCCAGCCGGTTCATTGCTTTATTCTTTTGTTCATGTTCTTGGTTCTCTTTGTTGGATGTTTCATTGTTTGACAAAGACTCTTTGTTTGCCTCTTTGTGTTTCTTTTCTGCAGTTTGAATAAGATCGGATCTGATTGTTATGGCTCTCGTTGACTGACTTCCTTCGGTTTGCTTTAGGGATGCCAGTAAATTTTCAATTTTGACTTCTAACTCTTGATTCCTTTGCATGAGAGAAAAATTCTCGTATAAAAAACTGCCACTCTTTTCCCTTTCCTGTTCGAGGAGGCTATTTAGGCTATTGACCGATTCAGCCATTTGTCCAAAGGATTTGATCATTTCGCTGTAACCAAACCGTTGACCAAACCGTCACCAAACCGTTTTCGCGCGCTTTTTGGTGGGAAACTAGACCAAGGCCCCGGCCATAGCTAAGTTTTGCTCTGTAGTCAAATGTGTCAGTATTCGAGATTGTTCCAAAAGGGCGATACTCCTCTACCTCTCCGCGTTCCTGTTACTGCCAGTGCAGTAGCGTACTGTACTAATTCCAGTTTCTCCATCAAATGATTTCCCAAGCTACTAAAATTGTCTTCTGTTTGTGGCATATGATAAATGACGCCACCGTAATCCAGGTGGGGCCTAACATATAGCTTATACAATTCATTCAAGGTATTTCTGGATGGATATTTAGACAAGAAACTCAGCATACCAATTGCCTTTCGCGAATTACTTATCGCTGCCTGTATATGAGCGGAGAAAGAAAGTTTAGGGTCTAATATTACTCCTAGGTGTTTGTGTTGATCAACGTTCGTCACTGGTGCATTATTAAAGAAGACTGGGGGAGGGGTGGTCGGTTTTTACAGTTTTTTTTGAAAATATTAATTCCACAGCTTGCTTCCTTGGTTCTGGATTGAAAGACATCCTCCACTTATGTGCCCATAGTCTAACAAGATCCAGGGCATGATTTAGGTCGCTAGCAGCTGAATTTGGGTCCTGCGCAATTGTGAAGAGTGAGGTATCATCTGCAAGGAGCTTTACACTGCAGCTCAGGTTTTCTGTCAAGTCATTTATGTATATCAAGAAGAAAAGGGGGCCTAAAATTGAACCTTGTGGAACGCCAGCAGAAATATTTCCCCAGCGTGAGGACTGCCCATTCAAAACTGTCCTCTGTTTCCTATCGGACAAAAAACTTCGGAGATGTAACAGCAGGTTTCCCGAGATTCCACATCTTCTTAGTTTATGAAGAAGTCCCTCATGACATACCCTATCGAACGCTTTAGAGATATCAAGATCGATAGAACGAACTTCTAGGGTAGGGTTACAGTCGCAGGCTTCGAAAAAAGAGTGAGTTATAGAAAGTAGTTGATTTATTGTTGAGTCACACGAAGGAAAGCCTGATTGATTGGGATCCAGAAAACTTTCTGCGGTTAAGTGTGAGTACAAGGAGTCAAATATGAGCTTTTCCAGAACTTTGCCAAAGATTGGTAGATGAGAAATTGGACGATAATTTGTCTTCATGTTTTTCTCATTTTTCTTATGAACAGGTACAATATTTGCCTTCTTCCACACTTCAGGAAAGATACCTTGACAAAGGCAGTTTTCCAAAATCAATTTCAATGGTTTTACAAGCGAAACGTCGCAGATTTTTATCATACGAACTGAAATTTCGTCCCAACCATGTGCTTTGTTTGGATTGAGATTTCGAGTGATTGTCAAGATCTTCTTGTCCGATATAGAAAACTCAGCAAGTTGGGAAAATTCTGGTGGGAGGTCATTGGGAACTTCACTGCCTGTGTCTAATGTTGTGCATTGGAGAATGAAGTAGTCATTAAATATTTGAGCCTTTGATGCAAAATCCAATACAAAGACACCATTTTCGAGACGAGGGGGTATTTCAGGTACCTTAGCCTTGTTAAGCATCTTCTTTACCAAAGACCAATACATTTTACTACCTGTAGATGGATTTGAGAGAGTGCGACCAATTTTGCAAAAGATTTCTGCTTAGCATCTTCCGCAAGTTTTGAGCCTTCAATGATCATATTTTGAATGCCTTCAAGCATATCTGCCGGTTCTCCTTCTTAACAAAAGATTTATAGGCGTTATTTTTTTCCTGAAAAAAGATTTTATATTTTTAGTGATCCAAGCAGCCTGGCGAGGCCTTTGGTATAAAATTCGAGCAGACATTTAGAAGGACCTCATTCAAGATCTTGACTTGATCGTCAGGATGTCTAACCGTCTCAAATGATTCCGGCCAGTTATACATTTCAATACTTTTTCTGATAGCGAGGAAATCAGCTCTATCATTGTACCACAATTTACGAGAATATGAGGAAGGTGCATAGTTTTTCACTGAAAGTTTGCCATGAACGATTTGATGATAGGATTGTTCATGAAGAGAGGGATGAACGCCCGACTCGATGAACAGATTTGGCTGATCAGTAAATATCAAGTCAATGCAGGATTTTGACTGCCCAATTGTATGAGTCGGTTCAGAAATTAGCTGATGTAGTCCTAGTTCTGATGTTAGTGGCTCAAAACTTTTTCCCTCATCATTTTGATTATCGTTTGCCCACCACTGAATGGAGCCACAGTCGAAGTCTCCTGTAATAATGACTGCATATGGCTTCTCAGTAGACATCTTTGACAACATTAGCTCAAAATTAAACATAGAATTTTCAAATTCTTGCTGGTCCTGGCTAGGACTTTTGTAAGCAACGACAACGAAATTCTTTTTCCTGTCTAGATGAATTTCACGAACAACCCATTCGGGTAGTGTCACAATATGTGTCCGATTTGTTTTAGGAAGTGTCTCTTTGATACATAGGCCAACTCCGTCTCTCTTTGTATTCGATGGATGATTGTTTGTGATAAGATCATACCCTTTCAGAATTAGCCTTTCTTCGTCAATAGTGTCATCAAGGTGAGTCTCTACTACACCTATGAGATCATAGTTACATATTGAATTGTATGCCTCTATTAGGGAAACACAGGGAAAGTCATAGGCAATAATGCTATTCAGGTTCCAGCAACAGAAACTTAAGGTATCTGGACCAGTATTTGGCTCAACATCGCCACTAAACATGATCATTCTTAAGATCACCCAATGTGTATGAATCAAATGTAAAGTGAGGCAAACAGCGTATGACTGGAGCAGGGGTGGCGCCAGGGGAGAGCTAGGGGGCTACAGCCCCCTCGTCGGAGGCATCTATCCCCCCCGTCGGAGGAAATTTTCGATTCTTGTCGGAGGAAATTTGGCAAAATTACGCACGAAAACACCATTCTTCTGTCATTGTCGCCCCCCTGTCGGAGGCTCCAGCCCCTCTGTCGGAAAATTTCTGGCGCCACCCCTGGACTGGAGAAATACAAGCCAAAGGAAACTAATTTTACCCCATTTCGATCGGAACGGCAGTACAAGGTAAGAGGAATCCGTTTGGAAAGCTCAAATCCCGAATAGCCCGATGGGGAATTCCACCCCAACACCACGTGCAAAATGCACGAAGTTAACCGGCCAGCATCTCCTTTCACTCCCTCGGGATCTAAGTGTAAAGGTAGAAGGATTAAGCGCTCCCACAAGCAAACAAATCCAACTCGATATCTGCCACCCTTTCATTTAGGCCCTTAGGGGAAAATACACCCAATTTAATTTAATAATAATAATAATAATAATAATAATAATAATAATAATAATAATAATAATAATAATAATAATAATAATAATAATAATAATAATAATAATGGGTACTCAGCCAAAAACTGCGAGATTGTTAAAACTTTTTACGAAAGAAAATAGAACTACGAGAAGAAAATGAAATGTCATCTTAGAAAAGAAAAAAATTAGTAAAAGAAACATTAATAACAAAAATTGTCTGCCTAGGCATTAGCCGGCAGTATAGAGGACTCAAGAAAAAGCAACAGAAACAATTTTGACAATGATAATAATCTATTTGATTATTTTCAGGTTTTCGAAGGACTTACAGTGTTATTTCCAGAAGATGGTAAAATGCTGCTGCCACCAAACGTGGAAACAAAGATCAAAACGAGCAGGTATGGAACTAATTCTCCGTGAGACCTCCCTTCAGTTCTCTCCCAAGTGTTCATTCAAAAACAGAGTGATATCGAATTAGATAAAGAGTATGTAGAATATATGACTAAATGATTTGGCCATCCACTGACGTTCATCTTTAACATCTCGAAAATGTTAACTTCGCTTCGGAAACAGCGGCGGGAGTTTATTCACAATACTTATTCACAAAATCAAGTGACAAGGATATATTTGGTAGCTTTTCAGTTCTTTTATCCCACATTTTGTGGAATCAACATACAATTTTACGGCTCAAATACATAAATTGGACCCAGTTTTTATCCCAAACCGCGCCCCAATCCATACTAAAAGTAATATGCAAGGTTGTGTAGCTAAATAAATGGGAAATGTTTGGACAATTCTACGATTTTGTTTAAGTGGGGGCCTTGCTTCAAGCTTTGACTAAGATGGGAGGGGCTTATCAGAGAGGGGGGCTTAATAGGGGGGAACTTGATAGACCTTTTACGATATTTAAAGTTTCTTTACACATATATTTCTTTTAAAAACGACGGAGAACGAAAGTGTTAGTATAGATCAATAGGGTAGCAATATTTACGAGTGATGTTGTAACGCGATCGGGAGAGTATCTGTAAGCCAGTTTACCGGAAAATCTTCCTTGGGATGCTACATTAAGACAAACTATCGGGGATTTTCAAAGTATTCATTTACGTTCCAAATGAAATTGGATTGTACGAAGTTTTGTGAGAAAGATAGGAATCAAATGTTTCAGCCGAATTTTGCTCTTGGCCCATGGCCGGAAACTATCAAAATCTTGTTTTCACAGACCAAACAGACGGCGAATCATCATCATCATCATCATTAACATTATTTAAAGTTGGGTTTAACTTAGTACATAATACTAATTCATCCCAACTGTAAAGTAAACTATTTGATAATATACAAAATGTCCTGTATGTATCTAAACAAAAATGTTATTAACATAGTCTGCAGGTGCACTTATCACCAGTCCATGATTTTATTTGATTCTTAAATGCTGCAAGGGATGGACTTTGCTTGATTTTGTCACTAAGTGTGTTCCAAAGGAGACTTCCTCTGAAAGGGAGTGACTCCGAGCCATAACGTTTCTTGATCTTTGGAAGTTTGCACAGGTCTTTAGTTCTTAGGTCATACGTTATTTCTTTCCTCTCGTGAAATTCCCATAAATATGAAGGGTTTAGTTTTTTGGTTGACTTGTAGATTTCAGTAATTAATTTCTGGAGATTTTTAACATGGATAGTTTGGCAGTTATCTCGGCTCAATAGTAGCTGGAAAGAAGATTCATAGTCCTGGTATCATCACAGGGAGCCCCCTTAAAAAGTAGCGAAAACCAGACATCCTGATTTCTGTGTCTGGTTTTCGCTACTTTTTATGGGGGCTCCCTGTGCGTTTATGTGCTCTATTTCATCGTTTGCAGCATCACTGCAACATCTTTTTGTCCATTATGCAAGGGATTAATCAATAATGTCCTCGAAGGAATCATAAAAACTTTCTAATTTGCCAACTTAGCGCAAAACAACCAGTATGGCGAAAACACCTTTTGACCGATTTCGCGTAAACAGCCAGACTGAAAAACAACTTTGCGTAAACAACTATTGTTTTCAAAACGCACAACAACTTTTGGGAAAACAAGTATTGTTCCTAAAAAAATTAACTGTGTCTCGTGTTTTTATCGTGAGCATCCTCCCCCTCCTTGACTGCTACGCATTTCAACTGATACACTTTATCATTTGATGTCTTTAACACAATGTCAAAATACACACCTACCATGTCACCAGCAACCATTCAACAATATTCCAAAAGACATAGTATGTTCACTGGTCTCACTTTTGCATTTTGTCCAGGAAATACTTGGATGACTTTTGCAAAGGGGCAATGAGCTCTGGGACTATCAGGCGAGATAAAAATAACAATATCTCCTACCTTTAAATTTCTCTTCTCTTTATGCAATTTCGTCGTTGGGTTTAGACTTGGTAGCCATTCTTTAAGCCAACGTGGTTAGAAATGCTTTACTAATTCTTGGACACGTCGCCATCGTTTCCTTGGACTGAACGTGAGTGGCCGAGTGGCTTATACAGTCTTCGTCAGGTGACTGAAGTTAAGCTTGGTCGAGTGAGGTCAGATTTCGGATGGGTGACCACTGAGGTCTGACCTCGCAACTCACCTCGCCGTCCTTCGGAAGGGACGTTAAACTAGGGGTCCCGTGCCTGGATGCGGCATGCACAGTGGGCCTAAATTAGCTTTCATTAGCTAAAAATCCTGACAAGCCCACTCATAAGAAATTGAAAAACAAAAAGAAAACGTCGTCTGGTCCACTGTCTTTGGTGCAAAACTGCCTCCAATTTGGCCATGGAGAAAGTGATTTTGGGTCAAAGGCACATCATCATCCACATTTACGGTCTGATATGTCAGTGGTCTTGAATTCAGCAACGATTCTGCTCCTGTGATAGCAATCGTCAACTCTTCATCGGACACATTTGTATCTGTCAGGATTGCTTTCAACGCACGTTTTGTAGCCTTGATCATGATTTCATGAGCTCCAAAATGAGGTGACAAAGGAGGTTTGAATTGCCATTTGATACCACGATTTGCAGCACTCTTGATGATGCGATTCTGGTCCAGTCTTTTATGGAGCTCTTGTAGCTTCTTGTCAGCTGCTATAAAATTGGCACCATTATCAGAAATAACTTCTCAAGATCCAAATAAATCACTTGATACTGCGCAGTTTTGATGTAGCATCTTCAAGTGCACTTCACAGTCCCTAAAAGTCCCAGGCATGTGAGAAGACATAGATATCGCTTTTGTCTTCGCTTACCTCTCCCAGGAAGTACAGAACTAGGCCTATAATTAGATCTATCTTCTATATTGCCATCCTTGTAGGTATGCGAAGCCCTTGCAATCTTCCAGTTTTGTGGAAAAGTTCCTGATGCTAGCGACCAATTGGATATATCACATAATACTGGTGCAAGAATAGGCATCCCAATCTTGAGAAAGAAACTTGAGATGCCATCAACACCAAAGCCATTGGATTTTTTAAACTTTGCCGTCATATTAACCGTATCG
The DNA here is from genome assembly GCA_964019985.1 of Aurelia sp. 4 Dawson et al 2005. Taxonomy (NCBI): domain Eukaryota; kingdom Metazoa; phylum Cnidaria; class Scyphozoa; order Semaeostomeae; family Ulmaridae; genus Aurelia; species Aurelia sp. 4 Dawson et al 2005. Next base: position 8,440,878 of record OZ026507.1, on the reverse strand, counting down.
TCTGGGCTAATCATTCTAAATTCAAAACGCGCAGAATCACTGTTAGCCGAGTGATCTCCATTCATAAGGGGATTAACTGTGTCCGGTATATTGGAACTAAGCTTTTCCCCAATGTTGCAGAAAAAGTCATTCACGGTATCAGCAATTTCATTTTTTTTAGTGATACTGTTATCTTCAACGGTCAGGGAGCTAATATTGGTGGTCTTGGAAGGTTTATTGATTGGTTGATTGATAGCATTCCAAGTTTTTTTCAAGTTGCCGTCACTATCACTGATCTTATTAGAAAAGTACGCCCTTTTAAGCCTGATTTTTAGGCTGTTTACCTTATTTCTAAAGCCCTGGCAAAACGACTGGACATTTGCACTGAACATTGACTAGACATTGCTCACCGTGTCCAGTGTGTGAACACATGAAAAATTTTTAGGGGTGGCAAAACGATTAAACATTGTCCAGTGAATTAGGGGGGTTTTTGGGTCTGGGATTTAGTCTTAGGAGCTTGGAAAAAATGACCACAGGGCGCCAAGGGGATGGAAACACCCAATCTGCCGCCAAAATTTTGACATCAATAATCATGGACTTGAAGAGAAAAGTTGCCATGATTTTGAGTATTATGGAGGTTGTTGACGATGAAGAACCCAAGAAATACCGCGGAAAGACGAGGCAATGGGTAAAACGACGTGAAGAAAGAGGCATGTTTAATAATATCGTGCATGAACTGACCATAGAGGACAGTGTGGCCTACAGAAAAATGATGCGAATGAAGCACGAAGATTTTCTCATAATTTTAAGCCACATCGAGAAAGATATAACTCCACATCAAGTAAGCGGAAGCAACTCAGTTATTAGTCCAAAGGCAAGGTTAACGCTCGCATTGCGATTTCTTGCAACAGGAGAGACTTTCCGCTCACTTGCCTTTCAATTTCGGATATCAAGACCTGCGATCTCCTATATAGTAACAAGTGTGTGTCAGGCAATTATTAAGAATATGGAGCCACTATACTTGAAAGTCCCCAGTACAGAGGAGGAATGGCTTGTCATTGCAAAGAAATTTTATGACAGGTGGCAATTTCCCAATTGTATTGGTGCCATTGATGGCAAACACTTGGTCATGCAACCACCAGGGGATGCTGGATCTAAATATTATAACAATGAACACACACATTCAATTGTGTTAATGGCGGTAGCTGGTCCAGATTACGAGTGCATGTACGCTGATGTTGGAACAAATGGTCGAGTTTGAGATGGTGGTATCTTGAATAAAAGTAGTCTCTGCAAAAGCATTGAGAATGGTGAAATTTCTTTGCCCTCTCCAAGTTGCCTTCCATTTGGTGTAAAGGAAATTCCATATGTCCTTGTTGCAGATGATGCATTTGCCCTTAAACCCAACGTAATGAAGCCATACCCCCAGGCAGGTTTAGATGAAGCAAAATGAATTTACAACTATCGTCACAGCAGGGCACGAAGGATATCAGAAAATCTCTTTGGAATCATTGCCAATCGCTGGCGTGTATTTCGATCAGTGATCTTACTACCACCAGTAACCATCGAATACCTCACAATGGCAACACTCACACTTCACAATTTTTTTACGGCAAAGTGACTCTAAAGGCACTTATTGCCCACCTGGTCTTACTGACAGTGTTGGAAGGAATGGTGAAACCGTCCCAGGAAGTTGGCGATCAAGAACTCTAGTGGAATCCATGGTACCACTAGCTGCTCCTTCTACTGGTCACAATGCTACTAAGAATGCAAAAGAAGTTAGAGAATGCCTTAAGGAGTTTTTCTGTAATGAGGGTGTTGTTGAATGGCAGTGGGACAAATATCTTGAGAATGATGTAAACAGAAGACTGAGTCAACAGCTATGAAATCTGATCATTGTTTTTGGAGTTTCTTGTAAAACTGACTTTCTAATAACTTCTTTTAATCCCAGAAAATAATTGTCAAGATCAGAAAACTTGTGTTTGATTGGTGTCCCTGAAAAATAGGCCACACCCTTAATTGAAGGATCATAGAAATAGTTTCTTTTGATCTTCTGAAAGAAGCTAAGCACATTTATAAGCCTCAAAAGCCATGTCTCAGATTTCTAGCAGCAAGTGTCCCTGCTTTTTGTTTGGTACCTTCTTTTGGAGTCCTTCGTGATACTAAAGAGAGAGCATGATATCATGGTATAGAACTAACATTCTAATAAAATATCTTGAAAAAGCTCAAATTCCGTTACCATACTTCAAATTCAGGATTTTGCTAGGAATATGAAAATTGCTGCCAAGACTAAATGTGTACATAGAACATCATTTTGAGCCCGAAACCTTGAATATCTATGACATGTTTTTGTTTTTATCCTGAAATAATGGACCGTATTATCATAGAGAAAGGTCAGATGCTTAAGAGCACTTTGTGGAAAGAGAAACAATCTGATTTGAAAAGAGGCACAGGGCCTTTTCCCTTGCTATTTTTTCCTTGTAATCAATAGACCATATGTGCAAGTACATGTCCAAAATATCCAAAGTTTGCCAGCCGCAGCGTGATCTCTACAGCACCGGATTTGCATGTACATATTTTACATAAGAAATTACTTATAAGAATATACTGCACTGGGTGAGTGGCCAAGTGGCCTAGACGATTTTTGTCAGGTGACTGAAGTTAACCTCAGTCAAGTGAGGTCAAACTTTGGATGGGTGACCTCGGAGGCATGACCTTGCAACTCACCACACCATCCTGGGATGTTAAACTAGGGGTCCCATGCCTCACCATGGCATGCATAGTGTTTCTAAATCACCTTCAAGTAGCTAAAAATCCTGACAAGCCCACTCACAGCAAATTGAAAACAAACAAACAAAAAAACTCACTCTCAGAGTTCCAAAAAATTAAGAAACTTCTCAGTGTTTGTCTTTATTCTCACTTGTTTCCTGTGACCTATTTCTAAACGTTGAAAAGGCTTGAAAATACCTCATCTTGAAATGTTCAGGGGGGGGGGAGTTTGGATCTGATGATTTAAGAAACTCCCAGTCCTGGCCTAAATTCTTAGTTTCTTATAAAAAATATGTGTATTAACAGTGTTTCTCATCAAAGAATTCTTTCAAATTCTTGTTTAAAAACACACAAAGGCTTAACGTCCACCACCCAAGAATTCTCTTATGGTTATTGGACACTTCTTGAGAATCTTTCAAGAATCTTTGGATGAAAATGCAAAAAAGCATGTGCTGAAGTATATACTTCTTTGTAAGTTATGGCCTTTTTACGAAAAAAAATGTCAGATTTATATAAACAGCAATAATCATGTTGCTTCAAAAGATTGCAAATCATGTTAAACTCTAGCTAATGGTTATTTCTCCACCACAGTTTGAGTGTGAATTAAAGTTCATGATTTGGTTGATTGGGCTATAAAATCACATCATCTTGTTGGTAATAGTCACAACACATCAAAAACTGCAAAATATTGGTATTACCCCCTGTAATGGAATAGAGTTTGCTTTCATAAATGTTAATAAAGGTAAGTTTAATGAAACAAAATGATCATTCAGCATGGTTTGGTGCTCAAAAAACAAAATTTTCATTAAGCATGCTTAAATATGATGCAGTTGGCATTTCCATGTTTGCCTTGTATCCATAGTGCTCTTGATTGGATGGATACTGCATTTTACTGATGGGAGGAGCATAAGTTGTTATTAGCAGCTGGTGTCATCTGCATGTTTACACCATTCATTTCAATGTCAAAAATGATATCACTAATCCTCTTTTCTGCTACTATTCTTGCTCGATGGTCAAAGGATTGCAACTTTTCTGCAACAAAAACTGAAAAATGTCATTGGTTAGGCTGGTTTGCTGGTTCTTTCAAAGCAACTATGCAAGTGTTCATCAGCTCAACCTTCTTTTCTTCCAGTGCACCCTTTTTCAATTTGGGGGTTGACGTTTGTCTTGAGGCTGATTTTGACTGATCACCATCTGATGTTTTGTCAAGTTCTGGGTTTTCATTTTCGGTTTCATTGAGGGATCCTTGTAAACTGTCTCGGCTTCTTCCTGGCTGAAGCACAGGACGCAGAAACTGGAGTCTGTCCCAATACATCCATGTTGATTTGTACAATTGATCTGTACTCTGACCAGATTTGGTTCTGTTCACCTTTGTAATCTCTCTGCCAAGTTGAGATCTCAGTGTTAAAATTTTTGTCTTGATGTCTGCTGGGGAGGCATCCAGAGAATCACTCATCTCATTCAGAGCCCTTTCCCTTACATCTTTGAGATGGTATGATTTATCATAAACATTCCACAAACATGCTCTTTCCTCCAGCAGTTCAATCAGCAATGATACATCACCATTTATCCACTTCTTTGTTTCTTTTTGAGTCAATTTTCTTCCTGCTGGGAAGTCTTTCTTGGCTTTCTCCTCTTTCTTCTTGCTCTCCGGAATACTGCCAGCTTCATTTCCGGGCCTTTTATCACCACTAGATGTTCTTCCATTAAATTTAGTATTTCCAACGTTGTTGCCCTTCCTATCAATAACTTTCGAGACTCTCTTTGCTTTGATAAAACGTTGTTCATAGCTCTAACCGACTCATCGTCCGAAGAAGAGTACGAAGAAGAGTACGAAGAAGAGTCTGGCGTTGAAGATCGATTAGGCCTGCTGCTTGTGCTTGTTCCATCAACATCATCGTATTGTTCTCTGTGATCGCTTTGATCGTCAGAGCTGTACTCGATCTCGTCAGACGAATCTTGGTTTCTTCCTGAATTCCTTTCCATTTCTTCCTGGTAATCGCGAAACTCTCCTTCGTGAATCCAGCCAAGTGTGCGGAGATAAAATGGCGCCGGCGCCAAACATACGGCCCACTGTTGCATTTGGAATGCGCTTGCGCAAAGTGGACAATGTTCAGTGGGGTGGCAAAAAGACTGAACATTTTCTTGAAACAAAAGAAATTTAATCTTGTCCACTGAACATTTTTGACTGCCTTCAAAATCGACTGAACAACTCTCAACATCGCTGAATACAACTGAACAAGATTGGACAAGGTGGCAAAACGACTGGACACTTTGCACTGGACATTTGTCCAGTGCATGTTCAGCGCAAATGTCCAGTCGTTTTGCCAGGGCTTAAGGCGTCTTTACGTTTCCATTAAGATCGCTGAGCCCGTTTTCGTAGCAGACTTTTTCAGTTTGTCCCTAGATCTTGCCAGGGCCTTGAGATCAGAAGTGATCCAAGGACAGCATTTTTCAGAGACTCTACGTTGTCGCATAGGTGCGTGCTTTTCAATTATCAACGAAAATCATGGGCGTTAGGAGACTGCTGTGTTAGCCTAAAAATGCTTAAAAAACCTCATAAAGGAATATCTTCATTCAAACTTACGATGCTGTGGTTGTCTCTTTCTTCTTCATTGTCTTTGCCCAAATATTTCCATCAATATGCAAAGACGACTGTGGCCAAGGCGCGCCATGTTGCATTGATTCTACGTATGCCCATGGAATTCCCAACCCCTTCTCGTTTTCGCCGTTGGGGACTTCCCATAAACCCATATCGAGGCACAGTACAGAATCAATGCAACATGGCGCGTCTAGGCCGCAGTCGTCTTTGCATATTGATGGAAATATTTGGGAAAAGACAATGAAGAAGAAGGAGACAACCACAGCATCGTGAGTTTGAATGAATATATTCCTTTATGAGGCGATTTAAGCATTTTTAGGCTAACACAGCAGTCTCCTAACGCCCATGCGAAAATAGGTCGGACCAGTTCTCCACTGCTGAATCGAGATCCGTGCTGCTTTGGAGAACTAAATTCGAATCAATGGAAGACATTTCGGCTAGGAAGCTAGTCTCATCAAAATGTTTCATTTGACGAGTCGTTATCTTCTTGTGTTGTCCCTTTAAAGCCCTTCGGTGCTTACGAACACAATAGATCATGTAATGGTCACTGAGTGCTATGTTTAGGACTCCAGATTCAACAATTTTTCTACGATCGCTTACTGCTACATGATGAATCAAGGTTGAAATGTTGAGGGTTTCCCTAGTAGGCTATGGTTCATTAATTGTTTTAGCCCATATGCATTGTAAAGTTCTAAACCTTTATTAGCCGAGCTATTTTAACTACATGTTGCTCCCTGGTCCCCATAATCAGAAGCAAAGGGATCCGACCAGTTGTGTATGGGGCTCTCTTGCCGCAAGAGATCATAATCTATGTCGCCCAATAAGATTATCTCCTTGTCCTGATTCTCAAGATACTGCAGAACCTGCTCAAACTTCTCAAAAAGCAGCAAGTTCACTTGGAGGTCTGTACCATGCTATAACAAGGAAACGGGAAGCTTTAACAGGTTGGATTTCTATGCAAACAAGTTCGAAACCATTGATGAGAATGATCAGAACATTTGAGCGACCAGACTTCTTCTGTTCTGTTACTGCATCCTTTGACATTTCAAATTGATTCTCAGGCCATTCTTCTTCATCCATTTGCAAGAATTCTGGTCTTTTCCACCATTAATCATTGCAGGCCAACGCAGATGCTGCCATCCCTCTTGTCAAGTGATCAGCAGGATAATCTTTTGTCGAAACATATCTCCATTGTTCAGGGCTTGTGATGTTTTGAATCTCGCCAACACGATTTTCAACAAATGGCTTGATACTTCTGCTGTGTCCTCTGATCCACCAAAGTGTGTTCATGCTGTCGCACCAGAATTTGACTTGCTTCACTGAAACTTGCAATGCATTTGCTACTGATACTGCCGGTCGAAGTCCCGTCACGGCTCCCATCAGTTCCTTCTTTGGGATGCTCATGGCTGCCAGTGGTAGAGCACGTGACTTTCCTGCGACAATAGTGGTAGTAGTTGCGTGATCAACAGAGACATACCTCTCATAAACAACGGCTCCATACGCCACTTCTGATGCATCACTAAAAACATGTAATTGCATTGACTGAACATCTTTATGCTTGCCAATGTGCAGACATCTTGGCACTGAAAGATTTGACAACTCGTGCAGGTAACTGTACCAACTCTGAACCTTTGACTTCGAGCTCGTCATCCCAGCCGAAACCTTTTCGCGAGATTTCCTGCATTACCACCTTTGCTTTTATAATGAATGGTGCCAAAACCAAGAGGGTCAACCAATGTTGCAACTGTTCTGAGAAATGATCTTTTCGTTATGATTTGATTTTCTTCAGGTGGGTTTGAATGAAAACTGAAAATGCCCTCCTTTGCTCGCCAAAGGATCCCAAGTGTCTTTACAGTTGGAAGCTGTCCACTGTCCAAGTCAATGTCAGATGCTCTGTCTTCTACTTGGATTGCAGCGAGTACTTCTAGGGAGTTAGATAGTCACTTGCGTGCATGCATGCCAGCCCTGTTCCATAAAGCTGCAAGCTGATGATAAAGTTGGATTCCCTTTTCTTCATCTTACACTGAATCCATACTGTCATCCATGTAGGTTGACTTGAGTGTAGTTTCTGAAGCTATCCGATATTCTGATCTGTGCAACTAAGCATGCTTTTGAATCGCAAAATATGCTTGAAACGGTGAGCTTGCTATACCATTACCACTCGACTGAATTCATATTCATCTGGATCTCTGCTCTGGTCACATCGTCTCCAAAGAAGTCGAAGATACACACGGTCATCTTCCGGAATCTCAATTCTCAAATACATCTCAGCAATGTCACAGATTGTAGCAATGGGATGACATCTGAAGCACAGTAAAGCATCAAACAATTCACATTGCAGCTTTGGGCCTGAATATATCATTTCGTTCAAGGATGTCCCTTTATACCTTCCTGACGCATCGAAGACAATTCTGATCTTAGTGGTTGCTCTTTTGAGCTTCAAGATGGCGAAATGAGGAAGATACCACTTGCTGTCAGGTTGTTTCTCAGAGACTGGAACTTTTCGTATGTATTCTTTGTCCAAATATTGATCAATTACTTCATCATATGCCTTCATCACATCTGGGTTCTTGAGCAAACGTTTCTCTGTGTTCATATATATCATATCATATATCATGTCGTATATTTTTGTTAAAGCAGGTTATGTATGGCTGCAATACTGCAGATCTGGACCTGCTGTCTACTACATATACTTTTTCTTGAAAAGAAATATATTTTTTACAATTTATAAAGGGAAATATAAATAAAACGTAAAGCTTATTTACAAAGATCGATTGTTATGAGAAAAGAAATTTTTGAAAATACACATAATTGTCATTTCTGAATCATGTTGTTGTTGTCCCTTTTTCGAAAGTTATATTGTTTATTTTCTCTTTCAATTTCTTTAGTCTTTCTTTGAATGCATTTTTGCTCTTGATATCTCTGTCTTCGTTACTTAAACTATTCCATAAAATTGTACCCTGAATTTCATTGCCATTCTCCCTATCTCAGTTCTTGGTCTTTGTAATGTCAGCTTATTATTGCAAAGTTTATTTGGTACCATTATCATTTCCTTTAATCGTTTATCTGTTCTTTCATTGATACAGTCACTCATGATAATCAACATGCGCTTTTTATACAGAAAACTTAAACTTTGCCAGCCAGCTTTCTTAACAGTTTCGTCATCCCATGGACTTTTCTCCAGGTGCTTCACAGTTCTCGCTGCTCTGGCATGGATGTGCTCTAGTCTTTTGAATCCAGCATCGCTACTTGTCCCCCAGACTGCAATGCAATAGGTGACTGATGAAATATTTGTCTTATATTAAATATCCTCCAACATTCTCGATGGTAGAAAATTCTAGACTTTTAAGTTTCTTTACCTTTGCCGCATATGATTCGCAGACAGCATCAATTTGATATTGCCATTTCAAATGTTTGTCTATGATGACTCCTAAACATTTCGTTGTTTCAACATACTTGCTCCCCAATTTTAATGGGTAATAATGGACCAAAAATTTGTGTTCTGGTGGTAAGCATAGCCTCTGTCTTGTCACAATGTATTGTGAGCCTATTCTTGGAACGCCAACTGTTGATGTCATCTGCGATGATGTTCAGGTAATGAATTGCCTCATCAACTGTGTTAGCTATTGCAATTGCAGTCGTGTCATCGCATACATTTGCAGTTCCCCTACCTGAACTGCTGTTGGAAGGTCATTGACATAAATAGCAAATAGGTGTGGTCCTATTATCGACCCTTGTGGAACCTCTATATCTACTGCTGTTAGCTCTGATATTTCTCCATTCATCTCGGCGTACTGGCTCCTGTCCTTTAAGTAATTCATCAAAAGCTCATTTATAGCCCCTGATACACCCATAGCATGAAGCTTGTGATTCAGTATGCTATGACAGACAGTGTCAAATGCTTTTCTAAAATCTATGAACAAGGCACCTATTACTTTCTTGTCATCTAGAGTAGATTTCCACTTCTCTGTCAAGTAGAGGAGCATGGTCTCCGAACTTATATCTTTTTTGTAACCCCATTGATTGGGAGTCACAGTTCCTATTCCGCAATGTTTTTATCTAGGCCTTTACCAATGACAGCCTCAACCAGCTTACTTGATACACTCAACAGAGATGACGGCCTGTAGTTGCCCCTGTCTTTAGAGATACCTTTCTTGAAAGCTACATTCGCTCTTGACTCCTTCCATTTACGTGGGTAAGTTATTGTTTCCAAGGCTGTGTTTGCAACTGAACTTATGCATACACAAATTGACTGTTATCCAAGCTTTAATTCTCTGTTTGTGATATTATCAGTTCCACATGCTTTATTTGGATTACGTTTGCTACATTTCATCTCAATGGCATTTGGCAGGCATAGATTTATTCTATCAAAAGATGGTGTGACTCTATTCATGAAGATATGATCATTTTCTGTATCTTTACCTGAAAAATTATTTCTAGATCTTTCCCTATGCTGACAAAGAATTCATTGAGGGCTTCTGCTTTTTCTTTTTTAGTGTGTACAATTTTTTCTTGAACCTGAAGTGCTCCTATTCCTGGTTTTTTGTTCATGTTTGTCATGTCTTTGTACAGTTTCCAGAACTGCTTGTAATCTTTAGCCTCGGACATACAGTTGATCCAGTGATTAGCTTCTGCTTTTCTGATCTCTTTTCTAACTCTGCTACGTAGAGTTTTATAGCTGTTCCAATCATCAGTTTCCTTTGTCTTCCTAAACTTTTCTAGTGCTTTGTATCTCTGATTCATTAGTTTACGGATATCTCTGGTTATCCAGGGAAGTGATCTTTTTCTGAACTTCACTCGTCTTGTGGGTATATGTTTGTCAACTGTATCTTTGTACAATTTTTCCCATGCCCATACATGATCACCAATGTCTACAAAAACTGAACATACTGACCAAGGCCCATATTCCAAATCTTTTTTGAAAGCTGCTAGATCAATTCCTTTAAAGTTTTTTGCTTTTTTGAAAACAGGCTTCTCTTTCTCAACCAAGATTTTATAGACGCCATAAATTAGACTATGGCCAGAAACACCCAAGTGTATAACTCCTGACTCTTAAATCAGCTATTTCTTGCTTGTGATGAAAAGGTCAATTAAGGTGTGTGTCTTTTGGGTAACTCTGGTAGGTTCTTTTATGGTGTTGTGTAGATTTTGACTTCTTAAAATGTTGACTAACCGGAAGTCTGAAGTCTTTTAATCGCCATTTTGTGATTTTTCACCATTCCATGACTGTCTTCTTTCCATGGTCCGCCAACTTCATATTTACCATCAATGGATCTGAAAGAATTCTCAGCCTGCTGCATTGAAGCATTCTCACCAGTATCCACCACCGTTGTCTGAGTGACTCTCCAGCCGAATCAATGTCCCAAAACTTCTTCATTGTGAGTTGATTTCATCAACATCACATCGTCATGCTGAGTCGTCATGAACAGAGTCGTCATGCTGAAGTTGGTATGAGCGTCAGGAATGTTCTTGCCTTCTGGGCATCCTATGGTATGTCCATCCCAATGGTGTTCGTCTGGCAATGGCTACTCCCTCTTGTCCTCTGGCTTCCATGTAAGAACAGTGTAGGTCATGGTAGTCAATACCAACCAGCAAATCCAACATAGGTCTCACGCTTGTGCCTGGAGAATCGATGTGCTTCAAATGAGGCCATTTGTCTACATGTTGTGACCATTGGATGACCTTCATCATGCGAGTTACTCTCTTCGCAGTAAGTGCTTTCACTCTGATGTCAACATCAGTATTTACACTTTCTAGTCCAAAGTCAACCGGCATAGTTTGAAAAGACTTGCAATCGCCATTCAAAACATTGACCTTTATCATTTCAAAGGTATTCAAATGATTAAATTCGAGATGTTGTTGTTGTTGCTTGTTGCTGGAGCATGATTATCATTATGATGTCATATGACGTCATATAAATAAAAGCATGTTAAGAGGCAGTGAAACTTGACTTTTTGGAACACAAATGAACTGGAGGGTCTACTAGGGTCAAATGGGTAAGTTGTTTCACAACTGATATTGATCAGCTCCAACAGCTTCAAAACAGAGCTGTCAGAATTGTAACGAACAACAGCTTTGATGCCCCAAGTAGGCCACTCATTTGGAGTCTTGGTTGGAAAACCGTTCGCGAGCTTGTCGACCAGGATTCCGGCTGATGGTCTATAAGTCTATTAATGGACTTGCTCCGCAGTACATGAGCAATCTTTTCACAAGATACTCCGCCTGCAGCTCTCGCAGCCTTTGAAATACGAAAACAGACTTGAGGATTCCAAAGAAAACATCCGCAAATGGGCAGAAATTTTTTTCGTATCGTGGTGCAAAACTTTGGAACAGCCTTCCAGCTTTGGAACAGACTAAGCCGGCAACCTCCATTGCTGTGTTCAAACAGAATATTTGATAGGCTGGGTAGCTTTTCTTGCGGTCGAGTTGCTGGCCGCGGCCCGCGGTCTCTGTACTTGATTGCTGCTGGATCGGCGATGGAGACCTGTTTTCTGGATCTCCGCTGTCGGTTTGGCGGAGTCGGGTGCGGGGACGCGGGCCGCCCTGGTTGCTGGATCCTTGGAGGAGTCTCCCAGTCTGGTGGTTTATTTACGTTTCTTTTACTTTTGAAAGTTCGGTTTACTTTTTAGCTTTATATATCTATTGTAAGTAGTTTTTAGGTGCTTTTATCTCATTTCATTGTAAGTCTTTATGGGAAGGGCCCCTCGAAAATCAGCCACTAGGTTAAGGACCTCCCTCCTTAGTAGATTGAAATGAAAATGAAATGAAATGAAGTCCTTATCAATGAACGTTAATATAGATACTCGATAGCTCACCACCAACCTAACGACATCAGTCACTTCTATCCCTTCCCGCCCCTTTTCATTCAACAGAAATGAGTTATACATGACAAACCTCAAGGCAGCGCCAGCATTGTCACGCACAGATGCTTCCCCAACGTATTCTTATGATTACTGCTCAGAGCTGACTTCTGTCCCTTCAAATGTCATTTCTATCTTCTTAAATAGGGACGGCATGGCTCAAATCAGTTATGAGATTGTAAAAGGATGTTCTGAAGATGCAAAAGCAGCCATTGTTGACCTGTCATCTAATGGAAACATCAAAACTTCATCTACATCTGGAATTGCTACTGTTTTGATTGTGTCACACGAGGATTTTGGATTCAATCAAACCGCAGTGATAAATATAGAGGTACGTAGTCTATATACTGCGTGTCCATGAAAGGCCTCCAAGCTTTGAACTCCAATATTTCGTGACATGCTTTATCCTAGCAAGACAAATATAATGTTCTTTAAACTCACTCATGCAGTTGCTAAAATGAGCGTATGATTCTAAATTATTATTATTATTATTATTATTATTATTATTATTATTATTATTATTATTATTATTATTATTATTATTATTATTATTATTATTATTATTATTATTATTATTATTATTATCATTATTATTATTATTATTATTAATTGTAAGTAAAGATTCTTTCGTCTTGATTGTCTAAGTGTAATAGATTCAAGAAAAACAAGAACTTTTCAGTGAAATATTTCGATCTTATGTAGATCTTCTTCAGTCACAATGTGAAATGTGAGTAAATTACAAGAGTGTACTATAACGATAAAGGGAAGAATTATAAATTCGATTTAAGAGTTCTAAAGATTTCCGTGGAATTCTTGATTCTAATAATCTGGCGTCGATTGCTGATAACGAATTGGATAAGCACATAAGAACATAAAGCCAGAAATAAGAAATAAATACAAGGAAATGCTATTACATATTCAAAAACTTGGGAATAGTTTATAATGCGTTTTTGCTAGTTCACCCATGGTGCTGTTCATTCCATGAGGTTCTTTTGTGTCCAGTCTAGTGATCCATTTGTCCTCAAAGTTACCTAAGTCGGTTTCATTTCCTTCCACTTGCTGCAAAATGTGCACTTTCAAATTCCGATCGAAATTACAGTCTTGACTGTTGAAAAAGTGTCTTCCGAGTTCCGTTGCAGAGGGATCATTCTTCGAATCACTCCTATGCTTGTTAAATCTTTGGCTGACTGACGTCGAGGTATAACCAACGTAAAGAATGTTATGTTTATTGCACTCTGCTGCGTAGATTACGTTTTTGCTTTGACAGGTACCTCCAGAAATTTTTGAAACTTTTCCTGTAATTGTATTGCTTATTATATTCGTTTGCCCCATATGTGGACATAATTTGCAAGGACGTCCTCGTTTTTTCGTATTTTTTTGGGTGCATGTTATGCTCTCTGCAAATTGCTTTGGCTCCCTTGTTTCTGATCTTACTAATTTCGAGCGGATATTTGGGTTACGACGATAAGCAATCATGGGGGCATTTGAAAAGATATTCTTCATATCCGGGTTACCACGAATCATCAATTCGTAATTTTTGTGGAGAATCTTTGCTAGTCCTTTAAATTTTCTGTGCCAGTTAATTACTAATGGCATTCGATCTTTGTTTGGGTTATTCTTTTGTTCTTGTCCACTCAGGAGTGATGCTCTGTCCTTTTCTTCGACTTCTTTCGCGAGCTTGTTTAACCTTGATAAAGAATATCCACGATTGACGTAAAAACTTATGAATTTCCTAGCGTGTTTTCGATAGTCCTGTAAAAGATGGCAAATCCTTCTAATGCGAATAAATTGAGACAGGGGATTTGAGCGTATAGTGTGGAAGGGATGGTCAGACTGCCTGTGAAGGTAAGAGTGAGTTGAAGTTGGTTTGCAGTACAGTTCTGTCATAATTTTTCCATCGACAATTTTTATCTTGGTGTCCAGGAATGCTACCTCAGTTTTCGAATACTATTTCTGTTGTGCGACAATCGGAAGACCTTGATTTAAAGTTAAAATCTTTGATGAATGAAAATTCCGTCAAAATAATTGATTCAATGGTAATCATTACAAATCAATAATTGAAAAAATGGAGATTGAAAAAGAAGAATTAATGGATAATTTGAAAAACGTTGCAAGAGACCATGAAAGATTTGATTATCTTGTAACCTGTATCCAAGAATTTAACGACCGTGAACACATGAAGTGCACTGGACGCAAAGATAGGAAAATTAACAAATTAAAAGGAAAAAGTCTGAAACTGAATAATGACAATAAACCCCAAACAAAGAAAAACGATCAAGATTTGTGGATTAGTTCGCTTAACCTTGGTATGTCTGAGAAGAAATTCTTAATGAACGGAGAAAATATTTGTGATCGACTCATAGATGCAGGAATGAAACTTTTGCAAAATCAATTTCCATTCTTCACCTTTCAATCATCTTGTTTCAACAAAGAACAACTAGTTTATGATCCTTTCCCTACAATTCACATACATCATACAGGTGATAATCACTTTGTTACATCAACCTCTGTGGGTGGCGCAGTTAGAGTTTTCGATAGTTTAAACATGGCACCAACAAAGAAACTCATCTCTGAGATCAAGGTTATCTATTCACCGGATCAAGAAGTTTCACCAACTATCATCCATAAGAAAGTGGTCTCCACACAAGAAGGTCAAAATGATTGTGGACTATTTGCCCTGGCTTATGCTTCCGAGATAGCAAGAAACGAAGACCCTTCAAGTAAAGTATTTGATCAATCTAAAATGAGGCAGCATTTCTTTGACTGTTTGGAATCTGGTTTCATCAATCCTTTCCCAATCAAAAGGATAAACACAGCAACGTTGAGAGAAGAAGAGATTACGAAAAAGACACATCCTAATAACAAATGGACATTTCCAAAGAAAACTTTTAGTGGGTTAAAAGGCAAACACTTGAGAAAGGATATTCCCTTATCAAACCGCTTCTGTACTCTCGACAAACAAAATAGAGTTAAAAAATCAGATAAGACCAGAAATGAATCTAAAAACATCAATGGCTGTTGCAGCAAAAGTCCTTTCAAAAATCGTCAAAGCCAATCAGCAATTTACAACTTATCGAAGCATGTCCTCTCAGAGGACGAAAAGTCAGTCTTAGAATTAGGCTTGTCATTTACTCCAAGTCAAAAGAACTTTAACAAGGAAAAATTTGTAAACGACATGCACAATTTCATCCGAAGACTTAAACTCAAAGAATTCTTCCATGAAATGAATAAGGAAGAGAGCCAAAAAGATACCACCAAAGGCACTGAAAAGAGCACAGGACCAGACCGTTCAAGACTTAACTGGACAATTAATAACCCAAACTGGTATCCAGCAAAAGTAAGGGAAGAAAGATCAGAAAGCCTGACAAATTTTATTGATAATCTCTTAAAGGATATAAAAGATCACTTGGAGCAGAACCAAAACAGAAACTGGAACAACCTAACAGATGGCCAGAGAAAAGCGTTAAATGCACTTTCATCTGACGATTCCCTAACAATAAAGCCAGCTGATAAAGGCAACGGAATTGTCATCATGGACAAAAATGTCTATCATGAAGCATGTCTAGAAATATCAAGTAACAGTAGCTACTATGAAGAAGTTCCAGAAGATCCCAACCCTAAGTACCGTAAAGAATTAGATAAAATAATTAGTGAGATGAACGATCTTGATTACATTGGAAAAACGGAAGAGACAAGACTTAGAGAAGGATCAAGAACACCCTGTTTTTATGGCTTACCAAAAATCCACAAGAGTTATAGCAAAATTCCACCTTTACGACCGATTTGTAGTGGTTTTAAGTCATGCACAGCTAGATTATCGGAATGGGTGGACAGTTTCTTAAAGCCAGCTGCTATGAAGACGGAATCATATATTAGAGACACAACAGACTTTGTTTTGCATATTGAAAGTTTGAACGATAAAGAAATCAATCTCACTGACGTGTTTCTCGTAACGATGGACGTTGTTTCCCTTTATCGCAACATATCACACCAAGAAGGAATATCTGCATGTGAAAAGGCTCTTGAACAGCGGAAAGTCAAATCAATCCCCTCTTCCTACATAACAAAGCTGATCAGTTTCATTTTGACAAGCAATACGATGCGATTTTTGGACAAGTATTACCATCAAATAAAAGGAACTGCGATGGGAACGCCGATGGCAGTGAATTATGCTAATTTATTCATGTCAGCATTTGAAGACCAAATGATTGATGCCTACAGAAAAGAACATGGCTGTGTGCCACTTTCGTGGGTCCGATATATAGACGACATATTCTTTCTCTGGAATGATGACATTGAGAGCTTAAATAAATTCCTCGCCTTTTGTAACTCTTATTCAGAAAATAACGGCTATCAATCAAACATTAAATTCACCGCGGAGTATTCGAAAACTGAGGTAGCATTCCTGGACACCAAGATAAAAATTGTCGATGGAAAAATTATGACAGAACTGTACTGCAAACCAACTTCAACTCACTCTTACCTTCACAGGCAGTCTGACCATCCCTTCCACACTATACGCTCAAATCCCCTGTCTCAATTTATTCGCATTAGAAGGATTTGCCATCTTTTACAGGACTATCGAAAACACGCTAGGAAATTCATAAGTTTTTACGTCAATCGTGGATATTCTTTATCAAGGTTAAACAAGCTCGCGAAAGAAGTCGAAGAAAAGGACAGAGCATCACTCCTGAGTGGACAAGAACAAAAGAATAACCCAAACAAAGATCGAATGCCATTAGTAATTAACTGGCACAGAAAATTTAAAGGACTAGCAAAGATTCTCCACAAAAATTACGAATTGATGATTCGTGGTAACCCGGATATGAAGAATATCTTTTCAAATGCCCCCATGATTGCTTATCGTCGTAACCCAAATATCCGCTCGAAATTAGTAAGATCAGAAACAAGGGAGCCAAAGCAATTTGCAGAGAGCAGAACATGCACCCAAAAAAATACGAAAAAACGAGGACGTCCTTGCAAATTATGTCCACATATGGGGCAAACGAATATAATAAGCAATACAATTACAGGAAAAGTTTCAAAAATTTCTGGAGGTACCTGTCAAAGCAAAAACGTAATCTACGCAGCAGAGTGCAATAAACATAACATTCTTTACGTTGGTTATACCTCGACGTCAGTCAGCCAAAGATTTAACAAGCATAGGAGTGATTCGAAGAATGATCCCTCTGCAACGGAACTCGGAAGACACTTTTTCAACAGTCAAGACTGTAATTTCGATCGGAATTTGAAAGTGCACATTTTGCAGCAAGTGGAAGGAAATGAAACCGACTTAGGTAACTTTGAGGACAAATGGATCACTAGACTGGACACAAAAGAACCTCATGGAATGAACAGCACCATGGGTGAACTAGCAAAAACGCATTATAAACTATTCCCAAGTTTTTGAATATGTAATAGCATTTCCTTGTATTTATTTCTTATTTCTGGCTTTATGTTCTTATGTGCTTATCCAATTCGTTATCAGCAATCGACGCCAGATTATTAGAATCAAGAATTCCACGGAAATCTTTAGAACTCTTAAATCGAATTTATAATTCTTCCCTTTATCGTTATAGTACACTCTTGTAATTTACTCACATTTCACATTGTGACTGAAGAAGATCTACATAAGATCGAAATATTTCACTGAAAAGTTCTTGTTTTTCTTGAATCTATTATTATTATTATTGTTATTATTATTATTATTATTATTATTATTATTATTATTATTATTATTATTATTATTATTATTATTATTATTATTATTATTATTATTATTATTATTATTACTATCATTATTATTATTATTACTATCATTATTATTATATAAACTAAAACCTCAATCCAAATTAACAGAAAATAAAAGATAAAAACAAACTGTTAAAATTGTACGTTTCGATTAAAAATCTTCATCAGCCTAACTTTGCAAACAAGCAACCGAGCATTTATAACCTAAGATAAACAACCTAAATTAAGATACAATAAAGAAGAGCCAAACAATTAAATCTACACCAAGCCTGACAAGAACGCCCAACTTCCATAGAAATAAAAGCCCAAACGGGAATTTAAAATGAAAGTTTAGAAAATAAATAATCGCAGTGGGTAAACCAATAACCTACCGAACCCCTGAGAGACCCAAAACCTCACCCTTCCAAGCCTGACTTACATTGAAATAAAAGCCCAAACGGGAATTAAAAGTAAAAGGTTCTAATAACTGACCAAACCCCCACGAGACCCAAAAACCCACCCTTGGAAAATACCTTCATTAAAATCCCCTAGGAGAAGTCTGGACACACCGAGGAGGCAAACAACAAGAATGAGTGGGAAAAGCCCCGCGGTCCTCCCCATAACCTTTCCATAACTCGCTATTTGCTGAGTAAGGAATGGCCTGATAGGGGATTCCACCCTAACACCACGTGTATCCGCACACGAAGCTATAGAAGAAAACCGCAAAACCACACCCACCATGCACATCCACCGGATACAAATGCAACAGCAGGAATTAGGCCATCCCGCACGCAAACATGTCCAACTCCACATCTGCAGCCCGTTCATTAAGTCCCCTTGGCAAAAATGTTCCCAGCCTGTATTGCCAAAACAATTCCTTTCGGCGCAGTGAAAATACGTTTTCTGCCCCATCGATGATTTTTATGGTAACATCAAATTTCCCGTTGTGACCCGCTTCGAAAAAATGGCTAAAAAAGTTCGCCTGCGGAATTATTTTGCCCCTGTCCAGTGTACCCTGGTCACGTCTGCGTGCGTATGACCTAAAATAAGATTTGTAAACATTAAATCTCTGCCGAAACTTGGTTTTAGTGCTACCCACATACTTTTTGCGGCAGCATTCACACTGCAACAAGTAAACAACATTTTCTGAATTGCAGTTGTACCTACCCGAAAAAATAGTAAAACATCTGTTTTCATCAGAATTTTCAAAACTGTCCCCTTCTTTGATCAAACCACAAATCTGACAACTTTTCCTGCCATTGCATTTGTAACAGCCCTTAACCGACAAACCTCCATCATCCGAATTAGGTAATTTTGCCCTCACTAGTTTGTCTTTAAGGTTCTTCGCCCTACGAAATGACAAAAATATTTTGTTTTGGAACAACTTCTTATGTTCCGGACCCGCCAAAAGAATGTTCGAAATATCCCTCAAAATATCATAAACCCTATTAAGAGCTGGATGGTACGTAAGTACTAACGGTATCCTACCGTCACTCTGGTCTTTACTTTGTCTATCAAGAAGCTCCAACCGATCCAAAGAACGAACTTTATCAATTTGCTGATCAACCTCTCCTTCCTTATATCCCCTATTAAAAAGCCACCCCCTAAGTTCTCCCACCCGCTTATCAAAAAACTGATCTTCCGAACAGATTCTCCTAATTCTTAAAGCCTGGCTATAAGGAATACCCCTCTTAGTATGACCAGGGTGACAGGAGGAGTGGTGCAACAGTTGATGGGTGTCTGTCGGTTTTGTAAACAAATCTGTAATGATTTCCTTGCCCTCTTTGACCACCCGAACATCGAGAAAACTCACCGTCTTCTCAGACCATTCTGCTGTGAATTTAATTGAATGGTGAGCTTGATTCAAAGCATCAATAACCTCCCTAAGCCTATCTTCTCCGTGCCGCCAAATTAAAAATATGTCGTCTATGTACCGCCACCATATCCAAGGTTTGTATTGCGCATCAGACAATAGCTTTTGTTCAAGCGCTGCCATAAAAAGAATCGCATACGAAGGGGCAAATTTAGTGCCTATAGCCAGGGGCGGATCCAGACAGTCGCCACAGACGCACGTAAGACGGTCAACTTTCCAAAGCCTAATCTTTTTAAGTTTGTTAGCTGATATTTATGGTGTGCCATCACCGAAGGAAAATTCGAGCATTAATATCAAAAAACTTTTTCTGAATTTCTTCGTTCAGCCCTAAAATCGTTGAAACTTTTCATATTCATTATTTGAACTCCCAGAGACGAGTGCATAATGCCGTTCTTGTTCATTTCACCATCACTGATCACTCTTGTAGGGTCCCTATTTGATTTGCCTCGTTCTGCTTCCTCTGGTTTGAGTGCTTTCTATATTTGGAGACCCTTTCTTCACAAAACAATGGCAAGTTTTACGCATAAATTAGAGAACAAGCGTGCGACTGTACGAATATTTTAAAAACTGCGCTGTCATAATAAAACAATCGTTTTTGGAACCAATTTTTTTAGCATTGTCTTGTGCGACTGTAGAGGCGATGGATGATAAATGGTATCCAATACAAAATGTATAGGGGAAAGATTGTGAGATGGTCGTGGCGATGTATGTGATCTATCATAGTCGCCAGCAAGAACGCTCAACCAACAGCCTCACTCTGATCCCTTGCCTTGGATTATGGCCTATGGCCTTGGCACTCTCACAGTTCCCACAGGTGGATGTCTTCGCGCCAAAATATTCAGCTTAGATTTCTTGATAATTTGGAAATTGTCGTTACGAAGATCCTTGAGAAAGACAAAGATTTGATGGAGGCAAAAGCTGAAGATGAGCTCAAAAGATCGTCGCCTACTGTGTTCCAGCGTCTTTGGTCTTGGCTCGTCTATCTTGAAAACTCAAAGACAAAATGTGGTAGGCCTACCCTCCAGCTACTGTTGGCTGAAAGAATCAACAAACTTCTTTGCTCAAGTGGTTGGAATAATAAGGTAAAATTATTGGCTGGTGCAACATGTAGAAAATATTATTTGCCGATATTTTTTCTCACAAAGTTGGGTCACTAAAGTTGGGTGAAAGTTGGGTCACTCCAAATCATGAAATGAAAACTCAAAACTACCACACACAGGCACAGTCAATAGGAAATTTCTTTCTCTCTCTTCCTGGCAGCGTCTCTGCTAGCACATGCTAAAACAAGAGGCTCTTTCTGATTTACACATTTTTTGGGACATTTTTTCATATATGCATGCAGCCAAAGCTTTCTACAGCTCTATTCTAGCATTATGTTTTGAAATATTAAAAAGTTAAATGCAAGAAGATCATAGCACAATGTTGTTGAACCTTTTATTCTTGGGTGGGTTGTTTTCACAATGATTTATGTTTTTAGTCTAATGCAATCTTTGTTTTCAAAAAGAATAAGCTTTCTGCGTGATTAGAAACACATGGCATAGTAGTGGTAAAGATTATATCAATTCATATTACCCAGAAAAGTGAGAAATGAATTTATGAAGTTGTTAGTTCTATGTGCTGATCCAAGATTCTGGTAGAATGACAAAACAACTTTTAGTTCATGTGTTCAAGCTCTATGTTTCCTTTATGCAACTTCAGAAAAAACAAGACAGAAATTATTTGATTTAAATGGAATTGACATCCGTTATTGGTCTTAAGCCCAAATTACTTTGAGTGTCCACCAGATTACAATTAATTTTTTGATAAGAAACTAAGGTCTGAAAAGAACTTTTCCCACCAAAAAGCTCCATGAGCTTCTTCATTTTCAATGCAGTATAGGTAAGAGTTAATTCATATTTGTTAGCAAGGCTCACAAAATACTTTGTAAAATCTTAACTTTTTTGTAATCTGACAGTTGAGCGTCTTATAAACAGTTTATTATGCAAAATGTGTGCATTTTAACATGTTACATGTATGCTGTAGGTTACACAATATCAGACTCTGTACACACAGGCTGGACTTTTCATAAGTTGATTTTCTTTGGTTCAAAGAAATGTTGCCTATGAACAGTATCATCATACATTACTTTCCTATTACCCTTGTCTTGTCATTCATCCAATGGACAATGTCCTGATATATTTTCCTTTACTTTAAATATGTGACATTCATCAAACAGACTCTTATTGACATCCATGAATAATGAGCATGGTATTATATCTTGAAACAAATGATATACCACACAGCAGTGCATTAATTTAAGGAATTGCCATCACTGTGCAAAACAGTGCAAACTGCAGTTTTTGGGTCAAAAGGGTATGGAAATTCAACAGGTTGGGAAAGTGTTTGGTAGACAGAGATCATATTGAAGGTAAGATTTTTCAAACACTGGACAGCATAATTCATCAATTGCAGAGCACCTGTGTTGGGTTGTGTAGTGGTTGTTCCACCACATGCAAGTGATTCATAGATAAAGTGGGTCCAGGGGCATGCTCCCCAAGAAAATGTTTGCAGAAATGACCTCTAAAATAGCTATATTGCACCAACTTCTCCTTTTTTCAAGGCAGTTGGGCATGCACCTAGTTTCCCAAAAAACTTTTATCAGCCTTTTTAATCCAGACTTTCTGACTTGTCTTCCAAGTTGGTTTTGGCACCATTTTCAGAGTGTCCTACAAAGTGACACCTGAAATGTACATTTGTCCAACTTTCTGTTTGGAGAAAGCATTGCCACAAGATTCTTGTGACTATGGACAAAGTAACAAGAGGTGAATTAATTCAATAAGAGATGCAAAAATTTCCTGTCGAAAGGGGATGCTGAGCTGGCTTGCATTGAAAGGAATTACTGATTGATTCTTGTTATGAATACATCCAAACAGTAGTATTTCACACTAAGATTTGAAAACATTAATACTGCATGATTCATTTTACCCTGGCACATTTTGGATTGATCACTGCACAAATAGGTCATCACTGCACCTTGAGCCTTGTGATACAGAATCTGGAAATAGCATGTAATAACGGACTCATCATAATACAGCCACAAATGCATGACAGACACTGTTCAAAAACCTGTGGAAAGAAAACTGTTAACTCCAGCGCAAGGAAAACAAGCAAAATAAACCTGTAACTAGGGAGAAAACTGTTGAATCATGCAAGAAAACGAATTAATCAGAATGTTGCAATAAAAAGCAAAATAGAACGGCCAAAGAAGCGTTTAGTCGCACACTTGTCAATTGGACTCTTCAGAAAACAAATTAACGATACAAACAAGACGATGTAACACCAATCCAAGCTACGTGACCATAACACTAAACCAATTCTTATGTCTTGGATTAGTAATGGATTCATTTGCAAAATATTTCCTTCTTCTTCTGGCACTGGTCATAGCACATCATCTGTTGAGATTCGAAAGAGGAGAATTGAATTTCCTACTGAACTTTATTGGTGCGAACGAAGGACAGTGTCGAGAAATGGGAGCATTTGCGAAATATGTTGTCTGATACTAGTCACAGCACAGATAAGATTCGAAAGTAGAGAATAAAACTTACTCTAGAAGTGTGATAAAGCAATGTTTGTGTGTGTGTATAGTAGAACGCAGGACTGTATCAAGCAATAAAACAACTCCGTGAAAGTTTTGTGCACTACCAGTTACAAGTTTACAGGCCAATTTTGTTTTCAACATTGTTCAGTAGTTGGATTGACTTCCCAATTCTACTGTTGATGGCTTCGATTTTGTTTAAGTTTCTTGAGCGGTAATACGAAAGGAAACTTTCAACTTCAGGGTTTCATTTAATTTTAGTGATCCTTTATTCCAAACGGGTGATGTCTCACTCCAATAAATGGACAGATAAACCACTCTCTTTAATAGATAGGGCGTTTTCCGGCAATCCTAAGGGCGTGGCCCCCAAAAATTTTTCCGGGGGCTCCGCCCCCGGACCCCCGAACTCCTCGCGCTTCGCGCTTGCTTCTTCGGGCCATTCCAGACTCGCGCTTCGCGCTCGTGCTGGCGACTGTCAACTCTTGGGCTGGATCCGCCCCTGCTATAGCTGTACCTTGTCGCTGTTGGTAAAATTCACCATTAAACTCGAAACAGTTGTTTTTGAGAAGAATGCGCGCCAACTCAGTTAACGACTCTGTTGAGACTGTTTTGTCTTCTCGATGTTCGAGTGCCCCCCTCAGTGCCTCCAACCCCTCCCCGTGCGGAATGTTTGGGTACAACCCAACTACATCAACCGTACATAAAATGGCGTCCTCGGGAATTTCGCCTAATTCAGAAAGTTTCTTAAGAAAATGGTTCGTATCCTTTATGTACGATGTTACTGTTTTAGCCAGGGGTTGTAAATGGTAGTCCAAAAATTCCGAAATATTCTCTGTAAAATAACCACAATTAGAAATTATTATTATAATTATTATTATTATTATTATTATTATTATTATTATTATTATTATTATTATTATTATTATTATTATTATTATTATTATTATTATTATTATTATTATTATTATTATTATTATTATTATTATTATTATTATTATTATTATTATTATTATTATTATTATTATGGGATTTTAAGCATTTCTGCACTGGCTGGTCTTATTGCCGTTTTTCTTCCTGTTAGGCGAGTCACAACGTATGACTAAAGGCTAACAGATGTCCTTCTTCTTTAAAGTTCTAGCACTTTTCTCAGTATTCTTGCTGTCCCCAACAAAGCAGTCTTCTGCAGTACTCCAACCTCAGGCACAATGTCCATCTTTTCAATCCAACATTCAAGATCTTTTGTAACGCTTCCGAGGGCACCAATCACTACTGGAACAACTTTAGCACATCGCAGTTCCCACAACCTTTTTATTTCCCTTTTCAGATCTTGGTACTTTTCTACCTTCTCTAACTCTTTCTCTGCAATCCTCGTATCCGCAGGTACAGCAATATCAACTATCAGAGCCTCTTTCTTTTCCTTATGAATTACTATAACATCTGGTCTCCTTGCCTGAATGACGTTATCACACTGTACATTGATATCCCACAGAATTTTCACAGCCTCGTTCTCAACAACACCTTCTGGGGTATGTTCATACCACTTATCGGAATGCTGAAGTCCGTGTTTCCTACACAATTATTATTATCATTATTATTATTGTTATTGTTATTATTATTATTATTATTATTATTATTATTATTATTATTATTATTATTATTATTATTATTATTATTATTATTATTATTATTATAATGAATCTGAATTGTATTCAGCACTTTCGAAAATATCTCTTGACTCAAAGTCCATTGACTTTCTAGTGAAACGGGTAATAAATGTATGCATCCGTAGTACTTATTACATTTTCTGTACAAGAGACAAAGAGTGGACAGATCCGGAACTAATGAGTTGGTAGACTGCTTATAACTTTTACCGTCTACATACGATGCCTTTTAGTGAGTGGTATTGTAGTTCTTCTGATATCTTTGCTTTTTACTGTATGTATAGTGGGATTTTAAAATGATGAGATGAAGTTTGAAAAAAAAAATTATTATTATTATTATTATTATTATTATTATTATTATTATTATTATTATTATCATTATTATTATTATTATTATTATTCTCTTCTGTTATTATTATTATTATTATTATTATTATTATTATTATTATTATTATTATTATCATTATTATTATTATTATTATTATTGCGATTGTACACAGCACTAAATACTGGATTAAAACACTATCAAGC
The DNA here is from genome assembly GCA_964019985.1 of Aurelia sp. 4 Dawson et al 2005. Lineage (NCBI taxonomy): Eukaryota > Metazoa > Cnidaria > Scyphozoa > Semaeostomeae > Ulmaridae > Aurelia > Aurelia sp. 4 Dawson et al 2005. Next base: position 8,415,299 of record OZ026507.1, on the reverse strand, counting down.
TCTGTCTCAGAGCCTAAGATAGTGAGTGGTCCATCTAAGTTTCTTCCTTGCTTCTGTTCAGTCAATTCCTGGAGTGTCCAGCACTTTCCTGACTATTCTTGCAGATCCCAGTAAACATGTTTTCTGGATGGTTTCAAGTCCATTTCTGTAACCAAACTTTTCTAGTTCCTCCTGGAGTCTTTCTGTCACCGAGCCTAATGCACCAATTATAACTGGCAATATGATGACTTTCTTCACATCCCCTCTCCAGACTTTTAGAATTTCATATTTAAGATCTGTATAGGCATCAACTTTTTCCTTTTCCTTTTTCTGTATTCTCGTATCAAATAGACACGCAACGTCTATTACATAACACTGCTTCATTATTATTATTATTATTATTATTATTATTATTATTATTATTATTATTATTATTATTATTATTATTATTATTATTATTATTATTATTATTATTATTATTATTATTATTATTATTATTATTATTATTGTGTTTGTTCTCAGGTATGTTCACGTTCCTGGTGGATGTTATATGCATAGCGGGCTACTGCCTGCAGCCATGGCTATCATATATAGTCTTCTTCTTCTTATCCTTAGCTATTCATTACTTTTCTTATGATCCTAGCTGATTAAAAAAAAAGTAATGAATTATTATTATTATTATTATTATTATTATTATTATTATTATCATCATCATTATTACTTCGCTATTAGATTTCTAAGCAATACTCTGGCCAATCGGAGTAATATGGTATTATGGGGACAGACGGATGATTCTCGTTGTACATTTTGTAAAGAACATGAAACATTGTCATATGTTATTGCTGGCTGTAAGGAATATTTGGACCAAGGCCGTTACACCTGGAGACACAATTCTGTCCTTAGTTTCATAGCTAGGACGCTGAGCTCTGTGAAGGATGTATCGCTCTATGTAGACTTGGATGGCTGGGAATCGCCATGTGTTATTACTGGTATGGAAGACCTGATTTGTTGTCTGTCAAAGGTGCAACGTTGTACATAATGGAGTTGACAGTAGGATTCGAGGCAAATATTGAAAAGAACGCTGCAAGGAAGGAAGCCAAATATGAAGAACTATCTCGCAGGTTAAACGATGAATATGATGAGGTAAATTTTGTGAATGTGTCAAAGGGTAGCATTGGAGTTTTTGGTAAGTCTTGTAATTCATTTTTAACCATGATGTCAAGCATTGGTATAGGAGAAAAGAGCTCAACATATATAATGAAAATGGCAGCTAATATAGCCTTAAGGTGTAGTTACTATATCTTTTGCCGCAGGAATAAGCAGTGGACAGAACAGTCATTACTCCAGCTTTAGACAATTTTAATTGCTAGTGAACAATTCTTTTTCTTTTAGAGAACGATTTGAACTTTTAAGCATGTAATTTGAACTTTTAGGCATCTTTCTTTTCCTTGGTCGAGAAACTCTCGTAACAACATTAAACAAAGATATCACAAGAGCAAGATCAATGGAAAGGTCATTTCCAATACCAACTATCAAGAGCAAGGAAGATTTTCAACAGATAAGGTTGAAAGCTCAAGATCGCACAGCTTGGAGAAAAATTTCTGAAATAGTGTGCAGAGCTGCAGAAGCAGAAACCACATGAAACTTTCATGTTGTAACTGCGTGACTGCAATTATATATCCAGCAGTCGTATCTCTGCCTGTCATTAGAGAGGAGGTCGACTGGTATTGTATTAGTAGTTTTAAATTTTGTTGAAAATATATGAAGTTTCCATTATTATTAATCACTAGATTAGACACCAAAGAACCTCATGGAATGAGCAGCACCATGGGTGAACTAGCAAAAACGCATTATAAACTATTCCCAAGTTTTTGATGTTGTAATAGCATTTCCTTGTATTTATTTCTTATTTCGAGTTTTATGTTCTTATATATTTATCCAATTCGTTATCAGCAGTTGACGCCACATTATTAGAATCAAGAATCCTACGGAGATTTGTAGAACTCTTAAATCGAATTTATACTTCTTCACTTTATCGTTATAGTACACACTCTTGTAATTTACTCACATTGTGACTGAAGAAGATCTACGTCAGATCGAAATATTTTACTGAAAAGTTCTTGTTTTTCTTGAATCTATTACACTTAAATAATCAAGACGAAAGAATCTTTACTTACAATTATTATCATTATTTTAAACATACCGAGGGCAGTCTTGGGACAGGGAAACCGGTCCCACAAGCCAGTTTTTTTAGTCATTTTTTCGATGAACAACACGGGTTGCAATTTTTCTATTACCATCAAAATCATCGATAAGGCAGAGGATGTCTTTTCACTTCGTAGGAAGGAGTTATTTTGGCAATACAAACTTGGGACATTCGCGCCTGCAGGCCTAAATGAAAGGGCAGCGGATGTTGAGCTTGATATGTTTGCGTGTGGGGTGGCATGAATTCTGCCCTTGCATTTTGGAGTCTGGGTTTCCTGGCGGGGCACTCCAGTCTTTGTCTTTGTTTTTTATGACATGGTGGTAGGGTGGAATTCCCTATCTTGCCATCCGGGATTTAGCAGTGGCTACAATAGTTTTAGCTGTTTTGCAAATCCTTGGAGGGACATTGGTTGGGTGCTGACGTTAGTCATTCTGGGTTCCCATGAGATGAGCGTAAAGTTTCCAGTCCCAAAGGTACCGACTGGTAAGGGGAAAAGAAGGGGAAGGGGATTCAATTTTCAAAGGATTTTATCTTTGTAGGCGAGGTTTCTGATGGAGGGGGCGGCGTGGCGCGATGGGACGAAATGAAGAAGTCTCGAAACTTTTTGTGTTTGTTTGTCTTGCTGCGCCGCTCTGCCTTCTTTTCATTTGAATTAATAATCTCTGTTCATGCCTTGCTATTGTAAACGAATTTTTGGTAAACAGTAAACAACTTTTGTAATGCAAATTAGGTGGATATTAAGTTGCTCGACTGTCCTGGGTTTAGCTAAACTGACGAAGATTTTTCAATCGAAACGTTTTTAAAAAAACAGTTGTGTTTTTATATTTATTATTATTATTATTATTATTATTATTATTATTATTATTATTATTATTATTATTATTATTATTATTATTATTATTATTATTATTATTATTATTATTATTATTATTATTATTATTATTATTATTATTATTATTATTATTATTATTATTATTATTATTATTATTATTATTATTGTTTTTTTCCACACCATGCCTCTTTTTTACGTCATTGGTGGTTTGTTGTTCAGCTAGATATCAAGTCAATACCCTTGACCTTAGATATCTAGAACGTTCCTGATGATCTTTGCCGTTCCTAACACACAAGCTTTCTGCATCATGTCAATCTTATCTTCTACTTCTATCTTTGCTGCCCATGAGCTAAAGTTCTTGCTCAATGTACCCAACGCCCCCATAACGATTGGAACAACGCATACATTTCTGCATTCCCAGATCCTACCAATTTCTCTTTTTAAGTCCTGATAACGTTCAACCTTCTCAAGCTCTTTCGTCTTTACCCTTGTATCAAATGGGCATGCGACATCTATGATATAGCATCCCCTGCTTGTTTTCTCGTGTATCAATATATCAGGTTTAAATGTGTTCAAGGTGGTGATCCGTCTGAATAGAAAGGTCCCACAGTAGCTGTACATTTTCATTTTCTAATACTCTTTCTGGTACATGTTCATACTACTGATCGCTATGGGGGAATCCAAATCTTTTGCATAATGTCCAGTGTATAACCAATGCGACCCTGTCATGGCGCCAGTGGCGATATTGCTTCTGTGCGAGTTTTGTGCACTCTGCAACAATATGGCTGATGGTCTCTTCTCTTTCTCCACAAAGCCTGCACATGGGTGATATATCTTGTTTGTCAATTCTACTCTTTATTGCATTTGTCCTCAAGGCTTGGTCTTGAGCTGCCATCAGCGTTCCTTCGGTCTCTTTCTTTAATGTTCCTCTTTTCAACCAATTCCAGCTCTTGTCATCTCGTATCTCTTCTGTACTTCTCACATATTGCCCATGCAGTGGCTTTTCTTTATATTGATTTTTTCGTTTCTCTGCAACATCCTCCTTAGACATGCCTTCACCAAGGATTCCTTCGTCTTTCACACCCTTGAGCAACTTCTCTTTACTTTCGATTATGTATTGGTGCAAACTATTTGTTTCGATTTCAACACAGTCTTCAACACTTATCATACCCCTTCCGCCCTCTGCTCTTTTGATGTACAATCTGTCCACATCCGCTTGAGGATGGAGTGCTCGATGCATATTCATCAGCTTTCTTGTTTTTCGGTCGATATTTCTCAATTCCTCTTTTGTCCATTTGATTATACCAGCTCCGTATCTTATTATTGCACTAGCCCGTGTGTTTATTGCATTAATAACGTTACCCCCATTCAACTTCGATTTCAGTATCTTTCTCACCCTTCTATAGTACTCCTTTGTAACATTTTCCTTCATCTCCATATGCTTCACTCCATCTGCCTCTAACATCCCAAGATACTTGTACCCCTCTCCTTCCCTAAACTTTTAATGACTTGGTTGTTGGGCATCTCTATACCTACACATCGTACCACTTTCCCCCTTTTCAAGACAAGAACTGCACATTTGTTGATGCCAAACTGCATCCCTATATCCTGACTGAAAACACGCACAGTGTTGAGAAGCGTATCTACTTGTTTCTCACTCTTTCCATAGAGTTTCAGATCATCCATAAACAACAGATGATTCACAACTCCCCTACGCCCTGCCAGATCATATCCTGCCTTCACCTTCCTTAAAACTAACGTTAAGGGAATTAAAGCCGTCACAAAAAGGAGTGGTGACAAACTGTCACCCTGGAATATTCCTCTCCTTATGTTTACCATTCCCAGTGGTCTGCCACATGATGTTAATTCTGTACACCACTTATCCATACTCTTGTCTAAAACTCTAGTTGCATTTCCCGCTACCCCAAACATTAGCATGCACTTTCTTATCCAAGAATGAGGTACCATATCGTACGCTTTCTTATAGTCGACCCATGCCATACCTAATCCTGTTAGCCTTCGTTTACAGTTCCTTATAATCATCTTGTCTATCAATAGCTGGTCTTTGGTCCCCCTTGATTTTCTTCTTCCTCCTTTCTGTTCATCAGGAAACAAACCTTCTTTTTCCAAGTGGCCATACAACTCCTCTGCGATTATTCCTGTCAACAACTTCCAAACCAGAGGAAGGCATGTTATTGGTCTGAAGTTAGTTACTTGACCGCCCTTGTCTTTGTCTTTCATTCCAAAGTTGTTTTTCCTGTTGTCAACCAGTCTGGTAGTTGTGCACTGCTCATACAATTCCGTAGCTGCAAAGCTAGCCTCTCATGACAGGATGTAAAATTCTTTACCCAGTATCCTTGCAATCCGTCCGGTCCTGGAGACTTCCAATTTGGCATCTTCTTTAATTGCTTTCTGACCATCGACAGGTTGATGACTATTTCATCCTGTCTTTTCACATTGATTAAATCCGTTTCTATATCTTTCAGCCACTTTGCTTGCTCATTGTGAGAAGCTGGATTGTCCCAGATATCGCTCCAAAACTTTTTGTTTTCTTGTGTATCAGGGCTTACTTCATTTGACCTTTCCTTGTTTTCAGGTCGTTCAAACAGTCTCTTTTGGTTCGACTGGTACATCCGATTTTGTCTATATTGTTCTACTCTTCCCTCATACCTTTTCACTTTTGCAGCTTTTGCAACAACTCGTTGTTTTAATTCCTCAATCACAACACCGATTCCTTTCTTTTTAACTTTATATCTGGTTTCCAGCTGTTCTTTTACTGCCATGCTCTTTAGTTGATTACTCTTCCATTTGTCTAGCCGACTTAAATCTTTTCTTAGCTTTGCAATCTGTCCATTTAATCTTCGTTTCCACCAAGGTTCTTTCATTGATGTTGTTTCCCGTTTCTTTGCACCCACTTTCTTCCCAGCTAAACGTGCTGCTGCCAACAACAATTTATTGGTTTCCGTCAAGTTGGCTGTTGGAATATCTGTCAGTAAGTCATTGATCTTTCTCACTGCCTCTTTTAACCTTCCTCTGTCTACATTTCTAAGGTTCAGTGGTGCTTCTTCTTTTGTTACTTCCTCAGCTAACTCCTGTAACAGGCTTTTCCGCTCCTTGCTTGATTCACTTTCTATCATTCTCGCAAGTATCATTGTCATACTGATCTCTTCATCAGTCTCCTCTTCGCTGGTTTCGTCTCTGTTGTCATTTTCACATTCATTTTCTAAACTATTTTCCATATCCGTTCCTTCCTCTGTGCTCATAACTTCATCAATACGTTGTTCTCTTTCAATCTCTCGCTGTATTTCTTCCATCTCAATTTCTGATAGCCACCCATTAGTTCTTATTGCTCTGCTTTGATCTGCCAGTCTTTGCTCTGTGGTATCAAATACACCAATCTCTTTCCAGATTTTAATCATTCTTTTACGATATCCCCTCTGACTTGGGTCACTCTTATAGAAACATTTTATGACAAGCTTGTTGACCTCCTTTGTCCATTTCATCCTTGCAGTAGTATGATGACGACCGGGCCCACACTGCGTCACCATGGGGCACCTGCCGGGCGAGAGACCTTCACTTACAGTTCCAGCCTCATTCACGCCGTTGTCTGATAAATTATCATTAGACATTATACACTCTTGATGAGGTTAGTGGGTTTAAGGTTACACAACCACCGGTGTGTTTATCGAGAACACCATCTTTAGGGGGGTTGCCAACCAAGGCTAAAGAGTCCTTCCTACCCATGAGACAGACTAGCCCCCGCCGGACGCCAACCCGGTACTTCACGGTCTCGGGGAGAGCTAACAGGTGCTACACCTTGCTCAAGGGTGACCTGGAGGTAGTTGTGGCAAAGGGTAACCTCATTCTTCCACGTCGAAACTCCACAACCGGATGCAGTTTTACGTCGTACCCAGGACAATTTATTATTATTATTATTTTTATTATTATTATTATTGTTATTATTATTATTATTATTATTAAAATTATTATTATTATCATTATTATCATTATTATTATTATTATCAATTTCTTTATCGTTGGATTACAGTAAAAATATAGCTAAAAGCAATAAGCTAATTAATTCCAACGTTAAAAATACAAAATACAAATATTACATAAGAAAAATAGTGGATAAAATATTTAGAAGTCATCAAAATTTGTACAGGATAAAATCAATGTCTAAAAATATGTATTATAAAAAGCCCAAGTTCGGAATAAAGACGCGGCATAATTTGCATGGACAATTTTCTCCGTTCCATCTTTGTATCTTTGTTTTAAACTGGCAAAGGGATTGTGAATTTCGTATCGTTGGTGGTAAAATTTGCCATAGCCGTGGACCTTTGAATCGGACGCTTTCTGTCCCGTTATTGATAGATCTCACTCTTGGTTGAAAAAATTCGTTATTGTTACGCAAATTGTAGTAAGTTGTATTATCACAGAATATTTCCTGCATAACTGAAGGGCTCAGACCATTTCTAGTTTCGTACATCTCAGTCATAAGTATTTGCAAATTCTTTGTATGAATAGTAACTGCACTGTCCTTCTGTAATAGCTCACTAAAAGTAGATTCAGTATCCTTGTAAGTAATTCTTAATGACCTTTCCTGTATTTTGTTGATTTTTTGGTTGAGCTGTCTGCTGTGAAACATCCAAATTAAAGGACAGTATTGAAACTGACTGGTAATGAATGCCCTCATGAGGGCTCTTAGTTTGCTCTGATCCATATATGGCGGCGATATGCGAGCGAGTGCATACAGTTTATTGCTAGCCTTTTGGCACAGTTTGGAAACATGATTATCGAAGGAAAGTCTGCTACCAATTTGAACTCCAAGTAGCTTCTCTTCAGAGCTATTTACAACATCAGCATTTCCAATCCTAACAGTAACAGGATCATCACACCTCTGCCCAAGAACCAAAAGATAACATTTATCTGCATTCAATTTCATAAAGTTGTCGGCAAACCATTCTAAGGCTACACTACAGTCAGTTTCAAGCCTATGAGAAATATTGTCCAGGTTCTTATCGCAGGCATAGATGGTAGTATCATCTGCATAATTACATATATCTGAGTTTCGGATAAAGAGTAAAAGATCATTTATGTAGATGTTGAATAGCAGAGGCCCTAATACTGACCCCTGAGGAACACCACGTGTGACGCTTTTCCAAGAACTGAATGACCCATTTACTTTGACTCTTTGTTGCCTATTTGTGAGGTAATCATTGATTAGAGTTAATGCTTCACGAGAGAAACCGTAAGCATGCAATTTTGCAATAAAAAGATCATGTCTGATACAGTAAAATGCCTTGGAGAGATCCAACAATACAGCCCAAACTTTTCCACCTTCATCAAGACTAATTTTGAATTTTTCTAAGAGCCTTACGAGTGCATGTTGGGCACTGTAACCTTTTCGAAATCCACAGAGAAGTGACGATAAGAAGGGTGTAATATAAGAAACTACCTGCTTGTCCATTAATCGTTCAAAAAGCTTTGAGACCTTAGGCAGAACGCTAATTGGCCTAAAGTTGGTCCTAGAGTTGGTTGGTCCATTCTTGGGTAGATATGTGACATCCGCGCACTTTAGTTCATCAGGAAAGGATGAATTTTCTATGCAGTCATTAAATATTTTCGTCAATGGTTCTACACATACATCAGAATTGGATTTAAGAATTTTAGGAGGAATATTTTTGTGCGTTGTAGCTTTCTTAGGATTTAGGTTCTTAACTTCTTTGTCCACAGCATCAGGAGTAACTGTCTGAAAATTAAAGGAATCAGCATTTTGATAGTGATCTTTAATTTTAAGAATGCTGGGGTGATTCGAAAATTTGTGTATAGCTTTATCAACAGGATGTATGATTCCTTCAGTAGTATTTTCGTAATTCGTTCTTTAGGCACGGTGGCCACGTCAGTCAAAGGACTGATTTACAGTGGGCCGTGCAAATAAATTAAAACTAAGAAAGGCATACATAACTAAAAAACCTATTCAAAAAATTATCTTATAAATAAGAAGCCGAACGGCTTGAACACGGTAGCAACAATTTGAAAGTTGCCAACAGTTCTCAATGGCATCAAATATGTATATATCTTGGCAAGGGGATATATGTTTGAAATGTTTCCATTGAAATCCAACCGATGTAATTTACATGTATTTTTTGTATAAGCAACCAAGCATTTGGGCCAGTAATGAAAGTTTCTAAAAAAGATTTTGAGTCTTCAGAGTTCCATATAAGTTTCTTATAGGCTTATTATGATCTTCATGTTGACTACCTGTGCCCTCCTGAACATTTGAAAACAACGTTTATTGAAGAGTTTCTGATGTCTAAACATCGCTCAAGTACCTTGTGATTTTTTTCAATTTGTTTTGAGTGGGCTTGCCAGGATTTCCAGCTACTGAAAGCTAATTTAGGCCCACTGTGCATGCCGCATCCAGGCATGGGACCCCTATTTTAACTTCCCTTTTGAAGGACGACGTGGTGAGTTGTGCCGTCAGGCCTCCGAGGTCGCCCATCCGGAATATGACCTTACTCGACCGAGCTTAACTTCAGTTACCTGACGAAAACTGTTTAAGCCACTCGGCTACTCACCCCGCATGAGTCACATGATACAGGAAACAAGTGAATATAGAATAGAAATATGTCAAAAATTTCCTTTCTCGAAATAATTAGTTTCTCAACTTATATCCCAGAAGTGGAGTCTCTTCACTTTTCGGTGATATGAGAGCTGTTCTTGTAAGCAGTTCCTTATAACGAGATACGTTTATGCTTACGTTTTGAAAATTTAAAGCTGCAATTTTGCTCTCTAGGTCTTCTTCACCAAAGTCTAAAGTACTTTTCCATACCAGAAATAATATTTCCGGATTATATCCAAGCTGGCGAGGGGTTAAAATTCACGTTATTCGATGATCTGTGCCGCAGTCATCATAAATATGCTTGGAAATTATATATTGTCGTGATTAGGTGGGGCTCCCTTCCAAGAATCTGCTCTCGACTGGCCACAAATCAAAACAGTCTGACAACCACAGTTGAGCCCTTTTATGCAGTCATTTAGGCGTTTCCGTCATAAAAAAAGCTGTAATTTTATTTCTATTGAAATGGAACCAGATAAAATCGAGGATTAAGTTGTCATTTGTTCTTCACTGTCATTTACGTCATCTCTATTGAAAACCCGAGGAAAAACGCGGGTGATACAATTGCTTACGTAGCACTGCAAAGTCCTTTTTCTGATTTTGAGGGTGTTTCAAACACTGTACGCAACTTCGTTGCTACCGTGAACAAATTAAAGTGATGCTAATCGAAACACGAAAGAGAGAATCACCATTCGGTATTGGCATTGTTGATACGTGCTTTGAATATTTCATAAGATTTTGATGATTTGACTTCAACCTAAAGATCGTTCCATTATTTAGCACTCTTATATGAAAAGCATTTCGGGCCGAAAGTTTATTTGTGACGAGGAACGGCCAAATCTGTTTGACAAAAACTGAGTAACGGAAGCAAAGCCAAGGGTTCTTCAAATCTGAATCAACTTTCAGCACTTTGTAAGCAGCGGTCTGCAATATCGAGGCTCGTAATCTGAAATACCATATGATCTGCAAATGTGTTTTATTCATCTGGACACCAATGAAACCCCTGTAATGCATCTTAAGTGTATGAAATTACATTTCTGAGCAAGACGGTTGTTAGTTTATCCAATATGGTAAAGTGCTCAATCTCAAGGTGGACTTTGAATCCTCAAGAAATCAAACACATGTAATGTGACCGCTCAGAGACAGTTTTGTTCTGCGAAATATATTCTACATCATGTTTCTCCCCTTTTCTTGTAGGTTTTTCATGAAGTGTTCTTTTTCACTTGTAGAGCTTGGAAGTCCCATTTCTTTTGTTCCATCATAGGGTCAGTAGACGTGCTCTTGAAAAGGTTTCCAATACAAATTTGTATCTGGTCCTGTAACCTGTATTTCGATCACTGTTGCCTTGAAATACATTGTGCAGTTTGTCGTTTTGGAATAAGCTTTGCCTGGCTAGCAACTTTTTGTCTTTGCCACTTTTGATATTGGTTGAGAATACCCATTTCCTTCTGAATCTTACTATAAAGAATTATAGGCTGAGAAAAAAAATCCATCACAATAGTTTCAGATCAATAGACATTTTATGTCAATTTTGTACGTGGGACTTGTTTAAACTTCAGTGGGAGGACATTAAATTTCTTTTATGGCCATCAAAAGTTATAGATATCTCCATGCTTTATTTCTAAACGAGAAATAACGCTTTCTCTTTGTCCAATCATAAAAGGGACAGGATACCAATAATAGTAAGTGTTCGATTAGCAACGCAAAGCCAAGTCATTGCAGGCATCTTAGACATTGTTTTAGTCAAGGCGTTTGTCTGCAGCAGCAAAATTTAGGCTTTAGTCGGGGATTTTTTCGTCTTGGCTCCTCTCCTTCCAAAGACTAACGAATTTGTTCTGGTCAGAAGACAGGATTCTAGACTTGTGACCTTCCATTTTGTTTTTTACTCATCAAAATATTGTGTTCATTTTTTACGTTTTTGCTTGAAACTCCCTCGTAGGTTAGAGCAGTTGCATCAATAACTATGGTATCACAAAGTTCAGTGATCGCGTTCAATAATAACTGGCATTCATTTCCGATTGGAACACATGCAAACTTTGCAGTTGTATTACATGATAACGTTGGTAGGAAATTCGATATATCAACGATTCATTTGAAGCACAGGGTGCACAGGTGAGAATACTTTTATATTTGCTCTGTATTGCAAGGGTAGACTTGTTTCGAAGAGTCCCAGTTATCGCTCATCAGAACAAAACTCAAAACTCATCAGAACAAAACTGATGCCGAAGTGGATCAATCACTTTATTTCTTGTCTTGCGCTCTGCTTAGCTCATGTAGAGTTCCCGCCCTACTGAAATGGACTGATGCAGCTAAAGTTTATCAGCAATGACACGAGTCACTAGAGTACGACCAAAACTCTGTGTATGTAAAGTTAAATGCTTTTTAGTCGTAGAACTGCAATTATATTGCAAACTGCTGCATGCTAGGTATCATTTCGAACAGATTTGAGAGCGGAACTTGAATGTTTCAAGCGTTAAGAAAATTTGTTGACTTAAGTTGGGCTCAGTCCCTTGGGAATCATTTGGAGTTTTTTGTTTATCTTTCCTGCAAAACAAGTTTGACATCTTATGAAACCATGATGCATTGTCATTGTGAATCTGCATGGAGAATCCAGAGAGAGTCATTCCTTATAGTAATAAATAATAATGATGATGATGATGATGATGATGATAATAATAATAATAATAATAATAATAATAATAATAATAATAATAATAATAATAATAATAATAATAATAATAATAATAATAATAATAATAATAATAAGACCTACCACCGAAATTTAGCTGTAGCCTTCTATGACTATCAGAAAGCATATGACAAAGTGCATCACGACTGGATGATACGAGTGTATGAGTGGATTGGCATACCCACAGTAGTCATTTCATTGTTGAGAGGGCTAATGAGTAAATGGAAAACGAGACAGGAACTATGGAAAGATGGGGAAAATTGTGTAAGCAGATGGATAGATATAAAGTGCGGATTCTTACAAGGAGATAGACACTCACCTGTTGGATTTTGTATCACAGAAATAGCGGTTGCTAAGCTTCTTGAAAAGAGTAAAGGATATCGAATGGGAGAGCCAAGAAAGAGAGACTTAAGCAGGACACACAGTTTGGTTGTTGATGACCTTAAGGTATAGCAGGAATCACACAATTTATTAAAGGAAATAAATGAAGTTATTGTACAAGCAAGTTTAGATACAGGAGCTTATTATGGTGTGTCAAAATGTGCAGAAGTTGTGTTCGAACGCGGAAAAATGGTGAAAGGTGAAGGATTGCAAGTGCTACGAGAACGGATGAAGACTTTAGACCCAGATCAGGAGGAGATGTATAAGTTTCTTGGAGTGGAGCAGGCAGATGGTATCGAGACAGAGAAGGTGTATGAAAGGGTTAAAGAAGAAGTGACAAAAAGGCTGAAGTTGCTAATGAAATCCGAAATAAATGATGAAAACTTGATACAAGCAATTAATTCTAAGGTTATTCCAGTGGCAGCGTATCCAATGAATGTATGTAAAATGACAAAAGGTGAACTGAATGAGCTGGATCAAATTGTTAAAAGGGAATTGAGGAAGAACAACATGTTAGGGAGGCAAGCAAGTGATGAGCGATTATACCTAAAGAGAGACCAAGGTGGAAGGGGACTGAAGTCTATGAGAGATGTGTATGCAGAAACAAGAACAAGAATCGCTTGTTATGTGTGCAAGTCAAATAATAGATGGATTCAGCAGCATGGCAGAGAGAAGCAATGAAAGAAACTAACACAATCATTGACGAAGAAATAAAAGTAATGATGGAAATTGACAAGACATTAGAATTCGTAGAGGATAGTGTAAGGTTAGAGGGAGAAATATTGGAAATAGAATGGAAGCCAACATGCAAGAAAGTGAAGGCAGAATTGAAGAGGAGTGTGGAAAAGAAAAGAAAGGATTCCTACGAACAGAAAGAGTTACAAAGTGATATATATATAGACGACAAGAACAGGAATGCCATCTTTGGCTAAAACAAAGATTGATACCAAGAAAGACAGCATCAATAATGACAATGATTGAGCAAATGGTGGAGACAAAAGAATGGAAGGTGGCAAGAGGGCTAATGGAAAATGGAAGATGTCGATTATGTGGTGAATTCAATGAAACTGTTGAGCACCTTGTTGCTGGATGTAAGATGATAGCCAACAGCGAGTACTTAGCACGGCACAATAGAGCGTTAATGGTGATGGCAATTGCATGGGCAAAGGAATACGGACTGGTAGGAAAAGAAACAAAGTGGTATATGGAAAATTGGGTGAGAGGACAAGTCTTGGAAAATAGTCATGCCAAGTTAGTCTGGGATTTTCAGTTCAACTTACGTAAACAACAACATCCAGGAGACCAGATCTGGTATTGGAGGACAAAGAAAGAAATAAGATTTGGATATGCGATATGGCATGCCCGCAGCAGGCAAACATAGCAGCTAAAAGAAATGAGAAAATGACAAAATATCGACAACTTGCATTTGAATTAAGAGAGAGAAGACCAGGATGCGATATAGCGATCATTCCTGTTGTCATTGGTGCTCTTGTTGGAGGTATGAAAGAAGTGTTGCGTGATGTGGAAAGAATATTTAGCGAACGCTTAGAATGAGAGCGATTAGCGGAAAGAGCAGTGGCAGAGATGCAGAAAACTGTGTTGATGGACAGTGAAAGCATGGTTCGAAAAGTACTTTCAGGACTCGTCCAACACGAAGATTAAATATTGACTGCTTTTTGTATGGAAGATGTTGCTCATTTTTAGGACCAACAATGTTTGATGGTCCTTAGTGTTGGCTATTTAACTCTAGCTATTATGCTTTAATGATAATAATAATGATAATAATAATAATAATAATAATAATGATAATAATAATGATAATAATAATGATAATAATAATGATAATAATAATAATGGGGTCATTGAGAATGCCAACCATAAGATTTTGTGGGATGTCATGATTCAGTGTGACAAAGAGATTGAGGCACGCCGACCGGACATTGTTGTAGTAGACAAGCAAAGAAGAGAAGTTAAAATCATAGATGTTGCGATACCTGGAGATGTTAGAGTATGTGAGAAGGAGCTAGGAAAGATCGATAAGTACAAACCATTAAAGGATGAGATTGCACGTTTGTGGGAAATGCAGAGAATGACTATAATTCCGATTGTAGTCGGAGCACTGGGAGCAATCACAAATCGGTTTGGGAAATTTATGCAGGAGATTGGGATAGACATTCGAATTGAGCATGTGCAGAAAACAGCTCTACTTGGGACAGCAAGATTATTAAGATTGGTACTTGGTTCATAAAAGTCTGGTTCAGAGTTCCTTGGCAGCTTGTTGATGCCCGCATTCACAGTGACTATTCCAAAGCAAAGACAGCCAAATGCTTTGTGTTGAGAATCAACAACAACAAGAATAATAATAATAATGATAATAATAATAATAATAATAATAATAATAATAATAATAATAATAATAATAATAATAATAATAATAATAGTAATAGTTCTGGCAAAAAAGGAATACCTTGAAAGACATGACAAAGCTCTAATTTACATGCACTGGAAAATCTGCAAACACTATGATATCGCAGTGCCCTCTAGATGGTATGAACATAAGCCAAGCACAGTAATGGAGGGGAAAGATGTAATCATACTATGGGACATGCCAATCCATACTGACAAAGAGATCACTGCAAACAGGTCCGATATAGTGATTAAAGACAAGAAAGAAAACAAATGTATTTTCATTGATATGTCTGTGCCATCTGAACGGAATGTCGCTAATAAAGAAACAGAAAAACTGTCAAAGTACAAAGACCTGGAAATAGAAGTAAACAAAATGTGAAACATGAAAACGACTACTGTCCCTGTTGTCGTTGGAGCCCTGGGCCTTATCAGAAAGCGAATGAATGATCACGTATCAAAGATCCCTGGAAGGATCTGCATCGAAGAAATCCAGAAGATTGTCTTGCTAGGAACATCTCATATCCTGAGGAGAGCTCTATTTATAACCTGAGAAAAGACTGGACTTAAAGCCTTAGGACCATGGTTTGGTCTTGGCCCCGCAAAGAAAAGCACAAAAACTGAAAGACACAATGAAATAATAATAATAATAATACTAATAATAATAATAATAATAATAATAATAATAACAATACGATCCTAAGTTATTCCGCACCCAAGCAAATGGCGAGACCTACTGCTTAGTTAATATACAGAATGTTTGCTGGTTTTACAGTTACAGTTCATAAACGCTATGGCACAAACGGTGAATAAATTTATCACCGAGTATCAAGGATGAAAAGGCTCAATCTTGATGTAAACAACAACCAGGTGTAATCAACAGCAGACCAAAAACGAAAGCGAAAGATGTAATGGAAAGAATCAGTGATTCAATTTTTTCACCCTGTGCCTCCAGATATAATTCGCTCCAATAATATTAGAAATCGAGCACCAAGCTAACAATTCCTTTGTTTTTAATTTTCCAAAACCAATATTCCTCAATCGTTCATAAACGTCATCTTTGATACAGCCAAGCGCACCAAAACACAGAACATGAAGAGAAGGTTTCCAACCATTAACACGAAGAAAGTCACATAGTTCCTGGTAGCGATCACACTTGACTTGAAACGAGAATTCGAAGTAGAGATCAAAACACACTGTAACTTCTGCTATGATGATAACTCGCAAAGTCTTATCAATTATGACAATATCCGGTTTCCGATGTTGAAGCAAAGTCAGCTCTTCTCGATACTTCGGCAACAAAGTTTCTAGTAACTTTTTGTATAAACTTTCTTCTCCGAACATGATATCAACTTTATTTCATCGAAAAGTTTCCCAACAATCCGATCGTGGCGGCGACTGTAGAAATTATGAAATTCCTTGCATCCATTAAACAAATGAGCAATACTCTCTGTGTGACAAGAGCAAAACGGGCAACACGGATCATTTGTCCTGTTCCAAATATAGGTTGTGAAGTTTGTTGGGAGTAAGCTTAAACGCGCTTTGATAGCAAAACGGACCAAATCATCACTTATGTTCCAGGTGTAAAATATAGAATGTGACGCTTTTATCTGAATATCAGTTAGTCCAAGAAAAGGACCTTGAATGCTAAGTTCTTTACTCTTTTGAAGATCACTATCTATCGTGATGCGAAACAGTCTTTTCTGCAGTGTAGGGGTTTCGTCCAAAATTAAATCTTTGTAAGTTATTTCTGCTTTTCCGTTTCTAAAAATCACTTTCACACCCAACTTACGAGAATATCGTAGCATGTCTGGCCAGTCTGACTGGCACCCGAATCGCGTCGTCGTATTCAAAAAGCCATTAGAATTCAAATCATAACCAAGAAAGTTATCACTATTTTCTGAAAGTGGCACTCCCCTTTTGACCATATCCAACCTTAAAGACTCACGAGCCATATTTCTGAACTGTGGCACATCATGATTCAGCATCTTGACTAAAAATGCCAGTCTTGTACTCCGATAAACATCGGACACTCTTTTCACTCCAATACCACCATACTCCCGCGGTAAGTAAATCACAAGATTGGTTGTAGTGGTGTATAATCCATACATTTCTCTGACAGTCGTAGTAACTGACTTGTCGATATCATCCAGTTGTTCTTCCGTTAATCGTGTATTATAAAAATGATGCATGATTTTGGCTAGGGCCATGTTATTTAATGCGCTTGCTTTAAGTGCCAAAGGTAAACTGGAATCAGAGATTTTCTTTACCAAATCGAGATACGTTTCAATAAATTCTTCAACTTGAGCACTGTCTTAATCGAGATATTATTATTATCATAATAATAATAATAATAATGATAATAATAGTAATAATAATAATAATAATAATAATAATAATAATAATAATAATAATAATAATAATAATAATAATAATAATAATAATAATAATATATTGAATACGGAAGGAGATAATGTCATCATTGTCTGGGATTTTACCATCCTTACGGACAGGCAGATTAATGCGAATAGACCCGATATTGTTATCAAAGATCTGAAACAAAAAACTTGCTTCCTGATAGATATGTCTGTGCCAGCTGATCGAAACATCTCGGTGAAAGAATACGAAAAGTTAGCAAAGTACAAGGACTTAGAAATAGAGATAAACAGGATGTGGCAGCTAAGAACAATTACATTGCCAATAGTAGTTGGAGCATTAGGAATGTTAAAGAAAGGAGCCGGTGACTGTATTGATCAAATCCCGGGAAAATCAAACATCTGTGAAGTTCAAAAAATTGCACTAATATCGACAGCCCATCTGCTTAGGAAATTCCTTTCAATGTAGTTATCGATTTGCGGAACCATCAAAACATTATGACACTTGTTCAACTTTCCAGAAGTAATGTCATGACATAGTTGCTAGCCTTAAGTCTCTGGTAGTGACTCGGCTGGTAACTAAAAATTACCTGAAATCAAAGCTAAAAATTCAATTCATAATAATAATAATAATAATAATAATAATAATAATAATAATAATAATAATAATAATAATAATAATAATAATAATAATAATAATAATAATAATAATAATAATAATAATATAAAAACAAACACTGTTGGATCACATAAACCTTTCGATTAAAATCTTCTTCTGTATAAAAACTTTACATGGCAGCCGAGAATTTATAGACATTACGTTGTTTACGCCTAAAATTATTTACATGCTGATAATGCTATATTTACAATTGGTCTGAAAAACCTTACAACAAACAATAGAAGTTTTGCTGCTATGCACAAGTCAAAATATTTTCTAGTGCCCTTTGTGAATTAGAAAAGGGACTGGGAGCTCCTAAACTTATACTAGAAACTTTTTTACTCCCCCAAGTGATCCTCTGAAAAATTCGCATACTGCTTGACTCTTCTTTTAGCAGTAGCAGCATCCCAGATGATTATACAATACACTTTTTTCCTTTGTGAATTTGAAAAAGGACTGGATTATCTTAAAACTCGTACTGAATCCTTTGAGGTTACACTGGCAACCTTGCAGCTTCCCCAAGTGACTCCCCGAAAGAACGGCACACTGCTTAACTCTTCTTTTAGCAATAGCTGAATCCCACGCGAAGCCACAAAGGGCAAGCACAAAACAGACGCCAGTATAACCTCTTGGGACAATCAAGTACGATGGTAGAATTTAAGCCGTTCCGCATGCAAACAAGTCCAGTTCAACATCTGCAGCTCTTTCATTGAGACCCTTTGGCGCAAAAGTTTCAAGTCGATATTGCCAAAACAACTCCCTCCTACGCAGCGAAGAAACATCATCAGCCCCATCTATGATTTTAATCCCAACCCAAAAATTTCCGTTGTGTCTGTTTTCAAACAATGACTGAAAAAACTTGCTTGTGGAACAGGTTTCCCCTTATCAAGAGAATTTTCGTTGTGTTTGCGTGCATATGTTCTAAGATAGGATCTGTAAACATTAAACCTTTGCCGAAATTTCGTCTTAGTACTACCGACATACTTCATGTTGCATGAATAATAATAATAATAATAATAATAATAATAATAATAATAATGCTAATAATAATAATAATAATAATAATGGATGGAATTTATACGAACAGTGACGAGAATATACAACACACTAGACCGTCGGATAATGAGCAAAATGGAGAGAATTTCATGTCTGAAATCAATGTATTGACTGACATTGAGCAAGCAACGGAGGAAGAAAAGGTGATGGTGAGAAGGATAGTAGAGTTAATGAATAACACGGAAGAAGAAGTTGATTGTGACTTCAAGGAAGTAGATAAATCAAGAGTAGACGAGGAGACGAGGAGAGTCAACAGCGTGTTGAAATATATCGAGACCAAAAGTATATCTGAGACAAACAAATTGTTGAAAGCTGTTATCATCTATGTAGCAGAAAGATTAGGGATAAAGAATAAAAGAGGGTCAAAAAGGAATAATGAACCATGGTGGAAAAGGAGAATTGAAAATGATATCGATATACTCCGGAAAGACATAGCAATATTAGAAAGGAAGAAAAGGGGAGAGCTGAGAAGAGAAGGAAAATTCAGCTTTCTGCAGAAGAAATAAAACGTAAATAGAAAGGGACTAGCAGTTGTTATAGAGGAATTGAAGCAGAGAGTAACAGCAAAGAAAGTAAAGCTAAATAGGTATGAGCAAAGGATAAAGCAGTACAGACAGAATCGACTAATTTATATAGATCAGAAGCGATTCTACCAGGAAATAAATGGAGAGACAAGGAAAGAAAAGATCCTTCCTAATGCGGAAGAAGGTAGGAAGTTCTGGGGAGGAATTTGGGATAATGCAAAAGAGCATAATAAACAGGCAGAATGGTTACAACAAATCAAGGAAACTGAGACATATCCAGTACAAGAGGACATTCATATTTCCAAGGATAAAGTAGAAGAGCAATGCAGAAAGATGCCAAATTGGAAGGCCCCTGGACCTGACGGGGTGCAGGGACTCTGGGTGAAAAAGCTAACAGCGTGCCACCAAAGAATAGCAGAACAGATGGATAAAATCTTGAACGGCCAGGAAGAACTGCCTGAATGGATGACGAAAGGAAAAACAGTGCTATGCCAGAAAGATTCGACAAAGGGAAACGCTGTAGACAACTTTAGACCTATATCATGTTTACCATTATTGTGGAAGCTAATGACAGGTATAATAGCAGAAAACATGTATGGCTTCTTAGAGAGCAACAACATTCTACCTAATGAGCAAAAAGGATGCAAACGTGAGAGCAGGGGTACTAAAGATCAATTATTAATTGACAAAATGGTCCTGAAAGATTCTAAGAAAAGACACGCTAATTCAGCGATGGCCTGGATCGATTATAGAAAGGCATACGATATGGTGCCACACTCATGGATCATCGAATGCTTAGAAATATTTGGCATCGCCGGGAACGTAGAACGGTTTATTCATCGGAGTATGGCACAATGGAAAACGGAATTAACATCATGTGGAGAGAGGTTAGGTCATGTTCACATTAGAAGAGGGATCTTCCAGGGTGATAGTTTGTCCCCTTTATTGTTTGTGATTTGTCTCATACCGTTGAGCCTGGTATTAAGGAAAGTAAAAGCTGCTTATGAGTTTAAAGATAAGCGAAGAAAGATCAACCACCTATTATTTATGGACGACTTGAAGCTTTATGGTAAAAGTGACACTCAAATCGATTCGTTGGTCAAAACAGTACACCTGTTCAGGAAAGATATTGGAATGGAATTTGGCATTAAAAAATGCGGTGCTTTAATCCTGAAGAGGGGCAAAGTAGTAGATTATTAGGGAGTTTTGTTGCCAGATGGTGAACTGATGAAGGTTGTTGAAAATGATGGGTATAAGTACTTAGGGATCTTGGAAATAGATGGAGTGATGGAAGATGAAATGAAGATGAAATTTAGAAAGGAATATCTAAGAAGATTGAGATTAGTATCAAAGTCGAAGCTCAATGGAAGAAACAAGTTCCAAGCAATAAATAATTGGGCCGTAGCTTTACTCAGATATGGAGCAGGTATTATTAAATGGAACAAAGAGGAATTACAAAACTTGGATAGAAAGTCAAGAAAATTATTGACGTTGTATAGTGCGTTCCATCCTAAAAGTGACGTAGACAGGCTTTACTTGCCGAGATCCAAAGGAGGAAGAGGCTTAATAAGCTGCGAAAGCTGTATAAGATCAGAGGAGAACAGTGTTGGGTTTTATATAAAAAATTCTATGGAGCCATTGTTAGAGCAAGTTAGAATGAGTGGTGTAATTCAAACCGAAGAATGTTTGCTTAAAGAACAATACAAGGAAAAAAAGACAACTGAGAGAGAGGAGAACTGGAAAGGGAAGAAGATGTATGGCCAATACTACAGGGAAGCTAGTGATGATATTGATAAGAAAAAGATGTGGAGATGGTTACAAAAGAGTGATTTAAAAGTAGAGACAGAAGCTCTTATTTTTGCTGCCCAAGAGCAGGCAATAAGAACAAATGATATCAAATTCAATATAGATAAGACGGTGGAATCACCTATGTGCCGAATGTGCGGAGAAAAGGGGGAAAGCATAGGTCACGTAGTTAGTGAATGTGAAAAGCTTGCTCAAAGAGAATACAAAAGAAGGCACGATAATGTTGCAAGAATTGTTCATTGGACATTATGTGGAAAATATGACCTAGAACGAGGAGCTATCTGGTATGAACATTCTCCACAAGGTGTTGTTGAGTCTGATAAGGTTAAGTTGCTTTGGGACTTTATGATCCAGTGTGATCATTACATAGAATGCCGGAAACCAGATATAGTTGTTGTAGAAAAGGAAGAAAAGAAATGCATAATGATTGACATTGCCATCCCAGGAGACAACAGAGTTGGTGCAAAGAAAAAGGAAAAGATAGAGAAATATGATAACTTAAAGTGGGAGGTCAAGAAAATGTGGTCAATGAAAAAGGTAGAGATAATACCAGTGGTTATTGGAGCACTTGGAGCTGTCAGTAAGAATTTTGAACAATACATAGAAAGGTTAGGAATGCAAATAAAGACAGAACATCTACAGAAGACCGCTTTACTGGGAACAGCAAGGATATTGAGAAGGACATTGGAGAACTGAATGGCAAAGGAGAAAAATCAGGATGGAACTCATTCAAATGATGTTACTGAGGACAGAAGGGCGTAGCTAGCAGATACGACAATGTCACCTTAGTTTACTGGATGTAGACAGCTGACATTGGAAAATACCAGCAGAACATCA
This sequence comes from Aurelia sp. 4 Dawson et al 2005, assembly GCA_964019985.1. NCBI lineage: Eukaryota > Metazoa > Cnidaria > Scyphozoa > Semaeostomeae > Ulmaridae > Aurelia > Aurelia sp. 4 Dawson et al 2005. The sequence goes on along the minus strand of OZ026507.1, from coordinate 8,392,928 downwards.
AGCTGTGCGAACTGAAACAATAATGATAATAATAATAATAATAATAATAATAATAATAATAATAATAATAATAATAATAATAATAATAATAATAATAATAATAATAACAATAATAATAAAAAACACAACTGTTAAAAACCAGACGTTTCGATTATCAAATCTTCATCTGATGAAGATTTGATAATCGAAACGTCTGGTTTTTAACAGTCGTGTTTTTTATTTTTACTTTTCTGTTAATTTTGAGGATGGCTTAGTTGATATAATAATAATTATAATAATAAAAATAATAATGATAATAATAATGATAATAATGATGATGATAATAATAATAATAATAATATTAATAATAATAATAATAATGATGATAATAATAATAATAATAATAGTAATAATAATGCATTTACTTATAGTTGGCTAAAGGAATAGAATAGTTATACAAACTAATAAAGGCCAACTGGTGTTACCTATTTACAATTTTCTTTCATCTATATATTAAACAATTACAGTTGTATCCTGTCCAATTTTTAATATTGTTCTTAAACTGACAGACTTGCAGATTTTATTGTGTCAGGGAGTGCGTTCCAAAGTATGCTTCCTCTAAAAGTCAATGAATTATTCCCGTATCTCAAAGTCCTCGTTTCTGGAAGTTGGACGAGATCTTTTACTCTCAGATTATAGTTAAAACATTTGATTCCTATCTAATGCCATACAGGGTGTCTCAAAAAAATTGTTCGACGTTTAATTGAATACTAAAAAATAACGATACCCTGAATGCACCCTTGGTTAAGTCACCCTTTTCCTGAGGTTTTAGATTAATTTTTGAAACAAGAATCTTGCAAATCCGCTAAAAATTCATGGAGTTACAAGCATTTGAAGTTCAAATGTGTGCGAATGCTGAAACCAGAGGCCTCGAAATAGCATTTTTGGTAAAAGCTCCATAGGCCGTTGTTTCTGTTATTTCTCAATTATTCCAGGGCGAACCTAGTTGGATTCAAACAGGTTTTCGATAACCTAGCTGTTAAGCATATAGATGCTTTGAGGAAACAGATTCAGTCTCTCGCCGATTATGAATTGAACCACTGTTTTTGGACTTATGCAATGTAAGGAAATTTAGAGGATGATCGAAAGAAATAATTTACTTTATGAGTCCTATTTGGTTTGCTCTGATATCAACGAGAGGTATGACATTGGATAATTCTCTCTTACCTCCGTCTTCGAGCTTTTTGCAATACCATTAATCTGGGGGGGGGGTCTCTGGTTTCAGCTATCGCATATTTTTTATCTTCGAGAGCTGGTAACTCTGTGAATTTTCAACCGATTTGCACGATTTTAGTCTCTAAAATTATTTGATAATCTTAGGAACAGGGTTGTCTTTCCATGAGCTTTTTCACGTTGTCCTTATTTTTCAATATTTTATCAAATGTCGTACAATTTTTTTGAGACACCCTGTAGGTTTTGATTTTAGTTTTGTATTGTATGTATTAAGATATATTGAATGAAAGTTTCCATTATTATTGTTATTATTATTATTATTATTATTATTATTATTATTATTATTATTATTATTATTATTATTATTATCATCATTGTTATCATCATTATTGTTCTTGTTATTTCATGATCATTATTATTATTATTATTATTTAATTCTTTTTTAAAGTAGCCTAATGTAAAATAGCTAAATTAAAGCTAATTTCCATCCCAGAATTTGTGGTCCTTGCACTTGGTTGCAGAAGGCTATTGCCACTTCTTAGGTTGTAAGGTACATCATTAAGTACAAATATGTCCTTCATAAATGTAGGGTTTAAGTTTTCTGTTGTCTTATAAATTTCAACCATAAGCAACTGTAGGTTTCGTTGATGAACTGTCACTGAGTTGTCCCTTTTCAGCAGAGTTTTAAAATCAGACTCGTAGTCTCTGTATGCAATTCGCAGTACTCTTTTGTACATCTTATCTATCTTATTATTCAAGCCATGGTTGGAGTCGGGTATATTTAGGCCGGAAGATTGTGGCCATGGGATCCTCCCTTGAGATTTCAAATTGAATATACTGTATATCCTCAGATATAATAAAAAGGGATATTAGGGTTATGATCTGGCCTTAGGCTATCAATTAAAACAAAATTGCAACATTTGAACGTGTTCATGGTATTGATTCCATTGCTTGCAGATTTGACATGATTACAGTTGTTCCTGATTCAAATGAAGCTGTTTATGCAGTAAGAGCTGTTAAAATTGGAGATGCAGTTCTCAAGGTAACGGATTTTTAGGGCCTGATTACATGGGAATTTTCACCATAGGGCTGAGATCTCAGCCCGCCTACCCGAGATGAAACTCCATCTCCTCTTTCTTGTCAAAGGCTTATAAGATTGCGTTTCCTATTACATGAGATATTTTCAGCCCTGGGTTGAAACTCACCATGGGGCTAAGATCTCAGCCCGCCTTGCTGTACCCGGGATGAAACTTTAATCCTTATTGTCACACCTAATTATCGGTTAATCTCTATTGTTTTACATCGGATGACCTTGCGAAATCAAAATATTGGACTGCTTTCACAATTGTAAATATTATTTCACACGTGCCAGCAGATTCCAGCCCTCGCTTCAAACCTCCCATGTTATCGAAAATATTTTCGCCTCGGGCAGGCGGGGTGAAATCCCAGCCCTATGGTGAAAATTCTCATGTAACCAGGCCCTTAGATTGTCGATTCATGATTCAAATCCATTGATAAGCGAAGGAAATGAATCATAAAACGGTATAGAAATATTATTCCATCTTGTTGTTTAGCAAGTACTGCAAAGTCTCTCGATAGAATGTTATATGATATTTGCAGGAGGCTGAATGATCTGATCATAATCATCATGTTTCATTCCAAAAGGAGTTCCTTGATATAGGTTCTAAACATCAATTAGATACAGTTACTATAGATTCAATCAAAATCGGAGGTTCAGAGACAAAGCCAGTATATCCGCGAGTGCTCCTTGACATCAATCTGTGCACGTAACCTTAAACCTAAATCTGTGCATGTAAATCTAATCCTAACTCTGCCTTAATCCCGGTATTATTTTGGAGATTGCAATCGAGAAGTCCTTGATTTATTTCAGTTTGTCTTGCCATTCAGGTTACATTGAATAGATATCCGTGAAGTTTCGATTCTTTTGTATCTTTCTTCGCTATGTAAGATTTAGGCACGCTAAAGTGTTTCCATGTGCATACTGTTTTCAAAGTTTCGTACTGGGAAATTGATAGGTTTTTCGTATGAGAAAATAAGTATAACAAAAACCTTATTGCAACCTTTTGCTACTTGGACAAAGAAGAGAAAAGCAAAAAAAGGCTTCCTCGGTATCTTGATATCATTCTTTGATAGCTGTTGAAGGTACTGAGGAAGCAGGGTGCCATTTTAGTCTCCCTAGCCATGCTGTTCCAGAGGCTGGCTCCTGAATAGAAGAACGACTTCTCACTAGCCCTCTTCTTTAAAGTGCTACTGAAATGAAAAAGAAGAATTTTGCTTTTTCAGTCAGCTTGACGAAATCAACATCGCTGATTGCGAAAATAACACTAATTTTTATATCTGGGGTGGGGAACAGTGAGTTTTGGGGGGATATTTGGAGGGAGGTCGATTGACAAGAGCCTGGGGCGAGTGACGTATTCCCGTGGGCACATATCATTTCATGTGTGTGTTGTGACTGTCGAAGCATGCTGAATTGATCAGGTTCCTGTGAATAATGTCGGACAACAGGGATTGCAGCGATATTTCTCAGTTAATATTGGCGGAGAACAGTGACGAAGAGCATCTGGTTGACAGAGAAGACAACTATGGCAATTTTGGAGGAGCAGCAGTGCCGTTTGAGACATATTAAGACGAACCTCTCGCATCCTCAGTACAGCACGATAGGCCCAGTGACGACGAACACAAAGCAGAGAAGATATCAATTTGATTGATATCGAAAGAATCAAGGTTCAAAGTGAAGGAATCAATGTATGTAAGGTAGGTCTTATGATAAATGTTTCGCAGTTTTCTTTCGTCATAATCTTCGCTTTTCTTTGTTTATTTCACTCAATTTCTGAGTAAGAGCCTAAGTGAAGACCCAAAGACCTGTTTGCTGTGTTGTTCTCCTGCCTCCCCCAATACCATAGGCCAAGCGACTACGTCATATTATGAGCTGTTCTAGAATCATAAATTAGTTCTATTAATGGTCCAATATTGTTTGATTATGAAGAAAAATCTTCTTCCAGAGGTACCAATGTAGAAAACGTAATGTGCCAGTCTAGAAACTGCGAGAGAGTACCGATGTGTAAAGTCCTGCAAGCAATTATTGGGAAGGTCCCATTCAACAGGAAAGCGGAAGAGACCCAATGCATCACCAACCATCCAGACTTTTTAGCTCTGCTAAATAAGTCTGTACTATTGTTTGCAGGTCCCCTTTTTTCAAAACTCACGAAGGAAGACGTGATAAGTAACAGGTGAATCAAACGGAAAATCAGTGAATAAAAACTCGATTTTCTTCATAATAAACTATCTGAATTCGTATTGTTCATGATCTATATTATATCAAAATAAAGAACCAGTGTTTAAAACACAAAGAAAGCAAATTTATCACTTCTTTAGTCGTAAGAAAAGCTTGGGGGGAAGGTTGGGTAGGTACCCAGCAATATTGACTGGCAGGTATGTACCTGTCAGGAAAGTGAGTTCTGCAATGAAAAATTTAAAAAAGGACACGCAATTGTATTTGTGGTAATAATGTCCTTGAAAATGGGGCTATCCACAAAATTCCTTGAAATTCTATTGGTTATAAAAGTATTCATTGGTTTCAATGGGTACAGAGCATGGTGGGTTGGCCAAGGATTCATCCCTGTGCAGATGTGAGTCCAGTACCAGCCCCCCCCCCCTTAGGAAGAGAATAAAATATTTTGAAGTAGAATTCCCAGGTTATCGCAAAAAGTAGGTATATAATCATATAAAATATCCTGCACATTGACATTCGACTACATTCAAGCGTCTGTGGCTGGCACGATCATGGGTATATGAGTAATACCATCCGTAATTAGAGTTTGCAGCTTACATTTTTCGATAGGCTTTAATGACAGGAAAACTTATAGGCCGTGTTCCCAAGGGCTGCACACCCAACTTTAAAATGTGAAATTCCTTGTAAAATTATTTTATGAAATTTATTCATGATGGAAAGCAAAGGGTCATCATTCATGTTAACAAAATCTTGGATTCCCTGCTTCAAAATGTTCGGTGTGTTTATAATTATCGCTTTTCTGCAGGTTAATATGAGCTGCTGCATATCAATGGCTGGTTTGGTGGCTGTTTGGTTTTGTGGATTGGGACAATGCTAGACCCTTGCCAGCATGCTTTTACCACCATTTAAGAGAGCAATACCAAAGTCACACCAAAAGGGAAATAAACCTTCAGAACAGTGTGTACACACAATTAAACTATTTTTGAATACATGTATGGTACTTTACTGTATGGTACAGTTATAAGTATATAATTTCAGGCTATAAATGATGCTTTGCATGAGAACTATGAATGTGTGTTACAATTGCTGTGTTTGTTCCACACTACAACCATGCCTCTGCTGTGATTGCCCACATTTCTTACATTTTTGTAGTGCCCTCTTGCTCATGGAAGCTGGAAGTGTAGTTTCCCTGTTCTCTTTATCCATCATAAGATTGTTTTGAAAGACAACTGCTCCCCAAATTTTAACAATTCTGCTACAATAGTTGTGTTGCAATCTTCTGTTGACATGGATATTAAGCATGTGGAAACCTTTCAGAGACAAAATTTAGTAGGCCAGGGGCATTTGCCTTCTCTTATTTTCAGACAGCCAAAGAAGGTTGAAAAGGAACCAGAATCCCAAATAGTAGGCAATAATTTGGAATTGCATAAACCAGATTTTAGTTTCTTTTGATTGCAGGGTGTATTATTGAATACCTCTTCAATGATAGGAGCTTGTTTTATCTCTTCTGGTGGGGAATAAACTTGTGATCTTCAGCCTATCACTCGACAAAACTGTACCTCCTTTTCTAACAGACAGCTTTTTCAGAGATTTTCCAAAAAATAATGTCATTATTTTGCAGGGCTGTAGGAAGCAGCTGTTGATTGGGTTCTTAAAACAATAGAGAACAATACATCTGATTAATTCTTTTGATGCAGCACCATTGCTTTCAAACTTAAAGGGGGGCTTGAACCCTCCTGCCTCTGCTTCCTATGGGCTTGTTATTTTGACACTTGCAAATTTGATATTGGGAGACATATTATCATCAGTTGGTTACTCTGTTGGAAGTTTGAGTTCCTCATGAAGGAAATTTTCTGATACTGACCCTTATGTGGCAAACTGGTGTGCTTGCAAACATGGTGACTTCCATCCTTTTTATGAATACACTGTGATAAATTGTATGAAGATACCCCCTGCTGGAGTACTCTGTACTCTGGCATCTCTAGGATAAGGATACTCAGATTATTTTTGGGTCTAAAATGTGGACAAAAATTACCTTTGTGGGTTTTTGAAATTATTTTTAATGCTTTTTTGGATCTCAAATATGGGGAAAAGTAAAGGAAGATACACGTTTTTATAAGAAACTTGGATCAGGCCATGGTGCTAAAAGTTTCCTGATTTAACATGAAATTTTGTCTACTTCAATACCAAAAGTTTCTTAATTGGTTTCTTATTTTTTGAATGCAGAATTATCAATGTAGTTGCTAACACTGCTGCAGATATGTTTCTTGACATTCAAAACATCACATACTGTAGTGTTCTATTATGTTGAAAACACAAATGGTTAGTTAATATTGCTCAAGAATAAAGGCTCGACGATATATTTGCTGTAATATCCATGCTTTTGACTTTTAAAGTTTCTTAATGCTTCTCAGAAAATAGTACTTCAGTTTCTAAAAATTTTAGCCATCTTAGTGCTAGTTTCTGATAAAAAAACGTGTAAAGAAAACCGTATTTACAAACAAAGTCAAAATCGTCCTACTAAAACCAAATACTTGAATATTCAACTGACTTCATGATTTTTGGATACAGCTATTTTCGTGCACGAAATTATTTTTGTGTTGCGTTTCGTACCCTAAGAGCTCCCCCTCCTGATAAGGGCACAGTACCCCTAAGGAGCGAGACCCCAAACAACTATTTATAGTTTTTCAGCATAGTAACAAATATTATCTCAGTAAAGCCAAAATAACATCATTGGATTATACTTACACAATAAATTCAAAATAAACATTACGGAAGTAACGTGCTTCTTCCCTCTACGTTGGATCGAGTTCACGTTTGGATTGGGAGCTTTTTGGAGCCTCACCAGCAGCATAGCATAAACTGTGGAATGGCACCAGTTTCTATTCTCCACATTCTCACAGCTCCTGCAATTGCTCCAATAATGTTTATATCAATTCTCAAACGAAATCAGTTTGTTTGAAATGGATCGAACCCTAAGCGGAAGATTTTGAAGGAGTAGATGAAGCCAGCTCGGTGCTCGCTCACGAAATGAGTCCATTTCGATCTTTCTTTCTCTTCTTGTGGATTGATAATTCAGAATTTAACTACCTTTCATGCAACTGGTATCATTCGAGGGAGACAGCACAATATTTCCCCCAAATTTTCGCTTCTTTTTTGGGCCATCTACCTCCAAAACATGAGCAATTCTACTGTATTCACATCGCGTGCTGTAGGTTCCTTATCATCCTGCCCACTGGAATACGTCATAAATTCCTCAAATTCCTGTCTGGCCGCGTTTTGAATGTCGAACAGAAAAGTGCCATTATCGCATATTCAAGGTGCCAAAACAGGCAATTAGCGGCTCATAATGAGCAAATAAACACCGCAGTGTTACTAGGAAACATCTAAATACTCATTCGCGATAAAAAGAAAAGATTTCGAAATATTTTCATTTTTCATTTCAGTAGCACTTTAAGAGTGGTGATTTCTTATCGGTATCAATTGAACAGATTACACTATACTCGTTTCTAAACATATTGTAAATTTAATTCAATTGTAATCATGAACATCTATATTCTAAGATGCGTCATAGGAATGACCCGAAACCTTTTGTCTTCATGTTTATTTTATTAGTTTCAGTGTACTTGTTATTCATAACAGGACACACGTTGATAATAACGATAATTAGTTAAAGTGTTTTATCCTGTATAAATATTCGCATATTATTGTTATTATTATTATTATTATGAAAATTCAACGCTCGTCCATTGACGGATTTAATGTTCTGAACATCTAGTGACAACAAGTCTCCTTAGATTTCCAGGACCTTTCGTAGTATTCTTGCAGTGTTCAGTAATACGGTGGTCTGCATTTGGTTGATGGCAATACCTGATTCAATCTGTTCCAATTGTTTCTGCAGTGTTTCAGGAATCGTCCCAAGAGCACCAATAACGATGGGTATGATCTTGGCTTTCATGTTCCAAAACTTTTGCACTTCTCGTTTAAGATCTTGGTACTTCTAGATCTTCTCTCTTTCCCTTATTTCAATGCGATGATCAGAAGGTACAGCGAAGTCAACAATTAAACATAATTTATTCTCCTTGTCGATAATCATCATGTCTGGTCTTCTTGCCTCAACGATATGATCAGTTTGTACAGTGAAGTCCCAAAGGATCTTGAACTTCTCGTTTTCAGTAACTGGCTGGGGTTCATGTTCGTACCATTTATCAGTGGTTGCAAAACCTTTCTTTCGACAAAGGTTCCAATGGATCGCCTTACCCTTCCAGTCATGCCTTCTTTTATATTCCTTTTGGGCTAGCTTAGGGCATTCGCTTATGATGTGGGTGATCGTTTCATCTTTTGCGTTGCACATACGGCACTTGCTGTCATCTCGAGTCTTGTTGATTTTGGCCTTGATAGCATTCGTTCGGATAGCTTGATCCTGCTCTGCTATGATAAGAAATTCGGTTTCCCTCTTTAGATGACCATTTTTCATCCAGTTCCAAGTTTTTTCATCGGCAACTTCCTCTATATCACTAAGAAACTGACCATGTAGTTTTTTTCTCCTTTAATTCCGCCTTTCTGTTTCTTTTAATTCGCTGTTTAACATTGTTAACACTTTCAGTTGATTCTTTGCCTTCCCCACGTGCTGCGATTATGAGTCTTTCTGTGCTATTTTGAATGTAGTTTTCTAATCCTACTGTTGCAATTTCAACGCAGTTCTCTATGCTAATAAGGCCACGCCCACCCTCCTTCCGACTTATGTATAAACGGTGAACGCTGTCTTTTGGATGATGAGCCTTGTGCATAGTAAGTAGCTTCCTTATCCGTTGGTCCAACTTCATTATTTCCTCCTTCCTCCAGTCAATAGTTGCTGCTGTATATCTAATCAGAGACACTGCCCAGGTGTTAATGGCTTTTATCAAATTCCCACTGTTTAGTTTTGACTCTAGCACTTTTCGCACTCGCCTAAGATACTCTTTTGACACTTTATCTTTCATTTCTTGATGTTTTATTCTGTCATGTTCTAGTATTCCTCAATACTTATAGGATTCATCTAATGACTTTATCTTTACTGCATCTGGTAATAGAATGCCATTACTCTTTACCTTCGTTCCTCTTTTCATAATTAGGACTGCACATTTTTCTATTCCGAATTCCATTTTAATATCTGCACTAAAGATCCTCACGGTGTTAATTAGTGAGTCTAGCCCTCGTTCGCTTTTCGAAAACAATTTTAAATCATCCATATAGAGCAAGTGATTCAATTTCTCTTTGTTCTTATAAAATTCATATGCCTCTTTACAATCACGCAGAATTGATGTCAGTGGGATTAATGCAATAACAAATAGTAGCGGTGATAATGTGTCTCCTTGAAAGATCCCCCTTTTGATATTAACTTCTCCTAGTAATTTTCCATCTGATGCTAATTCAACACACCATTTTTCCATTGTCTCTGTTAGCAGATTCCTGACATTCTTTGCTACTTTGAACAAGTCCAGACATTCTATGATCCATGAATGTGGAACCATATCATATGCTTTACGATAATCGATCCAACACATTGCCAGATTCTTTCTCCTTCTTTTCACCTCCCTTAGTACCATTTTATCAATGTAAATAAGGTCATGTGTACCCCTTGTTCCACGTTTACAACCCTCCTGCTCTGCAGTCAACATTCCTCTGCTATCCAGAGATTCGTAGACACAATCAGCAATAATTCCCGTTAGTATTTTCCACATTATTGGTAGGCACGTAATTGGCCTGTGATTACTGGGAACATTTCCTTTACTAAGATCTTTTTGGATCAGTACAGTTCTTCCTTTGGTCATCCATGATGGAACCCAACCTTCTCCTAGGCATTTATTAAGAAGCCTCTCCATATCTCCGTGTAATGACTTGAAGGCTTTTATCCAATATCCTTGTAAACCGTCATTGCCTGGTGCTTTCCAGTTTCTTATTATTATTATTATTATTATTATTATTATTATTATTATTATTATTATTATTATTATTATTATTATTATTATTATTATTATTATTATTATTATTATTATTATTATTATTATTATTATTATTATTATTATTATTATTATTATTATTATTATTATTATTATTATTATTATTATGGTGACACTGAAGAAGATTTTACATCGAAACGTATGACATAGAACAGTTGTGTTGTTTTTATTATTATTATTATTATTATTATTATTATTATTATTATTATTATCATTATTATTATCACCCATACCTTTGGACTAAACTCTGTGACTTTCAGAGGGAGCATTCTTTGGAATGCCCTAAGTGACGATATAAAAATATGTGAAAATGTGGCAGCTTTCAAAAAGAAAATAAAAACATGGAGGGGGGCAAACTGCAGCTGCAAAGTATGTTGTAAATAGGATATTATATTATACTTTATATTATGTAATTATTTAGTTTGTAGTTGGTTTGAATTAGTTGCTTTGTATTGATATGATTGTAGCTATTGTAAATAACCAACTTTAAAGAATGTTAAATGAAAAAAAATGAAATTATTATTATTATTATTATTATTATTATTATTATTATTATTATTATTATTATTATTATTATTATTATTATTATTATTATTATTATTATTATTATTATTATTATTATTATTATTATTATTATTATTATTATTATTATTATTATTATTATTATTATTATTATTATTATTATTATCTGCGAGTTCACTCCTAAAGTTCATAGTCTGGAGGAATGGTTCATCAAATGTCAGGCTGCAACAAGCAGCCTCAGACACTCAATACTTTTCTTAGTATCCCAGCTGTTCCAAGGAGGGCTGACTTCTGGATGCAGTGAATATCACCTGGTAATCCTAAACTCAACAAATGTTCTTTTAACTTTTTGGGAATGGAGCCAAGGGCCCCAACCACTATTGGAATCACTTTTGCTTTAACATTCCATGATCTCATTATTTCCAGCTTTAGTTCACTGTATTTGCTGATCTTCTCCCATTCTTTCTCTGCAATATTTTGGTCAGCAGGAATGGCTACATCCATGACAATGCATTCTTTTTCTTCCCAATCGACGATGACAATGTCCGGTCTTCTGTGCTCTATGACTCGATCAGTTTGGATGGAGAAATCCCACAAGAGTTTGTATCTCTTGTTTTCTACAACAGGACTTGGCTGATGTTGATACCATTTGTCTGTATGCTCCAGGTCATATTTCTTGCATAAGAGCCAATGGATGAAACACGCAACTTTGTCATGTCTACGCTTATACTCCTTTTGGGCAAGTTTTTTGCAGCCACTAACAATGTGCGTGACATTCTCGGCCGCACCGCCACACAATCTACATCTATCATTTTCCTGTAAGTGGTAAATTCTTGCCTTTACAGAGTTTGTATTCAGCGCTTGTTCCTGAGCTGCCAGTATTAGAGATTCTGTTTCACGTTTTAATCCCCCTTTGCACAGCCAATTGAATGACTCATTTGTTTTGATATCATCAGTATTTTTTGCAAACTGCCCATGCAGTTTCTTTTCTTTCCAAGATGAAAGCTTTTCCGTCTCCTTTCTCTTCTTAAATTCTAATTTTGATTCGTTCTCCGTTGGCAGCTTCAGCTCTTTCCTTGCAAACTTCAACAATTCTTCCTGGTTCTGCGACAAGTACATGGCAATGCTTCGCCTTTCTTCTTCAACACAGTCTTCTATCGAACATATTCCTCGACCTCCTAGCTTCCTTGGCAGATAAAGTCTATCGACATCGCTCTTCGGGTGAAATCCACCATGCATGGTTAGTAATTTTCTTGTTTTACGATCAAACTGTCGCAGCTCTTCCTTTGTCCAGTCAACAATTGCAGCACTGTAACGTACAGATGCTACTACCCAACAGTTAATTGCCTTGACCAAATTTCCTGCATTCAACTTGGATTATTATTATTATTATTATTATCATTATTATTATTATTATTATTATTATTATTATTATTATTATTATTATTATTATTATTATTATTATTATTATTATTATTATTATTATTATTATTATTATTATTATTATTATTATTATTATTATTATTATTATTATTATTATTATTATTATTATTATTATTATTATTATTATTATTATTATTATTATTATTATTATTATTATTATTATTCATTGTTCACTCGGCGGTGATGTTGACTGCCGGTTGACTTCTGGATAGCAGGCCAAATCCCTTGGCTTTAGGTATCCAGTACTTTTCTTACTATCTTTGCAGTTCCTAACAGGCAAGCTTTCTGTAAAAGTTCTGTGCTGCATTCTATTTCAATCTTCTTCAACCAGTTTTCAAAGTTCTTTCCAATCGTACCCAGAGCTCCAATGATTATTGGTACAATCTTAACTTCTCTTACATTCCAGAGCCTCTTAATCTCTCTCTTCAAGTCTTGATAGACCTCAATTTTTTCCTTTTCTTTTCTTTCGATCCTGGTATCGAAGGGACAGGATATGTCAATCAGCAAACACGATCGATCCTTTTTATTTTCAAAAACAATGTCTGGTCGGTTATGCTCCAGTCGATGATCTGTCTGTATGGGAAAATCCCACAATAACCTAATGTCTTCTGTCACAATAACATTCTCTACTTTATGGTTGTACCATCTATCTCCATAATCTAAACCTAGTTTTTGACATAACTTCCAGTGGACAATTTGAGCTACTTTGTCATGTCTCCAGCCTTTATATTGTACTTGCGCTAGCTGTTGACATTCAGATACTATGTGCGCTATCGTTTCATCTGCTTTTCCACATAGTCTACATTCTTTTGATACATTTTCTTTGTAAATGATGTTCTTTACAGAATTCGTTCCCACTGCTTGCTCTTGCGCTGCAAATATAGTGCTCTCTGTTTCTTTCTTTAATCCTGCATGTTTCAACCAATTCCAGTTCTTATCCTTATCCATTAAATCTTTTGTAGCAGCAGCTGTTTGCCCATGCAGCGGTTTATCCATCCACCCGTTCTTATGCTGTTCTTTATTCTGCCGTTTCCATACTTTGGGATCTTTGATTTCATTTGATCTCAGTATTCCTTCCTTTTCAATTGATCTCATTATTTCGTGGGCGTTGTTCATCACATACCATCCAAGACTGTTCTCCTCACTTCGTACAGTCTCTTCAGCTCCAATCAAGCCCCTCCCTCCTTCCTGCCTTGTTAAATACAGTCTGTTCACATTGCTTTTAGGGTGGAACGCTCCATACATGGTCAGTTTCTTTCTTGTTTTTCTATCAAGTTCTTGCAGTTCGTTCTTGGTCCAATTTATCAACCCTGCACCGTACCTCAGCAATGACACAGCCCACGTATTTATTGCAATGATTATATTCTTTCCATTCAGTCTTGATTTAAGAATCTTTTTCAACCTTCGTAGGTATTCTTTTTGTACAAGCTCTTTCATAGTTTGATTCATAATCTCATCTATCTCTAGTATGCCAAGATACTTATATCCTTCTTCGTCGACACTTTTAATTGATTCACCGTTTGGTAGCTGTATACCATCGCTGTTGACAACTTTTCCTCTTTTCATTACGACCACTCCGCACTTCTGGACTCCAAACATCATACCTATGTCCTCACTAAAAACATTCACCGTTCTTACCAGTGAATCGATCTCATTTTCATCCTTTGCAAACAACTTCAAATCGTCCATGAAAAGGAGGTGATTTATTTTCGTTTTTCCCCTTTCAAGTTGATATCCAGCCTTACACTTTCGGAGTATCATCGACATTGGCAAAAGACAAATCACAAAGAGTAGCGGGGAAAGGCAGTCACCCTGGAAGATTCCTCTCTGAATGCTTACTTCACCTAATTCTTGTTTCCCTGCTGTTAATATCGTTTTCCACCTAGGCATGCTTCTTCTAATTAGCTCCTTGAGGTTGTCTGCAACTCCAATCATGTTAAGACATTCTATTATCCACGAATGTGGCACCATATCGTAAGCTTTACGATAGTCAATCCAAGCAATGGAGAGATTCGTATGTCTTCTTTTACAACTCTTTATAATGGTCTTATCGATAAGTAGCTGATCTTTTGTGCCCCTTGCCTTCTTCTTACACCCCTTTTGCTCATCTGGGAATAACTCTCTCTCTTCCATGTATGTGTAAATCTGATCTGCAACAATTCCCGTCAAAACTTTCCACATAAGTGGTAAACATGATATTATTATTATTATTATTATTATTATTATTATTATTATTATTATTATTATTATTATTATTATTATTATTATTATTATTATTATTATTATTATTATTATGGTGAAAGAACTGATCGAGATGCCTTGCTTGCTAATAGTTAACAACGAATAAAAACAAGACTGCTTGTGTGAAAATTTTCGATCTTACGTAGATCTTCTTCAGTCACTAAGTGCAAGTGTTCTTTAAATCGAATAGGTATTAAACGTTCAACGAGAGAATGTAACGTTCTATTATAAAAGAAGGGTTAAACGTTCTGCTGATTTGTATTATTATTATTATTATTATGAATTGTTACTTTCTTTTGATTTCGGCAGTATACAATCTAGCTGCCGGGGATCATCCCGATACCTGAGGCAGCAAGAGGGTTTGTTACTTGCATGCTAACATTGATATGCACTTCAACGTTACAGTTATTTGCTGTTCAGATCTTTAGATTGACAGTGCTTTGCGAAGAAGGTGGGTAGTACTTGTAAGTACTATTTTTTGTATTGCAAGTTTGGTTCTCCAGGGATTGTATTGAGATAATTTTGGATTCCCTTTTCACCATCCCAAGTGCGCCAACTACGACAGGTACAATAGTTGTTTTAAGGTGCCACATCCGTTCTATCTCAATTTGAAGGTCTTTGTACTTTGATAACTTGTCAAATTCTTTGACAGAAATATTTCGATCTGTAGGAATTGTCATATCGTTAAGGAGGCATGTTTTGCTCTTGTGGTCTTTGATGACTATATCTGGTCGGTTGGCTTGGATAGCTCTGTCCGTGTTTATTGGGAAGTCCCATAGTATCGTTGTGTTTTCTCCTTCTACTACTGGGGGAGTTTTATGTTCATACCATTTGTCAGCGTGCGGAGTATTATAATGCTTGCAGATTTTCCAGTGTAAGTATTGTCCCACTCGATCATACCTGCTCTTATAGCTATTCATTTGGTGTAAGAACAGGGCATCCTGACACTAGGTGATCTATTGTTTCATCATATTGATCACAAAAATCGACATTTAGGGTCAGCCCCGTTTTTCGCTATTTTGGATTGGTAATTTCTGGTGAACAAGCTTTGGTCTTGCACAGCCATTATAAAGCCTTCCGTTTCAGCCTTCAGACCCGTTCCTCGCAGCCATTGATGTGTTTTGTCTTTATCGACATCAGCTTGTTGACTACGTTTTGGATACTGACCGTGAAGAGGTTTTCTTTCCCATTTTTCTTGTATTTTCTTCAATCCTTCTTATTATTATTGAATGATAACGCACATTGTTCTAGTCAATGGATTGTTCTTCTTGGCTTCTTGGGGTTTGATGTCAACAAGACTCATCAAACCTCAAGGACCTTTCTGAGGATCCTTGCTGTATGCAGGATAACAGTTTTCTGCAATTCACCGATTCTGGTCTCAATGCCAATGTCCTTCATTCTTTTCTGCAGTGACTTTGGGGTAGTTCCAAGTGCCCCTAATACTATAGGAATGACCACAACCTTCATGTCCCACAGCCTCTTTAGTTCTCGTACGAGATCTTGGTACTTCTCAATTTTCTCCATCTCTTTACTGTCCACCCTGCTGTCATATGGGATAGCGAAGTCTATTACCTGAGCCTTGTTTGTCTCTTTATCAATGACTATCATATCTGGACGTCTTGCTTGGATGATATGGTCTGTCTGCACTGTAAAATCCCATAAAATCTTACATTTGTCGTTCTCTATCACTGAACCTGGCTCGTGTTGATACCATTTATCCTTTACTTCGATGCCATACTTTCTACAAACATCCCATTGCACCCTCCTACCAACCCAATCGTGTCTTCTTTTATACTCTCTCTGTGCCATCTTACTACACTCACTTATTAAGTGGTTCACTGTCTCATCCTTTTCTCCGCACATTCTGCACTTACTTTGTTCCTGAGTATTATCAATTTTCGCCTTGATCACATTTGTACGCACTGCTTGCTCTTGTGCAGCAAGTATTACAGATTCTGTTTCTCTCTTCAAGTTTCCCTGCTTTAGCCATAGCCACCTGTCCTCACCAGTGATGTTATCAGTTTGCCTCAGAAATTGACCGTGCAGTGTATTTTCTTTCCAGTTTTCTTTCCTTTCCGTTCTTTTTCTTTTCTTCACATCAGCTTCCGACTATAGTGCTTCGTAGTTATTGTCTTAGGTAATTTATCATTGCAAATTTCATATTGAATAAAAAAAAAGCTTCCGACTAAATAAATTCATCGTCTTCTATGATTCTCAATGAACTTATTAACCTTTCTGTACTATTGTTGACATACCTTTTCAATGAAACTTTTGCTATATTGACTGTATCCTCTACTCCCAAAAGTCCTCTTCCCCCATCCTTCCGTAGTAAATATAACCTATCAACGTTGCTCTTCGGATGTAAGGCATTGTGCATTTTCATCAGTTTCCTTGTTTGTCTATCTAACTGTTCCATCTCGAATTTTGTCCAGTCAAGAAATGCAGCTGAATATCTGAGCAGTGATACTGCCCAGGTGTTGATACCTTTTATGAGATTCCCTGCATTTAGCTTAGTTTCCAGAATTTTTCGTACCCGTCTTTTGTACTCTTTCGTAACTTCATCTTTCATTTCCTGGTGCTTTATCTGATCTGCTTGAAGCATTCCCAAATATTTGTAGCTTTCTCCATCCTTTACTGACTTAATCACAGACTCGTCTGGTAACTTAATCCCATTTGATGTAGCTACATTTGATGTAGTTGTTTCCCGCCACTGTTTAACTGTTGATAAAATTTTCCTTGTTTATTCTGAAATGTCATATTCTGCTGATATTGGTTTATCCGATTGCTATATCGTTTTATCTTCCCTGTAGTAGCCTTTATCCTTTGCAATATTTCTTCCTTCACAGTGGTAAGTCCCTTCTGTGAGATCTTATATTTATTTTGTAGACAATTTCTATGATTCTGTTTAAGTTTCTTCTTTTCAATCAACATATTAACCCGACAAAGATCTTTGTTCATCTCCTTCACTCGTCATTCAAGTCTTCTTTTCCACCACGGTTCTTTTTTGTAATTATTATTTTACTGTTTCTTATTTTATGAGAGCATTTGTTACTAGTCAGTTCCAATATTGTCCATTGGTTTGGATGTTTCATAGCAGAAAAATGAACAACAAAATCAATAGGCTGCACGAGAGAGCCCTCGGAATAGCATATAAAGACTTTTGTTCCAGTTTTGCAGCATTGTTGGAAAAAGATAGATCCGTAACGATACATGAGAAAAATCTGCAATTGCTTATGACTGAAATGTTCAAAACAATAGATAATCTCCCACATTCATGAATGAAATTTTTCCTCAAAGAAATGCTGCTTATAATTTGAGAAATTCAAATACATTCACAGTTCCTATCGTATATACTGTTAAATATGGTACTGAAACAGTCCGTTATAGAGGACTGCGCATTTGGCATACTCTTCCACGGGAAATAAAAGATGCAAATTCTGTGCAACAATTCAAGAATAGAATGAAATTTTGGAAATATGTAGACTGTGACTGTAGACTCTGCAAGCAATACATACCTCAGCTCGGTTTTTTATAGCTTTACACTTCTTTTAGATTGTGTATATAGATTTTATGAACTTTGTAATTTTATTGACTTGTTTTACTTATTTTGTTCTATTATCGTAAATTAATTTGTTGGCTTGAATTAGCATTTTTAAATTTTGCTATGTAAGTTGCCAACATTAAACAAAATGATAATAATAATTTCTCACGGCTAATGTTTGATCTTGCTTTGAGCCGGTTACTTTCAATTGCTACCGGGCCACAACCAGTAGCCTAGGATAACAACTGTCTGTTTGTCGATGTCTTCTGTGTCTTCTAACTACTGCTGGTAGTCCAAAACCTTTCTCAGTATACGGGCTGTTCCAAGTAGGCAAGTTTTCTGAAGTGGTTCAATACCTGGGGCAAAGTCTATCTTTGATAGGTAATTCTCAAGATTTTATGTCACGATGCCAAGAGCACCGATAACGACCGGGATAATTATGACTGTCTTCACCTCATTCCTCCAGCACTTCAAGATCTCATATTTTAGGTCTGTGTACACTTCCATTTTCTCTTTCTCTTTTCGCACTATTCTGGTGTCAAAAGGACACGCCACGTCTATTAACATACGAGTTCTCTTCTTTTCTTTGCAATGGCAGTGTCTAGTCGCTTGTGTTCAAGCTTCTCATCAGTGTGAATCGGAAAATCCCACAATATCTTTACTTCATCATTCTCTATAACTCTCATCTCTTTAGTGATGACTTGCTCATAGCTTTTTTCTGTACAAGGGAATCCATATTGTTGGCACAAGCTCCAGTGCAGCATGGCAGCCACCTTATCATGTCGACATTTCTTATATTCATTCTGGGCCAGCTGATTACATTCAGAAACTATATGCGCAACTGTTTCGTCCCTCTCTCCGCACAACCTGCATTTGTCTTGGACATCTTTCTTGTCTATGTTTTTCATTATCCATCTGGTTCTTAATGCTTGATCTTGTGCTGCTAGCAGCAGTCCTTCCGTTTCTTTCTTAAGGTAGCCTTTCCGCAGCCATAACCAACTATTCTTGTCATCACGCACATCACTTGTTTCGTTGATAAACTTTGAATGAAGGGTCTTTTCTTCTGAATGAAGGGTCTTTTCTTTCTTTCTTTCTCTTAAACTTTGAATGAAGGGTCTTTTCTTTCAAGAGCTTTGTTTGAGTTTGCAAGGAGGCCTATAGAAAACTTTTCAGCAATGAAATTTTGAAAGAAGGCTTCGAAATAAGGTGAATGCATTCCGTTCGTCTGACGCAAAACCAAGGTAATGAATTCCTGGAAATGAGAAATCTCAGCGAGAATGATATGGATGTCTTCTACCACAGAGAGCTCCATGGGGGATTCAGTGAGAGGGCAAGTTTTTCTGGGGGGGGGCAGTGGGCTAAAAAGAGACAGTAGCTCATGTCTTCTCAAACTTTTATTAGATTAGTACGGCTTCTTTTTCCACGCGTTTGGTGTCTTAAGAGGTTCACGGATTCTGTTCTATATCTAGGTGAGCTTTAAGTGGGACTAGAATTAGCGAGTTTTCTAAAGAGCATACGGGCAAATGGAGACAAAAGCCACCTTTCTTCACAGGAAATCGGTTCCAACTAAGATATCATTGGCAAGTAAAAAATACAAGACAGTGGCTGTGATACGAAACACTGGAAGACATCTACAAGTTACGAGCCAACCTTGGATGCACTCATCCTCCTAAATATCAGCGGAAAAAACTATGTGCAAACCTGAAGTTGAGCTGAAATTCTTCAAAAAAAGACAGTGGCAAATTGATATTACGTATCCAAAAAAACTAAGGTGTTTAGGGATTTTTTTCAGGCTCCTGTTCACTCCAGTTGTGATTTCCTGCCAGTTCTTGTGAGTCACCGTAATTTTGCTCTTTGTACCCGATCTTATTACCGTTCATTATGCAGGCTCTAATAGGGTATTTGGGAGCAAAGGAGCATGGCCTAAGAAAGGCCGAGAGCCAGGGTCAATTACAGACCTATCAGCGTCCTATCAGCCATGTCCAAAAATTTTGAACGGATCATGAGTGAGCAAATAAATCAGTTTTTTGTGGGTATATTATCTTCATTGCTTTCTGGCTTTCGACAAGGTTATAGCACACAACATGCTCTGTTTCGGGTAGTGAAGACATGGAAAAAGTGTCCAGGTACGTCGGGTATAGTAGGAAGAATCGTAATGGATTTTTCAAAAGCATACGATTGTATACTCTACGATCTACTAATTGCAAAGTTAGAGGCATATGGGTTCAAGAAAATGCTCTCAAACTGGTTTATAGTTACCTGACAAACCGAACACAAAGGGTCAAAATAGGCTCGACATATAGCTCACCACAGCATATCTCAATTGGGGTACCACATGGGTCTGTTCTTGGGCCCTTACTTTTCAGCATCTTTATAAAGGACCTGTTTTATATGGAACTGGAATCGGAGATATGTAGCTTTGCTGACGATACAACAATTTACGCGTACGAAACAGATGTGGAGGCAGTCATGATTAGATTAGAGGGTGACCTACAGAGATTAATGCTATGGTTTACTAACAACGGCATGAGTGCCAATCCTTCAAACTTCTAAATAATGTTTATGGGGGTAAAGGAAGCAAAGAAACTATGCCTTAACACGAAAGGCCAACTGATTCCATCAAACGAACATGTAAAACTTCTGGGAGTAAACATTGACAACTCACTGAAGTTTGAATCACATGTGAAAGAGATATGTAAGAAGGTCAACCAAAAAGTGTATGCATTTGGAAAGTTAAGACCATATCTAGAAGAACAAAAGTCAAAGTTGCTTTTAAACTCCGTGGTAATGTCGAATTTTTCCTATTGCCCTCTGATCTGGTTATTTTGTAGCAAAGTTGCAAATAATGAAATCAATAGGACCCACAAACGTGCACTGAGAACCTTATATAGATACTATGAATCCACGTCTGAGGAACTTTTGGATAGAGATGATATAAAGACTACACATAAAAAGAATCTACAATACCTCATGGTGGAAATCTACAACTCAATGAACCATCTCAATCCTGAATACATGTGGGATTTCTTTGTCAAGAAAGATGTTCCCTACAACCTTCGGACTAAGGAACAATGCAAGCTCCCCTCGGTGAGTTCTCAGCGCTACGGAATAAATTCCCTATCCTTTATGAGGGAGTCTATTGTGGAATGCTCTTAGTGATGACCTAAGATTAACAACTTCTCTCATGAAACTCAAAAAAGAAATACGTTGCTGGGATGGCAACAACTGTACGTGCTACATTTGCACTTAAGTTAGGGTTTTTACATATTTTGTTATATTGGATATTATGTAGATAGTTGGTGTAAATTAGCTGTTGTTAGCTACCAATAAACCAACTGTAAATAAGTTTTTATGATTATGATTATGATTATGATTATAGGGAGCTTAACTAGCAAACGCGGGACCTTGAGAGCACATGCATTTCTTGAGACCTTACTTCAAAAGCTTATACTTTTCATTAAATTGCCATGCACCCTCCAATTACTGCACGGGTTGTCTGTTTTAAAATTGCCAAGGCAATCAAATGTAATTAATGATTTCTTTCTTACGGGGGGGGGGAGGGGGAATGTTGAGTCATAATTAGAAAACGGTCATTTTTTGGAAACTTTTTGAAGTGCCCACAAAAATGGGGATCTTACGACAAACTTACCGTTCCTTGCCAAAGTAAAGAACGTGCTCTTGAAACATTTCTGAGTTCATCTCTCCAGACCCCAATCTTTGCTGCACCAGTGACACAAATCAATGCCCTCTTTTACTACAATACTCTTACGGTTCTGTTCAACACTGCAAGAATACACTCCAAGGCTGGTGCAAAAAATGTGCAAGAAATTATCAAATCCATGTATTACACAAGGTTTTTAGGGAACAGAGTCCAGAAACAGAACTGCCAGGCTTGATAGATCATGAAAAATCTGAAGCAAAAATTGGCAACCATCTTAGATACCAATCGACGACTTGGCTTTAAATATTTGAATCTAAACGAAGAATAGAAGCATCATAGGAATTATTGGGAGCACGATGCTAATTTTGAGGGGAGCAAAGGAACATGCTGCTTTTTAAGAGGGGAGAAATGGAGCAACCATTCCACCTTTAAGGTCCTCATTATGACATATGCTTTGAAGAACAACAATTGGGACTAATCTGCAATTTTAACATTTTCATAGAATAGATGGTTTTCCCAAAGGTATATTAGATCTTTACAGAGTCATTGCCCCTATCGTAGCCAGTAAGTTTACCGAAAGTCCTCGAAAAAGTCCCCCAGAAAATATTTTTACAAAAAATATTTTTGGATGGGGCAAGTTCGGGGGGCTTACTCGAGGGAGGGGGTATGATTTGCAGCAATCAAAAATATTACCAATACTATTCCTTTCTTTTACCTGATGCTGCTCAATATGCTTAAAACGGCAGATATATTACGATAACTGCTTTCGAGAAAATATCTATGGATCTATATGGATCGCGCGTTTGGGGGCGGTCAGTCCAAGAAATTTTAAAGCAGCCCTAAGGTGTTAGTTCAGCTTAATTAAAACCCAAAAATATCTGCATTTTTATGGTATTGTATACTTTGAAACCCGTGCAAAAACCTAAACAGGGGTGCAAATGCAAAATTTTTTTGGGGGTGTGCATTCAAAGGACCGAGTTTTTTCCACGAGGGACCGAACTTTCCAAAACAGATTCTGTTGCCAAAATGCCATGATTTAATGAAAATACAACTTCAATAACAGGCGCAATTTTTTTTAAAACTATCGACACGAAACCAAACATAACTGAAACTGACCCTAAGTTGTCTTTAAGTGGTATCTTTTTAGCCGTCTCCCCTGAATATGGACTTCCCCGTTGGAACAAAAATTTGAGATGTTGAAACCAAATGCGAGAGAAGCGAGCAAAAATTGGGCTCGAGGGCTAGCCCCGGGGGGAATTTTTTGCTACCACACGCTTGAGATTGTTGGAAAATGCCCCATTTTGTGAAGAATTCGCCATTTAGAGGTGCAGTAGGAATCTACCAACGGAAAGATTTCCCGGGAAATTCTGAAAAAAAGAACTTGAAATCATTCAGAAATAGATTGGTTCTTACTTTAGTTCTATGAACTATAAGCATGATAGTTTGATATTTCTAATGAGTTCCTTGCACCTTCATTTCTTTTAATCTTTGATTCCATAAGCCCAACTTTCAGAGCCTTCTTGTGTGAAAAAGGAACAAACCTTAGCGAATTATTTTGGGGACTCCGATGGGCCTAAAGGAATTAGGATAGTCAAATCGAAACTCAACAGTAAGTATGCATTTTTGGCATGCAAGGAATTTCCTTTTGTCATGTTGACCACCACTATGTGTTGGTTCTGGTGAAATTACCAAATGCCACATGTCGCTGGACCATGGGGAGGATTTATGTGCCACGGGCCAAAGTTGTAGACGTGATAGACGTATGTCAGACGCTCACCATCCAGGGGGATGCGGAGGAGTGCTACTCTGGTAACAGTTTTTGAATGAAGGTGACTAAAATATAACCAAAAGCTATGTAGAGTTAAATGGTTTTACATCCAGAATAATGCAAAACTAGGTATCATTTGAAAGAGCTTAGCGAGCGGAACTTGATTATTGCAAGAGTTGTAAAATTTTGTTTACTTAAGGCGGCCTTTTGGAAATTTTTTGTTTCATCTCTCTGACTAGCCATTATGCAGAAGCAAAGGTTCGAAATAATGATAACTAATAAGTAGCCATGTTCTATTCTACAAGTTTGTAAGGGCATCTTTTCGGGTACTGCTCAAATTTCTAATTACAGCACTCTGGAGAAAATTGAATTTACTGAATTTCAGTCTTTAGAATTTTCGAATGGAGGAAATTTGCTCTCTTGCTCACCCGGTCCATGTCAATAGTTTAGTTGGTGTATTTAACTGCTACTGCTTATCATTGTCTCCGCCCCTTCTCGATTTTCAATTTATCATAGCTAGCTGAGAAATTCTTGGTGCTTCCTTTTTGACCACGGACTGTGGTATAGAAACCCCTCAGTCATATTCTGAAAAATGCTATGATCTTACATGAAGACTTTGGCAAGTCCAGGGTCCCTATGGCTATGAGCTACAGTTTTTGAACTCTCTCGGCCCTGCACGCGTGCCCCGGCCAGTCTTGGTTATTCAACTTCTTCCTTCCGAAGAAGCAGAACTACTAGACAAGACCACTGTACGTTAACGCAACCGCATTGACTGGGATCGACTCCCGGACATTGTTCGTTAATTGGTCCTGCTAAAGAAACAAGATCACAATGGCTCACTTCGATACAGCACGGGATTAACAGCAGAATCGAGACCGAATTCTTGTGTAACATAGCTTTGTGGTACAACTCTGTTCAGAACCATTTAAAAACATTAAGCAGTCCAAGTTCAGTGCCCGATCGGGACCGACTTTTACTCTACAAATAGCGATTGAGACAGGGTGATGAAATCATTGTGGGGGGGGGTTGACACTTCTCCCCACACCCCCTCATTTGCGCCACTGAACCCAGAAATATCAGTTGAACAATATTTGATGCCAAAAAATATTATGAACGTTAGCATGTATCTAATGATATCCAATTCGATTTGAAACAACAAATTTCAAGGAAGTGCCTCATTTCATTGTTTTAATCGTGATAGTGGTAATGATGGCAATCATAACTTTTTCTTCTTATTGTCATAGCAACAAAAACAATAGAGCAATTTGATTTAATCGAGTGATTTTTGAATTGTTTGCATCAAAAGTTTGATGATCATAGCTACTTTTACCAAGGCTTTACGGTTAAGGTGGCTCTGCACTTGAGGTGGCTCATTACCGAAAATGTTTAAGATTATAAAACAATGAAAGGTGGCTGTATACCAAGTAAAAATAAGTTCAAAACACAAAAAAACAATACGTTTAGGTGGCTCGCTTCTGATATAAATTTCAAACTGCAACACACTGTGTGTCCTATCTCTCATGCTTTTACAGCAAAGAAATAGAGGAGAGTGGAATCCGCCCCCTCAAGAACTCCAAGGTGAGGTAGGGTTAAAGAGTGTGTGTACATGGGAAAGAGTAAGGATACAACTAAGGAGCAGGGAGTGGTGAAAAGAGCAGTGATGAACCTCAAGAGTGGAAATTGAAAAATTGCCTTGCATATACATGAACGCCCACTTCGTAGATCGTGCCTTAACGAAACCCTTATGACAATAGTTTGCCCACATAAAGTGATTAACAGCTACCGCAGCAAATTCCTCCTAAAGAAATTACTGGGTACGACGGTGGGCCAGCGCAGCGCCGCAGGCGCCGCGCGGTAAGCCTAGTTAAGCTTATTTTGGAAGCAGAACGCTTTGATTAATCTATCCATTTCCCTACGAATACCCCCATACCCCAACCCTATTTGTATTTAGTGTTGTTCGTAGTTACTTTTTGCGTAATAGTTTGAGGTAGCTTGCAACCAAGTAAGAAATTTTCTTTCCAACCTAAATCTTTGGGTTCGAAGAACCAACAAATTTTATTCAGGTTTCAAAGTCTCAGAATTGTTTATATCTGGCATTAATTGGTAACAAGCTACCTCCACTCAAATTTTAATGCCGTATTTAATTGTATGTTGTTCGTTTATGTTTTTCGTTCCCTCGTTGTTTCTTTGCGTAAAGTTTCTTGCATTGTCCTCGTTTTGTTTCATGTAACCAAGGGGTAGCCGTGTAATCTCGCTCCTCTTGGAATTGTCCCTGTAGTGTCGTGTAGTCATAATTAGAAAGTAAAGTAGAACGTAACTAACACTGTAAATTTTTTATCTGAATGTAAAATAAAACTTCGGACGAGGGAGGAGATTTGGCGGCTATGTTATACTGAAGAAGATTTTAATCGAAAAGTTTATGTGATCCAACAGCGTTTGTTTTATATTATTATTTTAATTATTATTATAAATAGTAATGATAATAATGCGATTCTAGATTATTCTACACCCA
Organism: Aurelia sp. 4 Dawson et al 2005; assembly: GCA_964019985.1. Classification (NCBI taxonomy): domain Eukaryota; kingdom Metazoa; phylum Cnidaria; class Scyphozoa; order Semaeostomeae; family Ulmaridae; genus Aurelia; species Aurelia sp. 4 Dawson et al 2005. The sequence continues at coordinate 8,366,773 of OZ026507.1, read as the reverse complement.
AGCAAATGGCAAATACCTACTGCTTAGTTAAAATACAGAATGCTTGTTGGTTTTACAGTTACTGTTGATAAACGCTATGGTACATATGGTAAATGAATTTGTCACTGAGTATCAAAATGAAAACGATCATACTTGATATGGGCTTAAAAAAGCAAACCAAATCAACAGCAGATCAACAGCAGAACAAAACGGAAGATGAAATGGAAAGAAAACAGTGATTCAACCTTTTCTCCCTGTGCTTCAAGATATAATTCTTTCCAATAATATTAGAAATCGAGCACCAAGCTAATAGTTGGTTAATTTTTGCTTTTCCAAATCCAATATTCGTCAATCGTTCATAAATGTCCTCTTTGATACACCCAATTCTGTTGACGAAACGAATGCAAATTAAACCGCGCGAGTCAAAAACAGTTTACGCGTTTGACGGGCAGTAGAACAAAAAGTTATGTGGCCGATATTCAAAGCGAAAATGTTAATCTATAAGTCAAAGGCTGACTTAGATGAGAAAATTTTGTTTTGGTAAAATCACACATCTTTAAGACCCAGCAATTAGAAAAGTGTCTGTCAGGTGTTTGTATGGGAATTGAAAATACCAGGTTCCCTTCTGGTCCATGATTTATGTGGCATTGAAGTTTACATTGTCAGTTTCAGAGTTAGAATTTTAACGTCAATAGCATGTAAATTATGGACCAGAATGGAATGTGGAATCCTTATTCCCAAACATGGTCCTTTCCAGCATTTTCCTAATTTCTGGGTCTGAATGCGGGTGATTTTACCAGACAAAATCCCTTCATCTAAGTTAGCCTTTGAATGATAGATTATAATTTCAGTTTTGAATATTGACCCCATACTATTCATTTCACAGCCCGCCAAGCGAGTCAACTTGTTTTCTTGACTCAGCCGGTAAAGCTTATCGGCTTTTTAAAATGAAGATAGATACATGGAAACCTAACGCAGACATTTTGTTTGATACGATGTATTTTTAATCTTCACAGGTATGGGATGAGCATAATCCAGAGGTAGCTGATTACATTCGAATACATGTTTCTTATGGTATTGCACCATCTCAAGCTAATGTGCAACAAGGCTCAATGATCTGCTTCAAGTCCTTTGTCAAAACTATCAAAGGTGAGATACTTCACTACACTTCCGCACAGATATAGCACTTATCTCACATCGCATTCAGTGACCAGTTTCATCATCACTTGTGGTTTCTATTTCATTTTTCAGCAATAATATCTTCCGGGCCACACTAAGCTTCCTGAGACGATTGTCTCAAACTGAGGCTATACAAGACCCGAAATGATTCATTATGTGTGCGATGTCATGTATCAGATCTACCCTAACATTGCCTGTTTTACAGTCCCATGAAGTAAGCTACACAACGCAACGCATTTTCAGATATTTTTCACTGAACAATCCTTTGATTGCAAGTAAGAGCGAAAATCCAGAGAAAGGACCCAATTCCACCACCTCATCAATAGCAGTACTCACTTCGCGGTCAGAATGTCATCGGTCGATTGAGGACAAGGACAGAAAATTTCAAGAGTACAGTAAATCCCCACATATAGGAACCTACAAAAATAAGAACCTAGAGGCAGTTTTTCCTAAATTACGTACCTTGCAATTAAGAACCTGTTTCAGTTTGATGAAAAATATGTTGTTGTGGAAGGGGGTTGCAAAGTTGATCTTTGATTGCTGTTATTAAGGTCATTGTGGTCCCAGTTGGCTTTGGAAGCTTTATTCTACTCCCCAATTACTTATTAGGTCCAAAAGAATGCTTCCAAAATCAATAATAGGGCTGAACATCTCTGTGAGACTCTTAAGGGGACTACAAGAGGCACCCTTCTAATAAGAACCTTGATACCTTGAAATTAGTCTTAGTACCTTTGAAATGAGAACCACTTTCATCCTGGTTCTCAAAAAAGTAGGTTCATATACGTGGGGATTTACTGTAGGTATTATTCTAATTGTTCGTCCGAATGGAATAAGCTTGAGCCTAACCTTGAGCTATATGAAGAGCAGAACGAATTCATGTGAAAAGGTCACAGAGGTATTGTGGAGCCACTTGATTCAGGGACTTAAAGACCATTGTTTAGATTCACAGGTAATCAGCTCGTCAATGGTCTTCCATGCCATCCTTTCAATAAGAGGTCTGCCTGGGGCATCAAAGCTGCTATTTGTTCTTATCCTAGCAGCACGATTTTGAAGTTTTTGAAACTGATTAATTTCAGTTACACTGGCGCAGCCCCAGACAGAACAGCAGTATCGAAAGTGGGGCTACAATGCCTGTGTAGAGATTCTGCAAAGTTTCTTTGGGAGAAAAGACTTGGCATGTTTTAAAATGCCAACGGCCCTCCAGACCTTGCTAGAAACTGCTTTGATTTGTTCTTTCCAGTCCATGGAGCAGTCGATTTGCACACCAAGGTCTTTTGTCTTTTTGACTACTTCAAGCTCGCTGTCGCGAATTTTCAGATCCAGGTCTTTTTTGACTTTTGAGAATTTTCTGTTTCTATTTGGTAAGGGTGGGCATTGAATGGGTTTTCGTGACATTCAGCGAAGACTTGTTGGCTTGTAGCCAAGAATCCAGCTTTTTGAGGTCGCTATTGATAGCCTCATCCAGCCGAGTCAAATCGTGAGACTGGTGGTACAGACTGGTGTCATCAGCATCACAAACTGGTGTCATCAGCATACATGCACACAGTAGAATCGTTGACAGCTTGTGGGAGATCATCGATGTAGATGAGGAAGTCAAGAGAGCCGAGACATGAACCCCGCGGAACACCAACCCCCATGTCCACATCATTCACCCTGCGGAACTGTTTCCGGTTGGAAAGGTAGGATTTAAACCAAAAGAGTTCACTTTGCTGTACCCTGTAAAGCTCGAGTTCTTTGCAGAGAATGTTATGATCGACATTAGACAGATTAGAAACTGCGCACGCATGCGCGAAAACTCGTAACTTTGAGCCCCCTAGCTCCCTGCAACCGATCCCGAAATTAGGCAACATTTTATATTTTCCATCTATGGCCTTAAACTCTTGATTTACCATTTAAAAAATCTGATCTATTTAAACACTTCCTTATCTCAGATTGCTTGATGATGTCATTTTACGCCGTTTCTGTTCTGTCTCAACAGTATCGAATGCCTTTTTAAGGTCAATATACACCAGACCCACAAGCTTTCCAAGGTCTATTCCGTTATACCAGTCGTCAGTATTTTTAAGCAAGCATGTTACAGTTGAATGAAGGCGCAAAAAGCCGGATTGGCCAGATGAATAGTGACCATTGTCATTCAAATACTGGTACAGCTGATTTGTTAAAAATTTTTCATAAGAGCCTTGAGATGACAGGCAAGACCGATATTTGTCGATTTTTAGACTTCTTGGCCTTATCTCCTTCTTTGAAAACTGGAGCAACTCTAGCAACTTTCCATGAGTCGGGAAAACGACTTGTTTCAATGAATGTATTGAACAAACAAGCAAGGGAGTTTTCAATAGAAAGCAGCGCAAGCTTTCAGTCCCAAAGCTCTTTGCTGTCTTAACCGTGGCAAATGCATTTCTGGTCTCCTGCACTTCAATGGTCCTAAAATTGAATCTTGCTTATGTTTGTCAACTTCATAGTCACCTGCAATAAGGGGATTGGGAGCTGGATCTATTTTGTCCGTAAGGTCCTTACCTACTGAGCAAAAGAAACTGTTCATTGTATTAGAAATATCTTTTTTATGAGCAATTTCTGAACCAGATTCTTTAAGATTATCAATGTTGCTTGACTAAGATCTCTTATTTGATGAGTTGATTGATTACCTTCCATGATTCTTTCATGTTACCTTGACATGCAGAGACCTTATTAGTATAGTATTGCTTCTTTAGTTGGATATTTTGGACATTGACCTTGTTATGGACCTATCTTTAAGAGTCCATAAGGAACTGAGACTTTCTTTTGGGCTACAGTCTTTTTATCTTATCCCTGGTCTGCAGTAGTTTCTTCAGGTCCTTATTTATCCATGGGCAGTACTTCTCTAGGACTCGCATTACAGTCATAGGGGCATTCTCGACCCAAATGTATTATCTTATCCTATGCAGCTTAGAGTTGGTCTCAGCAAGTTAAACTTCCACAAGTTCAAGAATAAGTTTAGGGATACCATAAATCCAATGTGCCCAACAGGTGACGGCATCGAGGATACGGAGCACTTTTTGTTGCTGTGCCCTTCTTTTGATCTTCAACGTCGAGGTCTTCTCACTAGGATTATTGAATTATTACGACCATTTTTGCAAATCGCCAATCTTTAAAAGGATGCTTTGATGCACTTTTTCTATATGGTGATCAATACCTTTCTTCTGACTTGAACAGAAACATTCTTGAATTGAACTTGCGTTTCATTCCCGAAAATTGGTCGGTTTGACTAAGTTATGTTGAAACTTCAGTTATGTGCAAAGCAGCCACTAAGTCCTTTAATGTAAATGTTCTTTTTCTTTGTAGATTTTGTTTTACATTAAGTGTCAGATCATTTTATCACTACAAATACCACACGAACTGCGCTCGTGACATTTTAAGAATTATCTCAACCCTTGACATCTAATGCAAGACAGAATCTAGTGCAGTATCAGTTTGAGTTTCATATTATTTAAATTCTCTACATACAATTTATGGTTCTAACAATACAAAAAAAATAACTGAACTACAAAGATAATGATGTTACGGAAAAATTAATACAATTGATACAGAAAAATTAATACAATATACAAATACAAATAAAAAAGGAACTACATAAATTGTATGCAGGGAATTATTTAAAGGAGGAGCTCTCTCAATAGGTAAACTAATCGAGGAGAGAGCCCCCCTATCCTAAATTATTGTCAGATGAATTTAGATGAATTCTTTTCGCAGACTAATAGCAATTGGGGCAGCACAATAATCAGCAGTATTCACTGCTTGGCCTTTTCCAATAGATAAATTTTCAGTTTTGCTTTGAACGATATTTTTGATGGAGCATTTCGCAGTTCAACTGGTAAAGCATTCCAAAGTTTAGCACCAAGATAACGAATTGACTTTAGACCATATTGAAGACTATTTTTTCGGGACATAAACAGATCACCTTGACTGGCCTGTCTTGTGGCATATTGATGAACAGATGAACTGAATAAGAAAAAGTCATGAAAGCAACTAGGTGAAGTTTTGTTAACAGAATCAAAGACAAAAGTTAAGAGTCTTAGTTCAAAGATCTCAGAGAGTTTCAGAAGTTTAAGATCATTGAAGATTGGTAGAGAGGGAGACATGCGAGGCTGAAATGAGATTGCTCTGACTGCTTTTTTCTGTAAGTTGAAAATTGGATCAGTGTATGATGCATATGTTTGGCCCCAAACAACAAGACCATACTGTAAGAAAGACAGAAATAATGCATTATACAAGCAAATTAAAACATCTAAAGGAAGTAAGTTCCTAATTTTGAAAAACATTCCACAAGTTCTAGCTAACTTTTTCTACAGTTCACTGAGATGGTATCTCCAGCTTAGATGTTCATCAAGTAAGAGACCTAAGAACTTAACAAACTTAACTCTTTTAATATGTTTCTTCCCGATCTTGATATCAGAATCAGAAGGAACTTTGACAGATGAAGAATGAAAGATTATATAGTTTGTCTTATCAATATTTAATGATAGTTTATTAGCATCAAGCCATCTTTTAACTGATCTCAGCTCTTTGTTGACAACTTTAGTCAAATTAGGTAAATCATCGCATTCATAATAGATATTTGTATCATCGGCAAAGAGATAAAAGGTAAGTTTCTTAGAAGCATTTGGTAGGTCATTGATATAGATCAGGAAAAGTAATGGGCCCAGTACAGAACCTTGTGGCACACCACAAGTAATTGAAAGTACGTCTGAATTACTTCCATTAACAGAAACATATTGCTTTCTATCAGATAGATATGATCTAAACCATTCAAGGGCGCATCCACGAACACCATAGTGTTCCAGTTTGGAAAGCAAAATTCTGTGATTAACTGTATCAAATGCTTTTTGTAAATCAATGAAAATACCACAACCAAGTCTTTTATTATCAAGTGTATTTCTTACAGCTTCTGTCAAACTCACAACGGCATGGTCAATTGAGTGGTTTTCTTGGAATCCAAATTGTAAGGAATAGAGAACTTTATGAATTTCAAGGAATCTATAAAGTCGCCTGTACAGTAGCTTCTCAAATATCTTGCTGAAAATCGGTAAAAGAGAAATCGGCCTGTAGTTTGAAGGTATCTCAGGCTTTCCTTTTTTAAACAGAGAAATCACCTTAGCTATTTTAAGTTTATGTATGTGTATGTATGTATGTATGTATGTAAAATATCTTTATCGTAAATAACAGGATTAAGCGTACAGAGCTTGTTTTCAACCTGGTTTACGTAAAACGAAAAGAAAACTTACACATTAAACACTAAAATCGTAGTTAACAAAAGAGACAGCCTTAAAAATGTCCATAAAATATAATTTACATTTTAATTTAAAAACATCTAAAGATTTAATGTCCCTAAAAGACTTGGGCAGCGAGTTCCAGACTTTAGCTCCGTAGTACTGAAAAGATTTGAGATGAGTTGCCCCAGTGCCTCTTGTGGTATGCAGACATCCACTTGCAGAAGAACGAGTATGATGATCATGAATATCGGACTGTTTCTAGAACATGTGATTGAGATAATCAGGAGCTAAATTGTTCTCAATTTTAAACATCAGGATGCAGGTGTTAAGCTCAATACGTTGATGAATAGGAAGCCAGTTTAGTCTGATGAAGAGAGGTTTGCTTCTTGATCTTCTTGTTTGTGATAATATAACACGAGCACATTGTTTTTGTAATTTTAGTAGCGATTCAAGCTGACTTTTTAACAGATTGTGCAGCAGAGGGGAACAATAACCCAAGTGGCAAAGTACAAGTGAGTTAGCCAGAGAAATTAGCGTGTCTTCAGAGAGAAACAATCTTACACGCCTTAATTTAGATATGCCATAGTGAACTTTCTTACAGATATCTTTCAGGTGTAGTTTATAGTCAAGATGCTCAACTAATGTGAATCCTAAAAATTTATAGGAACTTGTATAATCAATCTGTGCACCTGCTAGATTTAACGGAATACGATCATCAATGGGGACAGCTTGGCTCTGCTTGCTAAACAGCATAATCTTTGTTTTTTGCGGATGTGGTATCAGTCGATTTTTCAATGCATAGTTGCTTATGCTGGTAAGATTGTTTTGAACATCAGAAGCTACAGAACAGTGAGTGGCTCCATGAGAAATTGCTGTTGTATCATCTGCGAATAATATAACTTCAGAAGTGAGGGCCATGGGTAAGTCATTGATATACATCAAGAAAAGCAAAGGCCCTAGTATTGATCCTTGCGGTACACCAGTGGAAATTATTGCTTCATTAGATAAAATGCCATTAAAAACAACGACTTGCTTTCTGTTTTCAAGATACGATGAGAGCCATTGAAACATGAATTTGTTTGGATTGAACATTTGAAGTTTTGATAACAATATGCGGTGGTCCACTGTGTCAAATGCCTTGCGTAAGTCTAGGAATAAGGTACCTGTAAGCTTATTTTCATCCATATCCTTATAGATTGTGTCAATCATATGTATAAGGGCTGTTAATGTCGAGTGGTGTTTTCTGAAACCAGATTGCAGAATGTGAAGTAAGTTCTCTTTTGTCAAGAATGAATATATGTGGTCAAAGGCAATCCTCTTTATGACTTTACTCAAACAGTTAAGGACTGAGATGGGTCTATAATTATCTACATTTTCAATGTCTCCAGATTTAAAAAGTGGAATGACTTTTGCATTTTTCCAAGCCGATGGGAAAACACCAGAGTTGAAGGAGTGGTTTATAAGCAAACTAAGAGAACAGGCAAATCTATCAGATTTGCTGAGTATTTTCACAAAGTTCATAGAGATATCATCCAGGCCTGTTCCTTTCACATTCCTTAATTTCCCGATTACATTTATGACAATGTTGGGAGTAACGGCTGGAAGAGTAAGGCTTTCGTGCGTTAACTTAGCAGAGGAAGCAGGTTCCGCAGTTGGCATATCCTTGGTAAGTCTACTGGCCACCGTGCTGAAAAATTCATTGAAGCAGTTGGCTATGTCAAGAAAGGAGGTGTAACTTTTCCCTTCAAAGCGAATGATTTCAGGTGATGTAACTCTTTTTGATGGCAGCAACTTCTTCAAAGTCTTCCATATTTCCTTTGGGTTGTTTTTATTTTCTTCGATTGATGTAGTAAAATATTCACGCCTTGACTGACGGATACCCTCAGTTGCTCGATTTCGGGCTTTCTTATAGAAATTTCTAGTGAAATCAGATTTATTTTTAAGGTGCAGACGAAGTGCATAAGATTTTTGGCGAATAAGTTCAATTACAGTGCTGTTAATCCATGGGTATGATTCCCTCTTAACTCTTCTCTGTCTTTTTGGTGCATGCCAATTAATAAGTTGCTCAATAATTTGGTAAAACGTGTCCAATTTTTCGTCAATATCGTCAAAGAGATCTATCAAATGCCAAGGCGCAGCTTCAACATCAGAAAAAAATTTTCTTTCATCAAAAGCTTTTAGGTCGTGATAAGTTATATGAAGATGTTGTTGGTTAGAATTTCTACGCTTACTTGAAGCCTTCGAAACAGATATCCCAAAATGGTCACTAATACCCAGAGGTATAACATCAGATTGAATGATAGATGAGGGATCAGAAACGTAGATTAAATCAATTAGGGTAGCAGTGCTATCAGTAATCCTTGTAGGTACATCAATTAGCTGGTGTAAGTTGTATGTCTGGCAAATATCATCCATTCTTCGAGTCATGTTGTCTGGCTCAAGCTGATTGAGGTTGAAATCACCCATGATAACTATGTCATCTATATCTGAAGATTTATCAAGGACTTCATCAAGGAAATTTGACATAAATGGGTCAAGAGGAGTCCGTGAGCTTGGTCTATATGCAACGATCATAATGAAAGATGAAGTGCTGAAAGGTGAAACTTTGATTGCCACTGCCTCCAAGTTAGCAGAGCTGGTAGAACAAATTTCTTTAAACTGGACAGAATTTCTTAAGTATACAGCAAGACCCCCACCAGGATGCTCAGTGTATTTACGGTCACATCTTATTGGATCAGAGTATCCTGTAATACTTATTTCAGAGTTTGAAATATTCCCAGTAAGCCATGATTCAGAAAAAGCCAACACGTGGAATGGGTTATCTTTTGCGAACTGTCGAACTTCGTCAATTTTAGGAAAGAGGCTCCGTACGTTGAGGTGAAATGAATTGAATCCTTTCCTGGGAAGCTTAAACTTGAGGGGAGAGTTAGAATTAGCTGAGGAAGCAGGCTCAATGTTACTATCATCAAAAATTAGATCAGGTTGGCCAGGAGAAGTATGGATATCAGTCTGAGTTTGGACTGCATCAGAGTTTGACTTGTAACAAACCGGGCAAAACCAAATGAAGTTACTTATCTGAGTATACTGCTTGTAATCCTTTATTGTGATGTTTGCACATTTCTTACCAATGTGGCACTTTAATCCACAGCCGGCACAAGGCAGAGCACGATGATGTTTTGCCACAGCCTTTTTACAAACAGAACAGGGGTTCTTCACAGGCCCTGGGTTTGGATTAACATCACCTGACAGCATCAGACGAACAGCAGTATCACTTATTAGTTGGAATGACGGCGATCCTCTGCCATTGTGATAAGAGATTCTTGTCTTGAAATATTTTCTCCTCAGCTTGGGCCATCGCCTTAGGCCAAAATGGCTGCCAATCTCTGTGCTGATCGAAGGAAATGACGGTAAATATTCCTCTTCATAGCATGAGCTAGTCGACCAGAAGTCTGGAAAGGATCCTCCATGATTGCAGTTGCAAAGACAAGTGTGTAACAGTATAAGTAAACTGCTGACAGCCAGTTTCATCAAGTTAATTTTTGTGCTAGAAAAGTATCGTCTTGCCGCCATGGTAACAATTTTTTTTTCTTTTTTAAACAGAGAAATCACCTTAGCTATTTTAAGTTTATCAGGGAAAATACCAGACTGGAAAGACTGATTCACAAGAAGAGCAAGAAATTGGGATACAGATGATCCAATAATTTTCAGCAGTTTTATGGGTATACTATTAGGACCAACAGATTTAGAAGGATTTAAAATGCTGATTAGATCATTAACTTCCATTAGTGTAACTGGAGTAAGGAAAAGTGAATGGCCAGTTCTATTAGATAAATAGTTCAGAGGAGATTTAGGTGTCATTGGGATTGACTTTGTTATGCTGTCAGCTACATTGACATAAGAATCATTAAAGATATTTGACTTTTTATCAGGGTCTGATGTTACATTTCCATCTTTGTCTTTGAGTTTGTTGATTGACGAAGAAGTGGAAGACTTATGAGAAATTATTGTCTTGATACCTGACCATAACTTTTTCATATTTTGACTATTGGTAGAAAAATAATTATGAAAATATTGCGCTTTGCTTTCTTTTAATTCATTTGACACACGGTTTCTAAACTTTTTATACAAATTAAGATTGTCAGGATTCTGCTGTTTTCTTAGTTTCTGCAAAATTCTGTCTCGGATTCTCATCATCTTCAGTATTCCCTTGTTTATCCATGGTTTGTCTTTGAGTTTCCTTTCTTTTCTACTCAATCTTTTAATTGGAGCATGCTTATTTGTTAGAGTATTTAAATCTTTTAGAAATCTGTCCAATTTACTGTTGATATCTAAGTCACTATTTTCTAAATAGTTAAAATCAATCTGATTAAAACCTCAAGGAATGCATCTTCTACAAATTTGGAATAATCATACTTCAGTGATTCAGATTTACTATGACTTACATGAGTTTTTTTCAAAACCATAAATTGAGGGAAATGATCAGTAATTTGCATTAAAATGTTGCCACTTACTATATTAGCATTAGTAGCATTAGTATATATGTTATCAATGATTGAAGCTCTGTGTTCAGAAACTCTAGTTGGATGATGAATACAAGGAAGAAGGCTGTGTGAAAAAAAGTTATTGACAAAGTCACTTGTTGGTGTGTGGGAGGCAAAGTCTAAAAGATTCACATTAAAGTCACCCATAATAAACAAGAGTTTATCTGATGAAAGTTTTGAAAGATGATTCTGGAAGTGAGATGTAAGGTTATCAATGTTTGAACTAGGATGTCTGTAAACACAGCAAATAAGAAAGTTCATGTCATTTTTGTTATCAATTTCAACCCATACAGTTTCAAACTCATCGGTACAAGAGTCCAAGTCAATACGTGGATTATAAGTAAGAGAATCTCTGATATACAAGCCAACACCACCATTCTGAGTGACTGATTTGGTCTTGAAAAATGTATAACCTGGAATATCAACATTTGATGATATGGGATTATCATTGGAATGCCAAATTTCAGACACTCCAATCACATCAAGATTCAAATTAGTATGAGCTGATAAGGAGACTATTTCATCATGATGAAGGGATAAGCTTCTTATATTTGTATGAAGAATAGAAAAGTCACTTGAAGATAACTGTAAGGAAGAAAGTTCAGGTAAAGTAAAGTAGCGAGAGTCAATATTCTGAGGCATATGCTCATCAATATCATAATCACTAAGATTAGGCAAGTCGGTAAGGTTGGAGGTGATTTCAAATGATGGTGCAGAGTCGATGAATGAGGGGAGGTCAAAATCCTTAAGACCCAAAAATTCTTCATTTGTTAATAAGCCAAAGGGAAACATATCTATGGTACATTTTTGAAAAACCAAGAAACATCATCAGATTCCTTTTCAAGTTCTTTGTATTCAGCAGCAGATATGTCATTGCATTTCATGTGAACATAAAAATTGCAGTTATCACAAAATATTGCTCTTTGGTGACTATGTATATTTTGTGGCAAATATCACAAGGATCATTAGCTGTGTTTGTCATCTCTGATGCTTATTGATATTTATGAGATTAACTGACTGAAAAAGAAGAATAAAAAAAAGAAAAAGAAATTGAAAATTCCAAGTATGAAACACAATTTTCATGGGATTAATACCCAAGTTTACGCAACCCAAGTTTACACAACAAATGTCCATTTCCATGAAAGGTTCAAATGGATCAAATCAACATGGAAAAGAAATATCAGCATCACCCTCAGCATCACTTCCACCAAAAGTCTGGTTGGCTGTTGGATTGCGCCTAGCTCCACGCTGCGACCAACCTGATCTGTTCTTACTGTGAGGACTCAGTGGTTTCACAATGAGTCTATCTGCAACAAAATAGGCAGTGTGGCCTGCTTCCCTGGCTTTGATCAACTCAGGAACTTGATCTCTGCGACGATTTAGAGTCAATTGACTGAAATCAGCAAGAAACTTTATGTTTTGAGGCTTAACCTCTCTCGCTTTTTTGAGAACCATTTCTTTTTGCTTCCACGATTGAAATTTTGCTACGATTGGTCTTGGTTCTTCTGACCCATCATCACGTTTTCTGGGCCTATTTCCCACCCTGTGAGCACGCTCAATCACCAACTCATCTTGAATTTGCAGCAACTCCCCAATTTTTTCCTTGATAATCTTTTCGGACTCTTCCCACGACTCGTTCATGCCTTCAGAATCAGCAATTCCAATCACTTTGATGTTATTGCGGCGACTCTGGCTTTCTAAGTAGTCGCATTTACCAACAACGAAATCAATGTCTTCATGGCTGGTTAGGCCCTTTTCGATTTTCGCGTACTTTTTCTCGGTAAGTTCTACCCTTGACGTCAGCTCCTCAGCTTGAGTGCTCATGAACTGTGCACTCACTTGAAGACCATTTACATCGTTCCTCAAAGATCGAAGATCAGCCTTGACATCGTCAATCAGAACTTTCACCATGTTTGTCACGCTGTTTTCCTGCATCGCAAGGAGTTGTTTGCAAATGGCAGTAATTAGCTCTGCATTAGCCATATTCACCTAAGTTAGAATATTCGATACCTGAACTGAAACTTTCTTTATGATAAAACCATTTTATAACGTTCAAATTGATCACATCGACGAAAAGCATGGCAACACTTTCGCTTCAACTTTACACGTGCGGCCGCCATCTTCACCATCATCGAAAAAAGAATCGTTTTTAATCGTTCATAGTTTGTTGTGTGTAGGTAACTTGCTTGGCTCTACAACTTGCTTGTATGTAACTTGTTTGTCTTTATATATTGGCCATTCGGTAGTCATTGTCTTTCGCTCCCCTTTGTGTCGTCCCTGCAGTAGTTAGGAAAGTTTTGTAGAATTTAATGCATGTTGTAAAATTTTTATGAATTTAAAAAAGAGAAAAGGAGCTTTAAAAGTAGATAGAGACGTTCATTTTCTGTCCTTTTTTATTCATTAAAGATATTAAATACGTTCTAATTACTATACAACACTACAGGGAAGATACCATTGGGAGCGAAAGACAATGACTACTCCATGGCCATTATGAAAAGACATGCAATGTTAGCCTAAATACAACAAACATTATGGGCAATTGATGTCTAATGGATGCTGTTACAATACTAGATTCCGTCCCACATCAGATGTAAGGTCAATGTTGCGATGAATTTATGTGCACAGTTCGTTACATTGTAACGAGTTATGATTTTAAAGTAATACAAGTACCTGACATCTGATGTGGGACAGAATTTACAAAGCAGAGGAACATTTACAAACAGATGTGGTTGTTGCTTTATGCATGACTTGGACTTGCTCAAGTCTCACTTTCTTTAATAGTCGACTGAGATAAAAACGCGGAAAGTAAGTTGCGCTGCGGGAGAATAGCGAAGGAGTTGCGTAGGAGAAGGAGAGAGGAAAGTTTCGACTTGTTTCCTTTGGCTCTCAGCAGGTGATGCCGGCCCATTTCTTGGCCGGCTAGCGGCATCTTTGATCTGAGGTCTTGACCAATCACAGCTGGCAAAGGAGATTCGCCGTGGTTTGAAACGGGGAGGTTGCATAAAATATAAGTGCTGAGTATTCAGAGCTGGGACTGATCGATAATGGCAGCTAACTCGAAAATGGAAGCTTTTGATCGAGCGAGGAAACTCCTGGCCCTTCCAGACAAGTATATGAAGGAATACCAAACGAATGCCATTATTGGTCTCTTGCATGGAAAGGATACTTTCATAGCGCAGCCAACTGGTGCTGGGAAGTCATTGGTGTACCAGTTGTTGCCACTGGCCTCCGACTTTCTCGCACATCCTGACAAAGAAATCGAAGTCACGACTCGTGATGATGGCCCTTTTTTTTTCAATTTGTTTTGAGTGGGCTTGTCAGGATTTCTAGCTACTGAAAGCTAATTTAGGCCCACTGTGCATACCGCATCCAGGCACGGGACCCCTAGTTTAACGTCCCTTCCGAAGGACAGCGAGGTGAGTTGCGAGGTCAGGCCTCAGTGGTCACGCATCCGAAATCTGACCTCACTCGACTAAGCTTAACTTCAGTCACCTGACGAAGGCTGTATGAGCCACTCGGCCACTCACCCCAAGCCACTCGGCCACTCACCCCAAGTGGCCTTGAAGTATTTAGTGTGAAGTCTGTTGTTATTATCGTATCACCCTTAATATCGCTTATCCAAGATCAAGTTAAGGATTTCAGTAAAAAGAAGTTGCATTGCCTCACCCTACCAAGCAGCAAATTTAGCCTGAGTAAGGTGTCATACATTTTTACATCCGCTGAAGCATTGCTTGAATGCATTCACACGCACATTCGAAACGACGAAGAATTTCAGTCAAGACTTTGTGCTGTAGTCGTGGACGAGAGTCACTGCATAGTGAAATGGTAAGGAGACATCTACATACCTGTTTACTTTTTATCATTTTTTTCAATGGGAGGACCCTCCTCCAGTCGCCTAGTCTGGTGGGAGAGAACCATCACAAATCAGAACAGTTGTAGGATACCTTTCTAGAAGCAGAGACCATGGCGAATTTTGTCCAATTTGTCTCAATTGATAGACTTCTTTTTGCAAGATGGGTAGATTTATATCAGACATGACTGACTTGTACCAAAGGAGTCCACTTTGGAGTTGATTGTAGAGAAAGAATTTACGAGAGTCTGCAGGGGTAATAAGGCCTGGGGTAAAATGGATAATGTAATGTTGATTGCAGAAAACGGTAGATCATTAACTGTTCAGTCAACATCTAATAAGGGGCAGTTCTAGTAGATGCAGATGGACAAAATCTGTTCATGGAGACATTTGCAAAAGTTATGGACATTTATTGCCTTGCCCATTTTACCCTAAGTGGACTCTATCTTTATAGTACAACAAAATTCACATAAAATATGAAAATTCTAAGCTAAAAAAATACACTCAAAACTAGATTATGAGGCTAAACTTTCCGCCTGGGGGTGCACTATATATATATATATATATTTTGGGTACGGGGGTTTGCCATCGAGAAGGGTACTGTATCTACAGTACTTTCCAGATATTGGTTTAAAGAACTGTATCAATTTTCACAATTTTGGTATTAGGAACGGTATCGATTTTCAAGATTTTGGTATGAAATATAAGGTGGGATATACTTTTTCCGGAAATTAGTATAAGGTCGGGTATACTTTTTCAAAAAATTGGTATAAGGAACGGGTATGTCTTTGAAGCCTTGATGGCACGTCCTTGAACAAAATCTTGTCAAGGGCACCCCCGGGACTTCCGTTGTGAATGTTTTTCTCAAGATTTGATTATTTGTTTCTCAGGGGAGTTGGGAGCAAGAAAGCAAAGGCTTTTCGATTTCAATGGACAATTAGCTCAACTGAGGTCACTACTCATTAAAAGAATTCCTATTCTCGCTGGTATGAAACTCCGGATCCCAGGGGACCCAAAAGATATTCTATTGTACAAATGGTCCCAAGAGACAAAATCCCTTTATATAGCCAAAGGCACATCTTTTTCTGCCTTCTTACACCAACAACCAGCCTGAAGGAAGCGTCAAAAATCGATGACACTCGCCGTCGCTGACAACCAAATAAATTCTAATGGCTGTTCTGCAGATGATGAAATTGAGAACAAGAGCAGCAAAAACCGTTTTTTCAATGTATTTGCAAGAGGGCGTTTGCATTTCCGAGGGGCACATCGCTTCGACAGCCTAGGCCTAACTAATTCGAGCTGATCTGGCGGGAAAGGAACATAGCACGTGGGAACATGTAAGCATGGTTTTCCAAACTTTGGTTTACGGTTTTCGTTTTTATTTCTTTCAAGAAGTTTTGGTCTAAACGGAGTCTTCAAGAAGTTTTGGCCTAACTAAACGGAATCGGCTTGCTTTTTTAGGCCACAATGAGTTTTTACATCGCCTTCCACAATCACGATGTTATGAAAAGGACGTAAAGTGTGTTAATTTTGTGGATTTTATTCAAGTTTGATTTTTATTGAAAAGCATAACACTTTTTGTTTAAGATTTAAGAAAATAATGGTTGGGATTATTATGGGAGATATGCAGTTTGGAGATTTTAGATATTTGTTTGTAAAATGCAGGCTCCAAGTCAAATGCTCAGGACTTCAGAGATAATTATTTATTGATTTGAATGAAGGAAGTTATTTTATTTGAGATTCAGGAATATGTATGAGAATCATTGTGAAACATGAAATCTATATCATTATGAAATTTGATACTTGATTGAGTGTGAGCTAGGCTAATTTATGTTCAATTTTGAATGCCCAGAAATTTGGGAGTTTAGTAATCAGTGAATGAAGAAGTCAGTTTGAGTTTCAGTAGTATGAATGAGAGTTATCACGCAAAATGAAATGTTTATCATTATGAAATTATTGATACTTGATTGAAAGTGAGCCAGGTTAATTTATGTTTAATTTATGTTTAATTTTAAATGCCCAGAAATTTGGGTGTTAGCAATCAGTGAATGAAGAAAGCTATTTGAACTTCAGAAATATGAATGAGAATTATCATGACATTTGAAATATATATACATATATATATATATATATATATATATATATATATATATATATATATATATATATATATATATATATATATATATATATATATATATATATATATATATATATATATATATATACATACATATCATGATGAAATTATCATGATGAAATTATAATTATTTGATTGAAAGTGAGCCAGGTTAATTCATGTTTAATTTTAAATGCCCAGAAACTTGGGTGTTAGCAATCAGTGAATGAAGAAAGCTATTTGAATTTCAGAAATATGAATGAGAATTATCATGACATTTGAAATATATATCATGACAAAATTGTAATTACTTGATTGAAAGTGAGCCAAGTTAATTCATGTTTAATTTTAAATGCCCAGAAATTTGGGTATTAGCAATCAGTGAATGAAGAAAGCTATTGAATTTCAGAAATATGAATGAGAATTATCATGACATTTGAAATATATATCATGACAAAATTATAATTAATTGATTGGAAGTGAGCCAGGTTAATTCATATTGTTTAATTTTAAATGCTCAGAAATTTGGGTATTAGCAATTAGTGAATGAAGAAAGTTATTTGAATTTCAGAAATATGAATGAAATTATTATGAAATATGAAATGAATATATATTATGAGGAAATTATTATTACTTGACTGAGTGTGAGCCGGGTTAATTCATGTTTTAACCTTTCCATGCCCAGAATTTGGAAATTAGTAATCAGTGAATGAAGACAGTCCATCTGAGATTGAAATGATGAATGAGAATTAAGCGGAGGGCAAGCACGACGACAAAAAAAGTCATATTTGTATTCTCAGCAAGTCAATTTTCAATTTTCAATTTCTCTGTTTTCCATTTTCAAAGATTTGACATTATACGGCAAGTCCATGTGATCAAGAAAAGTTATGACAAATCCATGTTTTGAGTAAGCGGCTAAGCCATAATTAGCTATAATTAGCTAAAACGTACGTTTCGGACCAATTCCAAGGTCCATCGTCAGCGTGTGAAATAGGGCGTAAACAGCCATTAAATAGGGCAGTAACAATGGGTACCAAAAAAGGCAAAAAACATGCAAAAACGTGGGTAAGGGAAAAAGACATGTCAATCAAGAGGGTGAATCAAACCAGGGGGAAACATGGAAACAGCAAAAGCGAGTAAACAGCTAAATTAGAATAGCGCTAGGGGAATAGAGGACAATTGTGAATTAAGCATGGGCCTGTCCCGTAGGATTAGAAGGCTCTCATGGATAAGTAGGTCAAAAGAATTGTCAGTCCTACTGATGATTTCAAAGTTCTCAAGGGACGCATCATGGCCAGACTTAGAAATATGGTCCCCGATGGCAGAAGGACTGCTTTTTATCTTTTGGCCTGCTTTATTAATTCCCAAATGCTCTCTGCAGCGAACAACAAGATTACGGGTTGTTTTCCCGTAGTACGAGGCATGGCAGCCAGGACACCTATAACGGTAAACAACAGAGGAACAAATGAGAGATGGGAGCTTGTCCTTAAACCTAAACAGGGAAGATATACGTTTAGGGGAAGTAAAAATGACTTCCAACTTAAGTTTAGGATAGCATTGTTTGACCAACTTAATGAGTCTGGTTTTAACCTGTAAGCTATAGTGGCCTAAGTAAGGAAGGCAAAAGATAAGGGAAGTTTTGTCGTCCGCCTTCTTTGGGGGCCTCTTGCCGAACTTGTCATCCAAGAAAGACTTAATCACACGGTCGATGATGGACCTAGGAAAGCAGTTCTCAGTCAAAATTCTTTTAATGCGAATTAATTCATGATGAAAATTTATATAAGTCGAGCAAATATGAAAAGCGCGAAATACCAAAATACGAACTAAGTTGATCTTATATTTGTCAGGAGCAAGGCTAGCATAGTCAGTATAAAGTCCAGTGAAAGTTTTCTTGCGATATAGGCTGGTAGAAAAGCCAGTTTGTTCATGTGTGACAAACACATCAAGAAATGGCAATTTATTATCTTCTTCTACTTCGACAGTAAATTTAATGTTAGGATGGAAATTATTAATATGTTCGAGAAACTTATCAACATGTTCTCTATGCCTGAATAAACAAAATGTATCATCAACATACCTGCGGTATAACACTGGTTTAAATTCAGAAGGACAACCATTCAGGTATTTCTGCTCTAAAGCACACATGAAAATATTTGCCATGGAAGGGCCCAAGGGTGATCCCATGGCAACACCATCAATTTGGTCATACAATTGTCCATTAAATACAAAATGATTGTCCTTCACGGCAAAATTAAGAAGTTTACGAAATTGGTCGCGATTAAATTTACAGTCCTTAAATACAAATGTATCACAGTCAATGAATGAGAATTGTCATGAAATATGAAAAATATACTATGATGACATTATAGATACGTGATTGAATGGGAGCCAGGTTTAATTTATTGAGAATTATTATGAATGGAGGGCCCCTGGGCTGGTGCTGAAGGGCAGTCCTCTTTTTAAAGAATGGAACACATTTTAAAATACATTATTAGTACTTTAAGCATTGGATACAGGTTGATTAATGTTTAAATTCTAATGCCCAGAAATTCAGGAATTAATGATATGAAAACAACTGATTTTGAGATGGGAACGTTCAGGAGATTTAGAAATGTGGATCAGAATTATTGTAATTGAATTTTGATTTTAAAGGGATATACATGTAATGAGTTATCTCAAGCTTGCGAAACATGTTGATTGATAGTTCATTTCAATATTACTTTGTTTCCCATGTGGGATTCATTACAGATTGGAAAAATTGGGATTTAAAGCTATTTTTAATTTTATCAGTTTTATATTCAGCACTAGCAAGCTACCACAATTGGAGAATTAAAATCTGCTTCTGCGTGGAATCAAACTGCAGATCTTCATGTCAAAAGTCTCTCCAAAATCCACTGTGCCACTCAAGCACATTCATTTTATCTGGCTTATCATTAAAAGATTCAAATACAAAATACACTACTGCCAGGACACCTTCCCAGGGAATGTTTGGAACTAAGTGATTGTGTTGAGAAACTTGCATTTATGTTTTTCAAAATGTATCATTATTCAAACTATTATGTGGGGAAACTATTGGCTGTGACCATCTTGAACTTTTCTGTTTAAAGAGAGTTTATTTTCTCAATGTTCAGGGGCTCATGATGCTACCAAAGGAATAGGGATTTACAAGAAAGTTTAGCTCATATTCTTAAATTGTTGCACAGAATTTGAATCTCTATATCCTGTGGAAGAGATTACCAGATATACACTGCCCCTGCTCCCCCCCTGTTCTGGATTATTTCAGTACCATGATTAACTGCGTGTACCATGGGAATTAAGAATGTATTAGTTTTTCTCAAATGGTTTTTGACACTTGTTGGCAGTGGAATTTTGTGCATAAAACTGGGGCTCATATCATTTAATAGTTTTGAACTTTCAGTCACTAGCAATTGCACATTATTCCTGTTTTCCTGATGTATTGTTAAAGCTGGCTAGTGTGAAAAATTGCCTTGATCAGGTCTTAGGTGGGCATGTGTTAACAATACAAATAGTTTGTTACCAGGCCCCTTTTACAAAGGTTACTTACATGCTTTTTCAAGGCTGAGCTTAAATATGTATGTATGTAAAATTTTGCTAAATGTAAATTAAAAGATGAGCAATCTGGTTACAGGTATTGCAATAAGGATTAAGTTTAAAATTAAATTTTTAAAGTTTAAAATTTAAAAAACAGTAAAAGATGGCAAAGATAATAGCATTAAAACGTCAATGTAACCTTTTTTCCATAATGGTCCCTCCAGAGGTGTCATTTAAAGAAAGTTTTTCACAAAAGAAAGGCAAAATATATTTACGTCTCAAAAATTTAGATGTGAGTTTCTCCTCTTGTGAATCATTGACATTACAAGTTTTATGCCAACCTCTTGATCTGTTCTTGCTTATTTCAATCTTCACTGAGGTATAGGCTATTTTATCAGCTTTTTTGGTTTTGTAAAAGTCCACCTTTACACCTTTTTTAAAAACGAATAAGGAAACTGGGACTTTGGTTTTGAGATGATCTGTTTCCTGAATGGTTCAGGTTTGTTTGCTACATTAATTTGCTGTCAATTTCTAACCGTAAAATGTGTACTTGCAGAATTACAGACAATGTTGTATAATTTTGAAGTGCGTCTCAATCAAGAATATTCAAAATCTCCAGTTCTAGTTATTTTCTGAAACTTTATTAGTTGGAAGGACTAAACATAAAAGTCTTTCGCCAACCAGGACAATGGAACAAGTATCAACTTTACATGCCAAGTCATCAGTTAAAGACAAGAGAAATGCTTTCAGTTGGCAAGCTGTATCTCCATGATATGTTATATCGCTGGATTATTTCTATGAATGTGATGAAATCTTTATCAAGTTTTATCATTATGATCCTTTTGCTATGTACTTGGAAAGATAATTCACAGTTTAGTTTTATAAAGTATTTCAAAGTTTATCCTTATAGCTAATCATTGGCTAAGAAATTATAGAACAACGTTTGGGAACAGTAAGATTGTTCTCAAGTCTGAATTCATAACAATATAATAAAAAAGGCTAATCAGCTTTGAATGGTAAGCACTGGATTACAACAATCCACATTTTCTTACCTAAAGGATTTATAATCATAGATGTTTCTAATTGGCATCTGGATAAACCATCTTCATGCCATATTTAGGTACCATCTGCACAAACTGGATAACCTTATTTTTTGCGTTTAAGTTGGTATGCTTGCTTTCTCCTCACAGCCATAATTGGGGGTCTAACTAAGGACCTTAATACTCGGCCCACGGCTGATGTTCCTTTTATGGCTGGGTTGGAGGGTGCTTTCACAATTTATTCATACGCGGTCTTTCAACTTAACATTTCGATTTTTAATTTTCTTCTGCTTCAACCTGTCAATTTTAGTTGGCATTAACTAGCATGTTAGCAAGACAAGAAGCCAACCTCAATTGAAAAGAATTATTACTATTATTGCAATTCTTATATGCCACTGCACATCACATATTCCTGTGCATTATTCAGATATTCCAGGATGGATTAGGAACAAAAAGATCATTTTACATCTCTTCGTGTGATTATCGATGAAAACTCTCCAACCCAGCCGTATACTTTTTTAAATGAGGGAGCTGTCATGTTCAGCCGAACATATGGCCGTTCAAGTTAGGTACTCGCAGAATGATTGTTATGAGTCTTGGTTGTCCAACTGCATTGCAGATAATTAGTAGAATCTTTCTGCATGCCTTACCAAAGCATAGTAATTTTACTTTCATGCCAAATAGATTTCATAATCCCAAATTTGGAATTTTTTCTGCCATTCTTAGTATGCTGTGCCCAAATCTGAAATTTTTTAAGGAACATATGAAAACATTTCTGATAGAACAAAGAGTTCATGGCATCAGAGGCTATTGGTCCCGCTATGTTTTACTGGTAGCCATGCATGCTTTCCAGTGGCCTGAAGTGATTCAGGCACTCTCAGGAATGCCATAAAGATTGTTTTCCAGTAGCTACAAGCTTCAGTAAAAAGAGAAGAAAACTAATCGTTTTTATGATTATTCATGTCAAAGGTTTGTTTATCAAACTAACGGGTAGAAGTCCGAAACGTCGTTTGAAACAAAATTCTATTCATAGCACAGTTATTTATACTTAACATATTTACTTGCAAATGAAGCCCAACACAAAGTGGTTGTTAAACCTTTATGGTAGAACTCTATTCAAGCACCTCAATCAATCACAACATACATAGAATCGATAAGAAACATTGCAGCATGATGATATATTTTGCATGTGCTAGAGCATGATGGGTCACATTTAAATGGCGAAAAATTTTGAAAATTCCTTATTATGCAATTGTTGCGGAAGATTTAAACTATCATGAATTTCGTTTTGGGGGCATTTTGATTTGATTTGGTTTGATTTCATATTTTTTAAGGACGGTAATTCTTCAGCAAATGCTGAATCTCAAATAGCCCCCTTCTACGACATGATACAATAACGGTAATATGATACAAAGGAAAAGAAACCTAATTGCAATACGTGGAAAGTCTAATTTATCTACTGGGTTTCCCAATGATAAAGTCAGTTTACTAGGTATGGATACAATGATCTAAGATGTATCATCTGCAAATCGGCGAAGGCTAAAATGGCCCTTGAAGGCATTAACCAAAGATGCCCGTTTAACTCAGTCGAAGGACTATTCCAGTTTTTTGCACCCCCTAACAGAAAACCTTTCTGTCCGTTAGCAAACCTCTTTAAGGCAGCCGTAAGTCAGTATTTGTATTTCGTAAGATGTGTGCGGCCCAAAACAACTATTTTTATAAAAAAGATTGCGAAGCTAGTTAGAAGCAAGATCGTCGAGGCTGGAAAAAAAACCATTAAGTTGTGGCTGTTTATCTTTTATCGTTGCTAACCTGATCTTTATATCAAAGTTTTACTTGAAGCATCGAACTGTTTATTGGTCGTGGCACAATCTGCTTTGCTTTGACATCTTTGTAATTGTAAGATGTCTTGGAATCCACCAACCCCAGACAGAGCAAAATTATTGGAAATGAGGCTCAACGAAGATAGTGCAGAGAGTTTTCACAACTGCAGCAGGAAGAAATGTTTTCGCGTATTTAAAAAAAAAAGCCAATGGCTTGAGAAGCCTTCGCAGTGTCTGTTTTGATTATTTGTTCCATGTCAGATTTTTATCGATTTTGAGCAACTAAGTACTATGTTTTACTTGCAACTTCGACCCCTGCCTCCTGAACCGATGGTTTGAAAGTTTGATTTGAAATTTTTTAGATTCTTCAGTCGTTGTTTGGTAATAATCAACAATGAGTGAGTTTTAGTAACGTTAAGGGATATTTTGTTCCCCTTTAGGTACGTATCAAGTTGCCGTCGTTCCTCATCGATAGCCTCGTTCAACTGAATAGTGGTTTTAAAAACTTGATAAGATTTGTACCATCAGTATATGTAGATACTTTTGAGTTCCTTTTAATGCAGGGGGGATCATTTATGTAGACTAAAGATAAGAGTAGACCGAGACAAGAGCCTTGTGGAACTCCCACCTTGACAGTCTAAAATAGTCGACAATAGTGTTTTCTATCAGCATGGTAGAACTCAACCATGATAGCTCTCAACCTTGTACAACACAGCGCTCTGGTTTTGTGCCGAAAGGTTTCCTGGTCAAACGTGTCAGAAGCTTTTTTGGAATCAATGAAGTTCATGCCAGGCAAAAGCCTCTTATCCATGCCAATAAAACCAATAATGTGTGTATTTTAGCAAGCAAGGTATAGATTTAGAGCCTTGAAACCAGACTGACCTGGCAATGGAAATCCGTTCTCCTTCACGTACTAGTACAACTGGTCAAACATATGTTTCTCAAATAGCCAAGAAATGACAGGCAGTACAGAATTGGGCCTTCAGTTCGATTTTTCTGAGTTTTCCCTCTTTTAAAAACAGGATTATCTCGATTTTGGGCAATTTTACAAGTATGGAGAAAGGTGATGGTTTCAATGGAATCGTTAGGTATTTTCGCTAAGCTACTAGAAACTACCGGGAATGCAATAATCAGAAATATTAAGATACGTTGTCGTTGCCAAAGCTTTCTTTATTTTGATCTTAGCCATTGTTTTTTGGACGACTTTCTCCTAGCAGAAGCGGTTTAGAGGTAATATCAATATTAGTGGGTAATTTGCTCCACAACATTTTGTTCGAAATTCTTTGTTTTGTCGACCAAGGTGGCAAGAGTCTTTTAAATCTATGTTTATTGACTTTGATCGTTTAATGAGTAACTGATTGATACTATCCCAAGATTGCTCCATGTTACCCTTTTGCTGTAGATTTTTTCAGAGAAATATTGCCTTTAGAGCAACATTTAGGGTGTTTTACCTGATTTCTACATTGTCTATGGGAACTTATTATAGCTCTGGCAAACCATGTTTTCGAGTTATGTTTGCAATAGTCTACAGAAGTCACGATCCTCATTTTGATATGCGGAAAGCCAGTTTGATCCTACTCTTCAGAAGTTTAGTTATAGTTAAAACACTAGACGAGGGGTTATTTGGAAGCCTCGAGATTCTGTTACACAACGCAGTAACAGCATTATTTACTCCGCTGGCCCATAACACTGTGGTTGCCTATTTTCTCAGCCCGTTCTTGAGTTTTGGATAGTGTATCAAATCATACAGCTCAATTTGACCTTTTAGCGCTTGTTTCTGTTTTTTATGTGACTTGAATACCCAGTGGCAAAGAGCTCCCTCCGAAGCACTCTCCATATCTAAGGTGCCGTGGTAGGAGGAGTAGCATATCCAGTGAAATAGGATACTATTCTCGCTGGTATGAAACTCCGGATCCCAGGGGACCCAAAAGATATTCTATTGTACAAATGGTCCCAAGAGACAAAATCCCTTTATATAGCCAAAGGCACATCTTTTTCTGCCTTCTTACACCAACAACCAGCCTGAAGGATGCCAAAAATCGACCCGCCCACCTCCCTCAGCGACGGCTCGTAAGGATAGGCTACTCCTGCAACGCAAACAGCGAACCCTCCTTCGCACTCTCCATATCTAAGGTGCCGTGGTAGGAGGAGTAGCATATCCAGTGAAATAGGATACTGTTGCAGCCTTGACTGCAACAGCCACCATGAGAGTTACTAAGCTGATCATTTCAAATTTGGAATTACAACAGCCTTCATGCTATGTAGCAGTACCAGAAAGAGACAACATCCAGTATCTCGTTTATTCATCTAAACAGAAGGATCCGGTCCATACATTTTCCTGGCTCCTTGATGAATTGAAAGCAATGGGGTCAGCTACACAAAGAGTAATTGTCTTTTGCAGAAACCGGGATCATGTACGCTTACTTTATAGACTATTTGATAATATGTTAGGACAGCAGTACAAGGACTATCGTTCTAGACCATATGAAATGTATCACAGTGGTACAGATCAAGAAATCAAAGACATTGTGTCAAAGCAATTTTCCATTGAAGGGGGAATAACAAGAGTTCTGCTTGCTACCATGGCATTTGGTATGGGTTTCAACTGCAAAGATTTGAAAACCATTATTCATTATTGGCCACCCAATGACCTGGATGACTACCTTCAGGAGAGTGGTCGTGCAGGTCGTGATGGCAAACAAAGCCAAGCCATACTTGTCACTTTCCCCCACTCCACTGGCTCAAGGAACATTTCAAAGGAAATGAAAGTGTACACTAAAAACAAGGACAAATGTCGAAGGGAATTACTAATGGAACAGTTTCCAGGCACTTTTAAAAAACCTAATCCAATGCACAAACGCTGTGATATTTGCATGCAAAAGTGCATGTGCAATGATAATAAATGTCCATATGTTCCAAGTAAGGTTCAATCTTTGCTTAGCAGACAGTTTCAATGCACTAGAAATGAATTCAATGAGGAACCAATCTATAAAGCAACCAATTTTAGTAAAGAAGATTTAGATCTACTCAGAGAGGAATTAATTCAACTTAGAGAATCTCTAGAACCAAATTCTACACCATTAATTGGTATGGATTTAGCAAGTGGATTCCCAATCGCTGCTGTAGATTCTATGATGAAAAACATTTCTGAAATCAAGTCTGCCAACTATATTTTTGAGAATTTTTGCATTTTCAGCAAAGAAGTTGCATCCAACATTTTTGCAGTCATCATGAAGTATACAGAAATAGACTTTGAAAAGGAACTGTTGCAAGTTGCCAGTGAACCACAACCTAGTCAGTCTTGTGACAGTGAATCAAATGAGTCAGATATATCTGCAAGTGATAGTGAATCAAACTATGTTACAAAGTTCCGTTGTAATTTGAGGACAGAATCTGACATAAGCTCTTCAGATGAGGATTAGATATGAAAATCTTATCATTCATAATGTTGAAAATCGTCTTACACATACATTTTCTATAAGAAACGAAGGGTGTGTTTGATGGGTAATTCCAAAACTACCTTAAAATTTCTTAAAACCATCAGATTTTGAGTGCTCAGAGTTTCTTACAAGTTTCTTAAAGGTGCCATAACAATCTTCATGTTCACTTACTGCACCCTCCAGAACTTTTCAATACAATGTTTTTTGACAACTTTCCGATGTTTAGACATAATTCAAGTACATTCAGACTAATATGATACAGGAAACAAGCGAAGTAAATTTTTTAAGAATTTGCTTTGTTAAAATAAATAGTTTCTTAAGTTATATTTTCCCAATACCGGAGTTTCTTAATTTTTCGGCGCTCTGAGAGTTGAGTTCTTATAACCAGTTTTTTGTAAAAAAAATGTGTGCATATATCTGATACATGAACTGAGCTATAGCTAATTTTTATCAGTGCACACATCATGAGAAATTTATTGAAAATCCAAGTCAATCAAAATGAATCATGAACCACTTGGATAATCATCGAAAGGGGTAGATTTGGCTTCATTATTTGCTATTATGACTGAAAAACTTTAAGTAGTTTTCAAACCTTAAATTACAAGAAATCTTTATATACATGATTGTGATAAGAATTCTTCAGCCATATGAAAGAATAAAAAGTTTTCTATGTAAGAATTCTTATACAGGAAAATCATTTTAATGTGGGCAAGGACTGTGTAGTATGAACAAAAAACTCATGCAAGAATTTCATATGATGCATATGTTTCCGATGTACAGTATGCATATACTAATTTCAAAGAGACAAAAAGACACCTTTGTACAAGTTTTATGAAGATACTGTAGGAATAAAGTTACAATGAGCATGCTGTTTATTCTTGTTTCAGTGTTTTTGGATGCTCTTGCAGAGACACCATTGTTTCAGAAAGAGGTTTCTGTCATTTATTGGTTATCTTCATCTTGTGGTGACTCTTGTAGATTTTGAAAAATTTTCAGACTCCTAAAGTGATTTGTTGTTTTCTTCATCCAATCCTTGAGCATCAACACATCAATTTTCATCAGGATATTTTTGGGGAATCGAAGAAAAGCCATGTGTTATCGTCCTGGTTGTATTTCAAAAATTCCCATTCTGCTGTATTGTTTGGCTAGCAGAATAACATCATCCTTGCAATCTCCGGATCTGTGTCTTCCTGATGGCCTGGAAATACTGCACTTTGAGTCATGGTTTTGCAAGATCATATCTACCCTATTGTACGAGTAGCTTGCCCTTACAATGCTTTTATCTGTTAACTTCCTTTGGAAATCTTTACAATCCAACTTAAATGATCTATTTCGATGCTCCGTTTCCCTATCAAGCTCGCTATTGGTATCAGGCTTTCCCGTTATTTACTGATCTCTCCCATATAAGCTGATGCCTTAATTCCCTGGGCAGAAGGAATCCAGCTTGAGCAAGTGTATACAGTGTATAAAATGAATGTTTTGCCTTACGTGCATCACTTTTGAAGTACAGGAGGAGGAATTTATGCAGCCGGATGATTCTCTCTCCATCCCCATGCTGACGGGCATCTGTGAAATCTTTAGCAATGAGACCAAGGGCCAAAGCAGTACAGCTATAATTGAATAGTGCATCATCATCATTGCTGTTTGAACTTTTGGCACTTTCCACAGCATTATGAGTGCTAAGGACATGTTTTTGAAAGCTCTTTGCCTGCTTTACTTTTTCTCACAGTGTGGACATTGATGAAATGATGAGTCAACTGATGATGAATCTGGTATGATGGGAATGCAGTATTGCTCTACCATCTCACCTAGGTACTTTTCCATTTGATCCTTTGAATGCAATGGCACTTCCTCTTTTGAAACCTTTTCTTTTTTATTTAAAACAGCAAGAACGAGGGCATCTGTATATTTTTCAAGCAGACTGTAGGCACTGTCTGGATCATCCATTGGTTTATCAGGGACATGTCTCTCATTTAAAAAGTTTCTTGCAGCAAACAATGTTCCAATATTGCTTGAAGACTGTTTATTGTACAGTGCATTCCAGATCATCTGACAAAAAGATAATGGTGGTTGCCTTTCTCAGTATTCAGATAACTGGAGATATGCAGGGATACTAGAAATTATCAAATACAGCAGATCATTGGAAACTGCACCAGTATAGACTGAAAACAAAACTTAATTCTTCAATGATTTTCAGAACAAGTTCAAGCAATTAAACCATCCTGTAAGCAAACAGAAGGCATTACAACTTACATCTAAAAAGTTTCCAAAGCAATGGAAATGTGCCATTGTTGGTATCAGCCCCTCTTTCCTTTTCTCTTTTGTAGTAGCATTTCTCATGTCCTCCTGAGCATTCAGCTCTCTTTCAACTGTCAGTAGATCTCCAACTGAAAGGATAGGTAGCAATTTGTCTTGACTAGTTCGGGGAACATACTTGTGTATGTGGTCCATTATGTCCAAAATGTCAGATTTGTCATTTTCATTCTTATTGAGTACACCCAGAGTTACCTGCCATTAGAAACGGCATATAAAGTAATTGAAAAATAAATTTATATGAAACTCGGGGGTGGCTCAAGGGAGGACTAAGGGGCTTAAGCCCCCACAGCATCTAGTACCCTGTTAGAGGAAGTCTTGGGTTATTGTCAGACGAAATTTAGCAAAATAACATTTACAAAAATGCATTTTTAACCATTTTAGTTCCCCTGTTGGAATTTCAAGCCCCTGTGTCAGAGTATTTCTTGCACCACCCCTGATGAAACTTAGAGATGAAGTTTTCTTCATTTGAAGAATTTATGGCAAGGAATTTTCAACTACTGCTGATTATTAAAACAATATGATATATTTAATATGATAACTTACCACTTCAGATTTCTTCTTTGTGTAATTGGCGTTGCGGTGGTTGATGTGATCTGGAATAAACTCTTTCAGGCAGTTAAACTCAGGCCTATGTTTTAAAAGCACCCTTCCAACCGATATTCTAAATTCTAGCTTTAATTTTCTGTTATCTTCATGACTTGGAAGAAGTGATGACAGTTCGTCTGAGCATGGAGAAGGATCTTCACCTGACAAAGTATAAGGAACTCTGTGCTTCACTGCCATTAGATGAAACATGTAATGGTCTTTATCTCCATGTGTCCTACTGTAGTGCCTGGCCTTGTTCCTTATATCGACATTGTCACCTACAAGGCTGAACCCTGTGACTTTCTCTTTTCTAATCAAGCTTAGCTGTTCCCTGTCAAGGTGAGCTTGACCTTCATTACTATCATCCTCAACTATCATTGAATCTTGTTGAGCAAGTAAATCGACCCCTTCAGGTACAGTAGATGGCTCACTTCCAGATGCCAGTTGCTCAGCATATGATTTACCCCATTCATACACCTTTTCATCATGCTGCTCACCAAGATCTAACTGTAGCTCAAGCGCTTTTTTGTAAGATGTAGTGATGAATGGTGCATTCATACGCTTAAAGGCCATTTTGTTGGCACCACCTCTCCTAAGTATGATACTGTTAATGCTCTGGATCTTGTTTATTTTGTTATTTCGGCACTTGAGCAAAGTAGCAGCTGCAGTAACAATTCCAGGAATTATGGAGCTTTGTTTTTTATGCAAGTTGCGTGTCAAATTCCTGCGGTTTGATGCCATGCTCTCTAGGAATGCTGCAGACATTGGTGCAGTCTGTTGAACTTCATCAAATAGGTTTTGAAAGTCTAAAGTTTCCAATTTTGTAGTGTCTTTCAAAAGAAAGGTATCATTTTGGTGGGAGCAATGCATTTGGCTTTCACAGTCAATGTCTTTACTCGTCAATTGAACAAGCTCAGCTTTGATAAGATCATTTTGCCAAAAAATGTTTGCAATACCTGCAATATTCTTAGAAGATATACACCTCATAACTGGTATGAATTCTGTTGGCACTGGCAGATGGCATGTGATATTATCACCCTCAAAGATGACCTTGAAGAAATTGAACAAACTGTTCTCAGCTTATACATAAGGGTTTTTGACATGAATTATCAAGCAAACCCATACATTATAATGTATGATGAATGTTTATTGTGTTCCAATTGATGGAAGAAGTCTAGTTATACAGGCATCAATGATTTATTTTTCAAATCAAGTATGATTTGTATGATTTCCTTTCCAACATTTTATAACGTGATGGTGGCAAGATATTTTTCTGGCAATAGGAAACTGAAAGGATACCAAGGATACTCCCAAGGATACACATCAATTTTAGGACCACAAATATTCATACTTCTTGACATAGTATCAGGAAAACTCATACTGTTAAGAAGACATTCAGGGAAAGAAGGACAGAATTACTAAATTGAAAAAATCTCTAAAAATGCCTAAGAATCATCATAGGAGGTGTCAGGTGGTTAATGTTGTCAGCTTCAAAACAATAAACTTGTATTGCTCATAGTATGTACCTGTCAATAGCTGTATTAGGCATGCATCTTGAAAGATTGTACTAGGCTTTTCGTTGGGAATGAAATCTGAAAATTTGAATCTGAAATCTCTGGGTATACCTTATATTCTACAAGCTAAGCTTGGTTTAAAATAAAAGTTAACCTTTCAAAAGAGAGGGGCACATGCCCACTCATTGGTGCTGCATAATAATATATACTTTACTTACCATTACCTTTTTCCAAACAGTTTTAGTGCTTGATTTATGGTCGTTCTCATTTAAAAGGGGTTCAGTGTCAGTGAAAGGAAACCCTAAAAAATGTCCTTCCTTATTTTCAGACTCTCCCTGTAGAACGTTGGATTTGAATTTCACTTTCTTTCTAGGTTTCTCCTTCCCTTCGTTTTCAGAATTTTGTGAGGAATTTTCAATGTCACTCTCGTCTCTCCTTCCTCTCTTAATTTTTTTGCGCAGATACTTAGCCCTGACAGTTTTTCTTGTCTCCATGAAGGAAGAGTGCTTCTCGTGCTGCTTTGATTGCGCATTTTTGATCCCGTTCATGCATTTTTTACATACAATTTTGAAATCAGTTTGTGGATCTAAGTTTTCTCCCAGATGATCCTCAACCATTCGACAGCATGGTGAAAATTCGTTTCAGAAACCGCTGACCGCGCAAATTCATCAGCCTCACAGCTTGGTTTCAAATTTCGGGAGGCAGCAGGCCTAAATGGATTGGACAGCGGCTTTTGCATTCCAGCGTGAGCACGTGCGCACGCAGATAAATCAACGAATGAATTCAGATGCTGCGGAGGTCGGACAAGATGGAGACCTCACGGTCGACCAAATTTTCTCATTAAAAATCGTTATTTGAAGACTTTTTGTGATCATGGAAAAATGGCCTACTTCATATGCAACTGCTGATTGACAAAAGAGGATATTTCTCAAAAACTGCACCGTGCCACATCAAGATCTTTACAGGAGTCCTTCCCAAGGATGTCAGGAACATCGTCTATCAGGTAGTTTATGCACTGTTTTTGGGTTGGAAAGTTATTCAGGTTTCTGGACACTACTCTACGACCATGTTAGGCAAGTAGCAGTGGGAGCTTTTCCTGCCATATCGTTTTCTCCATCGAAATGCTAAAGCTAGAAGTCTGGCATTTGTTTGTGTTGATAGAACTGCTTTTTGACATGGAATATCCAAAGGCTTATCTTCGTAAGTGGTCGACAAGGCAGGCAAATCGTTATTTATCAAAGTGCAGTCTAAAATGGTTCAACGTTCGTCAGCTGACATCGTCAATTTTCGGGTGTTTATTTCTCCAAATCGGCACCGTGCCACATCATCAAACTTTACTAATGTACTTACAAGAGCTTCAACAACAGTGTGGCAGTGTCGGTATGTCCACTGTTTTTTTGCGTTCAACATCGATATTCATCTTTTTAAGGGAAGGTTTTGTTTACATAGAGAACGATTTGGGAAAGGAAAAGCTTTGTCCTTGAACAATCACAGACAGGACAAGACTCATGTGTCATGTGTCACAAGAAGCAAATACGTCAGTACCTGATACATCGAGAGCCAAGGGAGTTTCGCACTTAAAGTCATAAGATTTACTTCAGTGCTTTGTCTGATAGAGAATGCAAGGAGTAACAAATTGATGAATTATTAGAAGTTAGAAATTTACCCCATTCCTTTTTGATGCAACAACCTTGTGCTTATAGTGGAGTTTGAGGTAGAACCACTGCCAAGTGCATCCACCAATTAAATTTTGTGTATGCCAGGAAATTTAATTCATAGTACATAGACTATAGGACTTTCAAGATTTGAAGCTTTGTGTACCCCGGGATAGTCCAAAATGGAAGGTCCTGTCTGCCATATGCTGGAAACCACCTCATTTGCATTCCAGTCTGGCCTTGCGCTAGTTATTTGCTGCATTGCTGAGAACAATGTGCCATGTTAATTTTTAGTTCCACTTTACATGAAGAAAGCCAGGAATTTAAGAGAAGGAGTATGGGGCACACTGCTCCTCCTGCCCTCCTGAAAATGACCTGAACATGTTTTTCCTATTTTTTTGCCTTGTCCAACTTTTGGCACCCCTGACAAGGTATTAGCCTGAAGTGAGTGACATTGCAAAATGGTGCATTGTTTTTGTCTTGCAGATCTAGGCAGCTTCAATTTATACAACATATAGAGATGAGATTTCACTTTTGGTTCAAAATTTCTTTGGCCCATCCAACTTCACTGGCATTCATGATTCATACTTAGATGCCAATAAGGCATACAGTAAAACAGCACTGGAATATACAGCAGATGTAACAGTTGCAAATACAAGGTTTCAGAGCTGTAGGAAGCATTTTAAACTTGGGGACATGACACTTCAAGGGAGTTTTTCATTAAGCTGAAGAGGCCCTTGTTATAAAGGGTACCATTATGAATATTTTAAAATCTTAAGTTGGGCGTGTGCCCCAGTGCTCCCTGGTTCTTACATTTGTGAGAAGCTGGGAAGAAAGAGCATTTCAAGAACATTTTGACAACATTTGCAGAACTATGAAGATACAGTATTGTTGCACAATATTTTTTTTAGCTACAGTAGATAGGTACTTCTAAATTCCGAAAGGTATTTTCAATTTTCTGTCACTGGATTTGTCTGTTTTTATTTGTGCATTTACCTGTCAATAGAAAGTCTTTATATGTCTAATGTTATTGCTGTTAATGGAAAAGATATATTTTCGAATGACCCAGGTTCACCAGGAAAGAGTGTTTGACCTGCATGAGCAAACTGGGCACATATCATGATCTGTTTTCAACAGTAATATCATTATCCTGAAAGAAAAATGCACCTAAGATTTTGAGGGCAAGCAATTTCTGTGACAAAATAAAAAAATTTTCCACCACCAGGTCTCAGTTATTGCTTTTGATTCCACTTTATTCATTTGCATCACAAATGGAGCAAACAGACTGAATAAAGTTGTCTTTATTTTGAGACCATATTGTGAGGGGTGGAGTCATATTTCCAATGAAATCTGTAGAAGTGATCACAAGAGGCAGTTTTGGAAGTTAGGGTATCTCTTAGTTCTCTTTAGGCTTTGTATAGTGTTTCAGTGAAGTTTGCATTAATTAGCAGACTTTCGATTGCATATAAGCAATAAGCAAAATTCTTAACCTTTCTCAACATCAGCGAGGGACTTGGGTAGTAAGTCTGGTACTGCTGCCTTTCCAGCATGACAATTTGCGACTGACGCTTCCTCGATATATCAAACTCGCAAAAAATTGAAGTCTCTACTTGAAACCGAGTGTGCGTGCGCATAAAAACCGAAAAATAGCTATGCTCCATTCGACAAATATTTGTTTTGGAGCCATCATTTCCCCACAATCGCAGCTTTCTGTCGCATGGGTGTTTGTACATTCTGTACATTCTGCAGCCGTCTCGCAACAGGTCGCAACTTATGCTCTTTTAGGCCCAGTTTTGGCCCATTTTCTTTCTAAGAATTTATCAATTTCTCCCGCCCTTGTTGAATTGACTTATTACATGATTCTTTGATTTCGTCTCGCCTTCCCCCCGGTTAACTTACGATCTCTTGTTGAGGCATCATGTGACCTCGTGTGAAGGAGGCTCATGAATAATTAATGAGGATCCAAAGGAAACAAGACGAACTTTCCTCTCTCCTTCTCCTTCTCCGTTTCCTTCTCCATTCCCCCGCAGCACTTTTTATCTCAGTCGACTGATAAAAGAAAGTGAGACTTGAACAAGTCCATGCATGACTGAAGTTTGGAAGATCTTATTCAAAGCGACCAGTTTCGTGGATGAAACGTAGGATCAATTCGAGTTTATCTTTGTTCAGGTCGTAAGAAAGGTTTTGATCACCATATAATTAAAGCTGTGTCAAAGAATCATTGGAACGATCGGTAATTTGCACAAATGGTCGTAATAGTTCAACGATTCCAGCTAGAAGATCTTTTCATTGAATATCAAAAGAGGGGCAGAGCAACAAAAAGTGTTCCGTATCCTCGATGCCATCACTCGTTGGGCGCATCGGGTTTATAGTATCTCTAAAATTATGCTTGAATTTGTGGAAATTTAACTTGCTGAGACCAACCAAAAGTTGAGTAAGGTGGGACAGTCCTTTTGGGTCGTGAATTCCATGAACAGATCTTGCAGAGGAACGGATTATTGACAAGAGTTTCTCCTTAAAAACAGCAATACAATGTGCAAGTTTCAGTTCAGGCTCAAGCAGTTCAGGCCCGTTCAGATAGACAATTAGGATAGAAGGTCGACTTGAATTTTTCTGTCCTTGCATTTAATCGGCCAATTACATCCTGGTTGCGAAGGCAGTACTGCGGCTAGTGAAAAGGGGAAATTGGATCTATTGTATATTCAGGACTAAGATTGTTTATAAACTTGTAGAACAAGGTAAGGCGTCTACTCCATTTTCTGGAACTCAGTGACTCCCAACCAACCTCTGTGTAGTGCTTCTCTTGAGGTGTTCCCCTTCATCTACCTGACACAGCTAAAGCAGCAGAATATTGAACAGACTTTCATTGACTTTCATTCAAATTTTATTTACTTGTGTGCAGGTGTATCTTCATGAAGTCGCAGTGTGTGTCAAAACAACTTTCATCTATTTTCTAAAATTGTTAAAGATAGTATTTAATCGCTACTCTTTTGGTACACAATGCTGCTCCTCATAGTAACCGGATATTTTACATTCATTACTTTTCTGAGCTGTTTTCCATGGAATGCATCTAACTGTTCTTCTTCCTTCTTTGGTGGGCTCCATGTGCCTGAATTATACAGTAATATTGGCTTGATGATTTATTTACAGGGTGTCTCAAAAAAATTGTTCGACGTTTGATAAAATATTGAAAAATAAGGACAACGTGAACAAGCTCATGGAAAGATAACCCTGTTCCTAAGATTATGAAATAATTTTAGAGACTAAAATCGTGCAAATCGGTTGAAAATTCACTGAGTTACGAGCTCTCGAAGATAAAAAATATGCGATAGCTGAAACCAGAGACCCCCCAGATTACTGGCATTGCAAAAAGCTGGAAGACGGAGGTAAGAGAAGCTTATCCAATGTCATACCTCTCGTTGATATCAGAGCAAATCAAATAGGACTTCTAAAGTAAATTATTTCTTTCGATCATCCTCTAAATTTCCTTACATTGCATAGGTCCAAAACAGTGGTTCAGAACATAATCGGCGAGAGACTGAATCTGTTTCCTCAAAGCATCTATATGCTTGACAGCTAGGTTATCGAAAACCTGTTTGAATCCAACTTGGTTCGCCCTGAAACAATTGAGAAATAACAGAAACGACGGCCTATGGAGCTTTTCCCAAAAATGCCATTTCGAAGCCTCTGGTTTCAGCGTTCGCGCAAATTTGACATTCAAATGCTTGTAACTCCATGAATTTTTAGCGGATTTGCAAGATTCTTGTGTCAAAAATTAATCTAAAATCTCAGGAAAAGGGTGATTTAACCAAGGGTGCATTCAGCGTACCGTTATTTTTTAGTATTTAATCAAACATCGAACAATTTTTTTTGAGATACCCTGTATATAACTTCTATCATAAGCTTTACTTGATTTTATGTTTTCTGATCAATATATTGTTCATCTTGTTCAGTGCTGCGGTTGCTAGTTACTTCCTTCGATTGATATCCCCTGTAACACTTAGCAAAGGTCCTAGTTTCTTTGTTGCCTTCCAGTTCTCAGTCCCATCCTTCTTTATAATCATTTTTAAATCATCTTTCAATGCACAACTGTAACCTTGGACCTTTTTCTTTCTTTCTATTATCTTGTCTACTGTTTTAGTCTCATTCACTTTAAGGTTTCCTTTTTGTAGTGTATTTTTGATGTTGCTCTGTAGCTTTTCTTTATTTTCCAACCCTTGAGTAATAAGATCAGCATCATCAGCGTGGATGGCTTCATCAGGCAGCAATGTTGGTGTTTTCTCCATCCCACTTAGAACTTCTCTTACTTCTTTCCAAGCATTCTCAAATTAAATATCAAACAATTTTCCGCTCAGTCCATCTCCTTGACGTGAACTTAAATTACTGCTGAATGGCTTTGTTTTTGCTCCGTGCACTTTAATTCCTAGAGATGTATTTGCCAGCAAATACCTTATCATTCTGACTTCATCTTCTTTTAAAAATGTACTCATTATATCTTTTCCTTTTTATTGTCTCAAAGGCACTACTCATATCAATTCCAGTAATGTAATAATGTATATCTTTTCCTTGAATGTCTCTGTCTTTGATGTTAGCCATCTATATGCCCACATAACGTCTGAGGTGCTTCTGAATTCTCGATATGCACTTTAGGATTGTTACAAGTATTTTTCAGTTTTATCATTGGTTCGTTCCAAAACTATGTTTGATAGCACCTTTCTGATAATTGGTAGCAAAGTTACTGCACGCAAATGTTCTCTTGGACCTTTTGTCTTACTTGGTTTATTAATAGATGCAAGAATTTCTTTTCTTATATCTATATCTATATGTTCTTTAAAACATTTATTTAGTGTCATTTTCATAGCTTGATGTAAAATTTCTAGCCCATATTTCACCATCTCAGCAGTTATACTATCATGCCCCACTGCTCTATTGCTGTTTAATTTCTGTATGTTCTTTTTAACTTCCTCAAGTGTGACTTCATTGTTCAGTTTCCTTGGATTGCCTACAAACTGTTCTAACTTTTCCCCTGTTTCATCAAAGAGTTGCTTTTGAAAATGATCAATTTTGTACCGGGTAAGTAGGCGTTTGGAGGGCTGTGGAAAAAAGTATGTGACCGATGTTCAAAACTAAAATGTAAAGCCATCACTCAAAGGCTAACTTAGATGACAAAATTTTGTTTTTTGGTAAAATCAAATATCTTTAAGATCCAGCAATAATCAAATGCTTGTAAGAGGTTTGTATGGGAATCGAGAATTCCACAATCCATTCTGGCCATGATTTATGTGGCATTGAAGTTTACATTGCCAGTTTAAGATGCTGAACTCAAATTTCGATAGGAGGTTATGGAATATGGACCAGTATGGAATATGGAATTTTTGTTCCCAAACATGCCCTTTACCAGCATTTTCCTAATTTCTGGGTCTGTAAGATGAGGGATGCTACCAAATACAATTTTCCCATCTAAGTTGACCTTTTACTGATAGATGAACATTTCAGTTTTGAATATCGGTTATCTACTTTTTATTCCACTGCCCTTTTTTAAATCAATGACAATTTAAAACTAAACAAATACAATACAATATTCTGTGCCATCCATAGCAGAAATAGACATGACGTCATCTTTTTTATATCAATCTAAAAAACGTTAAAAACTACAAAATATATACATTTCAATGTACCAGCCAGAGCAGAGAAGGACACTAGGTCATCTGGTCTCCACTGTGGCTTGCACTTACAATTCAACTATAACATATGATACAAAACAAACAAAGAATAAATAGGTAAAGGGAGGGGGGATTGCTGCTTGGTGTTATGACAAAATATACTGGCTGAGTCGAAAATGCCCGCCGACGTGTGGTACATAAGAATTTTGAGTAATTAAGCCATTTCCACGCGCCACGCACCACCCCACAGCAAAGATGCCAACCCAGATGCAAGGACCCACCCCACCGTATACGGTTAGACAGAATCCTCACACCCAGGCCAACACCCCCGCCAGAGAGCGAGCCATAGCACTCGGAAACGCTTGGAAATCAAACAGCTTCAAAAACACCTGCCGGGATTTTCGACTCACCCAGTGCAACTCAATCAAAACGATTCGTTTTGTCAATAAATGCTCTTGTGGCTTCAAGAATGATTCGATTCGCCACAATGTTCAATTGAGAACTTCCAAATAATTACAGATTGCATAGGGCGTTTGAATCCAAATTCGTGATATCTAAGCCTGGAATATCAGTGAGCTGACCAAGGAAATCTATACGCATTGGACTAAGCAGGTGGCAGTGCAGGAGAAAGTGCTGGTTATCTTCAATGGCACATCCACATGCACAAATTGGGGGCAGAGGCAGTCAAAATTATGCCGAAATCTGTGTCCATTTAGAGGACTAAATTCTATTCGAAGTTTTGTCAAGCGTCTAATGCCAACAATATCGTAAACTCCATAAATAGAGTTTTTTAACGGTTGTACAGTTGAAATTAACTTCCTTTTGAATGCCGCAAGAGATTCTGAATTTCTCACATCACTATTCAGAGGTGGATCCAGACGGTTGCAACAGTAGCTGCTGTTACTGTCAGATTGTCAAGTCAGAATTTAAAAATTGTGGAAATAGGAAAAGGATAAATCATGATAAAAATTTAGATTCGTTAACTATATTCAATCAGAAATTATAAGAACATCGAATGTATCGCTAGCTTTAATTTGAGTGAATCGGTAAATTAAGAAATTGGTTTTTCACAGTTCGAATCTCGTCTCTTGGCCTCGAGAAAGCCCACGCGAATGCAGTGTTCTATTTTGGCGACCCATTGCAGAGGCCGAGGCTCCCTCTGCTACAGGGTTGCCTCTTGCCGTGCCGCTGCCCTTAGCCATGGGGCTACCGTTCTGCTGCTCTTTGCATTGCTGGCCAATCAGCATTTGTATTTGAAGGTTGCAGGAGATTGGCGGGAGCTAATATCACATTCAAAACTGACGGTAGCAAGCCAATCACAAGAGGGCTTGAGGGTTGCAAGCCAATCAGAGGAAGGCTTGACGGTAGCAAGCCAATCATAACTCGTAGAGCCGCAAGCTACCAAGAACAATAGGAGGTCCATTCTACAAGGAAGTAAGTGATGCATTCTGTGCATTATTCCGAGAACTCTTCATTGTCTGAGAACAGAGGGCCACTTTGGCCTTTTATCAACATTCAGAATAGTGACAATGGTTAGAAATGTTGGCCACACAAGCGTGGAGGATGACAAGAAGAAAGCAAAGGGCCTGAAAATTTTTCAAATTTTACCCTCAAAGGTGATGAATGTTGCAATAGAGGGGATGGGCTCCAAAGCTGAAATAAGATTTTTTTGCGTCAAGAATTGTTTCATCCGACTCTCTGTTTGGTATCTGTTTATGATAGCTTTTTCTTGCGAGAAATTCAATAAGAAACTATTTCTTTTCGCGAAGGACATCCACTGATACATTTCATGTTTTATGGAGAACATGGGCATGGGGGGCATGGCAACTAAAGTGTTGTAAAGTGGGCGTTCCTGAGGAATTTTGGGGCGTAGTCCAAAAATTTTTCCAAGGGCTTCACCCCCAGACCCGAAACACACTTCGGTCAGATTTTATCCTGGATCCGCTCCTGCTATTAAGGAGATTCCATTCCGCTGTTACATTTTGGAAATACGGTACTTGAAAATCGAGCAGTCCTTGAGCGTTTTTCCGGATAAGCGCTTGGATTTCGCAGATTGTAGGTAATTTTACGCTCCGGTGGGATGTGAGAAAAAAGATATAAAGGATGTTGTGTAGTTTTTAATGTAAAGAAATGGCATAGCCGTCTGTACCATCTTCTGTTATAGAGATTTTCCCAGCCTAGCTCATTGAACAGCCTCTGTCTACTTGTGCCTCTCCATGCTCCTGTCACAGCAAGCGCCGCAGAGTACTGAGTTTGCTCAAGTCTCTTTGTAAGATCTAACCTCAAGTCTGGATCATACTTATGATAGATCATATCCCCATCTGGTTCTGGCTATGAATGGCACTTAACAAATACTTTAACAACAATCGGAAAAAGGAAACAAAATATATATGAAGGAAAAAAAGACAAAAAGTAATGCAAGACAAAAAAATATATATGAAGGAAAAAAAGACAAAAAAGCAATGCAAGACAAAAAAATTTAAACACATTGTGCACCATGACATCATCCCGCCTCCCATTTTGACAGGCGCTAGCATGCGCTATTCCTGGTGGTTGAATTGATATGACAGAAAATCTGCACCGGCAAGGCTTGTGCTAATATGGTTAAGATCTAGGTTGTTAACGACTTACGTCATGGGTCACAAAGAGCTCTCCAAACACAAGAGAGCAATAGGTCGCTGATTTTTCGTTCTCCAAAGAATTCTCTGAGGGAAAAACCCTGCAAACAGAATCCCCGGGAGAGCTTTAGTTAAGCCTGCCTGTTGCTTTAATATATGCTATCGATGCCTCTAAAACTATTCGATTATCAATTTCGTTGAATTTTGGCCTACTGTAAAGGAGCAAATTTAGCAAGGCTTGTGAATCTATGTTACTTAAATCCAGTCCTGGAAGGTGTGAAAGTTGGCCAAGGAGATCATTGCGCATAGGAACAAACAAAGGGCAGTGCAGGAAGAAGTGCGCATTATCTTCAACTCCAGTATAGCAAGCACACATCGGACTTGTACACTGAAAATTATGTCGGAATTTATGCTCGTTTAACGAGCTAATTTCAAGTCTAAGCATTGTCAGTAGTTTTACACCATCGACATCGAATACTCCAAACAAAGACTTTTTCAACGGTCTTATAACAGTAAGCAATTTCCGTTTAAACTCAGCTATTGTCACAGAATTTCTAACATTTTCATCAAGCTTATTTCATTCGTGAAGAACATTCGTAAAGTATGCATTTGAAGAGCGCTTCGTCTTACTGAAAGGTATGTCATAGTCACGTTTACCTCTTAGACCATATTGAGGTGTTCTTTCAGTTGGCAATTCTACCAAGAGATAAGGAGGAGTGCCTGTTTTTCTTAGGTTGAAAAAGTGACATAAGCGTCTGAACCATCTTCGTTGGTAGAGACTTTCCCAACCAAGTTCATTATAGAGCTTTTGTCTATTAGTTCCTCTCCAGACACCTGCAACAGCAAGAGCTGATGAGTACT
Source organism: Aurelia sp. 4 Dawson et al 2005 (assembly GCA_964019985.1). NCBI lineage: Eukaryota > Metazoa > Cnidaria > Scyphozoa > Semaeostomeae > Ulmaridae > Aurelia > Aurelia sp. 4 Dawson et al 2005. The sequence continues at coordinate 8,324,789 of OZ026507.1, read as the reverse complement.
GAGTTTGCTCGATTCTTTTTGTGAAGTTTAGTATCATTTCAAGATCGCGTCTGTGATAAATAATATCGCCATAATCCAGATGCGGGCGAACGTATAGCTTGTAGACCTGATCAAAGACATCCCGAGATACATATTTAGATAGATATTTTATCTTTCCTATCCCTCGTCTAACCTTCAATATAGCCTGTCTAATATGACTTATAAAGTTGAGCTTAGAATCAAGAATTAGCCCAAGAAGCTTGTGTTCTTCCTTCGTTGCGACCTCATCCAACCCCAACTTCAAAGATGGATGCTCTGTTTTAGACCTTTTGACTGAAAAAATCACCTCTTCTGTTTTATCACAATCAAACTGCATCTCCCATTGCCAAGCCCAAAGTCGCACTCTTTCCAGGTCTTTGTTTAGAGTCTCAGTAGCTTCATCTTTTTCCTTAGCAACCGAAAAAATAGAGGTATCGTCTGCAAAAAGCTTGATGTCACTGTGCACGCCATTGACAAGGTCATTTATATACACAAGAATGAATAGCGGACCCAGTACTGAACCCTGAGGTACACCCGATTTAACTGTCAACCAGCTAGAGTTCTTTCCATTTAAGACAACTCACTGCTGTCGATTTGTCAAAAATACGAAGAAAGTGTCAATAACTTTCCGGATATTCCGCTGCATTCGAGTTTGTACAGTAGACCTTCATGCCAAACGCTGTCAAAAGCTTTTGATAGATCTAGGAATACAGCACGAGTTTCAAGGCTAGGAATGTTCTCGAAAGAACAATAAATCCTATGAGTAATTGACAGTAACTGATTGATTGTTGAGTCCCCCGGCTGGAAACCCGACTGATGAGAAGTTAGAAGACCATTTTGTCGTACATGGCTATAAACCGAGTCAAATATAATCTTTTCATACAATTTTCCAAAAAATTGGGAGTAATGAGATCGGCCGATAGTTGGTTTTACACCTCCTGCTATCTTTCTTGTGTATTGGCATGACATTCGCCTGTTTCCATAGAGAGAGATACATGCCCGTTTCTAAACAATCTTCAGAAATAGTGCACAAGGGTTTAACTATTGAGAGGTCGCAAATTTTGATCATAGCGATAGAGATTTCATCGCAACCATGGGCTTTTCTGTTATCTAGAGATCGAATAAGTTTAAGAAGTTTCTCCCTATTGATGGTGAATCCCTCTAAACGGACTTGACTCCTGGGTGTAAAGGAAGGAAGAGTACTGCTTGTTGATACTTCAGAGCACATTTTTACAAAGAATTCATTGAAAATATTCGCCTTAGCCTCTAAATTTGTCACAAACAGTCTATTTTCTGACAATGGAAGAATATTGATATTTTTCTTTTTATCAATTAGCCTATGGTTGACCAGACTGTTTTTATACCGTTTGAAGGATCTGATAGTTTTCGACCAATGTTACGATAGTACACTTCCTTTGCATTGACGACTAACCTGGATGTTTCATTTCTAACAGTTTTAAAAAGTTGCCAATCTTCCGGTCTCCTACCACTATTCATAAACTTCCTGAAGACCCTGCGCTTACGTTTTATTGCAGTCTTAACCTGTCTATCTATCTATCTATCTATCTATCTATCTATCTATCTATCTATCTATCTATCTATCTATCTATCTATCTCTCTATCTATCTATCTACCTATCTATCTATCTATCTACCTATCTACCTATCTACCTATCTATCTATGTACCAATTAATGCAAACTTCAACAAGCTGAAGGTTATGGCAGATAACAAAAGAGAGGAAAAAAACAATAATATGATGTACCCCTCTGAGTAGGAAGTTTTTAGACAGGGAATACTCTATTGGTTCGGGGGATAGTCTCTTTTCCGTGATCAGCATATTGGTTTGAAATTTAATGAAAGTGGATTTTAATTGGGATCCTTTGCGATCCTTTGCGATCATCTGGAAACATGGTTTCAATAAAATGGCAATAAAAGTGATCAAGTTTGCTTGTGACTCTCTGCAATCATATGGAAACGATCCCTTTTTGCATGGAATTTATCAGATTTGTACAGATGCTCTTAAACAAGGGCGCTGGAATAAGTCAATGAAGCCAGCATTTAAAAATTTCCTACTAAAAGGCGTAAATTTACTTATTAGTTATTTAATTAGTCAATTGGGGTTAATTTGCTAGGTAATTTTTAAAATAAGTTATTGATTTAGATAGAGCAACGTGTTCTGGGAGTGCATTACAGTCTATGATGGTTCTTGGATAAAAAGAGTACCTTCGGTAGTCTCTTGAGCAGAACATGGGAATGTAGGCTCCACTGTGTGTATTTCTTGAGAGTCTGTTTACTGCCTTTAGGTCTGCACAGCTGATTTCAACAAGACTGTTCCGGATTTTATACATCATGCACAGCCGTGAATATCTTCTCCTCTCTTTCAAGCTTTTCGATTGAAGATGCTTTAACATCATACTAACACTTTCTGTATATTGATATCTGTTCAGCGTAAAACGTGCTGCTCTCCTTTGCACCATCTCCACCTGGTTTATCAGGTTCTCTGTATGTGGATCCCATACAGAGCTAGCATACTCAAGTGAAGGTCTTACTAACGATTTGTACGCTTTTTCTTTTATAGCTGGTGAGCTGATTTGAGGTTAGGCCGAAGAAAACCTAAGGCTCATTTTGCTTTACTAGCGACAGTGTTAACATGTGCTGTCCATTTCAAGTCACTCTGAATTGTCACACCTAAGTACTTTGCTGATTTCACATGTTCTAGGGGTTGCCCGTGTAACTGATATTCATATTGAATGGGCGGTTTACTTCTTGTGATTGACAACACCGAACACTTATCTGGGTGGAACTCCATCCTCCACTCTCTCTCCCAGGATCCTAAACAGTCAAAATCTTTCTGCAGCTTTTTCGCATCTGATTGTGATTTTATTACTAAATACACCATTGTATCATCTGCAAACAAGCGCTGTTTAATTTGTATATCAAAAGGTCATGGTCAACCTTGTCAATAGCCTTGGAGAGGTCCATGATTAAAACATCAGTCTGCCTCCCTTTCTCTAAGTTCTTTGACACATCATCAATAAAAGATATTAGCTACTAATTCACAACAACAGCAAGAGTCGTTGAAAGATGCAGTCATTGGCAGTGACTTCGAAATAGCAATTAAGTGACTTCGAAATAGCAATATGGAAGCCTTTTGGGTCCTTATTTTGTTTACAGCTACTATTCATTATCTTAAGTCGGACTTTTATGCACTAGAGGAGGAATTCTATGTCAATAATGATCACTTCTCATCAGCTGGACCTAGGCCTAGGCCAACCTCAACACAGAAATTTCGATGCACGAGGAATACAAATGTATTTTACTGTTCTTTCAAATCCACATCAAACAGAAATCATGGCAAGAGTGTATTTGCACTGCTGGCAAGCGTCCTTATAGCAACTTCAAATGATGTTCAGTTAAATCCAGGCCCAGTCCATGCATGTGTATCCAATTTTTCCTGTGGCAATGGCATAGACCCAGTCACATGGAATCTTAAAGGCATTATGTTTGAAAATTGCAATACGTGGTTTCATATAAACTGTCAAAACATGAATGAATCAACTTATGAATATCTTGGAAGTTGTGATGTAAGCTGGTACTGTTTAAGTTGCAATACTCCCAACTATAGCATGTCATTATTTGACCTTCATGATCTGGAGTCTACCAATCCTGTCAAACCACTCCAAGATGACCTAGATAGTATATGCAGCCAAGCAGAATTACAGGAAGATCCACATCCAAAGCCCATTCCCATACACACCAGTTCTCTAACTAGATCCACACACAAAGGCAGAAAAAAGACCCCACTGAGAATAATAAAAGTCAACTGTCAGTCAATTAGAAATAAGCATGGTGAATTTCTGAACATGATTGATAGCACCAAACCTGACATCATAATTGGAACTGAGTCTTGGCTAAATCCTTACATAAAAGACAATGAGTACTTTCCAGACACATACTCAGTGCACAGAAATGATAGACCAGTTGGTCAAACAGGAAGGGGGGGGGTATTTGTTGCTGTCAGAAGAGATTACATCAGTTCATCTGTGCCAGATTTAGACACAGTCAGTGACTGTCTTGTTATCCAGGGTGGATCCTTGTCATTAAAACTGAGTATCCTGCTAGGGATATTCGCTTTTATAATGCCGTACAATTTATTTGTAAAAGCTTCAACCATTTGGTCTGTATTAAGACCCTGGAACGTCGATGGCCAATCAGTTTGTTGGAGCAAGTCTCTTATTGACTGGATGTCGGATTTCGAGTAATCCGAAACTTTTCTTTTATAATGAGGAGGACAAGGAAGCGAGATGTTTAGTTCGCCACATACAGTTTGATGTTGACAATGATCATCAAGAGATGGGTGTACTCCATATTCCATGAAAATGTTTGGTTGATCAGTTATGACTAGATCGATACAAGTCATACTTTCTCCTCTGATATCAACGAGAGATATGACATTTGATAACCTTCTCTTACCTCGATCTTCGAGCTTTTTTGCATTACAAGTAACCTGAGGCTCTCTGCTTTCAGTTATTGCATATTTTTTATCTTTGAGAGCTCGCAACTCAATGAAATTATAAAAGATTTGCAAGATTCTGGTCTTTAAAATTATTTGAAAATCTTAGGGACAGGGTCATTGCTATGTTTTCTAGGCTTGGCCTAGCCAACGAGACATAAAAAACAACACCACTGTTTTTCAAAACACTCAACTCAGAAGACAAACAACTTCTCGTAAACATTTTATCTACGCATTAACGAGTTCCCTCGGGACTAGTCTAACTAGTCTATTGAACTATTGAGCAATAACACAATACCTCATCTCCCCTCTTAATTTCGTCCTCCCAAAATGTCATAGTTTAGTCTTTCCGGCTGTCTTCTCGCACAAACTGAGCGGCGTTGAACCGGTACATTTTGCTCCTCCGCATTGATCTCTGGAACGTTGGTTGCATCGTCATTTGATCGACTGAATGAAGGAAACTGTAAGTCATCTTCATCAAGGTCTGATGGCTGATCTCTTGCTCTAACTCGAGATATCAGTTGTTGAGAATGTCGTCGCCAAAGTAAGCCGTCACGAACAAACACTCGATACGACAGCGGACTTATCTTGTCATAAATCTTGGCGCGAACGAATTTTGATCCTCTTCTACTGTAATTACGTGCCCATACATGATCTCGTACTTCAAATTCTCGCATCTTCGCTGTACGATCGTGATAAGCTTTCTGCTTCTTCTGTTACTGATGAACTCTCTCTTGGACAGTAGCACGATTTTGGTAATCATTGACATTTTCTTTCACTCTGGGATGAATCAAATCTAAACGAGTGCGTAATTTCCTTCCCATCAACAATTGACTTGGAGCTACATCAGTTGTTGCATGTGCTGTAACTCGATATGTAAGCAAGAAATTATTCACATTATAATCAATATGCCCGCTAGTCTTTGCCATCTTGTTCATACACTTCTTGAAAATTTGAATGAATCTCTCAGCCTTACCATTTGCTTGAGGGTGATATGGTGTAACGTAGCAATTATTGATTCCCCTAAGCTTGCAAAATTCCTTGAATTCCTCTGAAGTGAATTGTGATCCATTATCTGAAACTAGTTGCTCAGGTAATCCTTGAACAGCAAATATCTTCATTAGAGCTGCTGCTACAGTTGCAGTTGTTGCAGTTCTCAATTTAATCACTTCAGGCCATTTAGAGTAAGCATCTTCAACGACTAACCACATAAAACCAAAATATGGACCTGCCAAATCAATATGTAATCTTTCCCAAGGCCTATCCGGAAACTGCCAAGGATGGAGGGGTTACCTTTTGAAGATCATTCCCACCTTCTTGACATTCACAACAACTACGAGCAATATTCTCAATCTCTGCATCCATACCAGGCCACCAAAAATGTTCCCTTGCCAACGACTTCATACGAACAATACCTGAATGAACAGCATGCAATTCCTTCAACAATCTTTCTCTCAGTTCTTTAGGTACAACAACACGAGATCCCCAAATCAAAACTCCATCACATACGGTCAGTTCAGCTTCACGTCTACTAAAAGCAGTTACTTCACCATCTTTAAAATTCGCATTTTTGTTCAGTTTCTTTCCCTTGCAAACGTCATCAATAACACTCGACAGTACAGCATCCCTTTTTGAAGCGTCCTTTACCACCTCAACAGAGACAGGCAAAGTTCCAAACACCTCATATTCTACAAGATCCACCAAAGCATGTCCAGATTCAAACTGTGGGTCAAAACCACAAGGCAATCGAGACAAACCGTCAGCGTTTCCATGTTTTGCAGTAGGCTTGTAAACAATCTCATACGTATATGCAGACAATATGATTGACCACCTTTGTAATCGACTTGCAAGTATTGTTGGGATATCTTTCTTTGATCCAAAGATAGTAAAATGTGGCTTGTGATCCGTCACTAACTGGAATGTATGTCCCCATGAAAACTGATGAAATTTCTTCACGCCAAACACTATGCTCAAACCTTCCCTCTCTATTTGCGAGTAATTCTTCCCTGCATTGGTTAACGACGTTGATGCATAGGCTATGGGACGTTCCTCTCCACTTGGTAAAATGTGAAATAACACAGCACCAATCCAGAACCACTTGCATCACAGGCAAGTCCTAAAGGCAGACTATGGTCGAAATGCATCAGTGCTGACATAGACATAAGATCATCTTTTAAACCATTAAAAGCAGCTGACTTCTCCGAATTCTAGTTCCATGGAACAACTTTCTTCAGCCATTCATGCAAAAGAGCTGCACGATCAGATAACTGAGGCAAAAATTTGGCAAAATAGACAACTATTCCTAAGAAACTCTTCAGCTCAGTGACATTAGTAGGCCCAGCAATTTTCTGTATAGCTTCTATCTTCTTTGGGGATGGATGTATACCTTGACTTGAAATAACATGACCAAGACATTCAACTGACTCCTGAAGAAAACTGCGCTTCTCCTTACGTAATCTTAAACCATATTTCTTGATTCGTTGAAGAACAGCTTGTAAATTTTGCATGTATTCCTCTTCTGTTTTCCCAGTGATAATAATGTCATCTAAATAACACTGTGCTCCATTCGATCCTTGGAATATTTGATCCATAACTTGCTGAAAAATCGCAGGATAAAAATCCAAATGGTAATCTAGAATACTGGAACAATCCTTTGTGTGTATCAATAACCACTAATTTCTGAGATTCTTCATCCAGCTCTATTTGCAAATATGCTTCAGAGAAATCAAGCTTGCTATACAACACACCACCATTCAAATTTGTAAACATTTCATTTGGTTGAGGCAGAGGATACTGATTAACTTCCATCTCAGGATTAATCGATACTGAAAAGTCACCACACAATCGTACTGATCCATCACGCTTCAAAACTGGAACAACTGGAGCTGCCCAGTATGAGTATTGCACTGGTGTAATAATTCCCTTCTGCTCCAAATGATCAAGCTCGTTCTCAACCTTCTTCTTCATAACATGGCAATGGACGTGTTTTGCGAAATGTTGGGGTTGCATCACTTTTCATGTTGATTCTTGCTTTAACATCCTTACATAAACCTGTTTCTTCCGCAAAAACTTCACTAAATTAATCCAAAACAGCTTTTAATTTGTTTTCCTTTGAAATATAAACAGCAAAAATTGACTGCCAGTCAAGGCAAACTTGACACAATAAATCTCTTCCCAAGAGATTGCTGGCTTTTCCTTTCACTACTCTTGCACAAAATTCTGTCCGTTGTCCGTTAATTTCAACGCTTGTATCGAATTCTCCCAGTAATAGAACCTTTCCATGAGAATAACTCTTTAATTCCAATGATGCAGGTCTCAATGTAGGGGCATCGAGTAAGTTGCGCTATGTAGCCTCATTGATAAGCGTAATGACAGAGCCACTGTCCACTTCTAAAGTGACTGGGTGTCCGTTAATAATAGCTTCAACTTTCGGACATTGTTTCTTCCTTTGAATCATAGGACATACTTCATAATCTAATATTTCTTCAGAAATGTGCTTGACTTCGTTTTGTGCTGAATTCTTGTGAGGGGCACGAGGGGCTTTTCGGGGGGCCTTGCCATCTCTTGAATAATGTCCCTCTTTACCACAATTATATCATTCACTGATTTCGCTGCACTCGAAAAGTTTTGTTTTCCTTTAGAAACTTCTTCCTTTCGAGCTTTCGTTTCTTTATTTCTTGGCTTCACTGCATGAACATCACTAGATCCTCTCGCTGAAAAAGTATTGAACTGATGAGCGTCCTTCTGTGCAGCTTCGGCAGCATTTGTTATTTCGACAGCTCTCGTAAAGGTCAAAACGTCAGCTTCGTGCAATAATCGACGTTGCCACGCCTCGTTATTCAAAGCAAATACAAACTGATCCCTCAATGACTGTAGTAGTGGTGTCAAAGCTGGATCTGTAGAGGCTGTAAATTCGCATGTTTTTGCTAATCTCCTCATTTCAGCTTCATATTCAGCTATTGACTCTTTTGGCAGTTACTTTCTGTTATAAAACTTATAACGTTCGGCCATAATCGAAGGTTTTGGCATATAATAATTTCGCAAAAGATTTAGGAGTTCTTGTAACGACTTTCCTTCTGGTTCTTCTGTTGTCAACTTCTCAAAAGCATCACGTCCAACGAAAAGCAAGAATTGATCGGTTTTCTCCTCTTCGGCGACTTTGTTTACTTTCCAAAACAGTTTCACACGCGCAACGTAGCTATCAAAGTCTTTTCTTTCATCGAATTCTCCTGGAATTCCGACATAAGGCCCTCTTCTTGGCCAAGAAGCTTGTCCAGCCTGTTCAGGGCTATCATCATCGGACATCTTCGAGCAGAAAAAGTTGTGGACTGCGCCAAAATGTTATATTTTCTAGGCTTGGCCTAGCCAGCGAAACATAAAAACAACACCACTGTTTTTCAAAACACTCAACTCAGAAGACAAACAACTTCTCGTAAACAACTTATCTACGCATTAACGAGTTTCCTCGGGACTAGTCTAACTAGTCTATTGAACTATTGAACAATAACACAATACCTCAGTCATCTTTCCATGAACCAATTCATCTAGAAGCTACAATTTAACAATCCTTACCTGAATCTATATTTCAAAGCCCTTTTCCAGTTATGTAATAAAGTCAGAGCAGAAATATGGGAAGCAAAGTCACTACTGAATCTTTCCACACTGAAACCTTTTGAACCTCTTTTTATGATGTTTCTAACTTATGAACATCTTGAGCAGATTAGTTTGCGTTTTACCTCTAGACTCTTACTTTTCTGCAAGTTCAACTCCCTACCAAGCTGGTTGGTAAATTCACTCGTTTCCTGTAATTCACTTGAATTATATACTCTCCAACATTCGTTTTGAAAAAAACACAATAGGGAAATGAATTTTTTCCATTAAAGTGAATAACCTGAGTTAAAAGATGAGATCGCATAAGTTTATAAATAGCCTATTGTATTTGATAATCCAGCTCGTGGCGAAAGAAAGCATAGCCAACAAAAACAATGGAGGGATTAGGTGTTTCTTTGTCCTATTTATAGACAAGCGCTATATATCTCATGTCATTCACTTTAAGGGGGGGGGCGGGGGGAATCATGTCAAGGAAGGGTTGTCAAGCATACAATCCTTGCAAAGAGTTCTTATTGGTCGTTATTCTGAAAACAGCTTAAACAGTAGTACTTCAAACTGAAAAGTAACAAATTCATCACTGCACAATATTCAATTCATCACTGCACATTTTGGATTCAACACTGCACAAATTGGTCATCACTGCACCTTGAATTAATCCTTTTTTCAATATAGAATCAAACATCGAACGATTTCTTTGAGACACTCAGTAGGTTATTTGGACATCAATCTAGTCTTTCAACATCTCACATGGAGAACCGTTTCCTCAGATCACAGCTCTTGAAGAACATATATTCTTTGAACATTTTAAAAAGATTGCATTGAGACTGAACATAGTGAATGTAGCAGACAGTGAACTTTGTTCACGATCAAGAGTTTTTGACACGTCTGAAGAAGTGTCTATTGTAGATGGTAATATCTAACTTTAAGGACCAAAATTTCCCTCACTTTATCAAAGTTTGCTTCATGTGATGCACAGAACGGATTTAAATTCTAGATAATGTATGTTAAAAAAATTTGCAGGCATATTTTTGTGGACATTGCGCTCTCGCAGGCGCAGAAAAATTTTGGAGAGTTCTGTCGTATCAACATGACAGCACACAGCTAAGACAAAGTCACGATTATGGTACATTTTTCGAAAATTTGAACTTTGTTTCACTTTATTTCTAGTTGGTTTATCGAGCAATTCTACGTTATGCCACTGGTTTTTGGCTTGATCCTGCCGCTTTGGGCCTGATCTTGTCTGCCGTGCCCGAGATACACTACTGTCGTCTGGAGGAGTATTCCGAATGCAAATCTAATTCCTTCCTTGTGTCCAGGATAGGGCTCGCTCTATTATTGATAAGGGCAGATTAACAGAAAATTTGTCTCATACTTGGATGACAGTTGACCAACTAATTGAAATTCGATCCATTATTTAAGACACGCAAAATGATTAATAGGCAGTATCCCGAAAGCCGTTACTACAAATATCTTCTTAGGGCGCAGCACTCAGACTGCTTAACATGGAGTAGCAGGGCATGGGCCTAATGATCCTACAATCCATCTTGAATAAAGCCTTCGTTATACGGCTTGTAAGGACTGAAATGATGTTGCAGTTGACATCAGAAGAGCAGCTAAAGCTTTATGTTAAAACCTAAAGTTAACTTCAAATGCGACCCCTTGAAAGAACAGCAGCTCCGCGTGTTAACATGTTGGAACATGTGTTAACATGTTCCAATGTGCTCAACAAGCTAATTGAAACTTGTCCTTGCGTTATTGTTTTAACTTTAACTTATATGTACCTAGTAAACCAAAAGGTGAAAATTTTGAAAAATCATTAGAGTTTCATTATGTCATTGATATTGACAAAGAGATTGTAAAAGTTTATAATCATTTTACACAGTTTTCAAGCATTTTGCAAACGACCTGTCTTTGCAAGAGACACAATAATGATTTCAGAACGACGTGTCACGAAAATTTTTCGATCTGATTGAAGATATCCGTTATCTGACAAGGCGTTTGCCAAAATTACTTCCGTAATATCAGAGGTGCACCAGCCTTTGAAACTGGGTTCTTCTGGCCGGTTTTTGTTCTTGATACTCAATAGCAGACGGTGACGTTGATGTTGATATTGCATCATTGGGTTCCCTCCGCAAAATTGCATAAGCTGGTAAATCAGCAGAGCATGACACATCAACAATATCCTGTTCTTTTGTTTTCGTAGATCCACAACATTCGAAAGTCTCACATTCTGTGAATATCGCAGCAATGTTATTGGCAAGATTCTTGTTTGATACCTGAGATGTTCAATTATATTTTAAAGTTTACCTAACTTAAATTGACTATACCTTCCCTGAGTTACATGAAACTATCACTCATCAGGAAGAACAATTCCCTCTACAGATGCATCAATTACTTGGTCTGTTTCAAATCCAGAAGTAGTATCTATTGATGCGTCGTCTGGCATTGGTATTGCACTAGCTCCTGGCACAGCTGTCGTGTATTATGATGTTGGTGACTTACTTACTCATGTACAGGTAAATAATCATTTTTTCAACTTAGATAGGCAGTGGTGTATGAGGCTTTCAGGGACCCGATAACGTTATAAGATGTAAGGCTGTGACTCATCAACGGCTTCCACGAATGGTGTGATATTTGTTGTGAAGGAGTTAGCTTTGATATAGAATTTATTTCATTGGAATTAGGAATAGCCTTGTAAGCCTTGAGTGGTTCTTTCAAAAGGTTTGTCATAGATATATTCCAGTTCTGAATATATATCAAGAGCCATAATAATTCCTCTAAAGCAAGTTTCTAATGGTTTCAATTTATTTTTTGCAAGATAATTCGATGTTGACATGGAAGATCTCTTTTGCACTATGATAACATTGAATGATTTATCCACTGATAGAGCAGAAACTATTCCAGACATAGCTTTGAGTCTGGGGCTAGCTCCCTAAAACATTTTGAAATTAGGCTACAGTTGATAGGTTCTTTGCATCCGTCATGATTCATAATTTCAGATAACCTATGTATTAAGTAATCTCCTTGTTTCTGGCAGCGTTATTTTGTGCAGTCTCTACTTTGTCACTGGTTGACAACATCGTCTAATTCTTATATCAATGTTTCCTTGTTTCGTCACAGGTAAAGGTACATAAATCAACAAGTCTCAAATTACTGCCCAGTGAATCAACGATTCTTACAAATGTTGTGTTGAATGATAAGACGCACATCGATGTGCCTGTCAAAATTGGCGATGATGAGAACAAGGCAGTTGGTTTTTGTGATAAAATATCTACTGATAAAAAACAGAGGAGACTACCATTCAGCTGTTCATTGATATCTGACAGAAAAGAACATGTTTCAATCGAGGAGATGTTTAAAGTAAGAGCAAAGTACTTGAATGGACGTCCTTTCTGTGAGATTTCACTAGTTGAGTTACAAAGAGAAGTCTTGCAGGAAATCGGTATCGCGAACATTGATTTGCATCTTCGAGCGAGTTTGCTAGATGCTTCTCAGGAGAATGTTATCCTCACTGATGCAACAAATCTACGCTTCATCCCTGCCTTTGTAATCGCCCAGAAAGAAGTTCAACTGTCATCCGAGAGACCAAGCGCATTGATCTCTGTTTTCGGAGTGGCCGCTCAGCTGAGTTCCCTTCAGGTATGAAATTAATTATGATTAATAATCAATAATGATTAACAAAAATTTATACTTTTAGATTAATAATAACAGCATATAACTGATGTTTCACTAGCAGTAAATGTGTAAATGGCACAACCCGTGGGTACGTAACTTTCAGTCCTATAGGGGGTGGGTCACATAGAGGTCTGCCGCTGCGTTCTCAAATACGTATTTGCTTTAAGGTTACTGTACACCCTTGCCACGACAATTTCGGCTTCTTTCTCTGTAACACCATACCGCGAGAGAGAGTAACAGGAAAACCATATATCATTCGATGCGTAACTTTATCATGAATATCTCTATGCATAAAGCCAATTGATTGAACTTCCAAGTAAATCAATTTTTACAGAAAACATAGTTCTGGAGTCCACCTCCTCTGGGTGTTATTTAGGAACCCCTGAAAGAACATATAAACACGACAATAGCTTTTGCTGAGAGGTCATATCCTAATTCGATAAAGTTTGTCCCAAAATTTCGAAATAATGTCTTTTTGCGCTACATCTTTCCAGATCATTACTTCTATATTTGTAGCCCGTATTAAACTTCATTTCCATCGAAAATGCAAACCAGTGGACATTTGACAAAATGCGGACTTTTTTTGGATTTTTAATGTATCATCTCACACTGTGCCAAATTTATGCTCATTTGATTGGTCCTCGGCGTCCTCAGGAGAGATTTAGTACCCGCTACTACGGGTTTTTTAGTTCCGACAAAGCTGATTTTTACTGAAAGTACTGTGAAACGTGACTGGTAACGCAGATCATACCACAAGACAAGCAGGGTTCAATCGATTAGAAACATGCAGCACGCTTAATATACGCATCCATACAAATCTCTGACAAATACAAAAGACGACGTAGATCAAGATGGATTGAGACGCTCACCTTTTGCTTTAGAGGCCAAGTCCTAAAAGAAATTCTCTGAGAAGAGATTCCCTTAAGACCTTCGAAGAAATTCCCTTCCAAATCCCTTAGAAGAAATTCTCTTAAGAAATTTCCAGATTCCCCTTTGAATCCATATTATTATTACGTCCATGATTCTGTTAGGGTTGGAAGTTGGCTTAAGCTGTAGCCTATAGAACTGGTTATCGACATATGCAGAAAGCTGAGAATCGAATTTTTAGTCAAATTTGCTAGGGCAGCAACCTTAAAGTGGTAAACTTTTCCTTAGTTTTACGGATAGCCACGTACTTTTAGCTACCTAGCTAGGGCTGTGTATTCTCTCCAGACGGGTTTTCCGTCTATAGTGAAAGAATAATGAAGGTAATGGGAAGCATGCCAGGAAAAAAAGTGGGATGAGTTAACATCAACAGTAAGTACCCAAAAAAGACACAGAAAAAGACCTTCAGGAGCTAGTAAACAATGTAAAGGAAGAGAGTGAATTATATGGCCTATCGCTAGACAAGAAAAAAAAATACACCATAGTATTTTCCAAAAAGAAGGCGATTCCAAAATACACCATCTACAATCTTAGACAAAAGTGTTGAGACACTTTGCTTTCAGAAAGAGATTTTGAGTTGAAGCCCCCCCCCCCCCTTCCCCCCAATGCGATGTTGGAAGATTACAGAAATGCTGCAGATGAGTTCACAACTATGTCTGCTGCAATGAAATCAACATTGAAATGGGGGGGGGGGGAGGAGGGTCTTTAGCAATACATGTTAATAATTTTCAAGCAGGAGAAGTTTTTCAGTACAAAAAGCGCATGTGTCTCAACGACTTTTGTCTAAGATTGTAGGTAAATGGAGTAGAACTGGAGCAAGCGAAGGGATTCAATATTTTGGGTAGTATCCTTACCTCAGATTGTAAAAGCAAAAGTGAAATTAGTAGGAGAATCAGACAAGCAAAAATTGCATTTATGGTAAGCCTTTTCAGTGGTGAAGAATATCAATAGAAACAAGGATTTGGACATTGAAAGCTTACATCTGGCCCATCGTGCAGTATGACTGTGAGGCATGGAACACAGTAAAAGCAGAAGAAAGGAGTATTGATAATTTTGAGCTTTGGTGCTACAGGAGAATGCATTAATTAGCTGGACCAGTCCATGAGCAAAGAGAAGGAACAGCTGAAGAGAATAAAAAACAACAATTGGAGGTTTTTCGGACATATAATTAGGGAAGGAAACATAGAAGAATTACTTTCAACAGGAAGAATCAGTGGCACTCGGGCCAGAAAGATGCGAAGAAGAAATCAGCTGGACAACATCAAAGATTGCCTACAACTGGGAAGGAGCTGCGAAATGATTCACATTTGCCGACACAGAGAATAGTGGAAGTGTATGATCACCCAAGGTGTACTGCATGGCACCTTAAGCAGGAGAACTACTTTTAAATTACCTGCCTCTGTGCTCTTGTTATGGGCAAAGAAAGTTCCCTTTCCAGCACTCGACCAACTGCAAACATTGGCAAGTCTGTTGTTTATCTTTGTGCCACCACACCTCTCCCGGATTTTAGTGAATTTAGTACCCCCTTTCATCATTTGTGCCTGAAGTGTTGTCTTCCTAGAGGTTCGTTTGAAGCAATCGACCTCGTTTTTTAACTTTTTTAACTACAGTAGTATTTCCAAATATTGTTTGCTGCCACTGACAGTATTACAGTCCACAGCGATATAGTCAGCTTTAGAGACGAGTAATCGCCCATCGAGCAAATAATAATAACTAAGTCTCAGTGGAAGTCTCCTTTATTACCATTGCCGAGGACCAGATCATACATAAAATCTACAGGGTGTCCCGCTTTTTACGAATCTGTTGCAAGCAAGTTTTCACAGGTTGTTCTTTTGTTTGTGGTAATATAAGAATATTTGCTTGAGATGTTGTTGACTATCAAACTCACTTTCTAATGCGGTATACAGAAGTGAGGGGCGCACCTGGCTTTGAAGCAGCCATCAATGATGATTTCCTTGCTCAATGAAATTGCGGTTACTTAATAGAAAACAATAATAAAGATTTCATTAAAAGTTGGATACAATGACATAGTTTACTCTAAGAATAGTGGAACCAATTCAAACCAACTATTTACAGAATGCATTATTTACAATTTCAGTTAATTACACAATACACAATATCACAATTACAGTTATCTCCATTCCATGATTTGATCTTAACTTTGAGTGAGGGTATATAGGGTGTCTCAAGAAAATTGTTTGACGTTTGATAAGATATTGAAAAATAACGATAAGATGAACTGGCTTATGGAAAGGTAACTCTGCCCCTAAAGATTTCAAATAATTTTAGAGGCCAGAGTCTTGCAAGTCGGTTGAGAATTCATTGAGTTACGAGCTCTCAAAGATAGAAAATATACGACAGCTGAAACCAGAGACCCCCAGGTAAGTTGTGATAACAAAAAAGCTGGAAGATCGAGGTAAAAGAAGGTTATCCAATGTCATAAACCAAGTAAAACTTCTAAAAGTAATTTGATCCTTACAATTATCGTCAAAATTAGCTTAAGATAGTGCGTAACCAAAAGCAGTAGTTTAAAAAGTAATCGACAACAGATTGAATCTTATTCCTAAGAGCAGTGATACGCTTGAAAGTTAGGTTATCGAAGACCTGTCCAAATCCCATTGGCTTTGCCCTGAAACAATTGAAGAGACAATAGAAACGATGGACAATGGGACTTGGACCAAAAATGCCATTTACTTGCATCTGGTTTCAGTTTTTGCACAAATGTGAACTTCAGAAGCTTACAACTCCATGAATTTGTAGCGGATTTGCAAGATTCTGGTGTCAAAAATTAGTTAAAAATGGCAGGAGATTGTTTACTTAACCTAGTGCCCATTCAGCATATCGTTACTTTTTGGTATTCAATCAAACGTCGAACAATATTTTTGAGACACCGTGTAGATTGACTGACTTTATCTCATCAGATACAGCGTTCCAAAGACTACTGGCTCTGAAGGCAATTGAATTTAATCCATATAAAGCAGTACTAGTTTTAGGAAGATGTAATAGCTGAGGCCATAAGTCACTTCCTTTCTTACAAATGGATCCCACACAAATGCTGAATTTTGGCAATTTGAAGGCTTATAGACCTCATTTATCAGCTTATGGAGGTTTTTCATATGAACTGTCTGCTCATTGTTTCTTTGTAGAAACTCTTCAAATAAGGCTTCATAATCATTAAAGAGTATATGTAGAGCGCGTTTGTCGACTCTGTTTATCTCCATTTTTGCGGTTTTCCCATACAACATCCAAATTAAGGACAATAGCTTAGGCTTCGACAGTATAAAAGCATAATATAGTAGCCATGCTTTCTTTAAGTCAAGTAGTTCTGCCACTCTTGAGAATGCAGTTACTTTTCTACTTGTTTTGGCACACATGGGTTTGACATGATCCGCAAACTTCAGTTCAGAGTCAATAGAAATCCCAAGAAGTTTCACATTGTCGTTTGGAACTAAAATCAGATCATCAATTTCAATGCAGATATTCACAGTGTTTGGTCGCCTGAGGAACACCATTTGAAATTTTCAGGATTTGCTACCATACGATTCAAGTCAAACCATTAAAGAACAGTTTCAATATCAACTTCTAAAGATATGACTACATATCCTATGTTCTCTCCAGAGGCATACAATATATTTTCATCAGCAAAGTTGCATATTCCCGATTTCTCAATGCATAATAGAAGATTACTGGTCCCTTTTGCAAGGAAAGTCTCCAACTTTAAGTTGAGGGCTTTCTTGTAAGACAGTATTAAAAACGAAACAGCTAGCGGAACTGTCCAAGGATTGCAACCGTAAAAGCAATGCAAAATTTTTGTGGGACACCCAGTATCTTTTCAAAACAAACCTTTGTTCCGTCGCTTTGCGCCCTTTGAAGTTAGCTCAACAAGCGCAAGCTGTTCCCTTTGATTTGATACATTTCTTCCTCACACAAATGATAGAAATTGATGTACGTATTTGTGTCTACCTCCAGGTAACTTCGCAGGATCCGTCACGCATACAAGTATTACCATTGGACTCATCCTCAAAGGAAACGAGTGTTGATTATGAGATCAAATTGATGACAGGTGTTGATGTCTCAGTCAATACTCTTAGCATTACCTTCAAGAGTGGACTCACTGGACAGACTGCGACTCTCAAAGTGCTCATAGGATCGACACCAGCAGCCAAGCCTGAAAAGTGCATTCCTACGGTAGTAGTACCTGATGAGCCTATCACCGATGCAAATTACTTTAGATCCACTGCAACGGAATATGGTCCATGGCTTGTACTGTACACGATATTGATCGCAACGATTATCCTCCTTGTTCTTATTTATCATAGTTTTATAAGTAGACGCAATCAAAAGAACAGTTTTCAACCAGGCAGCCCTTACAACCCAATGATGATGACCCCAGTTCTTGGCAGTGCTGCGACTCAATTGCCAGGATCGATGGCTAGAGGACAGTCTACACATAGAAGAAGCCCACATGAGACTACGCCTGGAGTCAGGAATCTTTTCAGTGTTGGACAGTAGGAATGGTAAAAGTTGATCTGCACTTTGGATGTTGAAGTACCGAGTAACAGAAAACTCTACCTTATATCATTTGATTCCTAATTTTGATGGGTAGTCTTTGCTTAACCTTACAAAGTTATATGCTGATACCAAAACTGTGTCCACGACTTTGCTTTCAGGTGGATAGGTTTCGTAAACTTTGTGATCTACCAGTTTAGGTAGGATATTTTGATATGTGACTATTTGACCCAAACCCGAGAAACTGAGCCGATCAGATTGTTTGAGGTCACAAGAAAATGCCAGTATTATGTCAAATTTGTCGAATTTGATCGCTTTTGCCACTCCGCACCTGCAATTTTCTGCAGAGAGAAATAAAATATTTGTTTAAAAAAAGTTGATCCACATACTCTAGTACACAGAAATATCTTGGAAGATTGACTATCAGGAGATCTCGAATAAATTTTACTTGTTCATTGTTCGAATATTTTGAGATAGTTACTTTCAAACTAGCGTGATAGTGCACCAAATTTTGTGCAGCAACTTATTTGCTCAGTAACCATAACACAGTGGCACACAAGTGCAAAAGTAAACTTTCTTTCCAAAAACTTATAAAATGAATTTCATTTTCGGGAGAAAAAGGCTCCCTTTCTGACAATAGTATCTTAGTTTTTGAAAATAGAAATTCATTTTTCTTAAAGGGATATTCCGCGAAAATCAAATGCATGCAAAGGCTTATATCGTTATCCCAGTCGAAAAGCAGATTTTGTCAGCCCTCAGAAATCGTTTTCCTTTCCTCGATCGCACTTCTCAAAGGCAAGATATGGAGAAAAATATTTGGACCGATTTCAGTTTTTAATACCATACTATTTTTGTGCTTCGTTGTCGGCGAACAAAGGTTGCAAATTTCGTTATTGTCCGCCGGTTAGTCGTCGGCGACCATTGTCGGCATGTCGCTCTTAGAATTGAGTTTGAAAATCCTGCTGTATTGGTTCATTCATGTGTCCACGATCGACTGCGACCAAGAGAAATGATCGGCTTTAACGACAATTCTCGGTATCTGTCTCGGATTTAAATGTGAAGTTATGGCTGAGTTCTCGGTCTGTCGTTTGTGGCCGGTTTGAGCTTTATTTAAGGTGGAGAAATATCGGGAAATGTTGACAATGATATGAATGTTTGTTTTATATGCAAATGATGCAGTTCGCCAATATCCAGTGTTTTTCCCGCGGAATACCCCTTTAAGGCAACTTTTTCTTTGCTCAAACAAAAAAAGACTTAAAGAAGTAACCACTTTTGCAAAAGGGTCATGGTACGTCTTCTGGTGTTCTGCTGTTCTGTGATTTTCCCGCGAATAGAGTCTTCATCGTAGAACACCTTGGGCCAGAGGGTACACAAAAATCGTAACTTGGAAAAGATGACGTGCTTACTTTATCAATGGAATGTGATAGTATGGAGTACAGAATTCCCATTCAGAGTTATCCTAAAATTACTGTTTATCAATAAATCAGTTTCACATAGCAGCATGTTAACCGTTAACTGCGATGGGGTACGATTTAAAATTTTGGACAGGACAATTTGCACAGTGGGCACGCATGAGGACATTTTGAAAAAAATGATTTTTTGAAATCACATTATCCATTATGATATCATGCAAGCCCAATCAGTAGAAAAGTCCAAATGCATTTATCTTTTCCAATCAAGAGATATTGCAATTTGAATTTGCTAAAATGTAGAAATTTTCCCACTTTGATGTAATTCTTCATGTTTTGGATATTCATTTATAAAGCCAAAGAAAGTCATTTTAAAACATGATTTCTGTGTTCAATTTAATGTTATGATACTTTACATCCTTTTAGAATAGGATTTCGGTCAGAATTTTTCTGTTTTGTGCCAAATTTAGGCAAATATTGCAGATTTTTAAGAAAAATGTACGCGTTTTAGGGGCAAATTTTTCCATACATTTGTAAATATCCCAACAGGCCCAAATTTGGCCCAAATAAACCAAATATGATTCTGAATCAATGAATTATCAGCTTTAAGATCAGCTTAACCAAATATGGGCCCAATTTGGGCCATTTTGGTAATTCAATAAAACAAAAATTAGTCATGTTTTCTTTCACTAGCGCTTATCGCTAGCGATCTCAAAAAATTAGTCACTGTGGAATTCTGGAAATGCCCGTAACAAAAAAGCTTCAAGGTCGCCAATATGTCATTTGAACCACCAAGTCACACAGATTCTGAATTTGAACTTCATTCTTTGTAGATTGTGTACTTCACTGATTATAGGCTATTCATTGTATCAGAGTGACTTACTTTTGCAAGTCTTTACCTCCACTAAGGTTCAGTAAGGTCTACTAAGGCGCAGATTTGAAATGAGGAGGAACCGGAGTCTCAAATGACATGTAGTGAACTTCTGACTTCTTTCTAATGCGGAGGTTGCCCAGCTCCCAAAAGAGCAGTTCAGTGTTGCTGAGAGTGTAATGTCAAAAATTCACAGAAACATTTGCTGGTTTTTTTTAATGAAAAAACATCCATATTTTAGTTGCTAATCTTTGATAAAATGTTTATTTGGATAAGTTAAACAGTTTCTGCAACTAGATGCCTTACAAGATTTAACTATGTTTGGTTCATGTGAAATGTCCTCATGATCCCCTAATTATGCCCACTGTGCTTTGATCTTGATTACATCTTCATGACGCTCCCAAACTGTTATTCTTATGTAATTTATTGCATTTCCATTGTACACAAACTTGCAAATTCAAGATCTCCCTGGCATTTTTCAGTGCTTAATTGAGGTGCATATGTATAATGAAGCGTTGATTCTGCTTTCTTCATTGTTGACGTTATTCGATGCATGGACTTTGGCCGTTTCACATCAGGATTTAGACTATTTTTCCGACACTCGTTGCTCAAAATTTCTTGCTACAAAACTTCTCCTAAAGGGTACTTCTAAGCGCCTGTTTATATGAGGCGGGCTGGCCCGTAAGCGAGCTGGGTCGCCAACAAGCCAGTCCTGGTTTATATGAGAGATTCGATAGTGAGCCAGCCCCGAGCCAGTCCTGCTATTAGTAGCCACGTGCCGTCATTCTTCTGTGTAATCTTAAAGGAACGAGGAAATATTTACTTGTTCTTTCATTTTCACAAAAGAAAGAATGTGTGCAGGCCCTTGACGCCAAATGTGATACTGCCTGTTCGTCCCAGGCCGGCTGGCCGGTTTCTGCCATTTATATTAAAAAATTCAGCCCGTTTGATGCGGGATCGTGGCATTCGATAACCAGGATCTAGGTGGGTCAGCCCGGCATACATAAAAATGCCAGCTGATGCTTAAAAAGCTGAGACCAGGTCAGTGGAATCTCAGCGGAAGGCAAGCCAGCTCGCTAACGGGC
The DNA here is from genome assembly GCA_964019985.1 of Aurelia sp. 4 Dawson et al 2005. Taxonomy (NCBI): domain Eukaryota; kingdom Metazoa; phylum Cnidaria; class Scyphozoa; order Semaeostomeae; family Ulmaridae; genus Aurelia; species Aurelia sp. 4 Dawson et al 2005. The sequence goes on along the minus strand of OZ026507.1, from coordinate 8,303,173 downwards.
CAGCCCGCCTCATGTGAGCAGGCCCTAAGTGAAATTGCAAGCAAGATAATCAAAGGCTTTCTGAAAAGTTATACCGTACTACTTTGCACTATTCATTTGAAATACTTTCATTGAGGGAAACGCTGCAAAGAAATTTTATCCTATGACCTTTTTCTGCGTCTGTTTTCAATGTTTCGCCGCAACCTTCAATAATTTATGCCTCCAATGATCTTTTTCCAAGAAAATCGTGATCTTGCCCATTGTGTAAAAGACGTATCTTCTTTTCAAACCTAAAATTTTAGGTGGTCTTCTGAATGCCATGCTAATGCTAAGACAAGGGAGATAATTTACCATGCATGTCCAAAGAAGAAGTAGCACGTAGGCATCTTCAGTGCCTTATTCAAAATACTTGGTGATGATTACTTTCAACGTGAATAGCTGAGTTGCATATTATCCAGTGTGAAAATTCAAGAATCACTGCTTGTTAGCATTTGCGGCTTAGCACCTTATAGATACAGTAGAGAGCATTGGGCTAAGCGTTGCTTTCCTCATAAAAAGATGAATCTCAGACTTTGGTTTGGAAAGGAAAGTCTCGTCTTCAATAAGATTTTGGGAAAATAAATTATTGTTTCGGAAAGAGAGTTTTGTTTTAGAAAGTAAAGTTCTGACTTCACAAAGGAATGTTTTGTTCTCAAAAGAAGAATTTTGTTTCCAGAAAATGTTTTTGTTTTACAATTGTGGATGCCAAATCAGCCTTCTTACCAATGATTTCCTAGTTTAATGCTTTGATATTGATGCTAAGACATTGACTGAAGCAAAAACTGCATATCATTTTAAAGATGGATGATGCTTTCATGCCGCCGCATGAAAGCATCATCCATCTTTAAAATGATATGCAGTTTTTGCTTAAGAACTTTTTGAACATTTTTAAATGTCCTACTGTAAAACATTGCAGCAAAATTAGGCTTGCTGTTGGTTAGGTTTTCACGCAGTCCGGATCCCCAAGTACACGGGGATTTACCGATATCGCGGGAGTGTATCATTTTTTTCATTCAATTATGACTTCAGAATTCGTGCCCGAACTAAGTGAAAAATAATTTAATGAACTTATTACTTTCATCTCAGTTATTGCTGTACAATTTTCCGAAAAAACAATAGTTTTTAAGGGACATATTTAATACCACCTGAAAGCAAATCAGCCTTGTTACAAGTCAAATGATTCGCAGCTTTGATACTTAAATATTAATGCGAAGACTTTTACGTATGCATAAACTGCAGTACAGTTATTTATACTTAACTTTGATTATTTCGATTAAACATTGTGTAACACGCATGCAAGAAGTTTGTTCGTCCATTGATAAACTGCATAGCGTTGGAAAGAAGATATGTCATGCTTTCATGCTGTATGCATTGAATTGTAGCGTCTTCAGATCTTTTTATTTCGATTTCAATTTGGTTTCAGTTCATTTTGTGGAGTCACACTGTGTCCCCCTTACAGTAGTTATTACTCCTGAAATTTTGCACAATTTTGTGTGAATTTGCATTGGGCCAGATATCCTGGCCCAACATGGAGAGCACTCTGGAAGAACTTCATGAATTAGAAGAATTAATTAGGCTGCGAAACAAGTATACTAACAATCCAGTAATTACGTATCTAAACATAAATAGCTTGCGAAACAAGATCTATATGATCTTAGGGAGATAATGCAGAAAGCTCTGCCAGATATTCTGGTTGTGGCAGAAACTAAACTAAACCATGATTTTCCGAGTCAAAATTTTATTGTTGAAAATTACCAAACTCCGTTACGAAGAGACAGAAATGAACACGGAGGAGGTCTTATGCAATTTAATAGAAAAGGATTTGTGTGTAACAGAGTGCCAGCTTTAGAGAGCGAACATTTAGAAATGATTTGTACCGAGTTAAATATAAATAAGAAAGAGTGGGCCATTTTTGCCGTCTACAGGCCCCCTATTTCGTCAAACATTGAAATGCTTTTCCAAAAACTATCATCTTGGATAAATAATGCTCTAGACAAATACGAAAATGTTGTAGTTATAGGTGACATAAACATAGATGGGCAAGATCGTAGACACCCTGGTTTTGAGAATCTCAAAGAGTTCTGCGACGTTTTTGGTCTTGAGAATTTAGTAAAAGTCAAAACCTGTTTTACAAGAGATCATAGCTCTTCCATAGACGTGATTCTTACAAATCGCAAACGGAATTTTCAGAAGACATCTGCTTTCGAGACTGGATTAAGTGATTGCCATTCTTTGATAGCCACATGTATGAAGTCATGTATTCCCCGCCTTAAGCCAAAAAAGGTTGTTTATAGAAGCTACAAAAAGTTCTCCCCAGCAGATTTTTTGTCTGATGTAAAAAATGCTAACCTCGGATGCATTTCTGATGATCCAAATGCTGCCTATGCGGATTTGGTATGCGATTTTCGTAAGGTAGTAGACAAACATGCTCCCTTGAGAACCAAAACGGTTAGAGGGAATGATGCACCTTTTATGAATAAAACATGGAGAAAAGAAATTTATAATAGAACTCGCCTGCAGATAAAATTTAAGAGAAACCGGACCAGAGAAAATAACTTAAGCCTGGTTCTCATATATCGCAGACCGTCGGCGATCATCGGCGATCCTTCTCTTGCGATGCCTGCAATATATGAGAACATACTTTTTTGATGATCGCCGACCATCGGCGACCATCGCCGATGAACCAAAAAAGTTTGTTTCTTGCGATCATCGGCGATGATCGCCGATGGGAGAATTCAAATGAGAACATCATCGGCGACCATCGGCGATCATGTCTTGGATCCAGCCTTCTATTACCATAGTAACCAGTGCGCATTCTCCGTCACATGGCCTGTTGCTTTGCTTCTCTTTGCAATTAAAAATGGCTGAGAACGAAGTGTCGTTACAAGAAAACACAGTCTCTGATTATCAGTTGATGGAAGAGATAAGAAAATATGCACCAATTTACGACAAAAAATGTAAAGGCTTTCAGGACAGGAGAGTTAAAGCCAACTGTTGGAAGAAAATCGCAGAAATCCTTGGGATGACTGTGGAAGAAGCTGAAAGACGATACAAAACAATGCGAACGGCCTTCTCGAGATATTTGTCGAGGATAAGTGGAAAATCTGGAAGTGGTATCAATGAAGTAGGCCCTGTTGATCCAAAATATGAGCATATGCGCTGGCTGATGCCTTTCATCAAGTCCAGACAAAGCTTCAGCAATTTAAATCTGCCTACTAGATCAAAGGAAGAATGTGAAGAAACAATGGAGAGGGAGATGTTGGAGGATTCTGGTTTAAGCTTTGCTCCAGAAGAACAAACGCAAACGAATATCAACGAAGATTCAAACGACACGTTCAATGAAGTGGAGAGACCCCAAACTCAGACTGAAGAGCAAAGTGGAATCCCTGATGAGGGTAGGCCTACAACAGCAGCAAAGGAAGGCATTCATGATCAGTCTAAGAAAAAGAGAAAAATGGATCCCAACAAAAATTGGATTGGCTCAAATATCAGTGCCAAGGCACAACTCGAGAAGACAGACTGTGAAATCAAGCAAACAATCATCAGTCTTGACAAGACACTGGAATTAATTAATAGCCAAAGCAACAATGCACAAGGAATGGATGAAGACAGTTACTACTGTATGAGCCTGGCATCGAGACTACGACGCCTTGACCCAAGAAAGAAGGCAATTGCAAGAAATGGCATCGAAAAAGTATTGTTCAACATAGAATTCAGATTCCAGAACATGCACAGTTCTGCAGTTCTAGACCATGGGTTCCCCCATAATTCAAACATGCAAAGTACACCAAGCTCTTACGGCAGAGAATCGAATCATATTTTTGTTGATGCAGCATCAAACAACTCATATCAAGAACTTTAAAGCTTTGTCCAGTTGATAACCCATTAACTTTTAAACTGATAACTCTCAGCAATAACATATTTTACTGTTTATGCTTCCATCCATGGTGTTATCAAAAAAATATTAAGAATTTTACCTATTATACCCCACATCAAAATTTGAAAACCATGTTAGTGCACAACCATCAAGGCATTGATTTTAAAGAGCAATTGTCAGCCAGGGTCCTTGCACACTGGAGGAAACCATAACAACAGTTTTAATACAAGAAGGGGATTAGGAGCGATGGCAACCAACTTTTTTATGGATCAATGGAAAGGGGAAATGAAAGCAAGGACAAAGATCTAGATGCAACATCAAAAAGTTTCATTGAAATTCTTGTGCAGTGTTTGCATCAAGCTTCAGGCCACATGGTATTCATGCAAACAATTGTGTTTGGTTCATCTCCTGTCTTTTCCATTGTGTGATGCATCTGTAAAGTTAGACTCCCACTTTTAGATCTTGCCCACTGTATCATATCATCTTTTGCGTTTTTTCCATATTTAGAGAGGTGGAATCAATGACTTCTTGAGTGCAGATCCATATTCTGTTTGGGCCAAAATTGGTTGTCAGATAATCTGAAATTACAACATTATTTCAAAGGACCCTGGGTGACAGTAGCTCTTAAACATCCACACAAAATTTCATGAAGTATCCACAAAAATGGAGAATGTATACAAACATAATCACTTTGTTATTCCATCAAATGAAATATCAGTGTCTGATACTTATGAAAATGTCCAAAAACTATATGTTTATTGATTATTAGTTCTGACAGTATTCTATTGGCAAAAGTAAACATAGGAGTTAATTATTTCTTTGTTCTAGAAACATACTTGATCTGCCATGGTAAAGAGCCTTCCTCACTTGTGAAATATTTTTTGAAATTCTCTCTAACACTGTAAGCATCTGAACATGACCTGTTATGAGATCTGCTTTTTGATGCACATTGAAAAGCACATGCACCTTCTGTAACTCTGCGCCAGTCACCTGGAATTATATTTCCACTGCTGTCTTCGCTATCCACAAATCCTGATGGAACATACTGTGCATTTGATGTAAGCCTTAAGTAATTATGGAGGCAAAGGCATGCCTTTGTGATTGAGTCAACTGTCTGTGGCTTTGCTTTGATAGGTCGACGGAAAATGCGCCATCTTGCTGCGAGAATTCCAAAACTGTTTTCAATAGTGCGTCTGCAGCGACTCAGACGGTAATTGAAAATCTCTTCTTCCTGTGGCAAACCTTTACCACCATATGGTTTCATGAGCCAAGGCTTCAAAGCAAAAATTTCATCAGAGACAATGACAAAAGGCAGGTGAAAACCATCAACCTCTCTTGGAGATGGCACATTGAGGTCATCATTAATAAAAGCTTTTCCCATCATAGAATTATTAAAAATATGGGCATCATTATCTCTGCCAAAATTTCCAATGTCCACTAAGGTAAAACAGTACCTTGAATCACACATTGCCATCAAAACTAAGCTATAAAATTTCTTATAGTTATAATAGTTTGAGCCACTGTTATCAGGACATTCAATGGCAATGTGCTTGCCATCAAGGGCACCAATACAGTTGGGGAAATCCCAGTCTTGAAACATACCATCAGCTATTTTTTTCCATTCATCTGCACAAGTTGGTGCTTTTAGGTATTTCTGGTTCATAGCACGCCATATTCCGCCACAAGTTTCCTTGATTACATTGCATGCAGTGCTTCGACCAATTCTGAAGTTAAAGGCCTGTGACAATTGTGAATCTCCTGTTGCTAAGAACCTTAAAGTTATGACCAATCTTTCTGCTGGAGAAAGTGGCTTCCTGCTTCTACATTCTTTTTTCTTTATATATGGGGATACAATTTTAACCAGATGCTCAAATCTTTCAGGGCTCATTCGTAGATATTTAAAGAAATATTCCCTGTCAAATAATTCAAGTTCCTTCACTAAACTGTGATATTGGCTATACTGCCGCCTTCTCTTCAGCATATCTCTGACCCAAAATCTTCTCGGTTTTGACTTTTTCATGTTGTGTATAATGATCCTTCGTCGCTTTTGTAACAGTAAAAGAAGCAACTTCAACTGCTTGAGTAGAACCATTCGGTGATTGAGTGCTGCAGCCATGTTGGAGTTTACTATTACAAAAATTGGCGCGCAACATTGGCGCGCAAATTCTACTACCAAAACGAGGCTCATTGTTAGAAGCTCACATAAGGTTGGGAGGATCACAGATCATCGCAAACAAGCAGCATACGTGAACACTTGCATCGGCGATGATCGCCGACGGTCGCCGACTGTCTGCGATCAGGTCTGCGACATATGAGAACCAGGCTTTAATTTCAAAAAGCAGAGAAACAAATGCGTTTCCCTTAGGAGGAAAGCAATCAAAAATCATTTCAGAAGGGTGACAGAAAATGGGGTCATGACAAATAAGGATTTTTGGAAGTTAGTTAAACCATTCTTGAAAAATAAAGGGGGATTATCAGGGAACGACATTTTGCTTGTAAAAGATGATAAGATTATTACAGAATATCATGAACTTGCTGAGACTTTTAATGATCATTACATTAATGTTGTCGAGAAATCCAGTGGGAAAAAGCCACAAAGCCTAGCAGACACAATTGAACAAACTACTGATAGAGAGATCGTGAAACTGATCCTCGAAAAATATGCCAATCACCCTAGTGTCTTAGCTATAATTCAAAATCCAGAAATTCAGCCGAATAAAAGATATTCATTATCGAAATGATTCCCCTGGGTTTGAAAAAATCTTCCTTGTGTGAATAAAATGCACCTGTTATCATTGGAATCATTACGAAACAAACAATCGCGTATACCCAAGGGATAAAAATTCACAAGGATAAGATCCTTGAAAGTGCTCACTCGTGCTTAAATTGTTTCTATTTTGTAAATTCATCTTAACTGAAGAAAGATATTCCTTGGTGATTGTATTCCTTGATGTGTTTGTCACTTTTTAGTTTTTACTTCTCCATTTCAATCTGTACCTAAGCACACTGGTCCCTGGTCCTTGTTCAGAATTTCAACGCTATGTCTGTCCTTGAGGAGATTCCCCAAAACAGCGCGTTTGTACTTTAGGCCAAAACCTAAAAGCTCTGGTTTCGAGATGGAGGAAAATTTGGACTTTCAAGGTAAAAATGTCTGCTCTCAATGTTCCAATATCAACAAACAAGGTATCTATCTTCATGTTAACTGTTAAGGAATAGTTCAAAGATGATTTTCGATTGATGCAAGCTCGATTCTTTACGCTAGCCGTGATCAAACTTGTTACCTCTTTTTGGAACACCCGGTACAACACTACAAAAATGGTGCCAGGAGGAGCAATAGATCCTGACTACCTCTTGCATTTAACATGGACCTAAAAATTACAACTAAATATTAGATACAAAGTGCTAAATATAAAGAAAAACAAAAGAATGTTTTACGAATGAATACTTGAGCCGGTTTCACACAGGATTTCAGGCCAACAAATGGTTATGATAGTGCAAATTATCTTTTTTTTGCAAAAGTTTTTGTAATCAGGATGGATACGTAAGCCTTACGTAGAGCCAATTCTATTGATATCACCGTAGAGCCAGTAAACCGTCACTTAACCACCAAGTCCATTTTCGTAAAGTCTCTTGTTGCAGAGTGTCGGCCCCTCTTTTCTTTTGTGCGCCAGTTTCACATTTGATTTACTATGCACACCTTCGACAAGGTCATTTATATACACAAGAAAGAATAGCGGGCCCAATACTGAACCCTGTAGTACGTCCGATTTAACTGTTAACCAAGTCGTGGCCTCATCAACAGACTAGACAGAAGAAGACTTGTCAATGTTGCAGAACTTTTGATCGTGAGTAGCAAAGTTCTGAGTAAAACGATTGGTCGTAAACTTTTGTAGCATTGCATAGAGGTTTCCATAGATTTAGACGGAAGTACTTGACAACCTATATAGGGACCAAACAGATCATTAGAGGAAAGGACTAAAGAAGTAAATTCATTGAACGTTGATTGGATCAAAACTTAAAATATTTAGTTTATAGGTAAGTTCATTTCACAAGCCTTTAGAGAGTTAAGATGAAAAGTGTACAAACAGGAGGACGAAAAAGAGAGATGTCGCCAAAATGAAAGCAGCCAATATGATAGCAGTGCTGGATCTAAACCTAACTTGCCACATTTCCATCCAGCATTTTGAAATTGTAGCTTAACATTACCAGATCATTCTTTCGAATGCATTTTTTGATTAAGAGCTGCAACGTTCTTGACCCAAACAAGTTTAACGCCTGTGGCTCCTGCGATATGAACTAGCTCACTTGAACAGAGGAGGCATGAATAATGAGGCATTGGGTAGCAGTAACTGGGTCGTATCGGCTAATTTGATTTCATTACAAGCAAATGAGGAATCTTAATTCCTTTTGATTAAATTTGTATGCTACAAGTAAGTTCATTGTTCTGAAGAATGCTTGACTTTGAATGAATGGTATTTGCAGAGTCATGTTTGGTAATCACAGTTTGGACTCTGAACTTTGAGGTGAAATGGTTGACTAGATGGGACTTTGTTGTTTTCAGAGATTGAATTGTTATAACTAATCTGCCACCATTCTTGTATGGTAGCCTAACCGCTTCTTCACTTGCTTGGTAATTGACTGGACTGTTTGAATGATTTTTGCATTCACACTTTCTTTGCTCGTGAATGTTAGTTCCTCAGTTAGGCATATACCACATTGTTTGCAGATGAGAATTTGCACTCGATTGATACTTCTTTATGCTTGCCAGATTACTCTTTTCTTTTATTCATTGTAGATTAGTTGCATCTTCCACTAGTGATTTCTTCATCGAATTGGGAAGGGCTACCTTCTTTTACGCATGAGCTCTTTGGGGATTTCCCCTTCTTTAAGTACGCAGCACTTTGGGGACTTCCCCTTTCAATTAACGATGTCTAAATGGATTTCAAGGACTTCCTTGTTTATGCATACGCTCTTTGGGGTTTGCCCCCTTTTAATTAATTATGCATACGCTTTGGGGTTTCCCCTTTCAATTAACGATGACTACATGTATTTCCAAGGACTTCCTTGTTTACGCATACGCTCTTTGGGGATTTTCCCTTTTGATTAGATATTTGAATGCATTTGGGGGACTTCCCCTTTAATTAATTATTACAATCACGTGTGCACTTTTGGGACTTCCCTTTTTTAATCAAATTTGAACAACTTTATATTCAAGGACTTCCTTGTTTTGCATACACTTTGGGGACTTCCCCTTTACAATTAACAACTTCTACATTTCATTTTTCAAGGACTTCCTTGTTTGTGTACACTTTTGGGACTTCCCTTTTTAATCAAATTTCAACAACTTCATATTCAAGGACTTCCTTGATTTGCATACACTTTGGGGGCTTCCCCTTTACAATTAACAACTTCTACATTTCATTTTCAAGGGCTTCCTTGTTTGTGTACACTTTTGGGACTTCCCTTTTAATCAAATTTCAACAACTTCATATTCAAGGACTTCCTTGTTTTGCATACCCTTTGGGGACTTCCTCTTTACAATTAACAACTTCTACATTTCATTTTCAAGGGCTTCCTTGTTTGTGTACACTTTTGGGACTTCCCTTTTAATCAAATTTCAACAACTTCATATTCAAGGACTTCCTTGTTTTGCATACCCTTTGGGGACTTCCTCTTTACAATTAACAACTTCTACATTTCATTTTCAAGGACTTCCTTGTTTGTGTACACTTTTGGGACTTCCCTTTCTTAATCAAATTTCAACAACTTCATATTCAAGGACTTCCTTGTTTTGTATACAATTTGGGTACTTCCCCTTTACAATTAACAACTTCTACATTTCATTTTCAAGGACTTCCTTGTTTGTGTACAATTTGGGGACTTCCCTTTTTTAATCAAATTTGAACAACTTCATTTTCAAGGACTTCCTTGTTTTGTATACAATTTGGGGACTTCCCCTTTACAATTAACAACTTTATTTCATTTTCAAGGACTTCCTTGTTTGTGTACCCTGTTTTTTGGGACTTCCCTTTGCCATTAACAACTTCTACATTTAATTTTCAAGGAGAAGGTCTAACGCCCTCTATGTACATCTTCAAAGTCTTCCTTTTTTAACACACATTTTTGGTCTTCCACTTTGAGAAGCATTTCAAGTGGTATGGCAGGTTGCTTTCCCTCGGACTCTTGTATAGTTTACTTCTAGAGTGGCCCAAACCAAATTTTTTCTTCAAACTTGTACAGGTTTCTTTCTTTGCGCCAACTTTTGGGGCTTCTGTGATTGATAGAGAGGTGAACGTTGACAAACAGCAGAAACTGTGGTAATGAGGGCCTTTCAGCGCTTACTTTGTTTGTTTGTTTGTTTGTTTTTTTAAATGCGGTTTGACACTTGACTAAACTAGGGCCATGCTTATTATTGGCTTTTGTTGTGCAAACTATTACTATCATTATCTTTGCTTTCTTTGTAGGGGACAATTATCTACATGAATGAACCGAAAAAATTCGATTTGCACAAACTAACTACGATACGACCATGTTTGGGGCAGCAGGAAATCTTAAAGGCTTGCTGACAAGAGTACCTGCTGCCCGATGGCTTATTAAACCTAAGAGGGAGGGAGGGGAAGGGGTTTGATGAAATCAATCAGAATATGACCTTCCTTTTGGAAGGCAATGAAAACTTGATTTCTAGATCCTCAGCAAACATGCAGAGCGTTCATTATTTGAAGCGTTCAGTCGTTGGAGTGAGGACGTATGTGTGAGGGAGATTTTGAAATGGCCGCAGCAACAGAAATTGACGAATATGAAACAGAAAGTGGAATCATATTAGGAGGGGATGATTTGGTGAATCTGATTAAAACGGAGATAACAAAGATACTCGAGAAGAATCAACGGGCTGACTGCAGTAAAATTTGCAAAGCTCTCGAAAAGATTCATGGCCTAAGCCAAGACGTGGTTCAGATGTCTTTGGATTATATGTTGAAATGTGGGAAAATAAAAGATGTACCTTATGCTGGAAGGGAATCACTAAGAATACAGTCTGAATCTAATGATGAACTCGAAGTTTCAAAAAGTAGGATATCAGCAGACGAAGAAAAGGTCAAGAAATATCGAGATGAAAGCTTGGAAATTGCCTCCATGCATTTCATTTCATTTCATTTTTCATTTGTAATCTATTAAGGAGGGTTGCCCTTCACCCTAGTGGATGGTTTTCAAGGGGCCCTCCACTTAAAAACTTACAATAAATACAGAATTAAAAACATTTAAGACTACTTACAATAAATATACAAAACTAAAAAGTAAAGCCTAATTTGCACAATCAACAGAAATGTACATAAACCAATAGACTGGGAAACTTCTCCAACGATCAATGAAGGAAGGAAATGAAGGAAATGAAGGGAATTTATCGCGTGATGAACAACATAGTGTTTCTTCTATTTCAGATGAAGCCGAAGCTCATTTTGGTGGTATTTGGAATATGGAGAGTTTGCCTGGGAGGTGTTTTAATAATATAAAAATGGATCATCAGAAAAATTATCAAAACAAAGAAAACTCAACAAGTCAAGAAACTCTTGCATGCATTCTAGACCGATTAAAAAAAATTGAGGGGCGCGTGGATGAAATTACCAAAAAAAGTAAAGAAATTCCCCAAAAAACGAAGAAATAAGCCCAGTTAATTTTAACATATTTTTTGCAAGAATAAGTCAACTAGAACAGGACAACAAATCACTGCGTGATGAGAACATAGGCCTAAAATTTGAAAACAAAAAGTTGAAAGAGTCACACAGCATGGGAGAGGTCGCTTGTAGACCACGTGACCCAATGTCAAATCTCCAAGACAAAGTTCCACACCATAATGTTTCAAAACAAAGTTCAACAGTTCAACGGCCTCAGGTCAATTCAAACGAAACGCAGTCGAGGCATACAAATAATGTAGCAGATGGTGAATGGAGAGTCCAAAGTCCAAAGTCCAAAGTTCAGAGATGTGAAAGGAATGGAGTTTCCTTTTTCCAAACCTCTAGATACCACAAACAGATTTAGCTGCTTAGAAAATCTAACAACAGAAAGAGAGCCTACGCAAGTCCCAAATGACAGAGAGTACTCAGCTGCTGTAAAATCTCAGGGGTTTCCGCAGACAACGAGTAGTAGGAGCATGAGACAAAATAAGGCGACTGCACTGGACAAACGCGATGAAGATTGGGAAAATTGCTGGGCAGCAAATAGCAAAACAACTTCTGAAGACGTAAGGAGACCAAGAAAACCTGTTTTCTCAATTCTGGGTGATTCCATGGTTAAAAAGATCAGGAGACAAGACATCAATGCTGAGGTCTCGCATGCCAAAACATCAATCAAAACTTTCCCTGGCGCTACAATCGACCAAATGAAATCTTACATCAAGCCAGCGATAGACGACAAGCCAGATGGAATAATAATCTTATGTGGAACAAACAACTTGGGATCAGACAGCCCTGAAGAAACAGCAAACAAGCTGATTGATCTGGCCACTGAAACGAAGAAAAAGTTGAGAGACGTCACTGTTTCAAGTATCATAAAAAGGACAGATTCGCATGAACTCGAGATGAAACGAAGAAAGGTAAATGACTTAGTTAAAGTGGGCCTCTCAAGAAGTAATATAAGTTTCATTGAGCATGATAACATTGAAAGCAGACACCTAGATAAATGGGGACTTCATCTAAACTTCCAAGGAAATAATGTTTTAACCGGAAACTTGATTAATTTTCTTAACGGTGTATGACTGATAGATTTAGGACAGGATAGATTTAACATTAGCAATGCACATAACCAAGCTAGCAATGCAGGCACACCTAGTGACACGTTAACATGCCTGGCAGGCCCTGAAATTTCACCAGACTCCTTAGAAAAGAGCTGTAAAAATATTACATCGATCCCTGTTTCTTACATTGAAAACTCATCACAAGAAATGTTTCGATACTCACCTTCACCTCACATCGTGAACACCCCAGTTAGCTCTTTGCCCTCGGTAGAGCATAGCCCACCCCTCTTTGAATCATCGGCCCTACCTCCTACTTCAACAGATATTTTCTCAGAATCTGATGATTCTTGTGACATTGACAAACTCGTTGGTCTCAGGAAAGAATATCATAACCACCCACTCATAGGTTTCTTGAATATCAATAGTCTTAGAAATAAGATTATTGACTTGAGGATGCTTATGGAAAGATGCCTACCTGATGTTTTGGTTATAGAGGAAACCAAAATAAATTCCGATTTCAAAACTGAGACTTTTCTTGTGAATAATTATCGAAAACCGATGCGTCGTGATAGGAACGAATTCGGTGGGGGTATTATGCTGTATGTCAGGAAAGGTGTAGCGTGTAACCGTGTCCCAGTATTAGAGACTCCTTCTCTTGAACTCCTTTGTTCCGAACTAATAGTAAGCAAAAAGAAATGGATCGTCTATAGTATTTACCGGCCCCCTGAATCAAACAACATTGATTCATTCTTTAACGATCTTTCAACTACCTTAAACTCTGCTTTAGACAAATACGACAACGTAATTGTAATGGGGGATATCAACATTGATACCCTAAACCGGCAGGACACTGGGCACTCTAAACTAGTGTCCTTTTGTGATGTCTTTGGGCTATCAAATTTGGTGACTGCTAAAACATGTTTCACCAAGAACAGCAGTTCTTCCATTGATGTTATCCTTACAAATCGGCCGAGATCATTCCAAAAAACTTCTGTGTTTGAAACTGGCTTAAGTGACTACCATAGTCTTGTCATAACGGTTATGAAATCTCATCTCCCTAGGCTTAAGCCGAAGGTAATCAAGTATCGCAGCTACAAAAAGTTTGACACCGAAAATTTTTTGTCAGATCTAAAGCTGGCGAATTTTGGTGCTCCTGACGATCCGGATCAAGCTTATAATGATCTTGTCTGCACTTTTCGAAAATTGGTTGACAAACATGCCCCCCTAAAAACAAAAGTGCTACGAGGAAACACTGCTCCTTTCATGACCAGAGAATTAAAGAAGGGAATTTATACCAGAACGAGGCTACAAGAGAGATCCTATGAAAGAAATTGAATTAAAATTTAAACGACAAAGAAATAAATGTGTTTCATTGAGAAAAAAGGCAATTAAACAGCATTTCAAGCAAGCAACAGAAAATGGACTTGTATCGACTCGAGCTTTCTGGAACCTTGTCAAACCTTTTCTCTCCAACAAAGGAGGCTTAGCTGGTAGTGATATTTCCTTAGTTAAAAATAATGAAATTGTAACTGACGACCAGCAACTAACCGAAATATTTAACGATCATTACATCAACATAGTAGAAAAGTCTAGCGGTGTAAAACCTTGCAACATTGCAGATACGGTTGCAACCGATGATTATCGGCAAATCATTAGGCTGATTCTTGAAAAATACAAAAACCATCCAAGTATTCTAGCTATCATTCAAAATCCTGAAAACAATTTCAATTCATTTTCCTTTCATGAGGTACAAGTTTGTCAAGTTTGTTTAACAACTAAGGTCGTCTGCAGCCAACAGCACAAGTTTTGGTGGTATTTGATCTTCCCCCGTTGATTTCCTACCGTCCAAGGACGGTAGGAAATCAACGGGGGAAGATCAAATACCACCAAAACTTGTGCTGTTGGCTGCAGACGAGCTTGCAGTCCCTTTAACAGATGCCATTAACAGCAGCATACGAAACTATAGGTTCCCAGACAATGGAAAACGAGCTGCGGTATGTCCCTTAGATAAAGGGGAGGCCAATCGTACGGTTGAGCGAAACTTTCGACCTGTCAGTATTCTAAATATATTCTCCAAAATCTATGAAAAGATTTTGAAAAACCAACTGGTCCCGTACTTAGATGAAACCCTTTCACTTTTCATAGCTGCCTATAGAAAAGCATATGGCACACAACATGTCTTGATAAGAATGATAGAAGAATGGAAGGTTAAACTCGATAATGATAATATCGTGGGAGCTATCCTTATGGATTTATCGAAAGCTTTCGATTGTATTCCACACGATTTACTTATAGCCAAACTGCATGCCTATGGTTTTGATGAAAATTCCCTGGTCCTTATCTACTCCTACTTGAAACGGCGGAAACAGTCTGTTAGAATCAATAATACATATAGCTCTTTCCAAACAATTTTATCAGGGGTACCTCAAGGCTCTGTTTTGGGTCCCGTTCTTTTCAATATTTACATAAACGATCTGTTTTTATTCATTAACCGAGCAACATTACATAATTACGCTGACGATAACACTCTAGCTTATTTTTCCGAGACCGTATCAAATTTGATCGAAGTACTGGAAGAAGAAGCTGGAGTTGCTTTGACTTGGCTAAAACAAAATCAAATGATAGCCAATCCAGAAAAATTTCATGCACTCCTCATTAGAAAGGATCAAACAAATACTAGTGGGGAGAATTTTAACATCCAAGGCAAAATGATCAAATCAGAAGAAACTGTTAAATTGCTGGGTATTCAGCTAGATTATAGGCTAAATTTTGTACAGCATATCTCTGAACTTTGCAGAAAAGCTGCCTCTCAACTCAATGTCTTAAAAAGACTCAAACACTTTATTGGTTTTAAAGAAAGGAAAATCCTTGTCCAGAGTTTTGTTTTTTCAAATTTTGACTATTGCCCTCTTGTGTGGTACTTCTCATCAGCTAAGGCTTTACAAAAAATTGAAAAGATTCAAGAACGTGCCCTTAGATTTTTATACAATGATCACCTTTCCTCTTATGGCGACTTACTTTTGAAGTCAGAAAGGTGCACTATGCATGTTTCTCGTATGAGAGCTCTTTGTATAGAGGTTTTTAAGACACTGAAAAATATAAACCCATCTTTCATGCATGAAATTTTCAAAATAAAATCTTCCATTTACTCATCACGAAATCCAAATGATTTACAGCATTACAGACCAAATCAAGTCACCTTTAGCTCAAATAGCCTGCGATCTCTGGGACCTCAAATATGGAATGGACTGCCCAATGAAATAAAATCCGCCGAAAATCTGAATAGTTTTAAACACATGATAAAAAAGTGGGATGGCCCAAACTGCAAATGCATTGCTTGTCAGCATGTGACAGAAACTTAA
Organism: Aurelia sp. 4 Dawson et al 2005; assembly: GCA_964019985.1. Taxonomy (NCBI): domain Eukaryota; kingdom Metazoa; phylum Cnidaria; class Scyphozoa; order Semaeostomeae; family Ulmaridae; genus Aurelia; species Aurelia sp. 4 Dawson et al 2005. The sequence continues at coordinate 8,287,188 of OZ026507.1, read as the reverse complement.
CCTTTCCTTTATATACATATATTTTATCTATCTATTTATCGATTTAGATTAGTTTCCTGTGTATATATCGTATATATGTAGAAAGCTAGAATAAGATAATCGATTTTAAATAAGGTGACAAACAAACAAGAGCACGCCTTAGGAAGTATCCATGCGTCGCCTTGTCGTTAAAGTACATTTACGCAGGCGTAAATGTTTCATTAACGCCTGTGGCTCCTGTGATATGAACTAGCTCACTTGAACAGAGGAGGCATGAATAATGAGGCATTGGGTGGCAGTAACTGGGTCGTATCGGCTAATTTGATTTCATTACAAGCAAATGAGGAATCACAATTCCTTTTGATTAAATTTGTATGCTACAAGTAAGTTCATTGTTCTGAAGAATGCTTGACTTTGAATAAATGGTATTTGCAGGGTCATGTTTGGTAATCACAGTTTGAGGTGAAATGGTTGACTAGATGGGACTTTGTTGTTTTCAGAGATTGAATTGTTATAACTAATCTGCCACCATTCTTGTATGGTGGCCTAACCGACAAGATACGCCCAAAACTACCACCCTGCCTTGTTTGGACTGTAGCCAGGGAACCCTGCCCAGCTACAAGACACTATTTTTTTTGAGATCTGTGATCTGTTTTATCATATTTCAATGTTCAGTTCTTGATAGCACTAAAGCTTAATACGTTTTAGTTTGACCTGGATACACTAGCAGACTTTGCTTGCTCTCTGCAGGAGATCGGTGACAACACTAAATTGATACAGGGATTTACATGGGTCCTTTAGTGAAATTTACAACTACATTGTGGAACGACTGAGACCAAGCCTGTAATGAAATGATACATTTGACCTTTCAATAGAAGTAATTAGGCCTGAACAGAGTGCCATGTGGATGAAATGATCTTGATTGTTACTAGGTGATGGACTAAGGCCTATTTGATTCTTACTGAATCCAATCCAGAAGATTACCACCTTCCTTTCATATCTCGTTTTTTTGTCTTTACTATTTTGCTTTTAATATTGCCATAGAAAGTCTATGTATGACATATAACTATTTTTCTTAACTTCACAAATGATTTTGAAAAATTTTGATCTAGCTGATATTCGTGATCAATTTTTTTTTCGTTGGATTAATTGATATTTGTGACTGAACATTGAGACTTGTGTGAAGTTTGAAACCAAGCTGCTTGTATGCCTGCAATAAAATGGTGAACCCTGAAATGGAAGTGGTCATGCCTGAAAAGGAAGAGTACCCTGTGAGTAAAAATTATTTTATTGTTACTGGAGAATGGACTCAGTGCTGCTTGAGATCAACTGAATCCAATTATGGAGTTTGGAGCCTTTTAGTATTTGATTTGTCATTGAAAATATCTTATCCAAGTATTATTGACATACTATATGTTTCCATATATCGCATATATATAACCTACATTCGCATAACTCCGATTTGGAAAATGGCCAAAAATCTTAATTCGGCATTTTTCTGGTAACTCTTTTGATTTGCATGGTGTAGGGACAGGGATTAAAGAGCCTATATGTGGGGGGGGGGTAAATGCTCATTGTGCATGCAAAGAACTTCTCTTTTTCTGAACGGAAGAATATTTACTGCATTTGCATTGCATCAATTTGCTTTATGGCTGACCTGAACTTGCATGGAATTGATGAACAGAAAGGTTAATATAAACTGCCCTAAGTAAGCTTTAGCTGTGCAGGCAAGACAGTAAAGTGGGAACTGTCTTAGTAGCCAGTGGTGTGTATAGAAGGGGGTGGGTAGAGGCTTTTAGTATATAAAACATAGCTTGAGTTGAGACTTGAACTTTAGCCTACTGACCCCAAATTTTGAACATGGACATGCTACCACCCTTGCAACTTTGGTTGATTGGGAGACTGAGGTCACAAGTCCTCCATTTCTGCTTACATTTCTCTGCCAGCATATTGTGTAGGTAATAGTATTTTAAATGTTTCACCTTGGCTTTTGGATATGCAGTTGACTGAGAACTCTATAGTTCCTGACCCTTATGGTCAGCTAAAACGCTGATGATTCTGGTGGCATTGCGTAACCGACAACTCTTGTTTGGTTTGTAATTCCATCCCATGTTGTTATATTTGTTGTGGAACTGGTGTGGAACTGGTCACAAGCATCGCATTCTCAGACCGCTGTGCTTCTGCATTGCGATTCTTGAAATGACAACAGGAAGATTTCCGTTCCATTTCAATTATAATTTCAACACAACCGTCACTCCACATTTGACAGCGCATGCAGCTACTCTACTTCGTAACTCGCTCCAGTTGCTATTTGAATTGTTTCTTGGTAAGATATACACTGGATACATGACTTTTTGCAGTCAATAACGTCCATAGCACAAGCCTTGAACACAACATCCGCAGATGTCAGCCTAACTTAGGCCTTTCCCGTAAAAGATTCCAGCACAACCGTCAACGATAATCGATGCTCTAACCATAGACAAAATCAGCATAGCTCCGTTGCAGGTACTTCATCGCAATAGCCAGACTTATCCCTTGTCAGAATCATGAGCTTGTTTGATGAAATCAATCAGAATGTGACCTTCCTTTTGGAAGGCAATGAAAACTTGATTTCTAGATCCTCAGCAAACATGCAGAGCACGCCTTAGAATTGCTGAAGGACTGGGAACTAAAAGGAAGTATCCATGCGTCGCCTTGTCGTTAAAGTACATTTATGTTTCACTAAACCACGTAATATCTAGCAAATAAAGCCTCTTTTACCTGAGTAACATGCATATTTGCAATCAGCACAAAAATCTTGTCTACAAAAATTTCCTTGTTTCAATTAAGGATTCTGCAAGTACTACATCGATATCCGTGATCAGCATTAAAATCTGATCTAGAAAAAAGTCACTTAAGCCATTGACGCATCCAAAACGTTTTAAAATCAAACCAAGCCAAAACAAGTCTAAATCACATGATATCTAACGAAAGGAGCCTTGTTCGCATAATAATAATAATAATAATAATAATAATAATAATAATAATAATAATAATAATAATAATAATAATAATAATAATAATAATAATAATAATAATAATAATAACAATAAAAGTAATAATAATGATAATAATAATAAGATAGAAAACACAACTGTTAAAAACCAGACGTTTCGATTATCAAATTTTCATCATCTGATGAAGATTTGATAATCGAAGCGTCTGGTTTTTAACAGTTGTGTTTTTTATTTTTACTTTTCTGTTATTTTTGAGGATGGTTTAGTTTATATAATGATAATAATAATAATAGTAATAATAATAATATGGCGTGCCCTAATGAAAAGAACATTGGTGAGAAGCACCGTGAAAAGCTCAATAAATATCAGCAATTGGTCTTCGAGATACGAGAGAAAAGACCAGAGTATAGAGTTGAAATAGTACCCATTGTGACTGGCTGTTTGGGAGGAGGAATGAAGCAAGTGGAAAGTCAGGTGAAAAAGATCATAAAGGAAGACGAAGGAGTAAGATGGACATGTCATGAAATGCTGAAGACTGTCCTATTCGAAAGTGAAAGTATGCTGAGAAAGACATTGTCCGGTATAATCCAGAAAGACTGAAATTAGAACGATTGGTGTAGTTGATTAGCTTTTGTGAGCTTCTGTTGTAAACAGGGCTACCAAATCTTGTTAGCCCGACACCCTTGATCCTTGGCCAGGTGGAACCAAAGCCTCTAGTTTATTGAAACTCAGGTGTTTTTTTTCCGACCTATGCCACATATAGCCAGGGATGAAGGGCAAAGGCCTGTTCATAACATTGTTCAGGTTGCAATTTTGAATAATAATAATTTATCTATTTAAGGTTGGCATGATAAAAATAGCTAAAAAACTAATTAAGGCCAACCATTTAACAGAAGTGAAACTGAATAATCCTATTTACATGTTTTTTATAAAAATCCTAAATTATTTACATAGATCTTGTATAATCTACAGTTGCAATCGCTGAAATGATGTTTTTTTTATTTTCCTCTTAAATTCTGTCAAGGTATGAAACTCTTTTATTTCTAGCGGCAACGATTGCCAGAGTTTGTGCCCAGTGTACCTGATTGTCTCTATACCATACGCATTTGTGCGTGGAATTGGTACTGACAGGTGGTCATTACATCTCAGGCTATATGAGATGTTCTTCTCGACAAAGATTTCACCAATGAATTTAGGATTAAGGTCATGTTTGTTCTTATAAATTTCTGTAGTTAACAACTGTAGATTTTTTTGGTGAATGGTCTTATAAATTTCTGTAGTTAGCAACTGTAGATTTGTTTGGTGAATGGTGACTGAGGCTGCCTTTATCAACAATTCCTCAAAATTTGAGAATGTATCCTTGAAAGCGATTCTTAAAGCTCTTTCGTGGATTTTATTTATCTTGTTGTTCACGTTTCTATCATGAAACATCCAAATTACTGGACAATAGCTAAATTGGGACAATATAAAAGCATTAATTACTGTCTGCAATTTCTCCTGGTCCATGAATTTTGCAACTCGTGCAAGCGCATGAAGCTTCTGGCCAGCTTTTTTGCATATATTTTCAACGTGACACTTGAAATCTAAGTTTCTATCAAGTGTTATACCAAGGAGCTTTTCTTTGTCAGATTGTTTTATACAGGATGTGCCTATGTTCACTGAAGTGCTGGACGACTTATTTCCGAATAACATAAAATGACACTTAGCATCATTTAGCTTCATATGGTTGAAGATAGGGGAAATTTGCATTGCACATGCGCGGGAATCCCACAGGGGTACAAGATGAAATTCGAAGGAAGGGAATGGAAAATGGAGTGGGCAGAATGGCAGCAATGTTAGACAGGAAGAGAAATCCTGCAAAAAAGGTTGGTCTACCCAGTATACTTATGTCGTGAATGATATTCTCAGGAAATTATTAAATCAAGGCTATTCTCTGTGATCGTTAATATGAAGAAGTGCCAAACATCATCAATGGCCTACTTTAGTTTAAAGGCCTCTTGTTGACGTCTGTGTGCTTTTATTTTAGTTAGGTTTATAGGCCCTTTTTAGTCTCGATCTTTGCAGCTGTTTTAGAGCCAGAAGTAGAGGAGTATCGCCCTTTTGGAACACTCTCGAATACTGACACATTTGACTACAGAGCAAAACTTCGCTATGGCCGGGGCCTTGATCTAGTTTCCCACAAGGAGCGCGCGAAAACGGTTTGGTGACGCCATCTTCTTTTTTGTTGTCATTTGTATTTGTTGTTATATTTCCTTTCGCTGCTTTACATATTGAAGATAAAAGTACCGACCTGAAATGAATGCGTAAGTGTCTTCATTTTTTCAAGCTGCCGTTCTACAAGTCTGTTTTATTTTTACTCCTTTCGTTGAAATTTTTCGGCAATAACTCAACCTGCATGGTCTGGTTGTTGACATTGAGCCTTTGAAATGAAAACTCTGCGGGATCCTGAACGATTGCTTGAACAGTTGAGGCACCCGATGTGTTGATTTTACAGCCACACTGACTGGCCTAAGCCGCCCTTATGGTTCACCTGTGACCGCTCGAGCCTTCCAGGTGACTTCCTCCTGTGTCACATGCTCAAACGTCATTTCCGTGTATGAAACTGGGCGGAGGCAATGGGAGATGTTGGAATATCGGAAAGCATGTTTCCAAGCACTTGAGGGTGGTAAGGGGGGAGGGGTAAGATCACGAAGAAATAATAGTCTTTTCACGTTGCACATCAATTACATTAATATTGGCTATTCATGCTTCAGGCAAGGCACTCGTAACAATCTTGCCCGCGTTCCAAATGGGCGAATGCTGGACATTAGGCCGCTCAAACCTCTCGGCACTAAAACTAATATAATGGAAAGATGGAGCGACAATCAGACACGTTGCTTTTAGAAAGATGATATGAATAGCAAAGGATTAAAATAACGGTAAGCACTATCTTGTAATTGTAACTAAAATTACAAAATTCTACTTTGTTCAACAGAGTGCTCCAAAGGGGCGATACTCCTCTAATCTTCTTTTTGAGAAAATGACTTGAATGTGATTCTTCAATAGCAGATCTTTAGTTCAAAATACATATTCGAGAGTTTGGAGTGGTATTAACTGTCAATTCAAAAGAAGTATGCGGAAATGTTTCAAAACAAATAATCATTGTTTTAGGGTGTGGTGCTTAGGCAATAATGATGGAAGTAGGGGGAGGTGGATACAAAATAAAACGTAGCTATTGTTTGTCCATAAACAGTGTACACAAAGGACAGGAGATGCCGCACCAATGAATGAAACATGATATTGGAGAACCATCCCAGAAATGGAAGAAAATTTCTGATAAACTAAAAAATTTTGTGCCCACTATCTTTCTTACTGCCCCCTTTAAACAGAGCTATTTGTAAATTTGAGAGTTTCTTTTTCAGCTTTCCAGGACCAGTTATGACTATTCTGAGAAGATGTCCATCAAGTATCAAGTTTCCATGTCCAACAAGGAAGTTCTCCTTCATATTGCAAAAGATCAGCAATCAACAATCAAGTCTGTGGACATTCCTGTAACTCTTGATGTACAGTAATCTATCTGTACGCTTGTGCAAGAGGTCCCTTCCACGATGATGCTAGCCAGTAAAAGCAAAAACCCTGGGAGTATATACCAGGTGACCCAAAAAAAAGTGACCTGGTGTGATCCGTCATAGAAAAACACCTATGATGCTAATTGAGATGCTTCAAAAGTTGTTCTGTTGCTCAAAGACTACCCTATGCTATGAGTATTTTTCGGAATTTTTCTAAGTACAATAAATTTCCTGAGTTAAGGATTTTTAGGAAAAGGGCAGTCTTGAAATCCTGAAAAAGTCACAAAAAACAAGGGATTGATTTAAAGCCACTTCAGATCTTGTAAACAATGAGGATCGTAGGCAACTCAGTCCAAAGTTTCCCAAGAAAGTTCCTTGTCCCTACGTACCTAAGTATTGGAATTAATATGCCTTGTAAACCCATGGAATTTCAAAGGAATACAATTTTCCATGCAAATGGAAATCTTCAAGAATTGTCTACAGAAAAAGCGGGAGTATCCTTGTCCCTTGAGATATTTTAGGTACCTAGGGACAACAAGGTTCTCTGAAAAATTTCACATGAGTCGCCTATTCCCAGCCTGATGTAAAACAGTGCTTCATTGTTTTGAAGATCTGAAATGGCTGTAAATCGATCCCCTGTTTTTAACGACTTTTCCAGGATTTCAAACTTACCATTTTCCTCAAAATCCTTAATTTGGGAAATCTACTGTGCTAAAAAAATTGCAAAAATACTCATAATGCAGGGTAGCCTTTGAGTTACAGAACTACATTTGAAGCATCTCAATCAGCCTGTTACAGTAGTTTTTCTATAAGAGATTGTGACAAGTCACTTTTTTGGGTCACCGGGTATTACATGTTGAGGTTATGGGCATGTAAAACCCATGTGGGTGGCATTTGGGCCAAAAATCTTGAAAACAAGGGCCTTGTTTGGCAAATTTTTCTTGCATATGGGTGGGTTTAGCCAAAATTGAAAAATAATTTCAAATTGTTTCTAGCAATCAAATTAATCATAAAAGTGGGAAGGAAGGATCACTTTGGCAGTTTGATGTGAGTAGCTTTGCAAGAAACTGGGCGGCAGAAGCCCAGACTATCATGAAACATTGGTAGCACTATAGAGGGATGATTGGGAGACTTAACCTATCAGATACCAAAATTTGGCAAACATTTTCAAAGAAAAATTCATAAAATAAGTTGGATTAAGCTGAAAAATTATGCCAAAATCGCCTTCCCCGCTTCTTTTGGACTTTTTAGAGCTGGCATGGCTACTGTTGTGAAACGATAAAAATGGGAACATCTACAGTAACACCATTAAGTTAATGTATGAATAGATAGGGCTAAGTTTGTGCTGTTGCAAGTTTCAAATCATTATGATTTTCAGTGTTATACACATTACTTGATGTTCAGTTTTAACTTCCAATTTTGAATACTGTATAATTTCATGCCAAAATTTTTGTCATGGCATTTCCTAGCATTTCCGGTCAGGCCCGTTTGTAGCACTGGCTTTGTCATACCATAAGGTCAAAATGATCTTTGCTCTTAAAAAAGCCACTTAAGAGATAATTGTTGATTTCAAACAGATAAAATACTGAATTAAAATCAGAAAGCAATACTGGAATGTTTATTTTGACGCGCCTGAGGATCTTAAATAACAACGCAATAATGCATTAAGTCATGTCTGGACATGATCAAATGTACTGGCCACATTTGCTGTGTACTGGGTACAGTACGTTGACAACCTTTTTTATAGTCATCTTTCATCAAGCATGGCAGAGTTTAGGTCATATTTTTCACATAAAAAGTTTTAAACAATATGATATTAAAGTTGATGCGTTTTTCACAAAAGCATCAAAAGCAATGAATCAAGCATAAACTGTATAGGTCTTTATGCGCCTTGCAGAAAACAAGCGATGCAAAAGCTGTAAGCCTTGATTGACAAGGAACCATAGGAATTACTGATATCTGACAGGCAAGGATCTGCCCAGGAATTACCAGATCCACATATGCTTACCCTGGATTCCTCTTAACATAAAATTTCATTCTTTCAGATACTTTCCAATGGGGTGTATAGCCGGTTTTACTAAACTATGGAATGAGTCAAAACGATCCAAAACGACCCAAACCGAGCCATAACTACCCAAACGAGCCAAAACGACCAAAAACGAGCCATAACGACCCAAAAACGAGCCAAAACAACCCAGAAAAACCCCAAAACAACCCAAACTGATTCAATCAGTGAACAGGAGTGTAGCGTCTGCATGAATTTCAGCGACAGGGAAGACAGCAGTGATCATATGGAAACAACTTGAGTACTCCCATTGCTCGCGCCGTTCTTGTCACCAGAAAATTTATAGGACACGGGAAAGACAGAAACGGTCAGTGAACGGTCATATGGAGACAGGATATCACATCAACTGTGGCTTAAGTAGGCCTATCCTCGAATAGCCGGAATCATTCCAGTCTGATGTTTTTATATCTATCCAATTGTTGTAACGTGCGAGGCGTGCTTTTCCCAACTGACAAAATGTGTCAAGTAGTTATTTGGTGATTAGCCTTGAAAACAATGACATCTATCGAGGGATCACCTCACGATTTGAATTGTCCACAAGTTCAGTTGGGTTCAGCCACGTTCAGCCGGGTTCAGGTGGGCTTTCCTGTCTAAAATTACGCTAGCCTAGGCCTATTTATAGTTAATGATATAGCTTCTTTTGGTCACCAAAATGAGAGACAAAACAGAGAGATGTGCAGAGAAAGGAGAGGTAGAGAAGGTTGGAATGCAATGGCCTGAAAAACCAGCCTCTGCTAACGATTTTATTGGTCATTGGTCAAGGACATTTCGAATCATTTTGTCTCTTTTCCGGTTAAAGGCAGTCTGTCACCCATCTGATTGGGTGATAATGACAATACAAAGAATAGGAAATTTGAATGACTTTCAATCTTCTGAATTTCTATGACCGTAGAAAGTCGAGACGATTAGCCCTTTAGCACTCCTTTGTTTCAACAGACCATGGTTTCAAATAGACAAATTCACAAAGAAATCTGTTGTGTTGAACTCGGACTGTTGCGGCCAATAAGATACGTGACAGACTGCCTTTAATTCTGGGTTATTTTTGCTCGCTTTTGGGTGTTTCTGGGTCATTTTGGGTCGTACTGCGTCGCTTTGGGTCGTTATGGATCGTTTTGGCTCGTTCTGGATCGTTTTGGCTCGTTATGGATCGTTTTGGCTCGTTATGGATCGTTTTTGCTCGTTTTGGATCGTTTTGGCTGATTCCATAGTTTAGTAAAACCGGTGTAAAGCATGAAATTATACCTTTCTTTCAGAATTCTCAAAAAGCACAATTTCTAAATCCTTGTAACTAAAGAACCGCAATTTTGCCAAAGTACCACTATCTGTCAGATTAAAGCCCAGAATTTCCTCTACAAACCCTTGTGAAGGAAGTTGTGCGGCAAGCCTGTATTCTGAACTAAAAATTTATTTTTCAACTAATTCTCAAAGGGGTCTGGAAATAGGAAATTCTAAGCATTCTTTCAGAATTCTCAAAAAGCACAATTTTCAAATCCTTGTAACTAAAGAACCGCAATTTTGCCAAAGTACCCCTACATATCAAATGAAAGCCCAGAATTTCCTCTACAAACCCATATGAAGGGAGTTGTGCGGCAAGCCTGTTTTCTCAACTAACTAAAAATTTATTTTTCAACTAGTTCTCAAAGGAGTCTGGAAACAGGAAATTCTTAGCATTCTTTCAGAACTCTCAAAAAGCACAATTTTCAAATCCTTGTAACTAAAGAACCGCAATTTTGCCAAAGTACCCCTACATATCAAATGAAAGCCCAGAATTTCCTCTACAAACCCATATGAAGGGAGTTGTGCGGCAAGCCTGTTTTCTCAACTAAAAAATTTATTTTTCAACTAGTTCTCAAAGGAGTCTGGAAACAGGAAATTCTTAGCATTCTTTCAGAACTCTCAAAAAGCACAATTTTCAAATCCTTGTAACTAAAGAACCGCAATTTTGCCAAAGTACCCCTACATATCAAATGAAAGCCCAGAATTTCCTCTACAAACCCATATGAAGGGAGTTGTGCGGCAAGCCTGTTTTCTCAACTAAAAATTTATTTTTCAACTAGTTCTCAAAGGAGTCTGGAAACAGGAAATTCTTAGCATTCTTTCAGAACTCTCAAAAAGCACAATTTTCAAATCCTTGTAACTAAAGAACCGCAATTTTGCCAAAGTACCCCTACATATCAAATGAAAGCCCAGAATTTCCTCTACAAGCCCATATGAAGGGAGTTGTGCGGCAAGCCTGTTTTCTCAACTAAAAATTTATTTTTCAACTAGTTCTCAAAGGAGTCTGGCAACAGGAAATTCTTAGCATTCTTTCAGAACTCTCAAAAAGCACAATTTTCAAATCCTTGTAACTAAAGAACCACAACGTTGCCAAAGTACCCCTACATATCGGCTACTGTAATCCACGGGTCACCAGGTCATGTAATCCACATGTCACCAGGTCACCAGGTCATGTAATCCACAGGTCACTAAATTGGCGGTCGGTGGCCTAGCGGCTACTGCTTCAAGCATTCCTGCACTAACTGGTCCGTAAAAGATGCTGTTCTGTAGAGGGTAGAAACTAACACCATCGCGTCTGCCGGTGGACGGTAAATGGAACGATACATTATTGTGCATGACAAAGTTGTGATTGTTTATTTGCTGTGAGGTATTTCGTTCTTGTTCATTCAACGACAGTGTGAGTCAGCTTGAAGTATGTTCCTTCTTGAAGTCTCTTTCAGTTAGAAAGCTATCAAAATAACCGATAACCAAAATATATCGCAAAATACCGAAAATGTCGAAAACCAATTCAAATAATGCTGCAAAACTTTATTTTCACTTTTTTCTTGCATCACACCATTTGGGGGAAGTACTTGAGGAACCAACACTGGAAAGGCTCCAACAACTATTTTGAAGTTTTCAGGAAGGCACGGATAGGAAGAGCGAAATAACATTTTGTCATTTGACCTTTATGAAACTCGTAAGAAACTCTGAGCACTCGTTCTAACTTGGATCAGGCCACAGTACTAAAAGTTTCTTAATTCAACTTGAAAAATTTCGTCATTTTAGTACTAAAAGTTTCTTAATCTGTTATTTATTTTTTGAGCTCAAAAACTCTCATATGGTCTCTTTGAGGTATGTTTCTTGACTTCTAAAACATCAGATACATAGGAAAAAACAATGTTCGATCTTGTTGAAAACATAAAATGCTAGTTGGTATTACTCTAGAATAAGGACTCAGCTACGTATTTGGCACAATAAACTTGAATTTTCGTTTTAAAAGTTTCTTACGGCTTTTTGTACGGAGGGAGAAATGTTACATGTACTCAAAGTCTGACGATTTTAAGAAATGTTCATTACTTGCTCAAATGCTAAATTTCTTATCGAAAGCATATGTGTAGCTAAATGTCATTCATTTTCCATGAGTTTGAAGGGCTGGCATGCTGCCTCCAAAAAGCACCCAATATCGGAAATTCTGTGGATGAATTACGTAAAACCATCAATGGACTCTATTTATTGGCCAATAAAGTCTGCCCTGATTCGATTGTCTCGCACAATGTGTTTCAAGATCAAATTCCATTGCTCTTAGTAAATCTTCTCAACCAGAAATACCTCTTTGTATCAACCATTAGTTACATGACAATTTGGATAAATTCTTTACATTTTTGAGGTGCATCAAAAGGATAGATGATCCCTAAATTATCATGCGTGGGCATCGAAGAATAAACTAAGGCAGGCACTTTGCTCAGTTGACGCTAAAATTCATAGACTAGCCGGTGTGGGAATGCTCGCACAAATAGCCGCTAGGCCACCAACCGCAGATATAGTGACCTGTGGATTACATGACTTGGTGACCCGTGGATTACAGTAGCCGCCTACATATCAAATGAAACCCCAGAATTTCCTCTACAAACCCATATGAAGGGAGTTGTACGGCAAGCCTGTTTTCTGAACTAAAAATTCATTTTTCAACTAGTTCTCAAAGGAGTCTGGAAATAGGAAATTCTTAGCATTCTTTCATAACTCTCAAAAAGCACAATTTTCAAATCCTTGTAACTAAAGAACCGCAATTTTGCCAAAGTACCCCTACATATCAAATGAAAGCCCATAATTTCCTCTACAAACCCATATGAAGGGAGTTGTGCGGCAAGATTTTTTTCTCAACTAAAAATTCATTTTTCAACTAGTTCTCAAAGGAGTCTGGAAACAGGAAATTCTTAGCATTCTTTCAGAACTCTCAAAAAGCACAATTTTCAAATCCTTGTAACTAAAGAACCGCAATTTTGCCAAAGTACCCCTACATATCAAATGAAAGCCCATAATTTCCTCTACAAACCCATATGAAGGGAGTTGTGCGGCAAGCTTCTTTTCTCAACTAAAAAATTCATTTTTCAACTAGTTCTCAATGGAGTCTGGAAACAGGAAATTCTTAGCATTCTTTCATAACTCTCAAAAAGCACAATTTTCAAATCCTTGTAACTAAAGAACCGCAATTTTGCCAAAGTACCCCTACATATCAAATGAAAGCCCAGAATTTCCTCTACAAACCCATATGAAGGGAGTTGTACGGCAAGCCTGTTTTCTGAACTAAAAATTCATTTTTCAACTAGTTCTCAAAGGAGTCTGGAAATAGGAAATTCTTAGCATTCTTTCATAACTCTCAAAAAGCACAATTTTCAAATCCTTGTAACTAAAGAACCGCAATTTTGCCAAAGTACCCCTACATATCAAATGAAAGCCCATAATTTCCTCTACAAACCCATATGAAGGGAGTTGTGCGGCAAGCTTCTTTTCTCAACTAAAAAATTCATTTTTCAACTAGTTCTCAAAGGAGTCTGGAAACAGGAAATTCTTAGCATTCTTTCAGAACTCTCAAAAAGCACAATTTTCAAATCCTTGTAACTAAAGAACCGCAATTTTGCCAAAGTACCCCTACATATCAAATGAAAGCCCATAATTTCCTCTACAAACCCATATGAAGGGAGTTGTGCGGCAAGCTTCTTTTCTCAACTAAAAAATTCATTTTTCAACTAGTTCTCAAAGGAGTCTGGAAACAGGAAATTCTTAGCATTCTTTCAGAACTCTCAAAAAGCACAATTTTCAAATCCTTGTAACTAAAGAACCGCAATTTTGCCAAAGTACCCCTACATATCAAATGAAAGCCCAGAATTTCCTCTACAAACCCATATGAAGGTAGCTGTGCGGCAAGCCTGTTTTCTCAACTAAAAATTTATTTTTCAACTAGTTCTCAAAGGAGTCTGGAAACAGGAAATTCTTAGCATTCTTTCAGAACTCCCAAAAAGCACAATTTTCAAATCCTTGTAACTAAAGAACCGCAATTTTGCCAAAGTACCCCTACATATCAAATGAAAGCCCAGAATTTCCTCTACAAACCCATATGAAGGGAGTTGTGCGGCAAGCCTGTTTTCTCAACTAAAAAATTTATTTTTCAACTAGTTCTCAAAGGAGTCTGGAAACAGGAAATTCTTAGCATTCTTTCAGAACTCTCAAAAAGCACAATTTTCAAATCCTTGTAACTAAAGAACCGCAATTTTGCCAAAGTACCCCTACATATCAAATGAAAGCCCAGAATTTCCTCTACAAACCCATATGAAGGGAGTTGTGCGGCAAGCCTGTTTTCTCAACTAAAAATTTATTTTTCAACTAGTTCTCAAAGGAGTCTGGAAACAGGAAATTCTTAGCATTCTTTCAGAACCCTCAAAAAGCACAATTTTCAAATCCTTGTAACTAAAGAACCGCAATTTTGCCAAAGTACCCCTACATATCAAATGAAAGCCCAGAATTTCCTCTACAAACCCATATGAAGGGAGTTGTGCGGCAAGACTTCATTATTATTATTATTATCTATTTATTTAAAGTAGGCGTATAATGGCTAGCTATAAAATAAAAGCTAATTCAAGCCTACTACAAAGTAAAATTGTTTCAAAATAAAAGAAAAATACATATATATCTTACATAAGGATTAATTCAATATAATACGTGTATAGAGATTTTTACAATGTTTTTACAGAAATTTTTAGTATTTACAATGCAACGCATTTATCCTTTTAAGAACCCAACCTGAGCCATGAAAGGTCTACACAGTCTACAGTTACATTCCTCTCCTTTCCAGGATTTAACCTAACTTCATGAATTATTGTACTTGCCTTTGTTCATTGACAAATGGGCCTAACTTCATTTTCTCCGCTAAAGACATTCACTCAGATTTAAAAACCAACAGTTTTCTGTGACAATCCCAATAGATCTTGATACTGTCATCATTTCTAAACAATACTGACTGCAAATTCAGAGTCATTTTACTTTATTTTGCGATTTATGCCTTCGTGTTACCACCCTTTTTCGAAGACTTATAACCTCATGCAAAATTCGCGGCAAAATGCGCGCGTACTTGATCTGGCGGCCATGACACCTAAATGCAGATTTCCCCTATCTTATATGGTTGTCAGGGGGGTTAGAAAGGCCCCCCGCGAAGCTTTTGAGCGCCGTTCTTCGAAGTTTTGCAAATGGCAGAAAATTTTTCGTCCTCTTCTACACTGGGTCTAAAGATTGGCATTGGAGAGACGAACTTTTCAATCTGGGTTGGTGTTTTGATTCGAATATGATTAACTGAGCATTTACACACAGTTTTATTGTAAATTTCAGTCATTGTCGGTTAGTAATAAGCTTCAATCGGCCGTTTCAATGCGCAACTCCAATAATACAAATGGTACGCAAGGCATTGTGGGATACTATTCCGTCCCCCCTCCCCCTGTATGGTTGTCAACAAACCACTTGGATAGGAGGCTAGCATCCGCCTCTAACTTATATTGAACATTACTTACATCAGAATCGCATGCGAAGATTGTCGTATCATCTGCATAATTGCAGACCTCAGTGTCATTCACCAAAAAGAAAATATCATTAATAAATATATTGAATAGAAGGGGTCCCAAGACTGAACCTTGCGGAACACCTTTTGTTGATTCCTTCCATGCGCTGAATGAACCATTTACCTTGACCCTCTGTTTTCTTTCATTGAGATAGCTATAAATGAGCTCAAGTGCACTTCTGCTAAAGCCACATGCATGGAGCTTAGCAATAAGTAAATCATGATCAAGGCAATCAAATGCTTTAGAAAGATCCATAAGAAGCGCCCCTGCATGACCATTTTTATCAAGAAACTCCCTGCATTTTTCAACAAGTCTCATAAGTGCATGCTGTGTGCTATATCCTTGGCGAAAACCACAAAGACATATAGACATTACTGGTTCCAAAAAGGGAATTATTTGATCTTGTATAATTCTTTCATATACTTTGGAGACCGCAGGTAACACTGTTATAGGTCTATAGTTTTTCTTAATGAAGGAATCTTCGCTTTTGAACAAAAACGATATTTCTCCCATTTTTAACTCATCTGGGAAAACACCAGTAACCAAACTGCTATTAATCAAATTTTGAAGCTGAACACCGAAAATATCAAAGTGCTCCTTGAGAAGCTTCGTAGGTAGGCTGCCTACGGGGCAAGACTTTTTCGGGTTAAACTTATGCAGCTGTACCACCACCTCTTGTAAAGAAAAATGCTCGAATTCAAATGTATGTTCAACTTGCACCCTTTCCTTGATAAGTTTTGTAGATGGATAAGATTCATATTTCGTCAGAGCAATATCGAGTGGATCACGGATTTCATAGGTTGGCGTCAGGTTCTCACTTACTGTAGGAATATCAAGGCTATCAGTAATGCTCACAAAATAATCATTGAAGATATTTGCGACAGCTCTATTGTCATTGATCAACTCATTATTCTCAAGGAGGGTAATTGCTTTAGATGTCTGGATTTTATCCGAAAACAATGGCTTAGCAGTTCTCCATAATTTCCTATTGTCTGTTAACAGTTTCAAGTTGAGGTTTCCATAGTAGTTATTTTTGGCTTTGCGTAGTAACTTGACGCACTTATTGCGTTGTTTTTTGAAAACTTTCCAGTTTTCATCACTTCTCACTTTATTGTATCTATTACGCAACCTGGTCCTCGTCATTATTGCTTTGCTCAGAGCCTTAGTCGTTCAGAACATCTTCTACAATTTTGTTAAAGGCTCCATATTCAAGTTTACTTCTGTCGCTTTTCGACAAATTTTCTTGCAAGTCCCGTTTGAAAGCTTTGTTATCATACTTGTTAAAATCTCTATAATATGCTGTCTTGGGACCCTTCTTTATGAAACCACCCTTTAATACTGTGAATATCATTACATGGAAATCTGATTATCCCGTTTCAACAGTAGATGATCCTGTAAAACTCCTCTTTTTATTTGTAAGAATTAAATCTATGGTTCTGGGATTGTCAGAAGATTTGAGACAAGTAGGATTAACAATTAAGTTCTTTAGGCCGTAACTGTCAGAGAAATCACAAAGTTTGCTATTGCTTTCCTCGCTATTAAAGTCACCAATGACAACGAAATTTTCATAGTTAGGGTTATAATGGTCAATAGCCTTTCCGATTTCTTCGAAGAAGTATGCCTCGTTTTGGCAGGGGAGTCGGTAAATTCCAAATATAACCCACTTTGTTTTGTGGAGATTTATTTCTATAGTTACACATTCGATATCTTTGGGGCAAATAAGATCAGAGTTCCTTTGAGGGGACCTCTTCCCTAACATAAGCCAAAATACCCCCACCATTCTTGTTGCGGTCTAAACGAATTGATACCTTAAAACCTGGTAGAAGAAACTGCCCGGTTGGAAAAGTATCATCAAGCTTCGTTTCAGCAACGATCAGTATGTCTACGTTCTTTGAAACTAAAGACCCAAGTTGCTCGATTTTGTTTCTGATGGAATTGATATTGAGATATGCAATGATCAACCCTTTGCAATTTTGCAGCCTTATCTTATTGAGGATACTAGTCTCCTCTTTTTCAGTGGTTTCACTTTTATTTCCATTTTGTCTGATTGAGAGTATCAGCATTCTTAGTGATTTCATGACAACTTCTATTTACAGTAGCTAATGTTTCTTTTTTAGAGTTATCTTTTTGGCCTCTTTTAAAATCTTTTTTCAGCGTTTTTTCAGGTATAGACACAAACCTTTTCAGAGTCTCTGCAGTCTGTCAATTTCTAAGGAATTTAACGTAGTTTCCAGCCAACAGTGAAGTTCCATTTATTCAAATGTAGTTTGCTGCCATTCAGGTGTTTAATAGCATCGATGTTGCTGTGTTTAATCAGAGGGATTGTTCCTCTAGCGCACAACCTTCCCAGCTCAACATTTACTGCAGCACTTTTCACTTGATTTAGTTGTGGGTCTGCTCTTAGAGGAAGCTCTGAGTTGGAACCTGTGATATTCTCAGCTTCGATATCTTCAGCAAGATCATATATTTCTCGGGCTATTTGTCCGGCTTCCTTTTCCTTTTTTACAATTTCGTTCGTAACAATGTGCAAGATTACCTTGTCTGGTTTCCGTCTGATGATCTTTTTCGCAAAATCAATCATATCTTGAATGTCAGCGATGTTGAAATTTTTCACATAAACGCGTTTTTTATATTGTAATGATTGTTGTACTCTTTGGAATTCGACATGCTTCACTATTGAATCCCCAATGATAGAAACACTTGGTTTTGGTCTGTTATGTTGTTTTGTTTTGTTTTTTCGTTCTGCTTTGAACTTCTGCCTTTGTTCTGGTTGCTATCTGATTGAATAGGTTGTCTTTCATCCCTTTCTTCAGACTCGTGATTGTTTGACTCCTCTACTGTTAAAACTGAGAACCTATTGTTCAGATTTGCACCATTGAGTCGCGTCAGTCGTGTTGTTGTTGCGTTTGGGGATCTGTTTGGCGATACTCTGGATGCCTTATGTGGCGAGAAGTTTTTCGCGCGGGAAATTTTTACGAATTCATGGCTGGACTTCTGTCTTGCATCTTGCGTTGGATCCCAGGTTGGCACTGACTTTTGTACTTCTTGATGCAATGTTTGATTAACATTTACGAGTGATTTGTTTTCATTTTTCAACCATTCAACTAGACTTTGTAGCTCAGCTATTCGTGCTATCAACATTGATTCATTTGCCTTCGTAGCCCTTGATGGCTCTGGTTCATGTGTATGCGAAGATGTGGATCTGTCCTCCAACAGCTTATCGATGATTTTTTGTTTTTCACGCGACTGTCTTTCCAAGGAAGTAATCCTATCTTCGAGGCTCTTTATAAAAACTTTTTGAAAATCTGTCTCATGCAAGTTTCTTCCAGGGGATGATGATGAAGTCGGCTTATCGGTGACCATAGATTTGACGGCCAATTATCTCCTCGCATGAATGGCATCCAGATTCGTAATCAGCATGAAAATCTGATCTAGGAAAGTAGTATCCCATAAATTACCTCGTCAGGTGATACCTACCTCACTCACCGCCTGGAATATTAGGGCCTGTTTACATGGAAGTTTTAAGCCCAGGCTGAAACTGCTAGCCGAGGTGAAAATATTTTGCCATTAAGTTTCAGCCATGGCTGAAAGCCTGTCTGGCACCAGAGGTAGACAAAGGCGCTTGTGTCATTGACTTTTCAGCCCGGGCTGAAAAAATATTTGCCATTACATGGGCGCGTGTCAAGTAAAACAATGGGGATTAGCATATTAATTAAGGGATTAATGTTTCATCTTGGCTAACTAAAGGCGAGCTGAATTTTCAGCCAGGGGGGGGAATTTTCCATGTAATGGCGAACGGAAATTTACAAGCAGTTGACCGTAAAGGAGGGATGAAGTTTCACCTCGGGTAAACGAGCTGAAAGTTCAGCCCGGGCTTAAAACTTCCATGTAAACAGGCCCCTAGAAGAAAACTGTAAAACCACGCCCACCAAGTCCACCGGATAAAAATGCAACTGCATGATTTAGGCCATTTACGCAAACATGTCCAACTCCACATCAGCAGCCCGTTCATTAAGCATCCTAAGCAAAAATGTTCCCAACCTATATCGCCAAAATTATTCCTTTCGGCGCAGTGAAAAGACATTTTCTGCCCCATCGAAAATAAATTTCCCGTTGTGACCTGTTTCGGCAAAATGTCTAAGAAAATTCGCCTGCGGAATTATTGTGCGCCTTTCAAGTGTACCTTTGTCACGTTTGCGTGCGTATAACCTGAAATGCGATTTATAGAAATTAAATCTCTCCCTAAACTTGGTTTTAGTGCTACCCACATACTTTTTACGACAGCATTCACAATGCAACAAGTAAACAACATTTTTTCTGAACTGCAGGATTTTCATTGACCTAAAAAAGGCGTTTGATACCACCTCATGATATCTTTCTAAAGAAGCTAGAGCTAGAATAATATGGAACAAGTGGACTAGAGCTTGACGATTTTACTTCCTATTTGCAGGAGAGAGAGCATTTCTGCAAGGTAAATTCCACCTCTTCTAGTATTAACGCTGTAAGTTGTGGTGTCCCCTAGGGCTCCTGTCTTGGCCCACTTCTGTTCCTTTTTTACATAAATGATCTACCATTCTGCCTAAACAAAGGAATGGTCAATGTACGCTGATGATACCAAGATTTCACTCTCCTCGAGATGGCTTTCTAAACTGCAGGATGATCTAAACCAAGATCTTGCGAATTTACAGAAATGGCTACATGGCAACAAATTGTCCCTAAACGTTGTAAAAACACAGTCTTTGATTATTGGTTCCAGACCAAATATTCAAATGATCGAAAAGCAGACTGAGGCTAAGCCTAGTTTTGACATAGGTGATCAAAAGGTCAATATGATAACCGATACTAAGTATCTGGGAGTTCAAATTGATGACAAAATCCAATGGGATCGCCATATTGAACATGTTAAAGGTTAAGGCACTGCGAGCTTTCGGTCTTATTAAGCATGCCAAGAAATTTCTGCCATCCGGTGATCTGCAGAAAATGTATAGAGGAATTTATGAGCCACATTTCAGTTATTGCTGCTCGGTTTGGGGGTTGTTGTAGTGAAACCAAACTTAATTCTCTCCAAAAGATTCAGAATAGAGCTGCAAGAATAACTTGCAGATACCTCTGCTAAAAACAAGCACAGGCCAAAAAGCATTTTCATATCGTGGAGCAAAATTATGGAACGTGCTGAATAAGAAAACTAAATTGGCATCGTCCCTGGCTACCTTTAAAAAATCCACATGAGAGGTACATTATATTTTAATTTTTAGTTCTATTATGCATTTATGTACATAATGTACCTAAATTCTCTTAAAAAAATGTATTATAATTCTCTTTAATTTAGCCTTTCTTTTTTTCTTTTGCACAGGTCAATTTGTAAAACAGTTATTTATTACTGACATTTGTAACTTGTTTAAGTATTTAAAAATGAAATGAAATAAAAAATGCAGTTGCACCTTCCGGAAAAAATTTAAGAGATCTGTTTTCATCAGAATTCTCAAAACTGTCCCCCTCTTCAATCAAACACAAATCTGACAACTTTGCCTGCCATTACATTTGTAACAGCCCTTAATGAAAATGATAATCATTAATAATTGATAATAATAATTATTTATTTGTTAATGTTTTGAACAAAATCATCGAGGTAGACCTTCCGTAAAAATAAGCATCATTGATGATGCAGGTGATGTGTATTCGCTCCGTAGAATTTTAGGAGGCTGATTCAGCCTAGCCTAGGGGGCTGATTCAGCCCCCCTAAAAAAACCTAGGGGGCTGAAAAACGCCTAGGGGGCTGATTCAGCCCCCTAATTCATTTCTGTTCTGGACAACCTAGAGCCTTGAAACTTTGCATGCTTATATGACATCATATGGTGAACCCAAAAATGAAATCCATTTTTAGATATGCCGCGTGACCCTCGCATAACGTCACATTGTTCACTTTTCAAAGTCAATAGGGTTCAGTACTAAAAATTTTCAATCGTCGATTGTGAGAAACGAAAGGAATTAAGGACATCAGTTTAATTTCATTGTATTCTATGTCTAAACAGTATTCGTTCCGTAAAGAAAAATTAATGAAAAATGATGATGTCATCACATAGAAATGCAAATAATGTGCGCATGCGTAGAGCCAAAATCTGCAAAGCCATACGCTCAAATTAAGAAATAGTTATCAAAAGAGAATCAAAAGTAGTATGTATTCCCTTCTTTTCATCATTTTATCACATTAGCTGAAGATTTTATTGGGAATTTTTCAAAATTTTACACATACATCTCTCGAAAACTGATCGCACTGACCCCCTGGAGTGAAACTGATTTTTTCAAAAAATTAATTTTTGATCGAGACAAGGATAAAAACTAAAACTCAGAAAGTTTCGGCTTTGTAAGTGCACTTGGTAAAAATCTACAGACAAACAACCGCAAGGGAGGGGATGATTCAGCCCCCTAGGCTTGATAGGGTTAAGGGCTTCAATGAATGGGTGGCGAATTTTGATTTGAATTTGTTTGCCTGAGGGGGCGCTACCTTTGCACTTAAATCCCAGAGGAATGGGAGGAGATGCTATCAGGTTAACTTCGCGCAGTTTGCGCGTGGGTTTGGGGTGGAATGCCCTATCGGGTCATTCGAGATTTAGCAAATTAAGCAAATCCTTGGAGGGTTACTACCTGGCTTCTCTTTTTCTGTTCCCTTGGAAATAAGGATATTACTACGGTGGGGTGGACACTCTCAATCCCATGTTGGTAAAGAAGGTAGGTTGTATTATTGTACAAGGCTGTACAAGGTAGGCTGTACAAGTAGGTTGTACAAAGTAGGCTGTATTATTCTTGCAACTGTAACTCGAAACCTCTTTTGCATATTACAGTTGTGTTTTCTTATTTTGTTTTCTGTTATTTTTAGATGATGCTTTTTGTTTCTCTATACGATCCTAAATTATTCTGCACCCAAGCAAATGGCGAGACCTACTGCTTAGAGTTAATATACAGAATGTTTGCTGGTTTTACAGTTACAGTTCATAAACGCTATGGCACAAACGGTGAATAAATCTATCACTGAGTATCAAGGATGAAAGGATCAATCTTGATGTAACCAACAACCAGGTGTAATCAACAGCAGACCAAAAACGAAAGCGAAAGATGTAATGGAAAGAATCAGTGATTCAATTTTTTCACCCTGTGCCTCCAGATATAATTCGCTCCAATAATATTAGAAATCGAGCACCAAGCTAACAATTCCTTTGTTTTTGCTTTTCCAAATCCAATATTCCTCAATCGTCCATAGACGTCATCTTTGATACAGCCAAGCGCACCAAAACACAGAACATGAAGAGAAGGTTTCCAACCATTTTCACGAAGAAAGTCAAATAGTTCCTGGTAGCGACCACACTTGACTGGAAAGGAGAATCCAAAGTAGAGATCAAAACACACTGTAACTTCTGCTATGATGATAACTCGCGAAGTCTCATCAATTATGACAATATCCGGTTTCCGATGTTGAAGCAAGGTCAGCTCTTGTCGATACTCCGGCAACAAAGTTTCTAGTAACTTGTTTGTATAAACTTTCTTCCCCGAACATGATATCAACTGTATTTCATCGAAAAGTTTCCCAACAATCCGATCGTGGCGGCGATTGTAGAAATTATGAAATTCCTAGCCTCCATTAAACAAGTGAGCAATACTCTCTGTGTGACCAAAGCAAAACAGGCAACACGGATCATTTGTCCTGTTCCAAATATGGGTTGTGAAGTTTGTTGGGAGTAAGCTTAAACGTGCTTTGATAGCAAAACGGACCAAATCATCACTTATGTTCCAGTTGTAAAATATAGAATGTGACGCATTTTATCTGAATATCAGTTAGTCCAAGAAAAGGACCTTGAATGCTAAGTTCTTTACTCTTTTGAAGATCACTATCTATCGTGATGCGAAACAGTCTTTTCTGCAGTGTAGGGGTTTCGTCCAAAATCAAATCTTTGTAAGTTACTTCTGCTTTTCCGTTTCTAAAAATCACTTTAACACCCAACTTACGAGAATTTCGTAGCATGTCTGGCCAGTCTGAGTGGCACCCGAATCGCGTTGTCGTATTAAAAAAACCATTAGAATTCAAATCATAAACATGAAAGTTATCACTATTCTCTGACAGTGGCACTCCCCTTTTGACCATATCCAACCTTAAAGACTCACGAGCCATATTTCTGAACTGTGGCACATCGTGATTCAGCATCTTGAGAGAGAAAACATCGGACACTCTTTTCACTCCTATACTACCATACTCCCGCGGTAAGTAAATAACAAGATTGGTTGTAGTGGTGTATAATCAATACATTTCTCTGACAGTCCATGTCATCCAACTGACTTGTCGATATCATTCAGTTGCTCTTCCGTTAATCGTGTATTATAAAAATGATGGACCATTTTGGCTAGAGCCACGTTATTTAATGCGCCTGCTTTAAGTGCCAAAGGTAAGATAGGAATCAAATGTTTTAGCCGATTTTTGCTCGTGGCCAAATGGCCGGAAAACTTCATAGCCTCATTTTCAAGGACCAATCAGACGGCGAATCAGCGAGGCAGACAAGAAATGTGTGAAAATTTTTCTCAACTTTACCTACCTTCATAAAACGCAACCAGGACAAAAAACTGCTGGAAATTTCCCGAATTTTTTTGAAGATATCTACTCACCAGATGTTTGGGTAGCCAGATTTGGATGCCGGTTTAAAAACCTCACGGTTTGCTGGAGATATAGCGTTTTCCGACAGGCAAAATCGGCCGAGGCTTGCCAAGCCTTGTTTACTCCACTTCAAGCCAGGTGATAAAACCTCTTGAAAAAACCTCTTTTCAATTTCATTACTAATTTCGAACCATGGAAACTTATGCCATGAATGCAAAGAGTAGCATAATACAGAAATTTCTCAAGTGTATTGCCATATGACTTGAAAATAACAATAATTCAAGAGCCCATTCACCTAAGCAAATAACATTCTAAAAGATATTTCGAAAATATACTATCACATTTTAAACGTTTCGACTTTCATCTTCTTCAGTAACTGTTCTTACAAGACTTGGGGACCTATCTAAAAACCTAGATTACAATAGGGTAACAACAGAAACGACCTAACAAAGGGACCTGCTTAATACACATGTGTTATAACTGAAATAGAAAAAGTCGGGCTGGAAGTATAAAGAGAAGTAAAGAAAAAGCTGACAGAGAGAGAAGGGTGGACTTGAAGTGGGAGCCAGATGTGCCGCCGTCTCACGGGAAATAGAAGTCATTAACATAAAACTCCAAACAAACAAAATAAGGAAACCCGCTCCAAAAAGTGCAGAATAATAAAGCGATAGAAAACCTAACAAGAAACTCCAACCTCATCCACAGAACCGCCCACCATATTGAGATGCCAACATGACTAGGGGTCCTGGGGACGAGGCCGAAGAAACCCGCCACGTCTAAACAAACAAACAAAACAAAAAAAAATTCAAAAACCAACAACAAAATAAGCAAAGCTTGTTACAGAAAGTAAATAATAGCAAAAAGCCTTATGGAGAAGCGAAAAGATTAGGAGTCCACAAGTCTGACATTGAGCCCCTTCGGTGCAAAGCTATCTAACTTAAATTGCCAAAAACCTTCCCGAACTCTAGACTCACCAAATATCCTATCAATAACCTGAACCTTAACATCCTCCATGAAACCATGATGCCCTGCTAACTCAAAATGCCTATGAAAATCTGCCTGAGTAACCATTTCCCCTTTCTCAAATCTCCTACAACACGACTTATAATTATCAAACCTAGTTCGAAAGAGGGTAAACGTGCTACCAACATACTGCATCCCACATACCTTGCAACCTAACAAGTAAACGACACCGGACGAGTCACAATCAAACCTAGAATTTATCTTATACTCCTTACCAGTAAAGTGACAGACAAACTTATCTCCTTCAAACATAAACTTACACATCTGACACCTAGATTTACCACAGCGAAAACAGCCCTTCACAGAATCCCCTGGTACCGGAAGAAGCTTCGCCCTAACAAGGTTATCCTTGAGATTGCTAGCACGCCTAAAGGCCACAAGGGGCTGTTCCGGAAAAACCCTCTTGTGCTCTTCAGATGCAGCCAGCATTGGCTGAAGTTTGCCAATGGCTTTACGGATTCCGTTAAGGGCTGGGTGATATGTAACTACAAATGGGATACGGTCCCCCCTTCCCTGATTATGTCCAACATCCTGATTTATCAACGCTTGCCTATCCAAATGCTTGACTCTATCGACCTGCTCCCTAACAAAACCTTCTTCGTAACCTCTATTGGTAAACCAACCAACCAATTCCTCAGACCTAGCTCGAAACTTACCATCATCAGAACAAATCCTCCGAATCCTAAGAGCCTGCCCATAGGGAATAGCCTTCTTGGTGTGCCATGGATGACATGAAGCCCTCTACAAATACTGATGCGTATCAGTTGGTTTGCAGTAGAGATCAGTCTCCAAGGCACGTCCCTTTCTTACCACCATAACATCCAAAAAACTAACTCCTTCTCTGGAGCTCTCAGACGTAAACTTTATAGTTTCATGGAAGCGATTGATGTATTCCAGGAAACTATCCAGTTCACGCTGACCATGAGTCCAGATAAAAAATACATCATCAATATACCTTAACCAGACCAAAGGCTTATCCACACAACCATCCAACGACTTCTTCTCCAAATCAGCCATAAACAAATTAGCAAACGCCGGTGCAAATTTAGTTCTTATAGCCGTCCCTAACTTCTGCCTAAGGTGGGCCGATTCTATTTGTTGCCTAAGATACATAAGGGTTTGTCAGGAGTCGTTGGAGGAGATTTGAGAAAGGGGAAATGGTTACTCAGGCAGATTTTCATAGGCATTTTGAGTTAGCAGGGCATCATGG
Source organism: Aurelia sp. 4 Dawson et al 2005 (assembly GCA_964019985.1). Lineage (NCBI taxonomy): Eukaryota > Metazoa > Cnidaria > Scyphozoa > Semaeostomeae > Ulmaridae > Aurelia > Aurelia sp. 4 Dawson et al 2005. Next base: position 8,260,860 of record OZ026507.1, on the reverse strand, counting down.
TTTCATGGAGGATGTTAAGGTTCAGGTTATTGATAGGATATTTGGTGAGTCTAGAGTTCGGGAAGGTTTTTGGCAATTTAAGTTAGATAGCTTTGCACCGAAGGGGCTCAATGTCAGACTTGTGGACTCCTAATCTTTTTGCTTCTCCATAAGGCTTTTTGCTTTATTTACTTTCTGTAACAAGCTTTGCTTATTTTGTTGTTGGTTTTTGAACTTTTTTTGTTTTGTTTGTTTGTTTAGACGCGGCGGGTTTCTTCGGCCTCGTCCCCAGGACCCCTAGTCATGTTGGCATCTCAATATGGTGGGCGGTTCTGTGGATGAGGTTGGAGTTTCTTGTTTGGTTTTCTATCGCTTTATTATTCTGCACTTTTTGGAGCGGGTTTCCTTATTTTGTTTGTTTGGAGTTTTATGTTAATGACTTCTATTTCCCGTGAGACGGCGGCACATCTGGCTCCCACTTCAAGTCCACCCTTCTCTCTCTGTCAGCTTTTTCTTTACTTCTCTTTATACTTCCGGCCCGACGTTTTCTATTTCAGTTTTAACACATGTGTATTAAGCAGGTCCCTTTGTTAGGTCGTTTCTGTTGTTACCCTATTGTAATCTAGGTTTTTAGGCCAAGTCTTGTAAGAACAGTTATTGAAGAAGATGAAAGTCGAAACGTTTAAAAAGTGATCGTATATTTTTGAAATAGTCATATGACTTGAAATGTGTAAACTAACCGATGCGAATTTCTTCAGATCATATAGAAATCGAATGGGCATTGATCTTGAACCAAAGAAACTGCGGTGTAAGGACAATAGCAAGAACAATTGGAAACGTAAATATCTGCTGTTCTGGGATCATTCTTAAACAATCACTATTGTTATTGCCATTGTTTCTAACCCAGAATTTCTATTGTTTAAGGCTGAGTGCCTCATGGGTGTTGGAAACGCCATAACTCCAAGAAACCATGAGATATTTAAACTGGCATCCATATCTGGATACCCAAACATCTGGCGAGTAGATTCCTTCAAAAAATTCGGAAAATTTCCAGCAGTTTTTTGTCCTGGTTGCGTTTTATGAAGGTAGGTAAAGTTGAGAAAAACTTTCACACATCTCTTCTGTCCTCCTCGCTTATTCGCCGTCTGATTGGTCCGTGAATATGAGGATTTGAAGGTTTCCGGTCATGGGCCACGAGCAAAAATCGGCTAAAACATTTGATTCCTATCTTGCCAAAGGTAAACTAGAATCCGAGATTTTCTTCACCAAATCGAGTTACGTTTCAATAAATTCTTCAACTTGAGCACTGTCTTCACCTGACAACGAGAGAGATTTTCCTAAATACTTGTATGAATAGCTTCGACCATACGTCTCTAGAACATTCCCCTGAACAGTAATGGACGAAGTGACGTCATGTTTTCCTCTGTACCAATTATTTCCAGAGCGTCGTGCGTTGAGAACAGCACATTTCCCAGGTTTAACTTCGAGTCCTGACTGAATACTAACTTCTTCGCTGACATCGAACATCTTTTGAATAAGCTTAGCGTCATGATGGGTAGTGTTAATATCGTCTGCAAATGCCTGAACCGGTAATGGATTAACGATCTCATCGTTCAAAATGTTCATTTCACCTAAAGCTCTTCTATACATAGGCCGACATACAACATCAATCACCAGAATGAAGATGAGGGCACTAAGAGGGTCCCCAGTTTTGGTACCACGCACGTATTAGATAAAACAGTTCACTGAAATCACATCCACAAATCACTGAGAAGGACGAATAACAATAAATGTCCCCAATCAATGCACAATAAATCAAGGGTATGCCGAATGACTCAAGTGTTTCAAAGATGAACCCATGTTCCACGCTGCCGAAAGCATCTTCCAGCGGTTGCAACTGGATACCACAAGTACAGGCACGCTTGTCCAAGGATTTAAAAATTGACCCTTTTCTCTGACTTTTCCAGAGCCAAAATAGACCCCTATCTCTGAGAACTGTTGGTGAAAATGAGCCATTTTTTCAAAACTCTGATAAAGCAAAATTTACATAATGTGTATCATTGTTTCCCTTATACAACAACAAATCTATTTTGCAATTATACATCCATGAAAAATATCTTGGACAGGTGTTTTGGTGTTCATATGATAAGAAATTACATATTCTGGACTGAAAATACTTGCACAGAACAGAATCCATGATTTTATATGGATTGCGATTACACTTCAAAACAAACAATAATTCACAGTCAAAACAGAAATTTAAGTTTTGGCAGGAAACCGTAATTTCACCAAAAATCGAAGAACCAAGATTGCGACGATAATTCGTGTAAATTTCATTTTCAGTCCTTCCAAATCATCATTTATAAAGTCCAGAGAGCAGAGACAGAGACAAATTCATTTCCATAAGATGTTGAGTTGACATTTTTCGACGAATCCGGTGATAAAAAAATTAATTAAGACAAAGCCTTGTTTTTGTTTACGTTTCGAAGCAAACGCTGTGCTTCATCATCAGAATACAAAATGTCGACAGCACGAGGCTATATTTATATGCATAAAGAGACAAACAACAAACTAAAGTGTGTGATTACAATTCCTACGTGAAAAGTAAAGAGAAGGGCAAGCCCAAAGGACAATACCTAAAATAGAACTAATGGAATGGAGGACTGCTGGGAATTAAGTGAAGGACGATCGCGTGATATTAGTAGACTTTCGTGAATGAGTAAATCAAAATCATTATTTGCTCTGTCCAACACTAAGAAATCTTCCAACGACGCGGCATGACCTGATTGGTTGATGTGGTCCCAGATGGCAGAAGGACTCACTTTAATTTTCTGACCTGCTTTATTTATTCCCAAATGGTCTCTGCAGCGTGTAATCAAATTACGAGATGTTTTTCCAAAGTACGAGGCATTGCAGCCAGGACACTGAAATTTGTAAACAACTGAGGGGCGTATGAGAGTTGGAATGCGGTCTTTAAATGGGAAAAATGATTGAATGCGTTTTGGAGATTGAAAAATAACCTGAAGTTTAATACCCGGATAGCATTGCTTAATTATTCTACATATTCTAGTTTTAATCTGCAAACTATACCTGCCTAGATATGGTATACAAAATAATAAGGCCGTTTTGGCTTCTTGAGGGGCAAAACGGCCTTATTACAGTCAAAACAATAATTACATAGTCAATGAGGTGTGGAATGAGGAGGGGGGGGGCAGTTAGATCACAGTGAAAAAAGTTAGATCTGGTCTTTATATGATCCACACTATCCATGTGCTTATTCTATCCATACTCAAATATAGTAGTAGATAAGGCTTTCTCTCTGTAGGCAGCTTGTAACAAAACTGTTACTGTCAAGCATAAGGTCATGCAAAATAGATCCCAGGGGGCACTCAGCACACGCATATATGGGGTCAGTCCAAGAAATTTTCAGGCAACCCAAAAATATCACTTCAGCTTCAATGCAACCCAAAAATATCAGCTCACTTTATACTTAGAAACCTGTACATGAACATAAAATATCCCAAAACAATGAAATAGAAGTCAGGATTGCCTCTAACCCAGAAATATCAGATAAACAATGTTTGGTATAAAAAATATCATGAACATTAGTTTCAGTTTTCTTTGGACCCAAAAATATCAAATAAATTTGTGTCAATGATCTTACCCTCTTCTTACCAATCAAATCATGACCTTTTCTCTCATTTTTAGGCAAATCTTTAGGATTCCTCTCATTCATATCAATAGGTGCTATCATTCTAAATCAAAGTTGTATTACTTTCTGCCACTAACAACTGTTACAACTGTACAATCTTAGCAATGCTAGTTGTTACCAAAGAGTAAAAAGGTGTCTTCCAACTTCCAATGCGTTTTTTGGTTTTCAAAGCAACCATTTTCTATTTACCAGCAACAACAACAACTCTGAATATTTTCCGCCAAATCCGCCAAAGCAAAAGGGCAGTTAAGGCCAATATCGTTTTAGGCCTACAGTAGCCGCTTTAGAATCAAGTGAATTTATGACATGTAGCAGTTGCTAAACATTGTGAAAGCATTGAAACGCAACGGAGAGGATTGAATTTTCAATACAGAATCAGAATGAATTTCAGGAAGCTCGCCAAACAAAGTCATTAATGAGTATGTAAAGGCCTAGTCTAGAGGCTCAAGATGTTTCCAGTTTTTTGCTTAATTTTTCATGTGATTTTCAATGCTTCATAAATCATAGAACAACGATATATCGCATTGATATTACCAAAGAAATTGCTACAATAAAGTCATTTGACATTGTTTTTGTTTGAATATCATTGACAGTTACCAAATGAACTAAAGATATGTTACAACTTTAAAGGGGATGCTTGCTTAATTAAGAAATTCCCAACTAACAAATTTCCCTCAAATTAGTTTCATCTCTTTGTATACTGTTATTTATCATTTTGTTGTTGTTGTTAGATGGAATTTTCATGCTGTTTTGGAACTTTATTAATGAAGATACAGGTTAAATACAATCCTGAAGAAAATCATATGCAAATAGATCATATAGGCATTTTAGTAAATGTATATATATTTGTATGGAAATTTTTTGGAACTTTTTTTTGGGACGCCCGGTAGTATTATTGAAAAGAAGTCGTATTTTGTGACGGTATTTTCTTGAATGGGCACCCTCCCTCTGCAGGACTGCATTTCTCCAAGGGCAATGCTCTGGTATTTCTAGGATGGGGATGCTCAAGTTATTTTTTGGGTCAAATATTCTGGCCAAGGTTATTTTTCAGGTTAGTCATTTTGACAATTAATTCCGAAGGTCAATTTTTGTGCTGACAACTGGTTTTTGGTTGATTTTCGATACACTAGCCTGCCAACCCGATCCTACTCATACCAGAGTAACCCCCTCAGGTAATCCCCTGAATGCTGAGAACTGGCCGGTCCCACAACTGCTCCACTCAGCGGACGTGCTCACAAATGTTCGCGTTCCTTGTCGTATCATCGTTCAAAGAAGTGCGATTGTAATGAGTTGGCCTTGAAAAAGTGCTTTGCTTTGCAGTTATTTCTTCTTTGTATAGACTAACAAGTAACAAGATTCGTATGTGGCCTCCAGGACGTCCTCTCCAACTCCTTCCTACTGTTCAACATCTCACGAAAATCATAATGTAGCCAGCTTGGCTGTAGGCCGTACTTTTCCGGTTTTTTAAGCAGAAGTGAGCTGACCAGTCAGCCATTATGGTCTCGCTTTCGTTTTGCATTCCTTTCCTATGTTTATTAGGAATGGAAAATATCTATCTGATTTTGAAATTGATGAAATCCAAAGAAAGATCGACCAGCCGTTGAGAGAGGTAACAGATGAAAGTGAGGTGAGTGACGATAACGACGGCCAGGTACGAGCGCTGACGAGCAAAGTAACACTGAAATGGACAACCTTAGTGATGAACAAGTTGAGATCCTGGAAAAGCTGAAAGAAAAGTTAAAGAAACCGGAGCCTCTAGAGCCTGAGGGAGGCAGATAGAGCCAAAGAGAAAACAACGAAAGTTACTAGTGTAATTGATAGAATCACCAACCATAGCATTGGAGATATCAACACATTGTTACTTGCTGGTGCAAATGTGGTTGCAGACATGATGGGAAAAAGAAAGGAGCTAAAAAGGGCCAACATGAACCTTGGTGGAGGAGACGAATATTAATGAAGATCAGGGAACTGAGAAAAGATATAAGTAAGCTAGATCAATGGAAGTGGGGTAAATTAGGAAAAGAAGATGTAAAAAAAAGACTGGAGCAAAAATATCATGTAAGAAAAAGGAAACTTGAGACAGTGATCGAAGAGCTCAAGCAAAGAGTGAAATCAACGGCTGCAAAAATAAGAAAGTATGAGGAACGCAATAACCAGTTCATGCAAAATCATCTTTTTCAAACAAACCAAAAGCGATTATTTGATATTCTTGAGGGATAAGAGAAAAGTGATAATATAACACCGAATGCTGAAGAAAGCAAAGTATTTTGGGGAGAGATTTGGGGAAAAGAAACCAAACATAATGAGAAAGCACAGTGGAAAAAGCAAGTGCAAAACCACACAGAAAGTGTTGAAGCACAAGAAGACTTTAATATCACGAAAGCTAGGGTCTAAAAACACTTGAAAAAAGTGGCAAAGTGGAAAGCATCTGGACCAGATCTCCTTCATGGGTATTGGTTGTGAGAATTTACAACGAAGCTATAGCAATGCTGCTTGATGAATGTATGACAATGGGGAAAGTACCATCGTGGATGACTAAAGGAAGAACTAGCCTGATATTGAAGGACAAATTAAAAGGAAACATCGTATCGAACTACCGTCCGATCACTCGTTTACCACTTATGTGGAAACTTGTAACAGGAATAATTGCCGAAGAGATATACCAACATCTACAAGAAAAACTCTTGTTGCCTGATGAACAGAAAGGTTGCCGCAGAAATAGTCGGGGGACGAAAGATCAGTTGATGATCGATAAGATGGTGTTGAGAAACTGCAAAAGAAGAATGACAAATTTGTGCATCGCCTGGATCGATTATAAAAAGGGATATGACCTACAGTCGTAGACAAAACTCGTTGGGACACATGAGTTTTGCGTTAAAAGAGGCCTTTCCTGTACGTAAGCTGCTACCTTTCACTGCTAATGCCCCCCTCCCCCCCATTGCAATGTTGGTTGCTGGAAGAAGACATACTTGTCAACTCATTTATGACATTTTCATTAGCTTTCAACATTGCAATGGGGGGTGGGGGGATCTCAACTCGAAATTTCCTCCAAAATACAAAGTGTGTCATGAGTTTTGTCCGGGATTGTCTGAAAGGGTCGCAAACTTCAGGGGCGCATAACTCTAAGACCGGTTACCGCAACTAGCTAAAAGTTTCAGAACTTGTTTGTCTCCACAACCGCTACCGGTATTTTTCGTTTTATTTTTCTGCTGTGAGCCGTAAGGTCAAAAGCGACTCCGAAAAATTTAAGGAATTACTATTGCGTGCAGTGTAATTTGTGAGTGCTGACGCAAATAGCTGCTGCATTGCACATATGACGTAACTACTGCAGAATGCATTGAGCCTGGAAAGATCAATGCCTTGCAATTCAGGTTTCAGATAATGTCTGGCTTCTGAATGCTTCTATTCAAACTGCCCGTTGTAAATAGCCTATTGTCCCAGAACGAATCAAAAAAGATTTCAAAGGAAAGTCAAGCACTCTAGCGCAACGGTCCTCATAAGCACTTGCGTGGCAAAATAAATTCATAATAAATTCAGAATAACGTTTAGAAGCGAAGTTATGGAAACAAACAGTGGCAGGGATGTCAAGCTCTATATTAGGATCGAAATATAGACTATTGACGGTTGCATGTAGAACAGTGGGGTCGAATGTCTGCGAAGGCCACTTTTTCAATCAATATACAGCTGATCTTGTCTCTTTTAAAGGTGACAAAGTGAGTATCGTTGGAGTTAATTATTCCTTGCTGGCCAAATGTAGGCATTTTCCGTCTGGATAAAGGATAAATGCCTTGTATCACCCTTTGTTTTCATGTAAAAAATGAAACTCCGAGAAATACAACGCTACGATGAAAGCTACGCCTGTTTTAACACGCAGTGTTCAAGTGTGCTCGACGACCTTCGTCAGCCCAAAGCTTGGCCTAAGTCAGATTTGAGAATGACGTAATCCATGTAAATAAATGTATGCTAAATTTAGATCTCTTAGTTAGGCTAGATGTAAATCTGCATGCATTTGAATGCAAACGTCTATGGCCTAAGTTCACTGGGGGCCTCCCGTCAGAAGTGGTCACCGCCTAATGATTGAGTCTGCTCCCTGTGAAAATCGCCTGTATTTCCAGTAGACCCTGTCTGATCGCTTTCTATGGCTTCAATGTAATTGCTAATCGTGTGCCTATGTTGTTTGGAAAATATTGCCTGATTAAAACAAATTTTAGGAGTGTTTTGCTTCTTTTGTGCTTGAACACTGAAATAAGCTGTTTTGACGTAAAATCATCAATTTTCAGCAATGTTTCAAATGCCTCTTTTGGGAAAGAAAAACAAGTAAAACCACACACAAGTCTTTATTCTACAAAGGACTTGCTTCCCACCAAATCCCAGCAAGATCTTTATACGCGCAAGTAAATTACAGCAATTTAAAGTTACACCAATTTAGGACATAGTTCTGCACTGGTGGATCAAGCGTTGTCTTACATTTTTCAAAATCTCTGGAAAAGTTAGAAATCTGTTAGAATATGCAATGCCGCAGTGGAGAGTAGAGTTAACATCAGGGGGAGAAAGATTAGCAGATGTAGAGATAAAACGAGGAATCTTTCAAGGGGACTCTATCAAGAGGAATCTATCACCTATCTTATTTGTGTTAGCATTGATCCCTTTGTCTATTATACTAAATAAAGTTAAAGAAGGATATTCACTAGGAAAGGATAGGGCTAAATTGAATCACCTCCTTTTCATTGACGATTTAAAGATATATGGGAAAGACAAGGATCAACTGGATTCTCTGGTGCAAACAGTGCGAATATTTAGTAATGACATCGCGATGACATTCGGTATTGAGCAATGTGCTATGGTGGAGATGAAGAGAGGAAAATTGATTGATAGTGGTGGATTAGATCCACCTGAAGGCGAGAAAATAAATCCTTGGAAGATGAAGAACCTTGGAGTATTGGAGAATGATAAAATCAAAAGCACAGAAATGAAGGACATACTCAGGCAAGAATACTTCCGTAGAGTTAAGAAGATCTTGATATCCAAACTGAATGAAGGGAAAATAATACAAGCGATCAATTCAAGGGCAGTATCACTAATAATACGATATGGAGCTGGAATCATTGATTGGAGAAAAGATGAACTGAAGGATATCGATAGAAAGACCAGAAAGTTGTTTGCAATGCACAGAAGCATGCACCCCCAATCGGATGTGGACCGTTTGTACTGGAAAAGGGCTGAAGGAGGGCGGGAACTTAAGAGTGTTGAAGAGGTTGTAGAATTAGAGAAAACAAGTCTTGGCTATTACCTGGAACAGACAGAAGAAGTTTTACTTAAGGAGGTGGTGAGAGATGGGTTATTTGCAGAGTCAGTAGAGCCAAAAAGGAAAAAACAGGAAATCATCAAAAAATGGAAAGCAAACTTTGAAGGAAAGAAGCTCCATTCAGTGTTTTTCAAAGAAACAAAAGAGGTTAGGGACGACAAGGATAGCTGGCGGTGGTTACAGAAGGGGGCACTAGAGAAAGAGACTGAAGGATTAATACTAGCAGCACAGGAACAGGCATTACGGGTAAGCTGGATCAAGAAAATGATAGATAAACAAGATTGTTCAGCCAAAGGCAGAATGTGCGATGAACGAGACGAGACTGTAGCACACATTGCATCTGAATGCTCACAGTTAGCTCAAAATGATTACAAGACATGATAAAACTGCTGCAATGATCCATTGGAACTATTGCAAGAAATTCGTTTTTGCATGCACGGAGAAATACTATGAGCATTTTGTGGAGACAAAGATGAAAGTCCTTGAAAGCGATGAAGTCAAGCTGTTATGGGATTTTCTATACAAACTGAAAAGAGAATAGAGCATAACAAGCCAGATATTGTGGTTCTAGATAAGAATAAGAGGGTGTGCCCTGTAATTGATGTTGCATGCCCGTTTGACACCAGTATCCAGAAAAAAGGGCAAGAAAAGATAGAATACTATAATGACTTGAAATACGAAATTTTGAAATGTTGGAACAAAGAAGTAGATAAAGTCATGATCCTACCAATCGTTATAGGGGCTTTGGGAACTGTGACAAATAATCTAAGAAAAAATCTTGACAAGGTAGACCTGCACCTGGGGATTGATGCTCTTCAAAAAAACATGTCTTCTTGGGACAGCGCGAATCATCCGGAAAGTCCTCGATACAAACTAAAGAACAAAGGAGTACTTCACAGAAGGACAGAAAAAAGAAGAAGAAGGACAGAGATGCTTCCCATCCTAGACCATGGGTAGTGGTTTTATGAGAGACATAATCCAGACAATTGGCCGGTTATTAGATCAATAATAATAATAATAATTTTTTCAAACGTTAATCTTTTCATTCAAAAATCTAAGGGAAGTTAAAGTACAAGATAAAATTTTAATAATACTGTTATACTACAAGCAAGTTTAAAAGTAATAGTTAAAATTTTCTACAGCAACATATTAGGTAGATCCCAAAATATTGTTCACTTACAGTGCAAGGTCAATGTGGGAAAGGTCCTAGACCAAAGCTTAGCGAGAACACCAGGTACTTAGTAAAATACAAAAGTTCTGGGGTCACCCAGTCCTTATTCCTCATGCAGAAGATGTAGTAGGATGCACGTAGTGCACTTTCCATACATTTACTTATAAGTCTCGTGTAGTTGATGTTATTCTTCTTCGCAAACTTTGTCAGTCCATCAATATTATTCGTAACAAATCCTAAGGTTGTGATTTCAATGAAAATTATTTCAAACTTGTTACAGTGAATTAGAGAATCGTCAGCTTTGTCATGTCTAGCTCGAGAGATGACCTCGCAATGTGCTTAAAATGCACAACGTCATGATTTAGCATTGTAATAAGAAAGGCTAAACGTGTTGATCTATAGACATCAGAAATTTGCTTAATGCCAAGACCACCATTTTCTCGGGGGAGGAATATCACAATTCGTGTTGTGGACTTGTAGAGGGAAAATAGTTCACGACCTGCGTCAGTTATTATATTGTCTAGCTGGTCCAACTGCTTCACACTCAGTCTAGAATTATAGAAATGGTGTAATATTTTTGCAAGAGCAAGATTGCTCATAGCACTTCCTTTAAAGCTAGGGGCAAATCAGAGGCTTTGATTTTAGTTACCAGATCTTTCTATGTGTCAACTATGTCTGTTATTTGTTTTGCATCTTCGCCGACAATTGACATTGATTTACCGAGGTATTTATGTGGCTTATCACGTTGATACACAGGCAGTCTGTTAGACTTAATTTCTATTTCAGGGGTAGCATTTTCTTTACCCTTGTACCAATTGTTTCCTGAACGACGGGCATAGAATACAGCACATTTCTCATGCTTAACCTGAAGACCAGCTTCATCCATTTTTGATTCAGCCGCCCCAATCATACTTTTTATCACATTTAAATCATTTGCAGCTAATACAATATCATCAGCAAACGCTTGAACTGGCATTGGATTCAAATACACCTCATCCCTTATATTACTTTCTAAGATTGCAGCAGTTACCATAGGCTTACAGACACGATCAATAACCATGATAAATAGAAGAGCACTCAGGGGGTCACCTGTTTTGGTACCCCTTACGATGTGAAACCTTTTTGACATCTTATGGCCACAATTCACTTAAAATGATGAATTCTTGTAAAGATTTTCAATAATGCAGCAGTACATCAGTGGAACTCTAAACTCTTTCAGGGTTTCAAATATAAAGTCATGTCTAACACTGCCAAATGCATCCGCAAAATCGATGAATACCAAATATAATCTTGTGCTCTGGTGTCTGAAATCGTCGATTGCTGTCTTTAAGGTGTAAACTAATTCTTGGCGATCGCGTTTGCACAAAAATGCACGTTGCCAAAAAGCCACCTCTGTTGCAATATACGGCAATAATCTACCACACAAAGCCTTGGAGAAAATCTTATATGAAACTGGTAAGAGAGAAATGTCTCGCAATGTTGACAAATCGTTAGCATCAAAATTCTTTTTTGGTATGCGTTGAATAGCAGAATGTTTCCATTGATCTGATAATTCTAGATTTTTTAATGATATGTTGAATACATCGACTAAAGTGTCCCCATGTTTATCCCAGACTGCCTTGACGTCTTCGTAAGAAACACCATCTATCCCACACGTCTTCCCGTTTGGACAGGACTTGACCACTGTTTCTATTTCCTCATGCTGAAAAAGCTCTTCATCAGCTACCACTACGCTAGATCGATCAAAATAGTTATCATTGTTTACCACAAAATCTTCAGCTTTCACATATTTGTCCAATGAATCGTAGTATTGTTCATTCTGAACAGTTGTCAATTGAAAAGTATCCCTTGAGGGCCAATAACCATCGTTTTTTGTTACAGATATCGCCTTTTTTCGTCTATGCAACCAAAGTTGTGTCAACTTCTCTCTTGGGACCTTTAAATCTTGATTGTTTGTTGACCGTTTCAATGAAAAGAATGATCTGATTGTATATTTTATATAAAAAAGTTGATGCTCAAGATACTCAATTCTATTCAGTTCTTCTCCGTTCAAGTTTAAATTGTCTCGGGGAAACGTATTGGCAATCCGCGTGCAAAACTTTAGGAAGGCTCCACTCCACATTTTTCCACAGGGCTTGGATCGAAGAAATTTGCCATCTTTGTAAAAAACACCAACTAAAACTTTAATCAACCTGAACCATTGTTCAATGTCACCTTTACAATGAAAATCTCCATGGTTACCTTTTTTCGAGGCAATGTGTTTGCGAAAAAGCAACTCCCTCTGCTCGAATTGTTTCCATTCAATAGGAGCCAATTGTTTTAATAGGAGCAATTTATTCAATAGGAGCCAATTTTAGTACAAGGCTTTTAACTTTCTAACCAAAGTCATCAATAATCACCAGCAGCTATAAGAACATTCAATGACACATTCCAGGGAACTTGACTTGCATTTACGACGGCAACTACGACGGATTATTGATTCGAGTCACTCTTCAGCAGGAGCCCCGAGGGGCACGTCTACCTCGTTGAATTCATCGAATAATAATAATAATAATAATAATAATAATAATAATAATAATAATAATAATAATAATAATAATAATAATAATAATAATAATAATAATAATAATAATAATAATAATAATAATAATAATAATAATAATAATAATAATAATAATAATAATAATAATAATAATAATAATAATAATAATAATAATAATAATAATAATAAAAATAATAATAATGATAATAATAATAATAATAATAATAATAATAATAATAATAATAATAATAATAATAATAATAATAATAATAATAATAAAAGCAATATTTATACAGGGTAACCTTGTCAACACTATAAGTATTGTTATCAATAAGGGCCCTGTCTGAACAATAAAGAAAAGTAATTTATCTATTTACAATGTAAAAACCTAAAATGTCCTTCAATATCTATTTTTAAAATGTCCTGTCCTTAAGTAAATGACTATAATCCTTGTAGATGTTCTTTTAGTGGATGCTTGAAAACAACAATAGAATCTAAGCTTCGAGTGTCAATGGGTAGTTCGTTAAAGCAAGATGGGCCTTGGAACCAGAAGGACTTCTTTGCTGCTTCTGTTCTGACCCTTGGAACGCGTAATGTAGCTTTATTGCCTCTTGCACCATAATTGTGGCAAACTCTTTCGCCATAGGACTCAAAATTTGGAATGGTAGTTCCTTGCAAACACTTGAAGATTAAAAGATCAGCTTTAAACTTTTTCTGGTTTAATATCGTCATATACCCATGTTCTTGATCAAACTCAGGATGATGATGAATGATTTTAATGGCTCTAGCTTGAAGGTTTTCGAATTTCTTGCCCATTGTGCCTGAGATCTTTAGGGTCGGTGTAGAACAATACAGCATTTTGGGCAATACAATTGCTTTGTATATCGATTCTTCTGCATGACTCGTCAGTGATTGTCTCATTCTTTTCAAGAGCTTAATTCGTGCTGCTGCACTTTTTAAAGTCTTTTGTAAATGCTCTTTCATATTTAGGCTAGGGTCCAAAAGCACTATTAGATACTTGTAACTATTCACAAAGTGTATCAAATGCTCATTCATCCAGATCTTTAAGTCATTTTTAGAGTGCAGTCTTTTAGCAGTACCGAAAAGATAGAATTCGAATGCAAAGGAATAGTGGTGACGAACCAGGGATAAGAAGTGTAAGCACGAGCTTAACAAAATAAAATGAAAATAATAAAACAAGAGCTAGTATAGAAAAGAAGAGTAATGCTATGAGAAAGCTACTGTAAGTAATTAAATTGTTTGCTAAGTCCAGCAGGATGAAGTGTAGCAAGTCTGAAAATGATGCGCTTTTCCAATGTTTTGCGTTTAGTGCTGTCTTTAGGAGCGAAGAGGAGACCAAGAATTGACATGTCTTCAATGGAATAGTTTGGCAAATTAAAATGTTTTGAAATATTGCTATCAGGGTCATTCTCATGTTCCTCCTTCAGGTGAATTTTGTGCTTGACATTCCTCATGTGCTCGCCAAATCTGTTGTTAAGCTGTCGGGAGGTTTCGCCAATATACAAGATGTTACATTTGTTGCAGGAGATACAGTAGATGATGCTTGAAGATGAACAGGTGAACTTGGATTTAATTGTAAAAGATCTATTTCCATTGGTGACTGTGGTTGCTGAATTGATGTGGTTACATGTATGACATAGATGATGATTACAAGGGAATGTGCCAGGGGAATCTGAAGATCCAAGATTGGTGCGAACAAGGCAGTCTCTGATGTTTTTGTCTCTTCTGAAAGCCATCAGTGGAGGGCTAATATTGTCATGCATCACTGATATTGGACGATAATTGTCAGGCAATGCATTATTTCCAGACTTATGAAGTGGAATAACTTTTGCGATCTTCAGTTTATTTGGAACTAAAGACGTCTTAAGTGACAAATTTATGATGTGTGCCAAAGGCTTTGCAAAGACATCTGCACAATCTTTTAACAGCCTTGCTGGAAGGTTATCATGACCGGGGGATTTTGTTGATTTTAGCTTAGCAAGGTGCCTTCCAACTCTTTCTTTTGAAACCGATTGAAACTTAAAAGTTGGCGTTTCCTGGCTTAACACATCGTCATTTCGCCAAGTAAAATTTGATGGTAGATTATTGCACAGCTTTTCGGCGCAAGTTGTAAAATAGTCGCAAAATAAAGATGCTATGCCTTGTTTGGTAGTTTCCACTTTCCCGTTTACTTCGAGTGCAGATACACCTACGGAAGCCTTGTCCTTAGACGGGTATAGTTTTTTAGCCAAGTTCCAAAATTGTTTAGGATTCTTTGTGTTTTCCTCAATCAGACTTTTGTTATAATGATAATAATAATAATAATAATAATAATAATAATAATAATAATAATAATAATAATAATAATAATAATAATAATAATAATAATAATAATAATAATAATAATAATAATAATAATAATAATAATAATAATAATAATAATAATGATAATGATAATGATAATGATAATAATAATAATAATAATAATATAATAACAATAGGTAACATAATAATGAAGAGATGAAAGAAAAATTAAGAGATGAGTACAAACGTAGGGTGAGGAAAGTTTTACAATCGAAATTGAACGGAAGAAATATGGTGCAAGCTATCAACACGTGGGCAGTCTCCTCATTAAAGTATTCAGCTCCCTTCATTGAATGGACAAGGGAGGAATTACGGACTATGGATAGAATGACAAGAAAAATGATGACAATGCACAAGGCATTACATCCTAGAGACAGCGTCTGCAGATTGTATTTACCAAGGAAAGAGGGTGGTCGAGGATTAATTGCAGTAGAAGATTGTATTGACCTTGCTAAACTGGGACTTGAAAGATATATAGGCGAGAGTGATGAACGATTGATAATCGCAACAAGAAGAGAAATAGATACACCTAGTGAGAATGAAGAAGATTTCAAACGGAGAATGAAAATGGAGAGAAAAGCGGTGTGGAAAGAAAAAGCATTACACGGGCAACATTTGAGGCAGACGGAGAATATAGCTAGTAAGGATTCTTGGATATGGCTTACCAACGGGAACCTAAAGAAAAAAACTGAAGGTCTTTTGATAGCTGCTCAAGATCAGGCACTTCGAACAAACGTAATCAAAGCAAAGATTGATAAAAGTCGTGATGACCCTAAGTGTAGGATGTGCAAGGAAGGAGACGAATCAGCAACTCATATCATAAGTCAGTGCAAGAAGCTTGCCCAGACGGAATACAAGATCAGACACGACAACGTAGCCAAAGCAGTTCATTGGGAGCTGTGCAAGAAAAATGGTTTAGATCATGTGGATAAATGGTATGATCATGAGCCTGAAAGTGTAATGGAAAATGAGAAATGTAAAATATTATGGGATTTCACAATTCAAACTGATCGAATGATCGGTGCTAGGAGACCTGACATCACAATTGTTAACAAAGAAACAAGAGAGTGCCAATTGATAGATATAGCATGCCCTGGCGACAATAAAGTAGCCGAGAAGGAAGATGAAAAGATTGACAAATACAGGGATTTAGCGAGAGAAGTCAGCAAATTGTAGAATGTCAAAGTTGCAATAATTCCTGTTGTGATAGGTGCATTGGGAACTGTGCCAACAATGTTGGAAAGCCGAATCAAGGAAATTGGAATTTCGATCAAGACAGCTCAAATTCAAAAGGCAGTATTGCTAGGAACAGCAAGGATTTTACGAAAAGTACTTGAAATCTGATTTTGCGTGTTGCAATTTGATTTCAAGCTTACACGTCCAGTTTTAACTGTGAAAAATGAACATAATAATAATAATAATAATACTAATAATAATAATAATAATAATAATAATAATAATAATAATAATAATAATAATAATAATAATAATAATAATAATAATAATAATAATAATAATAATAATAATAATAATAATAATAATAATAATAATAATAATAATAATAATAATATAATAATGATAATAATAATAATAATAATAATAATAATAATAATAATAATAATAATAATAATAATAATAATAATAATAATAATAATAATAATAATTGTCCTGGGTATGACTTTAAACTGCACCCGGTTGTGGAGTTTCGACGTGGGAGAATGAGGTTACCCTTTGCCACAACTACCTCCAGGTCACCCTTGAGCAAGGTGTAGTACCTGTTAGCTCTCCCCGAGACCATGAAGTACCGGGTTGGCGTCCGGCGGGGGCTAGTCTGTCTCATGGGTACGGGGGACTCTTCAGCCTTGGTTGGCAACCCCTTAGTGATGGTGTCACTATAAAAAAAATACCGTGTTACCAAATCACCCAAATTGGACAATCTCATGATTTCATGATGTCAAATAAGAATAACCAAATTAACGACGTAAATGAGAGTGGATCCACCAATGGTGAAGCTGTCACGTCCGGTATGGATTGTGTGACGGAGCAGGCACAACCAGATCGTCATTCAGCAACTGCAACAACGAGAAGAAGAAGAAAGTGGAGTAAAGCTGATAACGAAATTGTAGTTGAATGTTATTTGAAGAGTAACCCAGATGTAAGGGGATATGGTGCACGAATGTTAAAAATCTGGACTGATAAGGGAATGTTTTCGACAACAGAGAAGTACCTGACAGGGCAATTAAGACAAATAAAGCGGAATAAGTGGATAACAGATGTTGAATGGGAAGCGATCCATCGGAAGCTGAGGATCGATGATGGTATAGAGAATGAAGAAAGTCGGAATAATAATAATGATGTAAGTACAGCTAAAGAAGAGATAAATATCATTGAAAATACCAATTCACAACCTAGTAGTGAGATAGAAGATACAGAGAATAGCACGTTATTGAATGCTAGAAATGATGTTGGAAACATGGACGAGGAAGATGCTGCTCTAGTAGGCAGGCTGAAAGAGATTCTTGACAAGGAAGAGATAATACCATGTGGTAACCTTCGCTCGATTGAATTCTGGAAAGTTAGGAAAGAAACTGAAAAAGTGAACAAAATATTGAAGTATTTTTCAAGTAGTAACATCACAGAGACAAGAAATCTTATTACAGCTGCTAGTGTACTAGTGGGAGAACTAGTGGGAGTGAAGCCGACAAAGAGGAGTAATGGAAAAGAACCGTGGTGGAAGAAAAGGATTGAGGGAGATATTGCTCGGTTAAGAAGTGACCTTAGGCGATTAAAGGCTTGGAGTAATGGAAACTGGAAAAGGAAAAATGAGGGAAGGAAGAAAGATCTTGAGAACAGGTATCAGATCAAGAAGAAAGGAATCCATGCAGTCATCGAAGAGATAAAACAAAGAATAAGTGCAAAAGCCTACAAAATCAAGCGATATACAAATCGCATTAAACAATTTCAACATAATAAGCTGTTTCAAAATAACCAGAAGCAATTCTACAGAGAAATGAGCGGGAAAGAAGTCACAAACGATCAACCAAATCCAACTGAAGTGACAAATTTTTGGTCAAAAATTTGGGGAGAACGAGCTCAACATAATGATAAAGCAGATTGGATCAGGAAAGTGAAGGACGAGTTGAAAGGAACACAACAACAAGAACCAATTAGTGTCACGATGAACGACGTGCAGCAAATAATATCATCCTTTCCGAACTGGAAATCACCAGGGCCTGACGGCATACAAGGTTTTTGGCTAAAAAGACTTACAACTCTCCATGAAAGGCTAGTATCCAATCTCAACGATTGCGTTCTGACAGGAAATGTTCCAAGTTGGCTAGTAGCAGGACGTACGACCTTACTATTAAAAGATCCATCTAAGGGAGCAGAAGCCTCAAATTATAGACCTATTGCTTGTCTAAATCTGCTATGGAAAATGCTATCAGGTATATTTACAGAAAAAGTGTACAAACACCTGGAAGATAATGACCTCCTCCCGATAGAACAAAAAGGATGTAAAAAGAAAACCAGAGGCACAAAAGACCATCTAATGCTAGATAAAGCTATACTCAAAAATTGCAAAAGAAGGAAAACCAATCTTGCCATGGCATGGGTTGATTTCAAGAAAGCATATGACATGGTTCCGCATTCGTGGATACTGGAGACTTTATCAATGTTTGGCATAGCTGATAACATCAAACAACTGATCCAAAATAGTATGCCTTTGTGGAAGACACAACTCCACCATGACCAAGAAAATCTTGGAACTGTCAACATTAAAAGAGGAATATTTCAAGGCGATTCATTCTCACCACTTCTGTTTGTAATAGCATTGATACCAATTTCACGTGTATTAAATAATGTCAAGATGGGCTATAAAGTTGATAAGCAGAGCTTAACTATTAACCACATGCTTTTTATGGATGACCTTAAATTGTTTGGGAAATCAATGAATGAAATTGATTCATTAGTAAGACAGTTGAGACGTGTTGCTCTGATATTGGGATGGAGTTTGGTATTGCTAAGTGTGCAGTTTTGAATTTAAAGCGAGGTAAATTGGTAACATGTGATGGAATAGAGCTTCAGTCTGGTGATAAAATTGAGTGTGTTGATGAAGGTGGATATAAGTACCTAGGTGTACTGGAAATAGGTCAAGTGTTGCATGGCGAAATGAAAGAGAGAATACGTACTTCATATTATGACAGATTGAAGAAGTTGCTGAAATCCAAGTTGAATGCAGGAAATTTGGTCAAGGCAATTAACTGTTGGGCAGTAGCATCTGTACGTTACAGTGCTGCAATTGTTGACTGGACAAAGGAGGAGCTGCGACAGTTTGATCGTAAAACAAGAAAATTACTAACCATGCATGGTGGATTTCACCCGAAGAGCGATGTCGATAGACTTTATCTGCCAAGGAAGCTAGGAGGTCGAGGAATATGTTCGATAGAAGACTGTGTTGAAGAAGAAAGGCGAAGCATTGCCATGTACTTGTCGCAGAACCAGGAAGAATTGTTGAAGTTTGCAAGGAAAGAGCTGAAGCTGCCAACGGAGAACGAATCAAAATTAGAATTTAAGAAGAGAAAGGAGACGGAAAAGCTTTCATCTTGGAAAGAAAAGAAACTGCATGGGCAGTTTGCAAAAAATACTGATGATATCAAAACAAATGAGTCATTCAATTGGCTGTGCAAAGGGGAATTAAAACGTGAAACAGAATCTCTAATACTGGCAGCTCAGGAACAAGCGCTGAATACAAACTCTGTAAAGGCAAGAATTTACCACTTACAGGAAAATGATACATGTAGATTGTGTGGCGGTGCGGCCGAGAATGTCACGCACATTGTTAGTGGCTGCAAAAAACTGGCCCAAAAGGAGTATAAGCGTAGACATGACAAAGTTGCATGCTTCATCCATTGGCTCTTATGCAAGAAATATGACCTGGAGCATACAGACAAATGGTATCAACATCAGCCAAGTCCTGTTGTAGAAAACAAGAGATACAAACTCTTGTGGGATTTCTCCATCCAAACTGATCGAGTCATAGAGCACAGAAGACCGGACATTGCCATCGTCGATTGGGAAGAAAAAGAATGCATTGTCATTGATGTAGCCATTCCTGCGGACCAGAATATTGCAGACAAAGAATGGGAGAAGATCAGCAAATACAGTGAACTAAAGCTGGAAATAATGAGATTATGGAATGTTAAAGCAAAAGTGATTCCAATAGTGGTTGGGGCCCTTGGCTCCATTCCCAAAAAGTTAAAAGAACATTTGTTGAGTTTAGGATTACCAGGTGATATTCACTGCATCCAGAAGTCAGCCCTCCTTGGAACAGCTGGGATACTAAGAAAAGTATTGAGTGTCTGAGGCTGCTTGTTGCAGCTTGACATTTGATGAACCATTCCTCCAGACTATGAACTTTAGGAGTGAACTCGCAGATAATAATAATAATAATAATGATTCGTCAGTGGTTGCAGATTTTCAAGATATCAGACAACATCAGGAATCTTATAGAAAGGTCAATGACTAAATGGAAAGTAGAACTGACATCAGCTGGAGAAAGGTTGGGAGAAGTTAAGATAAAGCGAGGTATCTTCCAAGGTGATAGTCTGTCACCGATTTTGTTCGTTGTTGCTTTGATACCAATGTTAATTGTCCTAAATAGCATGCCAATTGGATACAACCTAGGAAAAGACAGGGGTAACTTGAATCATCTTTTGTTTATGGATGACTTGAAGCTATATAGTCGTAAAGTGGAAGAGCTGGATACCCTTGTGCAAACAGTTAGGCTAATCTTTGAAGACATCGGCATGGAGTTTGGCATTTCGAAATGTGCAATGATTGAGATGAAACGAGGGAAGATAGTAAAGAATGACGGAATCGAATTACCGGACGGCGAAAGAATACGGTCATTAGAAATAGATGAAGCCTATAAATACCTAGGGGTACTGTAAAGCGATAAGGAGAAAAGCAAGGAAATGAAAGAAATTGTAAGAAAAGAGTATTTTCGAAGACTGAGGATGATCCTAAGGTCCAGCCTCAATAGTGGAAATACTGTGCAGGCAATAAACGCCAGTGCTGTTTCGATAATTAGATATGGTGCAGGAATAATTGAATGGACGAAAACAGAGTTGAAGGAAATCGATCGAAAAACCAGAAAGATGTTTACCATCTATCACAGTATGCATCCGCAAGGAGATGTAGATAGACTTTACTGGAAAAGAAAAGAAGGTGGCAGGGGATTGTTAAGTGTACAAGACGTGGTCAAAATAGAAGAAAACAGTATGGGCTTCTACATAAAGGATAAAGAAGAAACGTTACTCGCAGAGGTTGTCAGAGAAGGCCTATTTGATGATAGTGAAGACCCAAAGAAAATGAAGGATGAGGTTGTAAAGAAGCATAAAGCAGCATTTGAAGAAAAGACCCTGCATTCAAAGTTTATCAAGGAAACAAGTGATGTGCGTGATAACAAGAATAGCTGGTTATGCTTGCGGAAAGGCTACCTTAAGAAAGAAACGGAAGGACTGCTGCTAGCAGTGCAAGATCAAGCATTAAGAACCAGGTGGATAATGAAAAACATAGACAAGAAAGATGTCCAAGACAAATGCAGGTTGTGCGGAGAGAGGGACGAAACAGTTGCGCATATAGTTTCTGAATGTAAACAGCTGGCCCAGAATGAATATAAGAAATGTCGACATGATAAAGTGGCTGCCATGCTGCACTGGAGCTTGTGCCAACAATATGGATTCCCTTGTACAGAAAAAAGCTATGAGCACGTCATCACTAAAGAGATGAGGGTTCTAGAGAACGATGAAGTAAAGGTATTGTGGGATTTTCCGATTCAGACTGATGAGAAGCTGGAACACAAGCGACCAGACATTGCCATTGTCAAGAAAACGAAGAGAACCTGTATGTTAATAGACGTGGCGTGTCCTTTTGACACCAGAATAGAGCGAAAAGAGAAAGAAAAAATAGAAGTGTACACAGACCTAAAATATGAGATCTTGAAGTGCTGGAGGAACGAAGTGAAGACAGTCATAATTATCCCGGTCGTTATTGGTGCTCTTGGCATTGTGACAAAAAATCTTGAGAATTACCTATCAAAGATAGACTTTGCACCAGGTATCGAACCACTTCAGAAAACGTGCCTACTTGGAACAGCCCGTGTACTGAGAAAGGTTTTGGACTACCAGCAGTAGTTAAAAGACACAGAAGACATCGACAAACAGACAGTTGTTACCCTAGGCTACTGGTTGTGGCCCGGTAGCAATTGAAAATAACCGGCTCAAAGCAAGATCAAACATTAGCCGTGAGAAACAGTCAAATAATAATGATAATAATGGTAATACTAATACTAATAATAATAACAATAATAATAATAATAACAATAATAATAATAATAATAATATTAATTAATAATTAATTAATTAATTAATAATAATAATAATATCGGATATGATTTGACAAATTAAGAACAAACTGTAATAAACGTCTTATAGCCAAATATGTTCCTTGCACATCACCAGAAATCAGCAGTCCTACTGTCCATGCACTTTTTTGCACCTATTTCGCCATATGATGCTACCACAAATCATACACTGCACCACTTCATTGTCTCTTTTGCCTCTTCCCCTGACAGTCCTAGCCTTTTCAAGTTTCCTCTCACATTCTTATGTACGGTCCCAAGTGATCCAAAGCACATAACACTGATACTTGTCACAATTCCATGTCGATTCAGTAAATTTATCACTGGTTGATACTTATTTCTTTTCTCTTGATAAGATGTATCCATATACAAATCAAAGCAGACAGTGACTTCAACAATTTCACATTCTCTCCCGTTCACTTTTATCTCTAATATATCAGGCTTCCTTTGGTTTAGCTGTTGCAATGCGTTTTTGATATGTGGGAAAGCTGTTTCTACCATTTTGTTGACAGATAACGTTGATGTTGAATTCTTTTTTCGGATTTTTTGCTCTAGGAATTCTACGACCCGATCGTGCCTACGCGAATATAAATCTTTGTAGTTTCTGCAGGAATTCATTAAGTGTGCCATTGATTCAGTCCTTTCATTGCACATTGAGCATCTTTTATCGTGATCCTTATTCCACATATGAATTAGCTGGTTACAAGGGATTTGATTCATACCTGCACGTAGAGTAAACTTGACTAAGCTGTCAGACAGCTTCCATCCGTAATAAACTTGATGCGAAATCTTTTTGTCTATATTCTCCATTCCTATAAAGTTTCCCTGCATTTGGAGCTCACAGCTCTTAATGATATCTTGTTGCTCTACTTTTCCCTCGATTTCTCTTTTTAAATCTTTCCTATTCAGCTCCTTGCCATTAACGACAACCACAGCAAAGCCATCCTTGTATATAATTGATCCATTAAACTTATTAGCATGAAAAAGTAGATCCGGCCAATCAGAGTTGCCTCCATATGTTTTTGTCTTGGCTAGTCTCCGGTTAGCATCTAATGCATAACCTAGAAAATTGATTTCGCTATCTGTCTGTCTAACCCCTCGCGATTTCATGTCTAATTCCAAAGATTCTCTTGCCAGATACCGTATGCTCTCCTCATCGTGATTCAGCATTTTTATCAAATTAGATAAACGTGTTGCCCTATATACATTTGATGGTCTTTTTATCCCAAGCCCCCCAAGTAGTCTGTTGACGAAAAATATCTTGTCACTGCTCTTGGGATATAAATCAAACATTTCTTTAACAGTTTTCGTAATCTTTGTATCCAGTTCCTCAAGCTGTTTTTCTTCTATCTTTGTGTTTTCAAAGTGGTGTGAAATCTTTGCTAAAGCCATGTTATTGAAAGCACTGAGTTTTAAAGGAATAGGGAGCGTACATTCCTTGATTTTATCAATTATACCTTTAAATTCTTTAATACAGTCCTTGACTTGTTTTTCGTCTTCCCCTGCTATGGTAAACGACTTGCCTAGATATTTATACGATTTGGATCTCTTGTACGTTTCTATTGATTCTCCTTGAACTTTAATGGCTGGCTTTTTGTCACCTTTTCCCTTATACCAATTGTTACCAGACCTTCGTTCATAAAATAACGCACACTTAGATGCCTTTACTTTCAAACCAGCTTGATCAAAGAGTGGCTCACATTTCATTATCATCTCTTTAAGCAGTTTTAAGTCATATGTTACCATTGCAATGTCGTCTGCATATGCTTGAATTGGAATTGGCCTAATTTTCCTTTCATTTTCTATATTCATACTAACCAGGGCATGACTGTACGCTGGTTTTAGTACTTTATCCACTATAACTAGAAAAATCATAACGCTTAAAGGGTCACCTGTTTTTGTGCCCCTTGTGATGTAAATTTTCTGAGTCAAATTGTTTCCACAAATAACTTGAAAGCTGGAGCGATCATATATGTGCTCAATAATCTTACAGTACACAGTCGGAATGTTGTATTCAGACAATGTGGTTGTGATCTCTATATGCTTGATACTGCCAAACGCATCTGCAAAGTCGATGAATAGAATGTGGAGCTTCGTGCTTATGTGTCTAAAGTCATCCAACACTGTTTTCAGGCTAGAAATTAAATCTTGCCTATTTCTTCCTTTAAGAAAAGCCCTTTGCCAAAATTCGATTTGCGGCTCGATGAAGGGCAAAATTCTGTTTATGATGCAACGCGAAAATAATTTGTAAATGACAGACGATAAAGATATATCACGAAGTGTCGTTAGGTCTTCGGGGTTATAATTCTTTTTCGGAATTCTTTGCACAATATCATGCTTCCATTCGGAGGGTACTTTCCTATTCTTTAAACTTGTATTCAATATGCCCACAATATCAGTTTTAATTGAACTAAACTCTCTCTTTATGTCTTCATACACAACTCCATCCAGCCCCGCTGATTTTCCATTGGGCAATATTTTCACAACATCCTCAATTTCTTTTTCATTAAATGGCCTAACTTCTTCGATATCATTTTCGTTGTCGTCAGCAAGGGATAGTTCTTCCTCGTTTGTTGTATCACTTTCTAAAAGAAACAATTTTTCATTTCGATAGAACGCTTCTGTTCGCGCTTGATCAATTTCTACTTGTGTTTTGTTTGGCCATCTGCAATCGTTCTTTATAATCTGAATTGCCTTCTTTCTTTTATGCAGCCAAAGATCTGTTAATTTACTTCGGGAAACTGTATCATCCGTGAACACGCCTTGTCTGAGTGAAAAGAATGGCTGTATTGTTTTATTAACATAAGACAACTGCTTTTCTAACTGCAACAATATTGACTCATCTCTGTAATCACCAAGGGACGGTTCCCTTGGTAACGATTTCAAAATACGTAAACAATATTTGCAAAGATTCAAGTTCCATGGCTTGCCATTGAAATTTTGTTGTTGAAATTCCCCACCTTTCACGAATATTCCAGTGATGACTTTCAAGACCCTTTTCCATTTGCTGAAATCTCCCTTGCAGATAAATTTATCATAAAATACTCCCCTACTGCTCAAAGACTGACGAAAGGCCCTTTCTTGTTTTTCAAATTCCATCCACTCATGTTCATTTAGGCTGGAGGCAAATTCATCAAGTGGCCTAATCCATGCAGCGTTTTCACACTCACGACGAATGACTTTCCCTGCTTTGATGGCATCTTTTGCGTAATTCTTCAGTTTCTGTATCAATTGCATTTGATGCTAAGATTCTGGTGATATACAAGGCAGCATTTTCGGCGGCAGCTACGACGGATTACCATTAAATGAATCACAAGAAGAAGGAGCGTCTCACGACACGTCCATCCTGTTGGCCATCACCAATAATAATAATTATAATAATAATAATGATAATAATGGTAATACTAATAATAATAATAATAATATTAATAATAATAATAATAATTAATAACAATAATAATAAAAAGGGTCCTGGGTATGACTTAAAACTGCATCCGGTTGTGGAGTTTCGACGCGGGAGAATGAGGTTACCCTTTGCCACAACTACCTCCAGGTCACCCTTGGGCAAGGTGTAGCACCTGTTAGCCTACCCCGAGGCCTTGAAGTACCGGGTTGGCGTCCGGCGGGGTTTAGTCTGTATCATGGGTAGGGGGGACTCTTTAGCCTTGGCCGGCAACCCCCCTAGTGATGGTGTCACGATAAATAATACCGGTGGTGGTGTAACCTAAAACTCACTACCCTCGCAGGAGTGTAACATGAATTATCAAGGTATACCAGACAACGGCGTGAATGAGACTGGAACCTCTGGAGAAGGTCTCTCGCCCGGCAGGTGTTTCATGGCCCAGCAGCATGAGCCCGGTCGTCAGCAAGCTACTGCTAGGAGAATTAGAAGAAAGTGGTCACAGGATGATAACAAGATTTTTATGGAGTGCTACTATAGCAGCGAGCCTGGCCGTAATGGCTACAGGAAAAGAATGCATAATGTGTGGATTAGTAGAGGTATGTTCCCAGTTACCAGTGGCGCCGCCAGGATTTTTTATTGGAGGGGCAAAACAGGACGGGGTCTGGGGCGGAGCCCCAGAAAATTTTCTTAGACCACGCCCTCTACCTTGGCTATAGATGCGACCAGCGCCCTTTTCAAAGACTGAAATAAAGATTAAATGAGTCTGTTAAACAACACAAGTAGGGTACAACACTGTTCACGATTAGAGAATGACGTCCAACCGGAGACCGAGCGTCCAACCTTTGGATTCCCAAATAATTCAGCGACCAATTTACCGCACGCCACTCTGTCATGAAATCTGTCACAAGGCTATCATTTACTCTCCGATTCAGAAATATGAAGTAATATTCATGGTTTGTGAAAAAGAGGCCATCGGGCTATGCAGAAACTTCAAAACCCAGTAAATACTGAGGGGGTCTGGGGGCAAAGCCCGCAGGAAAATTTTTGTAGATTAACTCTTACTTTGGCCTAGAACACTTCTACCGATAACATTTCAGCCTGTGCTGCATTGGAATTGTTGATCACTTCGCAACAGTTATTTGAATTAGCATCTCCCGTAAAATTTTTAAACATGATATTCTTTGGTTTAGAATACCTTTATCCTACATGCAATCTTCACGAAAACCAAAGGGGAAACCTTCACAATCTTGTAACAATTTCAATGGATCACCTCCGCAGGAAAATTTTTGCGCGCACACACTTTACTTTCTCCTAGAATGGTCCCTAACGGTCCTCACAACCCAACTTCCAAGGTCTCAAAAAATGTAAGTCTTGGACAATGCTATAATAGTTTGTCTAGAAAAGTTCTCTAGGAGCCAACTTATGCTATGGCTTAGAAGAAGTCTCCCGTCCACTTTCCAGTATTTCGCCGAAAGATTCTTACCATGCACCACCTACGCAACTACCAAACTTCTTTCTCCTCGTTCGTGAAAAAGATCTTGACTTACGTCCTCAATAAGCTATTTTGATGAGATATGCACACTTGGAGCGTACGTAGAACGGGAACCTGGGGGCTTCGCCACGAGAAAAATTTCGAGTCAATGCCGTACAGATCGCGGGAAAACGCAATTGAGGTGGCAAGATTGTAGAATCTTGTTCTCGTACAAATTATAATTGCCAAGATTATCGGCCTTACCCCCCCCCCGAAATTTTTAAGCCGGAATTAGGAGAATTAGAAAAATGGTCCTGGAGAACATTGGAGGGGCGGCCGCCCCCCCTTGCCCCCCCTTCCCGGCGCTTCTGCCAGTTACTGAACAAAGACTAGTAGATCAGAAGAATCAAATCACGAAGAAGCAATGGTTATGGAACCTGGAGCTTGAGGAGATAAAACGATCGATCGAAGATGCATCGTATGGGCAGATAGAACAGAGAGTTGAGCATGAGAGTAGAAACGAAGAAATTGTTGATCATGTGGCTAACGTTGATCGTGACGATACTAATAGGAATGGTTATTTCTCAGTCGACGAGGAAGTAACTGATGAAGAGAAGAACTTGATTGAACGATTAAATGAGATAAGTAAGAAGGACAGAGCTAGATTACCATCACTGAGAGGCGTTGAGAAAGGAAAGCTGTATGCAGCAGTGAAGAAGGTGGATAATGTAATGGGCAAGATCAAGGTGAACAACATTTCTGAGACTAATGGTCTGACATACTGTGGGGCAGCAATGGTAACAGAAATGCTTGGAGTGAAAAGCAAAAACAAAGAGAAAAGAAAAGTGCCATGGTGGAAACGTAGGCTTGAAGGGCAAGTTAAACAGCTGAACAGAGATCTAGGTCGAGTGAATGCTTTAATTGAAAGGAAGACAGTAAAGAAAAAAGATGTTGAGTCATTGCAAAGAAAGTACAAGTTCCAGCAGAAAGGATTGCAGATTGTGAAAGAGGAGCTGAGACAAAGAATTAAGGCCAAACGCAGAAAGATTACAAGATATGACCAAAGAACTAAGCAATACCAACAGAATAGACAGTTTAAGAACAACGAAGGTGGATTTTATAAACAGCTGAACAGTGAGGGAGAACAAGGTGAAAGTGAAGTGCCAGATGCAAATGAAGCAAAGCAGTTCTGGACAGATATGTGGAGTACAGAGGTCGAACACAACAGGGAGGCAGAGTGGTTATAAGATTTTAAGACGAAGATGAATGCAGGGCCAAGACAAGCAGAAGTGAATGTTACGAGAGAGAAAATAAAGAAGATCCTTAAGAAAGTACCAAATTGGAAAGCACCTGGACCAGATGGTGTACAAGGGTTCTGGCTAATGCATTTCACAACAATGCATACATATTTGGAGAAATATTTCACTGAATGCTTGGAGGGACAGATACCATCATAGATGACAAAAGGCCGAACTTTCCTGCTACAGAAGGATAAGTCAAAGGGAAGAGATGCAAGCAACTACCGTCCCATCACATGCCTACCGCTTTGCTGGAAGTTGCTAACAGCACTAGTATCTGATGAAATCTACTCTTTTTTGGAAAAGAACCAGCTGCTGCCTGAGGAACAGAAGGGATGTAGGAGGAGGAGCAGAGGAACGGCAGATCAATTGTACATAGACAGAACGATACTGAGAGAGGTTAGAATGAGGAAAAAGAACTTAGCTATGGGATGGATAGACTACAGGAAAGCATTTGATATGGTACCTCATTCCTGGGTTTTAGAGTGCCTGCAGATCCTAGGAATAAACAATACGTTAACGAAGTTCCTAGAAAAGACAATGAAAGATTGGAGGGTTGAGCTGACATGTGCTAATGAATCACTAGGAGAGGTTAAGATTAAAAGAGGTATATTTCAGGGAGATGCGTTATCGCCGCTTCTTTTCGTTATAACACTCATCCCCCTTACCAGTGTATTGAAAATGACAAAACATGGGTACGAATTTGCAAAAAATAGAGAAAAGATTAATCACCTTCTTTACATGGACGAACTTAAGTTGTATGCAAAGAGCGAGAAAGAACTTGATTCACTTATACAGACGGTCAGAGTGTTTAGTAAGGACATTGGCATGCAATTCGGGATTGAAAAATGTTCGACTTTGGTTTTGAAGAGAGGAAAAAGGATAAAATCAGACGGAATCAAAATGCCAGATGATAAAGTCATAAAATCACTGAAAGAAGGCGAAGGATACAAATATCTGGGTGTATTACTCTGGGTGTAATTCTGGATGTCATAAGATGCCACTTGTCAATCAAAGATTTTCTACAGTTTGCAACAAGGTGTTTAATGATGACATTCTGTTCTTTTAATTTTGCAAAACTTGCAGCTATTTCATCTTCTTTCCTTTTTAGTAATGTTTTGACACAGATGGTCTTTAGGTTCACTCTAGCATTCTGCTTCCGCTCAATGAGTGAACTCTCGACGATTTCATCTCCTCTGACATGTTTTGATGATGTGATGTTGTACAGTTTATTTATTTCGGGATTCTTTGATGATCTTAATATCCTTCTCAAGGTAACCTTGCAGCTTCGTGGTATGTCCGATGGTAGGCTAAGGCCAATACCCAAGATCCTTGAACGCATTCTCAGATGATTAGTGTTGGCATCTGGATGAAATTGTAGCCATTTTCTTACATATTGCAGGACTTTGCTATCGAGGGCACTGGCAACCCATGTCTCCTTGATGTCATAGATGGTAAATCGCCATTTTAATTTGCTATAAATGAAGTATGTCACGATTTTAACTTTGTTCAGTGGATGGAGTAGTTGCTGATCTGTTTTGGTCAAGTATGACTGTAGCTCTTCATCGATGTCCTTCTGTATGTTTTTTGTATCCATCATGAAACTGAAGGTTTTTCCGAGATAGTCAAACGATTTATCCATTTCGACTGGCGGAATTCTCTCTCTATTGATAATAATCTTTGGCAAATACTGTTTTGCTTCAGTTTTCTCTTTCTTCATACCAAAGACATGACATTTGTCTACACGTACCTTTAGGTCAGCCCACTGAGACCACTTTGAGAACACATTAACTAGTAGTTGATTATCAGATTCGAGTAATAATAATAATAATAATAATAATAATTATCAGAATAATAATAATAATGATGATAATAATAATAATAATGATAATAATAATAATAATAATAATAATAAAAATAATGATAATAATAATGATAATAATAATAATAATAATAATAATAATAATAATAATAATGATAATAATAATAATAATAATAATAATAATAATAATAATAATAATAATAATAATAATAATAATAATAATAATAATAATAATAGAGTCCTGGGCATGACTTTAAACTGCATCCGGTTGTGGAGTTTCGACGTGGGATAATGAGGTTACCCTTTGCCACAACTACCTCCAGGTCACCCTAGAGCAAGGTGTAGTACCTGTCAGCTCTCCCCGAGGCCATGAAATACCGGGTTGGCGTCCGGCGGGGGCTAGTCTGTCTCATGGGTGGGAGGGACTTTTTAGCCTTGGCTGGCAACCCTCCTAGAGATGGTGTTCTCGATAAACACACCGGTGGTTGTTCCACCTTAAATGCACAATCCTCTTATGAGTGAAAATGTCAAATATTAATTCATTACACAACGGCGTGGATGAGGCTGGAACCAATGGTGAAGGTCTCTCGCCCGGCAGGTGTCCCATTGATGAGCAGGGTGGGCCCGGTCGTAATCATGCTACTGCTACAGTACGTCGAAGGAAAGGAGGCAAAATCGACTGGAGTGATCTAAATGGAACCGTAATGGAATGTTACATCCTGAGTGAACCAGAAAGACGAGGATATTTGGATAGAATGAGAGAAATATGGTTACAGAAAGGGTTGTTTGAAGTCACTAAGCAGCGTCTTGGTGATCAAGTGTGGCAAATTAAGAAGAAAGGTTGGTTAACTGACGTTGAAATTGAAGAAATAAAACGAAGGGCTCATGGACTAGAAGAAGTAAA
The DNA here is from genome assembly GCA_964019985.1 of Aurelia sp. 4 Dawson et al 2005. Classification (NCBI taxonomy): domain Eukaryota; kingdom Metazoa; phylum Cnidaria; class Scyphozoa; order Semaeostomeae; family Ulmaridae; genus Aurelia; species Aurelia sp. 4 Dawson et al 2005. Next base: position 8,229,466 of record OZ026507.1, on the reverse strand, counting down.
TGACCCAGAAATCGAAAGTCGAGGAGATAATCCCCAAACAAAAGAAGGTAACATCTTAGGGAGTGCAATTGAAAGAGAGGAAGAAGTAGATCATACACAAGAAGCTGATGTACAACTTACAGATGAGGTTAATTGCAGAGAAGCTTCATAACATTATGCAATCCAAGAAAAGAGAAAGACTGCCATCCATCAAGAAAATTAGCAAGAAGAAAATATTAGTGGAAGTGGAAAAGATAAACGAAGTACTAGATAAGATCAAGGGTAATGATGTCACAATGACCAATGACCTAATTTATGCTGCAGCCGTTGTTGTAACAGAGAGACTTGGTGTGAAAATGTCAAAGCGTGATGCAGCTAAAGAGCCATGGTGGAAAAGACGACTAGAAGATCAGATAAAACAGCTGAGAAAAGATATTGCAAGAGTAGAAATACTGAAGAATGGAGGAAAGATAAAGAGTCGCTTTAGAGTGTTGCTGCAGAAGAAATATTGGTTAAAGCAGAAGGGATACAAGCGAGTAATGGAAGAGTTAAAACAGAGGATAAAAGCAAAAGCTGCGAAGGTCAAACGATATAAAAACAGAATTGAGCAATTTCGCCACAATAGACTGTTCAAAACAGATCAAAGCAGACTGTATAAGGAGCTCATCGGGGAAGAAGCAGTAGACCTTGCACCCGAGAAAGAGGAAGCCAAGAGGTTTTGGAGCGACATCTGGAGTAAAGAAGTGAAACACAACAATGATGCAGAGTGGCTAAGGAAGTTAAGAGAGGAGCAAATGGATAGATTTAAACAAGATAGGATTGAAATCACAATAGGTAAAGTAAAGAAAGTCTTGAAGGGCATGCCTAATTGGAAATCCGCGGGGCCAGACCTAGTTCAGGGCTTTTGGCTGAAGAATTTTACAGCCATGCATGATAGAATTACAATACAACTGAACAGATGCCTCGTGACGGGACAGACTCCACAATGGATGACAAAAGGTAGAACTGTGTTGCTATTAAAAGACATCAAGAAAGGAAACATAGTGAGTAATTACCGGCCTATAACGTGTTTGCCACTCATGTGGAAGCTATTGACTGGCATGATAGCTGAAGATATGTATACCCACTTGGAGGGAAGAGGAATTCTCCCAGAGGAAGAAAAGGGCTGTAAGAAAGATTCGAGAGGTACAAATGACTTGCTCTATATAGATCAACAAATTCTCCTAGAAGTTAGAAGTAGAAAGAAAAACCTGGCAACAGCGTGGATAGACTATAAAAAGGCGTATGACAATGTTCCTCACTCTTGGATCAAGGAGTGTCTACGTATATTTGGAATAGCCGATAACGTAGTTAGTCTATTAGATCAAAGCATGAAAACCTGGAAAACCGAATTAATATCTGGAAATGAAGTACTAGGTGAAGTTGAAATCAAGAGGGGAATTTTCCAAGGTGACACACTGTCACCTCTACTGTTTGTGCTTGCCATGATTCCCTTAACCCTAGTTCTAAGAAAAGCGAATGCTCACTACGAATTTACAAATGGACAGAAGATAAATCATCTGTTTTTTATCGATGATCTTAAGCTGTTTGCTAGAAGTGAGAAGGCATTAAACTCTTTAGTGCAGACAGTCAGGGTTGTAAGTGAAGATACTGGAATGAAATTTGGGATTGAGAAGTGTGCCATGTTAGTGCTGAAACGAGGAAACATCATAAAGTCAGATGGGATTGTACTACCGGATGATACAGTCATCAAAGCAATGAATGAAGGAGATGGCTGTGGGTAACTGGGAATAATGGAAGCAGACCAGATCTTGCGCAAGGAAATGAAGGAAAAAGTAAACAAAGAGTATTTTAGACGGACAAAGAAAGTTCTAAAATCAAAACTGAATGGTGGAAATAGCATCGCTGCAGTAAATACCTGGGCAGTGTCATTACTCAGATACTCTGCTGCTTTCTTGAAATGGACAAGAGAAGAATTGAGAGCCATAGACAGACAGACAAGAAAGATGATGACCATGTACAGAGCTCTACACCCGAGAGACAGTGTTGATAGGCTGTATCTTCCCAAGAAGGAAGGAGGCAAAGGGCTTATTTCCATGGAAGATTGTGTTGATATTGCAGAACTGAGTCTCAAGGAATATGTAATGAGAAGCAAAGAGAAAATTATATCAGCAGCCAGAGGAAATGTAACGAAAGAGGTAGAGAGTGCAAAAGCTTACAAGAAAAGGCGAAAGGAAGAGAGGGAAACAAGTGTCTGGGAAAAGGAACTTCACGGACAGCATTTTAGACAAACGAAAGAAGTAGGAGCAAAGGAGTCGTGGACGTGGCTACAAAGGGGAGAACTGAAGAAAGAAACCGAAGGAATGATAATGGCTGCACAGTCACAGTCCCTTAGAACGAATGCCATAAAAGCAAGAATTGATAAAGCAGAGAAGATGCAAAATGCAGGATGTGCAATGAAAAGGAAGAAACGATTCATCACATTGTAAGCGGATGTAGCAATCTTGCACAAAAGGAATACAAGCACCGGCATGACTGCGTAGCCAGAGCACTTCACTGGGATATTTGAGCAAGGTGTAGTAGCTGTTAGCTCTCCCCGAAACCACAAAATACCGGGTTGGCGTCCGGCGGGGGCTTGTTTGTCTCATGGGTAGGGGGGACTCTTTAGCTTCACACCGGTGGTTGTGACACCTTACCACCACAATTCTCTTTATGAGTGCAATGTCAAATCAAAATAATCCAGACAACGGCGTGAATTGGGCTGGAAATTTTTGTGAAGGTCCCTCGCCCGGCAGGTGTTCTCCGGTTCGACAGCGGAGACCCGGTCGTTATCCTACTCCTGTAAGAACAAAGTGGAATCAAGAAGTAAATAAAGTAGTTATGGAATGTTTTTATAGAAGCAAACCATTTGACGAAAATGGAAAACCTATCAGGGGATGCAGGCAAAGAATGTTCAGAGAATGGAGGAACAGGGGAGGGTTTGAGTCAACTGAGCAACGTATATGTGACCAGGCCAGAGCCATCAGAAAGAACTGCTGGCTTTCAGAACTTGAGTTAGAAATGATAAAAAAAAGTGTTATAGAGGAAGGGGAAAGAGAAGCTAATAATGTTGTGGAGGATGGTAGGGAGCAGGTCGAGGAAAGAGAAGCTAATAATGTTGTGGAGGATGGTAGAGAGCAGGTCGATAACGAATACTGTGTGAATGTCGATGTGAATAATGAAAATGTGGTGAATGATGCAAATGTGGAGGAAAATGATTAGCAAAATGGAGGTTTTGTTGTCGAAGATAATGTGTTAGAGAATATCTTGTCTGAAAGTCAAAGGGAAATTGTTGAGAACCTGAGAAAAATTTATGTTGAAAAGAAGACAGCAGAAGGAAAATCTCTTAAAAAGGTTGATAAGAACAAACTGAAGAAAGAAATGAACAGAGTAAATCAAGTGCTTCGTCACATTGAAACCAAAGACATCATAGGAACTAATGAATTGATAAGGGCAGCAACCGTATGGGTTGCAGAACAGCTAGGGTTAAAGAAGACGGAATTTAGAGCTAAGAAAGATCCCTGCTGGAAACGCCGCATTGAAGATGATATCAAAGGAATAAGGAATGATGTAAACATACTAGAGAGAGACTTAAGAGGTGAACTCAGCCACAAGAAAAGTGAAAAATTGCAGAGACTGAAAGAGAATATAAGGTGAGTAAGAAAGGTATTAAAACTGTGGTTGAAGAATTGAAGCAAAGAATGATTGCCAAATGTGCAAAGATTAAAAGATACGATCAAAGGATTAATCAGTTCAGACAAAATCGAATATTTAGTGTTGACTAGAAAAAGATTTACAAGGAATTGAATGGAAATGAAGATAGAACAAACGAGGTACCAGATGCTGAGGAGCGTAGAAGGTTTTGGGGTGATATTTGGACAGTGGAGAAGGAACATAACAAAGGTGCGGAGTGGCTGTCTGAGTTATAGGATGAAATTAAAGGGAGACACTCACAGGAGGGGGTCACTATAAGTATAGAAAATGTCAGAAAACAAGCTAAGAAAATACCAAACTGGAAGTCTCCAGGCAAAGATAGTGTCCAGGGATATTGGATCAAAAATCTGACAAACATGCACGACAGAATTGCTGATCAATTGAATAAGATTTTGATGGGAACGGATACCCTTCCTACATGGTTAACACATGGATGGACAGTGTTGTGCCAGAAGGATCCAAGGAAAGGCAATGTGGTCAAGAACTATAGGCCGATAACATGCCTTCCACTGATGTGGAAATTGATGGCAGGAATCATAGCTGATCAAATTTACGATTACCTAGAAAGAGAACATCTACTACCCGATGAACACAAAGGTTGCAGGCGAAAGAGCCGGGGCACAAAAGATCAGTTATTGATTGACAAAACAATCCTGAAGGATTGCAGGAAAAGGCACACTAATCTGGCTATGGCGTGGATAGACTATAAGAAAGCTTATGACTTCGTTCCCCATAGTTGGATTAGTGAGTGCATGGAAATGTTTGGAATAGCTGTTAACGTGAGAGAGTTTTTACAAAGAAGCATGGTGCAGTGGAAGTTGTCCTTAACTTCCAATGGAGAGGAACTTGGTGATGTGGATGTTAAAAGAGGGATATTCCAGGGGATAGTTTGTCACAATTGTTATTTGTCTTGAGCATGATACCATTATCGTCATTACTCAGAAAGGTAAATGTATTCTATGAGTGGGGAAAAAAGGAGTATAAACTGAATCACCTACTCTTTATGGATGATTTGAAACGATGTTCCAAGAGTGAAGAACAGATAGACTCACTAATACAAACTACTCACATTTTTAGTACTGATATAGGAATGGAATTTGGAATCAAGAAATGTGGGGCTCTAGTCCTAAAAAGAGGGAAGATTGTAAGATGTGAGGGCATAGAATTACCGAATGATGAGATAATAAAAGAAGTGGGACAAGAACGATATACTTATCTGGGTATTGTGGAATTAGATAAGGTGAAGGAGAATGAAATGAAAGAGAAAACAATGAAGGAGCATAAGCGACGGCTGAGGTTAATTCTAAAATCAAGGTTGAATGGGAGAAACAAGATAACTGCAATTAATACCTGGGCAGTTGCAATATTCAGATATGGAGCAGGAATAATAAGCGGGAGAGAGAGTGAACTGAAAAGCATAGATAGAAAGACAAGAAAATACATGACAATGTATGGTGCCATGCAACCAAAGAGTGATGTAGACAGACTATGTATGAAAAGGAAGGAAGGAGGTCGTGGCCTTATCAGTGTGGGGCAATGTGTCAAAGGAGAAGAAAACAGCTTAGGTTTCTACGTAGCAAACTCAGAAGAGTTGCTGATAAGAGGTGTGTGTGCATCAGGAACCATACAAACAGAGGACACAATGGAGAAGGAAGAATTCAAAAGGAGATTGGCAGAAGAACTCAAACAAAAATGGACAGGAAAGGCAATGCATGGGCAATTTGTTAGAGAGATGCCAGAAAAGGTAGACAGGATTGAATCTTGGAATGGCTTTCTAGGAGTGATTTGAAGGTAGGAACGGAAGCTCTCTTATGTGCTGCACAAGAGCAAGCAATAAGGATCAACTACGTGAAGCACTATGTAGATAAGAGCAGCGACAGTCCACTGTGTAGAATGTGTGGTAAACGAGGTGAAAGCATACAACATATTGTTGCAGAGTGCGAGAAATTAGCCCAGAGGGATTACAAAAGGCGCCACGATAACGTGGCAAAGAAAGTACATTGGGAGCTTGGGAGCTTCAGCATTCCGATAAGTAGTATGAACACACCCAAGAGGGTGTTGTTGAGAACGAGGCTGTGAAAATTCTGTGGGATATCAATGTACAATGTGATAACGTCATTAAGGCAAGAAGACGTGATGTTATAGTAATTCATAAGGAAAAGAAAAAGGCTCTGATAGTTGATATTGCTGTACCTGCGGATACGAGGATTGCAGAAAAAGAGTTAGAGAAGGTAGAAAAGTACCAAGATCTGAAAAGAGAAATAAAAAATTTGTGGGAACTGCGATGTGCTAAGGTTGTTCCAGTCGTGATTGGTGCTCTCGGAAGCGTTACAAAAGATCTTGAATGTTGGATTGAAAAGATGGACATTGTGCCTGAGGTTGGAGTACTGCAGAAGACTGCTTTGCTGGGGACAGCAAGAATACTGAGAAAAGTGCTAGAACTTTAAAGAAGAAGGACATCTGTTAGCCTTTAGTCATATGTTGTGACTCGCCTAACAGGAAGAAAAACGGCAATAAGACCAGCCAGTGCAGAAATGCTTAAAATCCCATAATAGTAATAATGATAATGACTACGGAATAGAATGCCTACAATAGAATACCTACGTAGAACAAAAGCTATCATGAAGCGTAGACTACATGGAAGGAATAAAATCATGGCAATGAACAGTGGCGTGGTGGCTCATCATTAGCTAGGGGGGGGGGCACCAACAGTTTTGGCGCCCCCTAGGAAACTGCGACTGTTCTTCGTTGTACAATGTGCCATGGCTATCGAAAGGTAGTTCATTCTAGACTATGCTTTGAAATTGAATGAGTATGCTTCTTTTAAAATCCTGTTGGAATAGAAATAAAAAAGTTAGGATGGGCCTATGCTCTTCATATCGCTGGAAAATGTTCCTGCTGCGAAGAATTTACCATGTTACTGTCAAAAAGGAATATGAAATTGAGAGGCGTCTCGGGGAAAATTTTGAAAATAGAATATCAAAATCTCGAAGACTATGAAGTAAAGTAATAAAACTTCAATGATTCCGTTTTCGTTCTCTTCTGGATAGTCAGCGATAAAATACATTCACCTCTATGCCCAAACTCTTTTTATTCATCCTGTGCACCTGTAGGTAAGTCATCTGGATGATCCACTTTTCTGTTTAATCTAGCATTTCTAAATCCCGCCAAGAAAATGGAACTCAAGTGAAATTTCAGGATGAATAACGCTATATACACGCTAATGTTCAAATGAGTAAAAATGATATCGAAGCCCTGCACCCTTATTCTGGATACTGAAGCCCATTGCATCTTCCATTCTATGTTCCAACATCAAACAGGCTTGCTTATGTTGATTTTACAAGGGAATCAATCGCAGATCTTTGTGAACGTTTGTATTCTCCAAATATATTCTGAATTCGAACTTCGAACGGCCAATTCGGGATCACGTGGTTGGAAAGGGGCTATTTGATTGGCTGACTACCGTGAAATTGGATGATCTCCGCATGCTTTAGCAACCAGTATCTGAGCTATATGCTGATGAACGTTCCCTGTATTAAGTTTCAAAGAATACGTTCCAATCGGCCCCTTACTCATTTTTCTATAACAGATTCCGCCGGGTCACTTTTTTTGGGAAACCCGGTATTGACTCTTCGTCTCGTCCATGATTGCTTTTTGAACTTCATTGAGATTTCAACAAAGCGGATCGGTTCCCGTGTAAGTCTGAAGATCGAGAATCAGCGCTTTCATGTACATGAAAAATATAAGTGGTAAGAGTTTAGATCACCTTTTATACTCATAAAAAATACAAAATCAGTTATAATTGGTCAAAAATCCACAGGCACGTTGCCAGTTTTGGTGGAGAGTATTTCTGTATTCATCTTCACAGCATCTGAATTTCCGCAAAATCACAGTGCGTCATGTGATGTTGATTTACATAGTGTGATTGGTTAATCTCACAAATATAAAAAAGAATTCGCTGAATGGTTCAAAACAAAATCTGCCCTTGTTAAACCACATAATTACAAACAAACAAACATAACTTCTGAAAACAGGCACAGACAGACGGGATTTGGGTACTCTGTTCAGGGATACCAGTGACTTTCAACCAAAGCGTTGTATTTCAGAAATGCACTTAATGGTTAAATTCAAGATTACTTTTGTCTCCTCACAGGTCATAACATAAATAAAATGAATAAAATATGAAGAGAGCTACAGGTTAGCGTCTTGCTACCAAATAATTGCGAGTGAAGATTGGAAAGGTTTGGAACCAAGAAAGGCAATGTAAAATCTATTTTGGTTGCAAGCTTCTTTAAGACATCACATAATTACCTCAAAAAAGACACATGCAGAAGAGATTTAAATGCTCTGTTCATGAATACCAGCAACCTCAATCCAAGGCGTTTTGTTTCAGAAATGTACCTAATGTCTGAATTTAAGATTAAGTTTTTGGATTCCAAGGGCAAGTTTTTGTCTCAACAGTTGAAACATCTTGATATCTGAACTCTCAGAATATCCACAAGCTTCGAGTACACCGTTGACACCAGCGGCAAGGCTGCATCTGTGCTCTCTCAAAGAACTGCAGAGCAGCAAGCTGTGCTCCGTACCTTCTATGCCGTCATTAAATGGACACTGTGGATTCATTTTAACATAAAAATTATGTTTGAGCTTGTGGAAACTGGGTTTGAAAATTAAAGGGAAACAACTGCTGCTGCTGTGTGGACTAACGAATCATTTAGAAGCTTTTTTCTACACCTAGTTTTGAAGACAATTTATCTGGAATGCAGCAATATTTGCTAAAAAAAGAAAAACAGCGTGCTTAGGAAAACAAGCAAGGAAGAAGTGAAAAGCTTTGAGTTTGGCATATTGGAAGAACTGAAACTAGAAACCCATCTGTCCTGCTCAGTTTTGAAAACAACAGCTTTTTGTAACAACGGGGAGAAAGATTATGGTTCAGATTAGGTTTAGATGTGATTTTTAGCCCTGCCGTTTGTATGGCTGCTAGCAGTTGTTTGAAGATAGATTCATAGAAATGACCGAATAGGTTCCAAATCTTTAAATCGGTGTAAGACGGCGGGTGTAAGATTTAGTGACCTACCGGGTGTGTCAAAAAAAAACGCCCAGCATTTGAAAGGCTACTGCTGCCTGAATATACAAATAATGATATTTTGCAACATTTGATTAAATAGCTAACATGTTCAATTATTTCTAGAAATTTTTCTGGCAAAAATTGGTCCCTCCGTTCAGAATCAGTAGGCAATATTCCAAAATGAGTCCCTTTGAGAAACCTTAAAAACGTGCTAAAATTACAAGCAAAGGTCCCTAATATGTTTACCTCACAGCGATGAATTCAGCGCGCTTTAACGCATGCATTCTTTTTGGCGGAATAACTTATTCAGACTTATCCTTAGTGTGAATAACTTATTCAGGGGATTTCCATTCTCCTTTGTGGACAAAATACCGGGTGAGCCAGAAAAAAGTTCCTACCTTTGAAAATTCATAGCACCAAGACTACTACACGGATTTGAATCATTCAATAAAAGTCGAAAGATCAAAGTATTTTTGTAATTTTTCTCCCTGTCCTACGGGCACTACCGGGTGAGTCAGAAAAAACGCCCGGCGTTTGAAAGGCTACTGCTCCCTGAATATATAAGCAACAATATTTAGCAATATTTGATTAGATAACTGTAATATTTGTAAATAGTGTTCCTGTACATTAGTTTATTTTACTTGGTATTTATTAGTTTGTACGTTTTGCACAAGCTAGATTGTTATCCAACTGTAAATAAAGTGATTATTATCAACATGTTCAATTATTTTTAAAAATTTTCCTAGCTAAAATCGGTCACTCCGTTCAGATTCTGTAGGCAATTTTCTAAAATGATTCCCTTTGAGAAACCTTAAAAAACGTGCTAAAATTACAAGCAAAAGTCCCTGATGTGTTTATTTCTCAGCGATGACTTTCAGCACGCGTTAGCATGTGCTATAATTTTGGCGGGTTGATAAGTCTTCCCCTAAGTGTGAATAACTTATGCAGGGGGATTCCATTCTCCCATGAGGACAAAATACACGAGCACATCCGAGAGTCATTACTGCTAGGAAGGAGAACAAAGGGAAATTTTGCTAGCTGTTTTCAATCGCTTTTGCAGGGTTTCGAAAGGGGCATTCTGCAGAAAATCTCCTATTTCGACTGGAAGGAAAGATCGATTAAAGCCGGGAAAATTACTGAACCTAATTTGACATATCGGGGATAAAACAAGACAGTTTTCAACATCATTGCTTTGATACTGAAGGATCAGGATTTTTTCAAATAACGTGCGTTTTTATTGACTCAGCCAGTATTTCTTTAAACTGAATTGCTTGAAAGAAACTTTAGCCACTTTTCTATGATTCTACTGTTGGACTTTTCGGAAGTCTTGAATATTTGTCTATGATGGTGAGCATGGACATAGATAATTTTCCATACTTTCCATTTTCCTGCGAAGTGATTTCACTTTTCCCTTTCTCTCGTTTTCTCCTGCGCAGTAGCAGAGTCAACGCGTAGGCTACTGCAATTGTTGTCTCATAACCAGTAAATGGATGCACACAAACTGCAAATTCTCTTATTTTATCTGCAGCCTTCCAAGTCGAAATGAAGGCTGATCACTGCATACAGACAGCAGTTTCATTTCATTGCAGAAACAGGATTGCTTGAGATAAAAAGCAAAGATCAACACTTTATCGAATAGAACATAGTTGGCGAATATAATTCCATTAATTTTGTAATGATTTACTTCCAATGTTGTCCTGTTATCAGATTTCAGAAAGCAATCCCACTTATCATTAGCTGGAAATAGATCCCCTTTTTGTTGGCAATACCTAGCATTATCAGCTACAATCTTGGTCAAAATACTTGGGACAAGTCACAAAATAGCAATACTTCAGTCTTTGATTACGTACCCCCAGCTCCCCCGTTTCAATGTTGCTTGAATCAAACGTCATTCGATCATCTCAACATTGCATTAGGGGGGAAGGGGGACTAGAAGGTCCTAAACATGAGTTTGTGAGTCAATATTTTAGAAAACATCATGAAAACACCGAAATTTGCCTGTGTCCAAGCTTATCTTGACAAAGATTGTCTGAAAATGGTTGTTAACAAATAATGACTCATAGCTTGAGAATCCATAGAGATTTTTGCATTCAATTTTACCACTATCATCCCTAACACAAGAAATAACTTCTCAGCCACGTATACCGAAAAGGGCTTGATTTGCAAAATTTGCTGGGCATTGACTTCAATGTGCGCGTGGCAAAATTGTTGCACTTTACACAAACATACAAATTCCTATATGAAACATGAGAAACATTAGCGTTCTTAGATTTCTTCCACTATCGTCGGATTGTATACTCTGCAGCTCTTTTGAATGTGACTAATTGATGCTAGAAAAGCTTTTGGGGCATTGTCTGAGGTCTGGCTTCTTATGAATTCCTCGGTTCTCTCAACGGCGCTCCACAGGAAACGCCCCATAATTCTGGGATAAGTTACGCTTTTTCGGTAAATTCCTTTGATTCCACATTAGAACATCAGAGTCTTCCTAGTAATGGAAGAAACCGGGTAAAAATCACGTGGAAGGGGAAAATCCAACGGTTACCCAAAAATTGAAAACTTAGAACAAACAATTCCGGATAAGTTTTTTATGAACTTGATGGAGAATCGTGAAAAATCGTATTTCGCGAAATATTACAGCAAAGACTGATTGTAGGCTGATAAAGCCTATTCTGCACAGCAGAATGAGACAATATTCGTCAAGACAGAGTGAGCGAAGCCAAAGTTATTAAAGGAATTTAGTCCATATAAATAATTGAGCGTTAACGCTGTCCTCAATTTTTGCTGACAAACCGCTGACATCCATTTGTTGTCGTACAATAGTGCGAAAGTCATTAGTAGTGGAGACCAAAGACTTCTTAATCCTTGCATTATCCTGAGAAATTTCTTTGGTTTCATTTCAATAGCAAGTGATGACTTCTATTTCATGATTGAAAAGAAGTTGATATTGATCATGAGAGCGCTATTTATATGGACTCAATGCCTTTCATGTTTAAGTAAGGGAGAAGCGCTGAAGATTTGATCACTTTCCTCAATATTTTAGCCATTGTTGTTGTCATCTTATTTTTATTCGATTTCACTCCCGCTTCTAAAATTAATTTAGTAGAAACTAATCTAAATCGAATACTTAATCTGCTAACAGTCATTATCTATATACTATGCATCTCTCAGATATTACTGTTGCAAGTTGGCCCACCCCATTGTTTTATCATTCTCTTAAAAATTTGAATGCTTTCGGCTAATTTGATCTCTTTGGGCAAAGCATTCCAAATTTTTGGTCCTAATGATAGGAGACTTTTTGACCCGAAAGTAACTTGGTTTGGTCTATGATGAATTAATTTATTTGGGTTTCTTGCTGACCTTGTTGTCTCTTTTAGTTTGAAAATATCCTGCATGAAAGGTGGATTTAGTTTTGATACAGTTTTATAAATTTCAATACAAAGAGTTCTGAGACGGCTGATTTTCATCGTGCATTTCCCAGCTTTGGAAAGTAAATCATCATAAGAGCTGTTAGAGTCATTGTAAAGAAATCTAAGAGCTCGCTCATGGATCTTCTCAACTTTTTTCATTGACTTTTCAGAGGAAAAATGCCATACCTAAGGGCAGTAATTAAAATTTGAAAAGACGAAACTTTGAACCAATATCTCTTTGGCTTTAAATTCCATGTAACCCTCAAGTCTTTTCGAAGCGTTTAGCTGCGCAGCGGCTTTTCTACATAGATCGGAAATGTGTCCATCAAAAGTTAGTCTGTGATCGATTTTTACCCCCCAGAAGTCTTACTACATTTTCAGATTGAATTTGTTTGCCTTGTATCATTAGCTTCACCCCTGTTGTGTCATCTCTCCCCTTTGTTACCAATATGGCATGGAATTTGTCGGGATTTGCAATCATTTGGTTCCTTTCAAGCCAATCTATGGCAACATTTGATTCTTGTTCTAAGATTCTAACTAGGTTTGGGACTGTATTTGAAAAAGCCGCTAGAGTATTATCGTCTGCATAATTGTGCAAGGTAGCTTTCTTATATAAAGAAGAAGGTGGTTTATGTATAAGTTAAACAAGATTGGACCAAGAACAGATCCTTGCGGTACACCAGAAAGCACAAGCTGAAAAGTGCTATATGTGTTGTTAATACGCACTGACTGTTGTCTACGTTTCAGGTAAGAATAGATATAAATGAGTGCCTCTTCATGAAAACCATACGCGGATAATTTTGCAATTAGTAGATCATGTGGGATACAGTCAAAAGCTTTCGAAAGGTCCATCAAAACGGCCCCCGCAACATTATCATTGTCAAGGTTTTGTCTCCACTCTTCAATCATTCTAATCAAGACATGCTGTGTGCTATATTGCTGTCTATATGCCGCTATGAACTTTGAAAGACAATGGTCAAGATGAGGAATGAGTTGATCTTTGATTATTTTCTCATAGATTTTCGAAAAAGCGCTCAACACGCTGACGGGACAATAGTTTTTCTCCGTGGTACGAACTGGCTCACCTTTATCCAATGGAGCTACGGCCGCTCGCTTTCCTTCGTCCGGAAACTTGCATTTCTTAAAACTATTATTTATTGCATCTGTTAGGGGTATAGTCAGTTCTTCTGAAGCCAAAAGCAAAAGTTAGGAGGAATTTGGTCCTCCCCAGTTGACGTTTTACTGTCTATGCTTTTAAGCAGCTTCCTTACTTCATTTGATCAACTGCACGAAATGAAAAGGTTGAAAAATGGTTTTCTGGATTTTGAATTATAGCTAAGACACTAGGGTGATTGGCATATTTTTTGAGAATCAGTTTCACGATCTCTCTATCAGTAGTTTTTTCAATTGTTTCTGCTAGGCTTTGTGGCTTTTTCCCAATGGATTTCTCGACAATATTAATGTAATGATCATTAAAAGTCTCAGCAAGTTCATGATCTTCTGTAATAATCTTATCATCTTTTACAAGCAAAATGTCGTTCCCTGATAATCCCCCTTTATTCGTCAAGAATGGCTTAACTAACTTCCAAAAATCCTTATTTGTCATTACCACATTTTCTGTCACCCTTCTGAAATGATTTTTGATTGCTTTCTTCCTAAGGGAAACGCATTTGTTTCTCTGCTTTTTGAAATTAAGTTCATTTTCTCTGGTCCGGTTTTTCTTAAAATTTCTCTGCAGGCGAGTTCTATTATAAATTTCTTTTCTCCATGTTTTATTCATAAAAGGTGCATCATTCCCTCTAACCGTTTTGGTTCTCAAGGGAGCATGTTTGTCTACTAACTTACGAAAATTGCATACCAAATCCTCACAGGCAGCATTTGGATCATCAGAAAAACATCCGAGGTTAGCATTTTTTACATCAGACAAAAAATCTGCTGGGGAGAACTTTTTGTAGCTTCTATAAACAACCTTTTTTGGCTTAAGGCGGGGAATACATGACTTCATACATGTGGCTATCAAAGAATGGCAATCACTTAATCCAGTCTCGAAAGCAGATGTCTTCTGAAAATTCCGTTTGCGATTTGTAAGAATCACGTCTATGGAAGAGCTATGATCTCTTGTAAAACAGGGTTTGACTTTTACTAAATTTTCAAGACCAAAAACGTCGCAGAACTCTTTGAGATTCTCAAAACCAGGGTGTCTACGATCTTGCCCATCTATGTTTATGTCACCTATAACTACAACATTTTCGTATTTTTCTAGAGCATTATTTATACAAAACGATAGTTTTTGGAAAAAACATTTCAATATTTGACGAAATAGGGGGCCTGCAGACGGCAAAACCTTTAGCCATTGCCTAAAACCGCCTTGTCGGCAGGCGACCTCAGCATTCTTCTTCAACAAAATATTCTACACTACTATTTTCGGCCACAATGGACGATTAAATCCCCTGCAAGGGTGAATGCAAGTTTGTTGGAGTGAAGTTAATTTCATTGAAAGTAAACGAATCAGTAGAAATTTGAGAAAAGGCACATTTGAAAAGAAGAAAATTGCGCTGTGGAGGCGCATGACTGGCACTTTCTCAAAAAATAACTTTGTTTTCAAATCCTCTTTCTCAGTTTTGCTGTTTTCAAACGAAAACCACTCGGAGATTTCATACAGAAGGGGAGTTTTGCAGAACGCAATGGGAAAATTGTTCATTATTTGATGACGTCATTGTTCTGATGAATAAACCAGTAACTATGAAAACTTAAAACCTTGAAGTGCTCTGGAGTTTAGCCCACACTAAGTGGCTATCCGGTCATAGTAAATGGGGTTGTCGGATGCAAGCAAATTTGAATTTATTTCAACATTTATAATAAGGAGTAATCGCAATTTTTCAGACAATCTTGGTCTAAATACTTGGGACAAGTCACAAAATAGCAATACTTCAGTCTTTGATTACATGCCCCCCGCTCTCCCGTTTCAATGTTGCTTGAATCAAACGCCATTCGATCATCTCAACATTGAATTAGGGGGGAAGGGGGACTAGAAGGTCCTAAACATGAGTTTGTGAGTCAATATTTTAGAAAACATTATGAGAACACCGAAATTTGCCTGTGTCCCAGCTTATTTTGACAAGGATTGTAGACCAGAAGCCAACCTTAAATAAATAAATCATCATTATTATGATCACATTATTCCGGCTAGTTGGGAAACATAGCCCAATGTAATGGCATAGAATGATAAAGTTTGAAATATGTACGTGGATTTATCAGAGGCGAGACTCTTTAGGAAGAAGCAAGAAGCATTGAACGTCAATGAAGCGAAAGTTTGACAGTCTTTGTACTTTTCCATCATTTCTCCAGCTACATGTTTGAGATTCGCTCAATTTAGATCCAAATTACCCCTACGTAGCAATGAGCAAGACTCAAGTGAATCTTCGATTTCAAAACATTAGAAGTTTTTGCATTCTACAATTTTAAGATTTGTAAGACCTATCAAATGAATACTATAGAAATATTTCGTAGCAGTCTTTCTTCGATGCAATGAAATCGTTCCAACTGATTAACTTGCATCGTCGTAGAGGCATGTAACTTTCACTAGTGTGTGCATCGAGTCTTTTACTGTGCATTCTCTGCCAATCCAGTAGGCATCTGCTCATACCTTTCAACTGATCTCAACAAATTCTGACGTGATCCTGATCTTTTCTTCTTGCATTTCGTGAACAAGAATACAATGATGAAAGCAAGTAGCAAGGTGCCGGCAATTGAAATTCCTGCAGCTACTCCAGGGGAAACTTTGTTGTTGTTTCCGTTATGATTGACATGGCTGTAGTCGGAGTTCGCTCCCACTTTCTCTAAGTTACTGAAAAAAAAGTTATCATGGGATGATGCTAATAGAAACATCTCTTAGTCGTTATGGAAATAATTTTCAGGAGAAATTTTTGCCAAAAATGAAACTTTCTTGCAAACAAGCAAGGCTGGTTCTGTAACGATAGCATGCTTTGCTCTGATTTTGACTGACACGCCAGCACATACTGTAGCTTCTAGTGGTCTGAAACAAAGGATTTCTAAGGTGTAATGCCCGTATAGCCAACTCATTCCTACTGGATACAACAGATTTGATAAAATATTGGCAAAACATGCGTAAATGTCAAATAATGGCACCAAAAGTGTAACGTAGCCACCTTGTAAGAATTTAGGTTATCATATGAAATTTGGTTTTATTTACGTTCAAGGCTTGAGTAATTAGGAATGGAAATACCCTTATGTTTTGAGCGAGCATTTCAATGAAAGCAATAAATGCTATTGTCATAAGATCCATTACTGTTTCGCGCAACCAAGTAAGAGCTGTTTCTCTTATGCAACCTGCAAAAACTGGTTTATGGCACCATTAGCCAAAATAGATGAAAATTGGACTGCGATGCCGGCACACGATGTCGACACATTGCGAAAACAGTGAAAAATGTGACGGCTGCAAAATTTGAGCTAGCGTTCACAAGATACCGGAACAATTTGAAAACGATAAGAAATTAGAGGGCAAAACTCGTTGCAAGACAATGATGCCAACGAAGTGTACCTACACCCTAAGAATAGACCAGTCTCTCTCCAAAGTGTCTAAAAATGTTCTATTTTTCATCATTTTTAGGTGTTTACACGATGCCGTTTCTAAAATGTGCTGGTTAGAGTTCCATTTTCAAAATCTGACGGCAAAACTGTGCCGTTTTCGTGTGAACGGGAGGCCTATCCGTCACATTTTTCACCGTTTTCAAAAAGTGCCGGCATAGTGTGAGCGCATTCTTAGTGTCACTTTGAAATTTTTGACTGGGGGCAAGAAAGTCCTTGAGATGATAAACCAAAAGATTACCTTGCTTTCACAGATTTGGTTCAAAATTCGTTGCAAAGAGATTTATGCATTACATCTTGAAGAAACGCGTGGGAAGGCAAGGCCATGAATAAAAAAGAATACAGTTTTGCCTGAGGCTCATGGAAGTCAAAAAATGCACATTTCAAGTACAATGGACTCAAGAAGTTGAGGAGCTCCGCCCCGTTTTATACTTGAACAGTTAAGATAATAATGACAGGATCGTTCATGAATTTGACAGAAAAAAGCCAAAGGATAAAATCTTTACGATTCATCCGTCCTAAACCTCGTTTCTAACACATATTTATTTGATCGAAGCCTATACAATCTGTCCTTTGAGCCTACCACTTCTATATTTTTAACAATAGAATTATCTTCAAACAATTTGTCGATTACTTGTCTCTTTATGCATATCGATTGGTCTTGTGCCTTCGTAAATTCTTATCATGAAGATGAAGCGCAGTTTTCCTTCAAAACGTCAAGAAAGACATGGCCCAGTCTTAAGCCAACTCTCTCCAAATTTATGGAGATGTCGCTAAAATGAACTTGAATTTGTCTGTGTTTTGGATTATTCTTGTCTGCTATTTACAATTTGGAATAAGAATAAAATGATAATCGTCACTATCCTTTTGCTTCCATTTTTGGTGAAACTAATGCTCGTTGCCAACACTCCCACTTCCATAATCCAAACCTGTTGGCGACCAATTTAGTTTAATAGATAAAATTTTTTGCAATTATGAGGTAAAATTTCGATCAATTGTAACGAGTTTAGCCAAACAAAACACGAGATTTCAGATTTTCACCTATGTCACAAAAAGTAGATAGATAATTGCATGTGCTGAGGCAAACCGTTAAAACTAGTTTTTACGACAAAATATCACATTTGCGGATAGAAGTAGCAATCAGTTTGATAAAAAACTAAATTTGAGACAATTCTAGGACTATTTTCCCCCACAAGACCATAGCCATCCTCCTGTATAGTTGATAAATATGATCGTTTTTTAAAGAGAACATGACGCACAAATCTTTATAAATGTAAAGCGTCAATGTGAATGTGCCGACTTCGAATCTCAAAATTAAAATTTCTGAAACCAAACGTTTTATAGATATAGCAATTTGAAGTCAACTTCCTGCTCAAAAAAGTGTCCGGGAATCTGGGTCGAGCTTTTAATTTGCGATGTTAAGTTAAGTTTGACTTTAAACGGTTGAGTAGAATGGAGATGCGACCACGTCAATGAACTGTGCAGTAGCTGTTGGAGCTCTTAGAGTTTTAAAGAAGCCCCATATAAAATACTCACACTACACTCGTAAACTTGGAATACCGCTGCATTTATATTCTCGCGCTTTTTTGGCAATTTATTGCTGTCTTTCTTAGACCTGATTTTTTTGATGAGAGAAGCGGGCTAACCACGGGATATTGGATTGTGGCTATCAGCATTACCCAGAAAGAATGAGATACAATATACGTATGATTTAATTCTTTCATCACAACTGCTATCTTGGTTTCCTCGTGATACGAGTATTGTAAACAAGACACAGTGCGGCAATCGAGTCGGAAAATTGCAAGAAGACTCCTGCACTACTTTTACAGTGCCTTAAAGGCACAGGTTGTAGGAGCAGATGGAAAGAATGCTGGCCAAAACCAGTTGAATACAGGAGAATCCATTTTTTGGCTGGCGCTCGACTGGAACTCAATGCATACTGAACATTGACTCAATGCATACTGAACCAGTAGCAATTTTGATACTCCTTCTATAGGTTTGATACAAAGTTTAAATTGGCCTACTGTAAGCGACATCATTAGAGGCGAAACCGCAACTACAGTGTACAAATCGCTAAACGGTCTCGTCCCGGAGTACCTTTCCAGCTTGTTTGAAAAAGGGTCGACTCGAAATGTCAGGAAACTCAGAAACACCGAAACTGATCTTCGATACCTTTACGAAAAAACTATCAATGGGCTGAGAGCTATATCTTTTCGTGGACCTAAGCTTTGGAATAGCCTTGAACTTGATGTTAAACAGGCACCATCTCTTGCCACCTTTAAGAGAAGAATCAAATCGTAAACTAGTAACATTTTTGCCGCGGCCCCCTGAAAAGCAGTTCTCATGGACTGACGGGGCTACCGTGCCTAAATAAATAAAAATGAAATGAAATGAAATGGAATACATTTGATTCGCTGCAATAGTATTTCTCAAAATTTCATAACGCAAAGAGCTGCTGATACTACAGCAACCTTATTCTGCTCTGGTAAGTTTGATTTTGTATCTAATGCCATCAGCCTAAACCAACGGCAAGCCTTGAAGCAGATCTAAGATCTGTTTGATGACTCTTTTAGTGGTAGAATTCAGTACCACGGAAATTTAGAGATATCGTAAGCCTGGTCAAGCTTTGTTCACAAAATGAAGGAATTCACCCATGAAGGACCAACATTCAATGCAGTATAAAGACAGAAATGTCTAAGCTTTTGCAAGTCAACACACACTATCGTTAAATGCTACTAAAAACCCTTGAGAACCCTTGGGCTGTGCTGCATGGGATGGTTAAAATGTGCAAAGGTTGCTGCGAGACATGCCATCCGTCGTGATATTGAACTTGAAAAACAGCATTTTTACAACATTGAAGAGAGAAAAATCATTTTAAGATATCGTAATCTTAGCAGCATGCAACCTCTTGACCATGACATCAAGAGCGCTTGACAATAACAGAAATTTCGCCACGTGAGCACACAATTTTAAAACACGGGATAGATAATGTGGCGAAGAGCTGTTGAAAAGTCATCGCGATTTACCAAAGTTGATGGTGATTTGCAGGGCCGCCGAGAGCGAGGCCGGGGCCCCGGGGCAGCTTATGGACACGGGTCCCTTGCTTGACACTTGCACTGAACATAATTTCCAGAACTTAAAAATTGTAGTGGATCTTTTTGTCGGATGTTGAGACTGAAGTGCCACACAATGTTTCCCTGAGATTTCTTGTTCAAATGCATATTAAGAACATTTATAAAAAAGTTTTAACTTTCTAACAGAGTGTATTTTTTCGAAAACATCAGCAATGGCATGAGCAATAGTTCCTTTTGCTTAGTCTCAAGATGATTTAACGAAACAACTTTGCAATAAATTAACGCATTATTCTCCCATGCATTTTCTTACATTCCGTCTAAAACTTACAGTACGTATTGCTAAATTACTCTCCTTGTAGGGTACTTTTTAATAACTAGGGCAAGGCCACTGGGAGCAAAAACTATGTCTATTTCATGACTATTATCCTATCACATGAAAATAGAAAAGGGACATCAAGCTACCCGTAACTGCTACAAAAGGAAGCACACCTAATAAAGGGGCTGTGGTGGCTGTGTGATTTAAAACCGAGTTTAAAATTTTCTAGATCAAACACGAAGTTAAAGGCAAATATGTTTGTTTGGACAATCGGGGAAATCTTTTCTACGATACCATACATTAAAATCTGAATTAGGAACTTGTTTGAAAGATGCGATGTCGAAGTGTTTGTAATAACGCAGAAACTCCTGTGAGAAGATCTCTACATGGTACTTCAAAAGGAGGGCAGGACAACAAAAAGTGCATTCGAGACGGTGCACTCCCGCGCATTCTAAGTTGGAATCCTAAACGTTTCTTTGGTAGAACACGGCGTATCTTATCTTAGTAGGAGTCCCTCACTCGTATTTTTATAGTAATCCAGAACCCTATGCCTTGGCAAAGCTATTTGTTAGTCATTGCTTTTTTTACGTTCTACTTTAATCAAAATGCATCGACATCTTCAGAATAGTTATAGTACAAATATATTATCGGTGATCTAACCTATTCCATATTTTCTCAAAAAGACCTTTCTAGCTATTCTAAACAAGAATCTGAATCGAACGAGAGAATTTTCAAATGTTCACTATGGTTAAAGGTGCTCCAACTCAACCGAGCCTTTTGCATAACAATGTGTGAAATATGGCTCGAGGTCGTATAAATATCTTTTCTGGAGTAGCTAAAAGGTCTTTGTGGATAGTCTACGTCTAAGTAAACCGTTTAACTGCAAGAAATGAAATCATGTTAAACAAGACATTTGTAGGTCATTTTCTGTGTATTGTCAAATAGGCAAAGAATTTTGCCGGCACGTTCGTTATTGAGCGCTAAGAAGTCCTAAAATGTCTATAGATTCACTTTGCGAGCCTTTTTTAGTGCAAAGGTATTAATTACGCTACTGAAGTCAATTTTTTGCGTAAGTTCGCTCTCGATGCTTAGAATAGCTAAGTCGTTCAATCTTTCTTGTGTCATTGTACTCCGCAAAAAGTTTTTGATGAGCTTGAGCTTGCTGAAAGATCGTTCTGCTGAAGCAACTGCAACTGGCAATGTACAAAATATCCTCAAGGCAATGCATACGTTTGGGAATATCTCGCCAAGCTTGAATTTGCTGATTTTGTTCAAGAGGCTGAATGGACTTAGTGATTCGTCTCCAAAGTTTGCGGCATGAATTGCTTTTAGGTGTATCATTTCTTCTCTCAATTCATCTTGCAAGATATCACCCTCGTATTTCTTTGCCAGGATAGCACAGGCTGCCGAAATTTGCTGCTCCGTTAAGGCAAGATATCTCCAAAGGAAACCAAACATGCCATCTATTTTGTATGCAGCATCATAGCGTGTTGAAAGGCCAGCAATGACTGCATCGACGATGACATAGAAAACATCACGTTTAAATGTTGCTTCTTCCACAGATTCAACTGCACCGCCTTCTGGAGAGACCTCTTCTTGTGTCTCGTCAAAGAATGATCTCCTTTTCGTCTTTCGTTTGGCAGGAAGATTTGGATCAGTTTGCATTCCTTCCGCAACCAACTTCGACTCATTCAAAATTTGAGGCCATTTACTGCGCAGATCTTTAAGGTCGTGGACAAGTGATTTAAGATTGGCGACCTCTATATCAATGGTTGCTTCCCTTGCTTGTATGATCTGGTTTCTTTGATCGATTGCTACCAAAATCTTCAACCATATTGCTGACATTAGGATGCAAGTAAACGAAGAGATGTACCTTATGGCGGCGTTAACTTCAGTGGCAGTCTTAGGAGTAAGATTCAGGGTATGAAGTTGCTCCAGAGCTGAACGTATACCTGGAAGATGAGCCGCAAACGGTCGCACACTTGCCACACGATCCGTCCATCTTGTACCTGACAGGCCATGCAATGAGGATCCAATGCTTCCTTGAAGTATTAACCATCGTTGCGGACTGCTGGAAAATAGGTTGTACACAGTTTGTACCATTCCAAAAAACGTCACTGCTTCTTTACAGCAAGCTGCAGAGTCTGCTCCACATAGATTCAGTGAATGGCATGCGCACGGTGAATACAGGCACAAAGGATTTTCAGTGAGGATGTGTTGTTGGGCTCCATTGTATTTGCCAGACATGTTTGCAGCGTTGTCATATCCTTGACCACGGCAGTCTGCAACTGGAATCCCAAACTGTTTCAAAGTTTCCAAGATTAACATGGCTATTTGAACACCAGTCTTCTTGCAGCAATCAACAAATGTCAAGAATCGTTCTTGGACAGCAAATTCTTGAAGCTCTCTCGTCAAATACCGGATGATGAAGGTAGTTTGCTCAACATGACTTGAATCAGGTGTTGCATCAACCATGATTGAATAATATTTTGCATCATCGATTTCATCCAAGACATGACTGCGAACGTACTCTGCACAAAGACCAATGAACTCGTTCTGGGATGAAGCTGAAAGATAATGAGCTTGAAGTCTTTCACCTTTTTCCTGGGATACTTGAATCTTTGTTACATGCTTTCGTAGAAGTGGATCATAGTGGGAAAGGAGCTCAATGAGACCCAAGAAATTTCCATTGTGAATGTCACCAATTCTTTGTGAAGATCCACGAAAAGGCAGTCCTCTTTCACCAAGAAAGACAACAACATCAATGATTCTTGTGAGAATCTTCTTCCATTTCTGAGCCTCTGAGAGAATTCTTTCGTCAGTGAGCATGTCAACTCCAGAAGATTCTTCCAAACGCCTCTCCACTTCTCGCCAGGCAAGGTAGCATTTTTTGTGCGCCGTACTGTGTTCGTGCTCGGGAAGCCTGTCGAAAAGCTTTCGCCATTTTTGTGCTGTGCTCCATCCATTTGCTGAAGCCAAGATTAACTGGGATGATCCTTGGTCCACTGCACTTGGGAAAAGTCTGCATGGTAAGCAGAATAAAGCACTCTTAGCAGGGCTGAACACGAGCCATCGTCTGGAACTCACTTCACCATTCTGTTGTTTGAATTTCAGCACAGACGTTGGAAATTTCCTGCCAGTAATATCATTAGGAAACTGCTGTGGATGTGGTAGATGGCCTTTCCGTATCATTTCTTCGATTTCCAGTGTTGTAGGAGCTGCTGGAGACATTCCTATGTCAAAACCAAAATGACTAGGCTTGGTTGTTTCACCACGAGCGAATGCAGATTCCTCTTGATTTATGCTTGCTTCTAAAGATGCTCCAGACATTGATTCATCGGGTTCGGGTTCTGAGAGTTCTGGCGAAGCTGAAGCTGTCGGTTGAGGACCAGCTTGTTCTTCATGTGCGGGGCCAGGGCCGGGGCTTTCTTTTTCAGGTTGAGCTTGCTTTTTAACACCAACATCAAATAACGTCAGTGCACCTCTCCTTGTTTCTTTATCCCTTTGCTCCTTTTCTCGTCGTTTCTGAGCACCAGACTTGTGTTGGTAGAAGAACATATCCGCTTCGATTTTCTGCTGTGCTGTTCTCTCAAGAAGGTCTCCAAATCTAATCTGAAGCTATTGATGACTGCCAAGCTTTTATGTTAAAAAGTGGCTATTTTTGTCCAAACGTTATTCCTTTTAAGGAGCTATTTGTAATATTCAATTTCGTCATCGTTGATCAATCTCTTTCCAAAAGCAATTAAAGCAACTATTGAATACGAAAGAAACCAAAGTATAGGTCATTACAACGTAACAACAAATTACCGCCCAAAAGCATGACGTCAAAATACGCATCGAATTACGGATGATGTAACGCTACGATTTGGTTTGTTGTCACGACACAAAGTTTATTGCTAATGGAATGAACTGAGGCCCGTGATATCAATGCAGAGTGGAACGGACAAGATGAAAGTTTGATTCTTCCGGGCCCCTTGCGGGGCCCAGTTCGATAATATCACAAAAACATATAATGGAAAAACAAAGCTTAATTTTTACGGGCCCCTGGCGGGGCCCGGGCCCCGGGGCAGTTGCCCCGGCTACCCCCCCTCTCGGCGGTCCTGGTGATTTGTCATTGGAGAATAGTGGAAACTGGTGTTATGTCGTTGGTAAATAGCTGTGCTACCTTGCCACAGCAAAGAAGCCGATCTGAAACGGAATAATGGCATTCTGCAGTGGATGAAGGTAGGCCAATAGCTTTCTTTGTAGCAAATAGCTGAGACTCGTCAGGGATTTGGAAAATGAAGCAAAGAAACATTATCAGCTTATTCCTTCCAATAATTCACGTAACGTGTGAAATTTTGGAAGCTATATCTTATTTGTTGCGTTCACAAATAATATTTGATTATGTGCCTATTTTCGGAGGGAGGAAATTCGATGTAGTACTGATCCCTGATGAGATTTTATCTAGAAGCAAAATGCAAAATGTGGAGTAGGGCCTGTAGAATCGACTCGTGGTAAACCCAGCTCTTTATTACACGAACGACCATTTTGATTTTCGTAAGGGTACTCGAAATTTCGTCTCAAATAGCTTATTTTGGGTCATATGACGGAAATACGGCAACAACATTGGCTGATAAGAGAGAAATTGGAAGATTTATGGGTTTCCCTGTGCCCTATTGATAGATTTGACCTGTATGCTAACCTTAGTTGTTGAAACTTTCAAAAAACCAGCAGTAGAATTTCTTGGTTTTATCTATTTTAAAGGCTGAATATGCAAGCAAACCCTATCAATGTTTCACCATAGTTTCATTTATGAAACATTGCCCTGAACATTAACTTCCAAAAGTTTCGGACGTTTTATTTTCGGACATTTAATTTTCGGACAAAAGTTTTCGGACAAAATGATTATCGATTTCAGACAATTTCGGACAAAATTTCGGACTTTTTCAAACAGGTGAATAAAATTTCGGACACATAAGATTTGACAATGAGTAGGCAAATCATACATTAGATGTAACAAAATTTCTTCACTCAATGTCTCAAAACGGAAACCAGTATAGTAATCAAGTGTAAAACACAAGCATTATGATGATAATCATGAATAAAAGTTGGGGCAAAAAAGACTTGTCCCTCTTGTAACAACGATAGCATCAACAACGATGAGGGTAACAATACTGGAAGTCAAATACACGTCATTTATAAGGAATTTAGAATTTGGGCCAGTGCTAAGAGTTTCCTAAATTATCAGAATTTCAGCACTCCAGGATTTCAAATGAGTTTCATAAGATCCGTTACAATCTTCAATATCACTACTTGTACTGTTTTGAACATTTTCAAAATACTTTTTTTCAAGCTTTCTTTTCAATGTTTAAACATCACTCAAATACTGAGTAATGTAGAGGGAATAAGTGAGAAATGTTCAATGTGTTAACGATTTCTTCTTAACCTTTTTGACGATCTGAGAGCTGAGTTTCATATATTTCATTTTCATGACGAGGAATGGGACAATGACTCTGAAACCAGGGTTGCCAGATTTGAATTCAAAATATATGCCAAAGTGCTAAAAATCAAGCCAGATGGTTGGAAAATAAGCCGCAATCGCAATGTCTGTGCACAACGTCAATGTTCCTATACTGCCCATGCCCAGTACTTCCTACTGCGCATGACATTATTGCCTCTCTTCACAATGCATGCCCAACCAGCCAATTTCCCATGTCCATCAGTCATCAGTGTCGTTCAACTAAGTATGTCATCAAGGGGTGCTTAACCTTGCACCCCTTGAAAGGAAATCTTGAAAGGAAAAAACAAAAAATGGAAAAAAAGCCAAAATTGTAATATTTGGCTTTAAACAGCCAATATGGCAAAAAGATAGGAATCAAATCTTTGGCTAATTTTGCTCGTGGCCCATGGCCGGAGACCTTCAAAGGCCCATTTTCACGGACCAATCAGACGGCGAATAAGGGAGGAAGACAGAAGAAATGTGTGAAGATTTTCTCAACTTTACCTACCTTCATAAGATGCAACCAGTAAAAAACTGCCGGAAATTGTTTTGAAGATATCTACTCACCAGATGTCTGGGAATCCAGGTTTTGATGCCAGTTTAAGTATCTCACGGATTGGTGGAGATATAGCGCAAAATCGGTCGAGGCTTGCCAAGCCTTGTTTACGCCACTTCAAGTCAGGTGATAAAGCCTCTTGATAAAACCTCCTTTCAATTTCATTACTAATTTCGAACCATGAAAACTTAAGCTAGGTTCACACTGTAGAATTTTTTCTATGGACTTTTGTCTGTAGACTTTTTCGACAGATTCCTTGTCTGCGGATTTTTATCTGTTGCCTGTTCACACCTGCAGATAATGTCTGTAGATTTTGATGATGGTGATTAGGCCTAGTAAAATAAAAAATATCATGCAAGCATGCACTTTATCGTCAGAAATTTTGTAGCGTTGATAGATCTAACACACCACTAAAATGCAAGCCCTATAGTTTTAGCAGCCAACTTATTGCTTTCAAACGGCTTCTAAATGTTAGTTCACGCTGGTCGGGCCTAAATACTGCAGTTTTGCTTTGAACTGGAAAGTTATCTGCACGAATCGATAAACTGCGATCTTGTCGAAAGTAAGTCTCTTTTTATCACCATCTTTGTAACCCGCGTGGTCCACTTTCCATGTGTTTTAAAGGCGCTCTCTGGTTTCAAACAGCTTGATCAAGCGCTCGATATCTTTAGCCGCTATGTCGTTGTCTGTTCTCTTCTTGTCACGTGGCTCGACACTAACCAATCAACGACCGGTATGCTATCGATCTGTCGACAAAAATCTGCAGAAAGTAGAACATGTTCTACTTCATTTTGAAGTCATCGACAAACTAGCCATCGACTTGTAGACACCCGATTTCTTCGTTCACACTTGTCGATTTTTGTCTGTCTGTCGATGACTTCACAAATCGATAGACAAAAGTCTATAGTGTGAACCTAGCTTTATGCTATGAAAGCAAGAGTAGTATAATACAGAAATTTCTCAATAGTATCGCCATATGACTTGCAATGTGTAAACCAACTGAAGCAAATTTTTTCAGTTTAATAGAAATCAAAGAGGCATTGAATCTTGAACCAAAGAAATTGCGGTGGAAGGACAATAGCAAGAACAATTGGAAACGTAAATATTTGCCGTTCTGGGATCGTTCTTAAAACAATCACTATTGTTATTACCATTGTTTCTCACCTCGAATTTCTATTGTTTAAGATTGAGTACCTCATCGGTTTTGGAAAGTCCATAACTCCGAGAAACCTACCCTGGGTACAAGTGAGTAATAGTACGAATGACGAGGGTGCTTATATTGATTAAAACTTGTTGCGCTAAATTGCGGGAAAGGTGAGCGTATCATAATCACTCTGATCAGCACCAAAACGAGGTTGTGTTATCATTTGACCAGAGCCTCCATCCTTCCTTCTCTCTTTTTCTTACCAATTTCCTTTCATTAAATTTTGAGGCTCTGGTACCCTGGGTACGAGAAACCATGAGATATTCAAACCGGCATCCAAATCTGGATACCCAAACATCTAGCGAGTAGATTCCTACAAAAACATTCGGAAAATTCCTAGCAGTTTTTGTCCTGGTTGCACTTTATGAAGGTAGGTAAATCTGAGAAAAATGTTCACAAAGTTCTTCTGTCTTCTTCGTTTATTCGCCGTCTGAGTGGTCTGTGAAAATGAGGCTTTGAAGGTTTCCGGCCATGGCCACGAGCAAAAATCTGCTAAAACACTAGATTCCTATCTTTATAGCAACCCTGTGTGAGCCAAATGAAATTACAAAAGATTGAGCCGAACACAGCACCATTATCATTTTACATTGATTGTGTATTTTTCAAGGTCTTATTACTGCAAATTGGACCTTCCCCGTATTGACTGCATCAAGTTTCAGTATATAATATTGCAATACCTATAGGCAATTTTTCTGTTAAAAATTGTTGAAAATTATTAGGCTTGTCTTTCACTTAGACATTGCCTGTCCTTCATTGAGATTTCCAAGGTTCCTCCGATAGAACAATAGAAATCTTATAACAAAATTTCATTTCTTATCCAAAGAAATTTTTTGTCATTGCAATTTGCCAGACAATTAAATTTTCGGACAACTAACAAATTCGGACACTTGAATTCTCGGAAAAATATTTTTTTGGAATACTCATTTGTCCGAAAATTAAAATCTCCAAAAAATTTTGGAAATTAATGTGCTGTTTTTACTCAAACACTTAACGTCAAAGGGGCCTGGTACTCAACAGTCTATACACGCAAAATTGCCGTCACTTTTCAAAGCAAAGTGCACTCACAGAAAAAAGGTGGTTTTCAGGGGTACTATGTGATACCCTAGGGTACTTCAGCACCTAGAGTACCCTTAGGTAATCTAGAGTACCCTGTAGGGTACTTTGAGGGTACTTTTGAATACCCTAGGGTACTTTGAGGGTATTCTGGAATACCCTAATACCCTAGGGTACTTCAGGCCAGAAAAGGTACTCCAGAGTACCCTTACGACTGAAAATATCACGTGACTTACGCAAAGTGTTCGAAAATGGAATGTATTTGCGTTATCTTTTTCTCTTGAACACGGTTGAATTTTGAAGTTTCGTTGCTGCAGCGAAGGTTTGAAGGAAAGAAAGGAAAGAAGGTAAGCTTTGATGAATTTATTTCACCCGAATTGACAAAATATCATTGATGAGTAGGAAGATGCATTTTACTGGCAAAATGCGTCTCTCCCACTGAGTTGAGAGCAAACTCAGCCTAGCCCTGTTTCGTTATTTCACCTTACTGAAATTTTACCCACAAAGAAGCATTGGGTTTTGTTCATATCGCCTCTTTCAAAAGATTATCTGGCCTACCTACGAATCAGTTGACGTACCTACCGTTGTTATTACATCGGGTACATGGAATAGGCCTAAAGACAGCAAGAAATACTTCTATACATACATACCCTTCTGCTTGTTTAAGGAAATAGTATTCTCTACCTGAATCCCAACTTGCTTGCATTTTGTAGTTGGTCAGATCCTTGACCAACATTACGCAAGCCTGCTGCCTTAGCATTTTCAACGTGGTACAGTTTCTTCGAATTTTTCGAGACTTCTTTGATATCTTTTATTCACATCTAATTCATGCTTTGGTAACGATTAGGCCTTTTGGTTCCAAGAATTTTCAAGTCTTCCAAAGACTGTGCCTATAACAAAGTTTATTTCTGAGAACCCTATTTTCCTGAACTTTCTTGTCAGGTCTGGCACCGGTGGTGATGCTATGGAATTGAATTTATCTTTGCTGTTTTCAAGAAACAGACAATCTAGACTTGGTAAAGACAGAAATCAAAGTAGGTCAAGGCAAGCAAAAGATGCGACACAAAAATCCCATGAAAATGGAGAAACATTGGAATTACTGTCAAAGCTGTGAAACGTTCTGTGTTTTGAAAATTGGAACGAAACAATTTTAATCCTAGGCATAAGCGCAGCGGAAAATAAACTTTACGGGGGGGGGGGGTCCATTGTTTGATCCATTGTTTCCGAAAATTTTGCCCAACTTTAGGCTGATTTTCTGCCTGAAGCTGGGAGGGCTGCAGCCCCTTAGCCCCCTGTCTCTTATGAATGACTGCCTGAAACTTAACATGAAGTGAATGACTTCCTGAAACTTAAAATTAAGACAAGACTGTTAAATCAAGATGGTAAAAACGTAGGACTTGTGGCCAGAGAGGTGTAATAGGATGGACTGATGATATGAAATTGAAGAATGTAGTGATTAGGGTGAAACGAAGGGATGAAACTGTAAGACAGAATGATGAAATTGAATGATGAATGGAGTGGTCAATGGAAAGAGGAATATGAATGATCGAGAAGAATGGATAAGATGCACAATTTTTCAAGGAGCTCAACATTGCAGAAACAGTTTTGTCTTCATTAAGATAATTTTCTTCTTTTTCGTGTGCAGTAAAATGCCACCGTTGAAAGGGTGGCTTTGAATGCCAAGAAAAATATTTGCACCAGTGTAATAGACCACATTGGTAATTTGTGCATTTAAAGAATAAGAAACCAATTAAGAAACTATTAGTATCAAAATGAACAAAATTTCATGTGAAATCAAGAAACTTTTAGTATGGCCTGAGCGAAGTTTCTTATTATAAAAAGAGTAATATCTGAAACAATTAAAAGAATCTAAACAATGTCTGCTGACTTAACAGTATGTTGACAACATTATGAATTGAATGACAACAATTGAATGAAAATAATAGCAGATACGAAATCTGAAATCAAATCCCAAGCATTTTACGATAGATTATTGTAAGGGGACCAGTCTTTATTAATGTCGGGTAGGGGGCTGGAAGATATTTTTTGAAATAATAAACATTTTTCATAACCCCTTCAAATTGTCATTAAGATTTTCAAGGGCCCCTGATTACTTAGCTGCAATTTGTGGTGGCCCCTCTCTGTATCAAATTTGATGAAATATTCCCAAGCATGTCTTCTGATGGCAAGTGAAGCAAAAATGACATAGAAATGCTTTCAAGAGAAAAGGTGGCAGTGCACCTGGAGATTTCATATAAAATATGATATTTTGCGCAAAAACGCAAGGCACAAACAAAGATCATAAAAGGGTGACGTTTTAGAACTTCAGATGGCTGGGATCAGCTTTGTTAAATTTTCATTGCCAGGTAATTCTACTTCAAACTGGGACAAAAAAGAAAAAAATTAACCCTATACTCTCAGATTTTGCTGATTTTTTGTTTGTGATTTACGTATGATCATAGTAGCAGCATATCCAAATTTCAGGTTTCTACCATTTGTCGTTCTGGAAATATAGTAACTCTAAGTTTTGGCATTTTTGGGCCTAAATCTTTAGTGGCAGCCATTTTGAATTGATACTTTTCATAAAATTAGCTATCTTTTGATCAACTCCTCAGAATTGTGTCATCCATGTGTGGTTTCCATACAAATGTGAGGTGGCAAACAGAAAACTAGCCTGAAAATAGTGTTGAATTTAGTAGATATGGCCATAAAAGCACAAATAAATTTTGATTACACAATTTGCTTTTGGTGATATTTCACTAATTTTTTCATGTTGCTTGACTTTGACTAAACTGATCTTTTGCAAGCTCAAAGTAGACACATACACCCACTTTTGTGGAAAAAATCTTCTTGGACAAACCTGTCATTAAGGATTTATCCATGTTTAAACATTTTAATGTATATTTGTAATGCGCACTACAACAACAAAATTACATCACAGCAAAATGCTAAAATACAAACATAGTTGTTGTTGTTGTGCGCAATAAGATATATACAAAAATGTTTAAACATGGATAAATCCTTAATGACAGGTTTGTCCAAGAATGTTTTGTCCATGAAAGTAGGTGTATGTGTCTACTTTGAGCTTGCAAAAGATCAATTTGGTCAAAGTCGAGCAACATCAACAAAATTAGTGAAATATGAACAAAACGGCTTGTGTAAAATGCAGGTCAAATTTTTGCAGGTCACCGCGAGGGCCGAGGGCTCATAGGCTGCACAAAGGAATTCTGTTGTGTATCAGATACTGCGAACCGCTAGTGTACTGACGTATTCCTTAATTTGTATGTATTTGTTAATTTCAGGATTCGCAAAAGATAAGAGGGTGGCAAAATGATTTTTCTTCTTCTCCGAAAGCTCACAAAGCTGTGTGACAATGCCTCTCCCTTTGGTGTTAAATGAGAAAGCAATCCTAGCCTCGCTTTTGTAATTACACAATGCCTGGTTACACCGTGAGAGATGGTTATCAAATCCCTTTGATTTTCATGTTACACAAAGTGACGATAACTTGACATAGAAGAAAGCCGCCCTAGCCCCATGGCGGTACTCTGCGCATAAATCAAACGACTGAAAGCATTAACCAGCTGGTGATGTAATTTTGATCAGAGAATTGGTGCTATAATTCTCAATAATTGACTGGTGATAAAGTCCTCTTGAGTAGGGAAAACAAAAGCGGTCTTATTGCACACACCCAGAGTTGCATATTTCCCTTGGAAAACTTTTGGTCGAGGTACAGCGAAAAGTTGGCAATTTTGTCCAAAAAGTGTATCTCATGGTACTCTAAATGGGGAATTTTGCCAAGGGTATGATTTTCACGAAAGTTAGAGGAAAGTTAGTCTAGTCAGTCACGGTTTCATTTCGAAAATGCTTGCAGCAAGCTTAATCTAAAATTTGGTCAAGAATCCCGCCACCCGTGCTGAAGACCTTCTCGTCTTGGCTTAGTCATGGGGCACATCTAGCCGCTTCACTTTGACGCATTACACGTCAACACACTAGCGGTTCGCAGTATCTGATACACAACAGAAT
This sequence comes from Aurelia sp. 4 Dawson et al 2005, assembly GCA_964019985.1. Classification (NCBI taxonomy): domain Eukaryota; kingdom Metazoa; phylum Cnidaria; class Scyphozoa; order Semaeostomeae; family Ulmaridae; genus Aurelia; species Aurelia sp. 4 Dawson et al 2005. The sequence goes on along the minus strand of OZ026507.1, from coordinate 8,196,943 downwards.
TCCTTTGTGCAGCCTATGAGCCCTCGGCCCTCGCGGTGACCTGCCGCGGTGACCTGCAAAAATTTGACCTGCATTTTACACAAGCCGATGAACAAAAGCAAAATTGTGCAATCAAAATTTATTTGTGCATTTATGGTCATATCTACTTAATTTAACAATATTTCCAGGCTATCTTTGTGTTTGCCACCTTACATTTGTATGGAAACCACACTTGGATGACACAATTCTTAGGAGTTCATCAAAAGATAGCTAATTTTATGAAAAGCATCAATTCAAAATGGCTGCCAATAAAGATTTAGGCCCAAATATGTCAAATCTATGAGCTACGATATTTCCAGAACGACAAATGGTAGAAAGCTGAAATTTGGATATGTTGCTACTATCATCATACTTAAATCACGAGGGAAAAATCAGCAAAATCTAAGAGTACATGGTTAACAAGCTGGCCCTCATTGACATGGAATCACCCGCCCCCTTATTTTACACTGAAGGTTTTAAGTGGCCCCCCTTTCACTGCCCTAAATTTTGGGTGGCCCCTCTGAATATCTTCTGGCCCCCAACCCAGCGTTGATAATGACTGGCCTCTAAACATGCAATTTAAAAAAAAAACAATTTTCCAACCCAATATTGTTGTCATCAGTGGTAACAAATAAGAACAATGTCCTCTTCATCATCTATCACGATTTACTTGCACTGTTTGTTGATATTATTCAAAAATAATTCAAATCAAAATCAAAATTGACATCAGATTTTCCCCAAGTTCATTTCGTCAACTGTAACAATAAGAAAATCTGAAAGCTAGATTTTCGCTTTGCTCTTCTCTCAGATAATGTCTGGCGCCATCCCTGATAGGCTGATTCCAGCCACATACACGGGAAATCGAAAAGAGGCAGTAAATTATTGATTCCCTTTACGTAATTCAGGTAGGACCTGATGCTTGGTTGTTTCACAAATCTATGACGGGGGGGGGGTTGCTCCGACCCCCAAGGCCTCACCATTTGGGTATTTCTTGGCTCAAGTATAAAGTCAAAACTACCTGAGATCAATTTTGGATGACTTTACAGACGTCTCAATGGAACATTACGATACAGATGCAGGGATTTGATTTGATTTGATTTGATTTTTATTTATTTATACAGGGTAAAATACATTCAGTAATTCAAAAAAAAAACTGATTTACAATGTGCCCTGTCTAAATAACCTACGCTAATTAACATGGAATTTAAAACAAAATAAACGAAAAATTCTGGTTCACAATATATTCTGGTTAGAAAAGAAAAAGTTTTATGCTGTATTGGAACTTTCACACCCTTTGATTTTTCAAAGATTGTTTCAGCAAATTTTTGAAAGTAGCCAGTGAAGGGGCATTCTTTATTTCAATGCTTAGTTTATTCCACACGGTCACACCTCGGTATGAGAAACTACGTTGCCCATAAGAGGTTGCAAAGCGAGGTATTCTAAGATCTGTGCCGGTATTACGGAGAGACCGTGAAGTGTTTTCCGACAATTTTGTAAACATTCGCTGCATATATTCAGGAGCTAACCCATGGAGAGACTTGTAAACTGTCGTTGCAGTTTCAAATTCGATCATTTCTTTTATAGTTAACCACCCTAGGCTTCCAATCAAAGGAAGAGATGATGCATCGTAAGAGCTGTTGGTAACGATTCGTGCAGCACGGTTTTGCAGCTTTTGCAGCTTATCAAGCAGGGTTTCTCCACAACAGCCCCACACCGAGCAGCAGTTTCTGAAATGCGGTTCAACAATACTTGTATGCATGTTTTTTACTATTTCTAGTGGGAGATATTTTTTAGCATATTTAAGCATGCCCATTGCTCTGGATATCTTACCCATAGCAAAAGTTATATGTTCTCTCCACTTAAGTTCTGAATCAATCTGAACGCCAAGATACTTATTAGATCCAATCATGTCTATGTTATCCTCGTTTATATTGAGACTGATCTTAGGATCTCCATTGTCCATATGATGTTTTTTCAAATTACTTGAGGAACCAAGGATCATGCTTTGTGTTTTTGCTACATTAAGGGAGAGTTTATTGCCTCCCAACCAAATCTGAAGCCTCTTAAGGTCTGAATTGATTGCTTCATTTATCTCGGCTACGGATTTTGATGAGTAAGAAATGCTTGTGTCGTCGGCATACATGGTCACTTTAGTGCTTTGCAACGCACAGGGCAAATCATTTATGTATATCAAAAATAGAAGTGGACCGAGGCACGATCCTTGCGGTACGTCGCAGTTCACGTTTGCTATTTTTGATGTATGTCCATTTACTTTACAGCATTGCTTACGATCCTGTAAGTACGATTTAAACCAATCCAGTTCCTTTCCCCGCACTCCATAATGACAAAGCTTTTGAATGAGAATAGCATGATCTACAGTATCAAAGGCTTTTCTCAAGTCAATAAATACTACAGATGAAAGGAATCCTTTGTCAAAATCATGGTACCAGTCGTCACTACTTTTCAATAAGCACGTCAAAACTGAATGCAGGGCCCTGAAACCGGATTGATGTGAGTAGAACAACTTATTACCGTCGAAGAAGGCGTAAAGTTGGTCGAAGATTGTCTTCTCAAAAAGACGTGAAACAACCGGGAGCACGGATATGGGTCTGTAGTTTGACCTGTTTTCAGTAGGCCCCTCTTTATAGATAGGAGATACTCTAGCAACTTTCCAGTTGTTTGGAAATAGGCCCTCCGAAATCGATTTATTAAATATGGTACTCAGCACAGGTGCGAGAACAGGCATTCCTATTTTAAGAAAATAGCTGGAGATGCCATCTGTCCCAAAGCTCTTTGATATCTTAAACTTTTGCATTGCCTGCATGAGGTCTGCAGGGGTTATCGCTCTGAACTGAAACCTGGTTGAATGTTTGTTCAAGGAAAAGTCTCCCCGCAGAAATGGGTTTTCTGCATGAGGTATCTTTTCACTTAACTTTTGTCCAATAGTGCAGAAATACTGATTCATCGACTCGGCTATTTCATCACTACTCGTTAAGATTTTGCTGTCTTCTTGTAGCGAAGAAACATTTGTGGTTTTAGACCGCTTATTAACCAGCTGATTAATAGTCTTCCAAGTTTCTTTCATGTCGCCCTCGCAGCGCCGAATTTTTTCCGAAAAGTACTGTCTTTTTAGTGTTTTGTTTTGTTTGTTAACAACATTTCTGACATGCCGGTAAGCCGTCATCAGGATCTCAGATCCGGCTTTTACCGCCGATTTTCTCAGACGGTCTCTTGTTCTTGCTGACGCTTTCAGCTGAGTAGTAATCCAAGGGCAATACTTTTCCGAAACTCTCCGATGCCGCATGGGCGCGTGCTTTTCTATGATCATCGAAAGTACATTTGACCAATTTTCTACAGCTGTGTTTATATCCTTACTACAGTTAAGGATTGAATCCCAGTCAATAGAGGAAATAGGGGTAGGGGCAGCCAAAGAAATTTGCAGGGAAGCAAAATATCAATTCAGTGCTTAAGTTCCAACGAAGATAGCTTTCTATGTTTGTTTCTTTGTCCAAAATATGCTGTATTACCTTTATCATTTTGCTAAAGTCGTGGGTCGTAACCTTGAAGGTTTGTGCGTATCAGCTACAGCAGATGGATAAATTTTGTTAATAAGAAAATAATACAGGAGAGCCGGCGCACACTATTGTATATTGCACAAAAAAGAGCAGTTAGTTTGTTTTGCCCTGACAACAAGCCAGTTGTCTTTCCAGCCTCTTCTTTCCATGGCGGTCGTCAGTTGTAGTTTGTAGTTTAACCCTATCAAGCCTTGAGGGGCTGAATCAGCCCCCCTAGCGGTTTTTCGTCTGTAGATTTTTACCAGATGGTAAACGCGATCGTGGACTTGCTCAAGTCTCACTTTCTTTTAATAGTCGACTGAGATAAAAACGCGGAAAGTAAGTAGTGCTGCGGGGGAATAGCGAAGGAGTTGCGGAGGAGAAGGAGAGAGGAATGTTTCCTCTCTCCTTCTCCTTCTCCGTTTCCTTCTCCATTCCCCCGCAGCACTTTTTATCTCAGTCGACTGATAAAAGAAAGTGAGACTTGAACAAGTCCAACGCGATCGGTATTCGAGAGATGCATGTGCAAAAATTTTGAATAATTCCTAATAGAATCTACAGCTAATGTGATAAAACGATGAAAAGATAGGAATGCATACTACTTTTGATGCTCCATCCAACAAATTAGCTAATTTCTAATTTGAACGTATGGCTTTGCGGATTTTTGCGCTACGCATGCGCACTTTCTTTGTATTCCTGTGTGATGACCTCATCACTTTTTATTAATTTTTCTTTACAGAGCAAATATTATTTTGACATAGTTAGTGCTTTTTGCTTCCTCACAATCAACGATTGAACATATTTAGTACTGAACCCTACTGACTTTGAAATTTGAGCAATGTGATGTCATGGAAAGGTCACGTGATGTTTTAAAAAATAGATTTCATCTTTTCGTTCACCATAAGATTTTCTATACATACGCAAAGTTTCAAGGCTCTAGGTTGTCCAGAACAGAAATAAATTAAGGGGGCGAATCAGCCCCCCCTAGGCTTCGTAGAGCATCAAATACCCTATGCCTGATAGGGTTGAAGTTTAGCCCAAGTTAGTTGTAACGTAGCTATTTTTCCTTTAAATGTTGCCTAGCATAATCTATGATGATGATGAAGATGATGATGATGCTCATTACGTCACTTGACTGGTGATATGATCTGGAAACAAGTGCTTGTTACCTGAGTCCTGATGAATATCACAAAAAGATTTTTTACTGTAAAACATTTTGGACAATGCTGCAAGATTACGGGGTTTTTTCTTATAAGAAACACATTTATAAAACAAATGAGCTCAAATCAGATCAAGAATAAGAAACATTTAAGAAACACAGGCAGCTGAGCTTGAAAAGTAAGCTTGAAAAGAATTGTTTTTACTCCAAGCAAAATACAAACAGCATCCCAAAAAGTACTCCTATTTGAAAACTCACTAAAATTTGATTAATCGGGAAAAATAGTAAGGACACAATAAGGATCTTTTCCCTTGATGCAGGAAAAGAAACATCTCGTTTCCTGTCATCCATTGTCATGGACAGTTGTTGGAAATTTCAATAATTTTAAGAAAAATTTAAGAAACATTTAAGAAACATGTAAGGCCGGATTAGACAAAATATTAAGAAACACCTAGACTGAAGGCAGAAAGTTTGTTTGTTTCTCATAAGAAGAAAAGTGCACTCAGGTTATTGTTTATAATTATTATAAATAATTCAGTGTCATACCTGATCTCTGGGTTGGCGCCAGAGATCTTCCGATGGAGGAGCTGGAACTTCTGACAGGGGGGCTGAAATGGCCAGAAAATGCAGTTTCTGTACATCATTTTGTTTAATTTTGCCAAATTTCCTCCGACAGAAACGCAAAATTTCCTCCGACAGGGGAGCTAGATGCTTCTAACAGGGGGCTGTAACCTCCCTCTAGCCATCCCTGGCGCCACCACTACTAAATGGAAATTATTAACGTTAAGAACACATAATACGAAAGTGTAGTGCTTCTAGCCTTCTGTAATTCTGTAACTAGCAACTCTTTTGTAGCTTTAATTTATCTTGCATAGAAGCAGCCAGACATTTTATAGCAAGCTCAAGTTTTAGCGTTCTGTACAGCATTCGTATATCAATTAGCTAACGTTGAACAACGCGAAACATTCTTGTTATACATTTTCACGTGAAGCCATTCAAGGTCATGATAGCAAGACAATGATTGTGTTTTCTTCTTTGTTACTGACTCCCGTTGATTCTTTCCCAAGGAAATAATGACTTAAATACATTCTCAAGTACCCATAAGGGTCTTCTGAAGTACCTTTAGGGGTACTCTGGAGTACCTAAGGGGGTACTCTGGAGTACCTTTAGGGGTACCCTGGAGTACCTTTAGGGGTACTATGGAGTACCATTAGAGGAACTCTGAAGTACCATTTGGGGTACTCTGGAGTACCTTTAGGGGTACTCTGGAGTACCTTTAAGGCTTCTCTGGAGTACCATTAAGGGTACTCTGGAGTGCCATTAAGGGTACTCTGGAGTACCATCAAGGGTTCTCTGGAGTACCATTAAGGGTACTCTGGAGTACGATTAAGGGAACTCTGAAGTACCTTTAGGGGTACTCTGAAGTACCATCAGGGGAACTCTGAAGTACCATTAGGGGAACTCTGGAGTACCATCAGGGGAACTCTGAAGTACCATTAGGGGAACTCTGGAGTACCATTAGGGGAACTCTGAAGTACCATTAGGGGTACTCTGAAGTACCATTAGGGGAACTCTGAAGTACCATTAGGGGAACTCTGAAGTACCATTAGGGGTACTCTGAAGTACCATTAGGGGAACTCTGAAGTACCATTAGGGGAACTCTGAAGTACCTTTAGGGGTACTCTGAAGTACCATTAGGGGAACTCTGAAGTACCATTAGGGGAACTCTGGAGTACCATTAGGGGAACTCTGAAGTACCATTAGGGGTACTCTGAAGTACCATTAGGGGAACTCTGAAGTACCATTAGGGGAACTCTGAAGTACCATTAGGGGTACTCTGAAGTACCATTAGGGGAACTCTGAAGTACCATTAGGGGAACTCTGAAGTACCTTTAGGGGTACTCTGAAGTACCATTAGGGGAACTCTGAAGTACCATTAGGGGAACTCTGGAGTACCATTAGGGGAACTCTGAAGTACCATTAGGGGTACTCTGAAGTACCATTAGGGGAACTCTGAAGTACCTTTAGGGGTACTCTGAAGTACCATTAGGGGAACTCTGAAGTACCATTAGGGGAACTCTGAAGTACCATTAGGGGAACTCTGAAGTACCTTTAGGGGTACTCTGAAGTACCATTAGGGGAACTCTGAAGTACCATTAGGGGAACTCTGGAGTACCTTTAGGGGTACTCTGGAGTACCATCAGGGGAACTCTGAAGTACCATTAGGGGAACTCTGAAGTACCTTTAAGGGCACTTTGGAGTACCTTTAAGGGCACTCTGGAGTACCTTTAAGGCTTCTCTGGAGTACCTTTAGGGGTACTCTGGAGTACCATCAGGGGAACTCTGAAGTACCATTAGGGGAACTCTGAAGTACCATTAGGGGAACTCTGAAGTACCTTTAAGGGCACTTTGGAGTACCTTTAAGGGCACTCTGGAGTACCTTTAAGGCTTCTCTGGAGTACCTTTAGGGGTACTCTGGAGTACCATCAGGGGAACTCTGAAGTACCATTAGGGGAACTCTGAAGTACCTTTAAGGGCACTCTGGAGTACCTTTAAGGCTTCTCTGGAGTACCTTTAGGGGTACTCTGGAGTACCATCAGGGGAACTCTGAAGTACCATTAGGGGAACTCTGAAGTACCATTAGGGGAACTCTGAAGTACCTTTAAGGGCACTTTGGAGTACCTTTAAGGGCACTCTGGAGTACCTTTAAGGCTTCTCTGGAGTACCTTTAGGGGTACTCTGGAGTACCATCAGGGGAACTCTGAAGTACCATTAGGGGAACTCTGAAGTACCATTAGGGGAACTCTGAAGTACCTTTAAGGGCACTTTGGAGTACCTTTAAGGGCACTCTGGAGTACCTTTAAGGCTTCTCTGGAGTACCTTTAGGGGTACTCTGGAGTACCATCAGGGGAACTCTGAAGTACCTTTAGGGGTACTCTGAAGTACCATTAGGGGAACTCTGAAGTACCTTTAAGGGCACTTTGGAGTACCTTTAAGGGCACTCTGGAGTACCTTTAAGGCTTCTCTGGAGTACCTTTAGGGGTACTCTGGAGTACCATCAGGGGAACTCTGAAGTACCATTAGGGGAACTCTGAAGTACCTTTAAGGGCACTCTGGAATACCTTTAAGGCTTCTCTGGAGTACCTTTAGGGGTACTCTGGAGTACCATCAGGGGAACTCTGAAGTACCATTAGGGGAACTCTGAAGTACCTTTAAGGGCACTTTGGAGTACCTTTAAGGGCACTCTGGAGTACCTTTAAGGCTTCTCTGGAGTACCTTTAGGGGTACTCTGGAGTACCATCAGGGGAACTCTGAAGTACCATTAGGGGAACTCTGGAGTACCTTTAAGGGCACTTTGGAGTACCTTTAAGGGCACTCTGGAGTACCTTTAAGGCTTCTCTGGAGTACCTTTAGGGGTACTCTGAAGTACCATCAGGGGAACTCTGAAGTACCATTAGGGGAACTCTGGAGTACCATTAGGGGAACTCTGAAGTACCTTTAAGGGCACTCTGGAGTACCTTTAAGGCTTCTCTGGAGTACCTTTAGGGGTACTCTGGAGTACCATCAGGGGAACTCTGAAGTACCATTAGGGGAACTCTGAAGTACCATTTGGGGAACTCTGAAGTACCTTTAAGGGCACTTTGGAGTACCTTTAAGGGCACTCTGGAGTACCTTTAAGGCTTCTCTGGAGTACCTTTAGGGGTACTCTGGAGTACCATTAAGGGTACTCTGGAGTACCATTAAGGGTACTCCGGAGAACCCTTAGGGGTACTCTGAAGTACCTTTAGGGGAACTCTGGAGTACCTTTAGGGGTACTCTGGATTACCATCAGGGTTACTCTGAAGTACCATCAGGGGAATTCTGAAGTACCATTAGGGGAACTCTGGAGTACCATTAGGGGAGCTCTGAAGTACCATATCTAGGGTACTCCAGAGTACCCTCACAAAGGGTACTCCAGAGTACCCTAAAGGGTACCATATTTGTACCCTAAAGGGTACTCCAGAAACCACCTTTTTTCTGTTAGTGTGGGGCTTCTCAACCCCATTTTCTAAGGAGCGCGGGTAAACGGCGGGAGTAACTGTTTACCGTGATGCTGTTGTTATTGATCAAGCAATCTTACGGCTCTTCATCTGTGCGCCGAAGCACTCCCCACAGGATCATCCTCCACTGGGCGGGGAGGGGGTTGGGTGTGGAAGCTAAGTAGCAATATAGTTACGCCGAAGTGTTGCCCGCGAGATTTATCAGTTAGTATGTTGTCATGTTGTCTAGCTAGTTGATGCCGAGCCTAGCGACCGTATCTTCTTGGCCTTGTGAAGAAGCGTTTCTTCTTAGCCTTGCCGAGCTTGGAATGCTGAGCTCCCTAACCCCAACCCCAACCCCAACCCTAACCCTAACCCTAACCCTAACGCGAAGTCACTTCTAGAATACGAAAGTAAACTATTCAACAAAGGATATACCGTAATGAACTAATAATCTTACATTTCCTGTCGGTAACTCTATATAGTTTGTATATCGCAGAAACACTCTAGCTCTACAGTTAGCCACAATCTGATGATAACCTAAGTTTGAAAGGCCTCAGTGTGCTGAAAAATCTGTATGAATTTTTGCGTCCGTTTTCTTCTGGTACCATTTTATTTGGTATAAGTAATAATACCAAGTTTTCAGTAAAGGATGCCAATTAATATAGACATGCAAAGAGAGTTGGAGCTACTCACCGAAAGCCAAATCAATTCCATAAAGACAACGCACTCAACAGTATCAAAGAGATCCTGCCAAATATCATCAACGAAATCACCCCAACAATCATTAACTTAGCTGAAAAATTAATCCTTGAAAAAAAGATATAATACCAGCTACCCTTGGCAATCAGCAATCAACCGACATTTTACAAATGGCCAATCAGTTTGAATTTGTCAACAGCAATTTCCTCAACAACAAGCTCAAAGCTAGAAATGACTACCACTATAAGGAAACCCGTAGTTTACAATTATTAAAGCTGTACGACGATTGCCTAAAAGAAGAGCCTCCATACATACCAAAAGTTTTTCGCGAAGAAAGAGTTCACACAGTTTCTACAGACGAAGAAGAGATATATTCCAACCTTGCCATGCAGAGAGTGAGACTTGAAATCGAAGTCCTCAATTTGCGAGCACGCACTAACAGAGTAAGAATAGATAAGATCGATTCAGATGTTAACACCTTTTTTACGACAAAGATCGAGAACCAAGAAGTCATTGATGAATTAAAGAAGAACTGGCAAGAAAAAACCGACCACGGCCGACAAAATGTCATGAAGCAATGGGTTAAAAAATTCAACGACGAGAAATCCATCATTACAAAAGACAAAGCCATCCTTACATTAGCCTCATTCCAACAAATGGATTCATCTATGTCAACACCAGGTGATAAAATTCAAAACAAGGCCAAGCCTAAGCAGTCCCCACAAACTCTGCCCAAGCAACCACCACCGAAGCAACCATATCAAAAAGCTCCACAGCAACAACATCATCAATGCCCGCAACAATTTCCAACACAGCAACAGCAACTGCAAAGCCAAAAGAAACAATTCATTTCCTTCAACACCACGCCAAGGTTTTCAACGATCCTAACATCAACCATACAACAATGCTTCAAAAAACTACCAAGGCCTAAAATATACAAGACCTCCCCCACAATGTCCGCCAAAATCATTAACCTTTCGTTTTTCTCCTTGGCACACAGAAATGTCTCGCTACTTATCAAAGGGCCAAAATTCACCCCAGTACCCAAACCGAAAAACCCCTTTAAATCTGATATTATTGGATTTCACTCGTAAAATCAAAATATTAGAAGTTTTTGCAAATAAAGAAAGTGAAGATGTTTCGCTACATAGAAACAAATCAAATAGACCAATTCACACAAGTAACAAGGAAATAAACACCATTTGCAACTTTATCGAACTCTTAGAACCAGATAAACATTTCGCAAAAGACAATCTTTCAAACAAAGGAAGAATCGGTTCACAGGATTTAACAGAGAGAGATGATATCGTCATAAAAAGGGCCGACGAAGGTGGTAACTTCGTCATAATGGATAAGCTTGTCATGCAGGACCACCTCAATAGCAATGGGAACGATTACGAAGAGACTGCATTAAATCAAGGTGAGTTAGTTATGAAAAACATCAAAACTTTCGTAAAAAAGCATAAAGATATTCTAACATCCAAGGAACAATACTTCATTACAGACTTTTGCGTGGAAAAGCAGCAATTCTACGTTTTACCCAAAATCAACAAATCCAAGGAAATTATTAACACCATTACGAAATCAAACCGTGAATATATCGAAATGTCACCATCCCACAACTTGAAAGGAAGGCTGATCCTTGCTCCTGTTTCACCTACACGAAGATTAAGCGAGTTTCTCAACGCTTTGTTAAAACCATTCATTTCGGCATTATCGACTTATGTAAAAGATGACTGGGATTTCCTTCGCAAACTTCCATATGAACCGTTAGAAAAAGAAAGCAGATTATATTCTTGCGACGTCGTCAGTTTATATACAAACATTCCACACATTCTCGGTTTAGAGGCTATTGATTATTGAATCAATGCTAGGCCTGATCTCGTACCAAAGTCGCTTTCCCGCGTCTTTTATACTAGAAGCCACTAAGATCGTACTTACAAATAACAATTTCATGTTTAACGACAGAATGTTTACCCAAACATAAGGCACAACCATGGGAACAAAGTTTGCACCACCGTATGCATGTTTAACAATAGGTTACCTCGAAGAAGCGATGCCCTTTCCAAAAATCTTGCGAGAATATCTTGACGAAATTCATGTTTGTACATACAAAATAACTACCTTGCGATACATGGATGATAGCTTTATAATTTTACCCGTAAACGTAAATGTGGGACTCTTTAAAACAGCCTTGAACGAACTCAACCCTGCTATCACGTTTACAATGGAAGAGGGAAAACTTTAAAAAATATTGAATCGCTGAATTTTCTTGATGTAGAAGTAATCCTTTCATATGGAGCACAAATCACAACAGATATTTTCTATAAAGACACTAATCCACATGACTATCTTAATTTCTAAAGTGCACATCCAAGACACATTAAAGACACCATTCCATATAACCTAGCAAAAAGAATTATAGCTATCGTTACAGATGAAGAGAGAGTTAAATTCCATTTGCAAGATTTAAAAAACTGGCTTGTGAATTGCAAATATCCCAACTCCTTCATTGAACAAGCATTCCACAAAGCAAAACTGCAAGGCCCTGCACCTAACAAAACAGGAGATATCATACCACTAGTCACGACATTTTACCCAAGTCCAAACAACAGCCATGTTATCAAGACCATTTCAAACCTCTTTAAAGGCATTCAAGATCCACAAACAAAAAGAAAATTTAATGATACCAAGCCAATCCTCGCATTAAAGCAACCTACAAACCTTACTTCGATTCTAACGAATGCGAAATTTACATCCATCTCTTCGTTTGAAAGACAATAACCCGGAATTATTTTATGCAATAAAGTACAATGCAAATTATGCCGCCTATATCTACAACCAGTAATAAGTTTCAAAGCTGCAAATGGAATTACATGGGAATCAGAAATTACTTGTAATAGCAGAAACGTTTTTTATTTTCTCTCATGCAATTTATGTCATGGTCAAATGAATTACATTGGTCAAACAACGAATTTACGCCAAAGAATGAACAATCATATTTCAGAATCAAAAAGCGGAGTATCATCTTGCAATTTCCCGAAACATGTATTCACCTGCGGAAAATCTAATAATAACCTTTCATTTCATTTCATTTTAACTTCTTTATACAGGCAAAAACATTCAGTTGCTAAGAATTAACTGCTTTACAATGTGCCCTGTTAAAATACAAAAGAAAACCTTAAAGAACCTTTCTTCAAAATTTACGCATTTATGAAACTTAATGACCCGAAGTCACTTTTAGAATACGAAAGTAAACTTTTCAAGAAAGGATGTGCCATAAGGAACTAATAATCTTATATTTCCTGTCGGTAACTCTCTATTTAGTTTATGAATCGCAGAAACACTCTAGCTCTACAGTTAGTCACACTCTGATGATATCGTAAGTTTGAAAGGCCTCAGTGTGCTGAAAAATCTGTCTGAATTTTTGTGTCCGTTTTTTCTAGTACTTTTTTATTTAGTATAAGCAATAGTACCAAGTTTTCTAAGGAATAGCCCTCTAAGTTGGAAACTAAAACATACATGATGATCAGCGATACTTAATGGGTAAGGCAACAAAAAATTTCCCATCATTTTCACTTTATAAGATATTGCTTTTCGAGCAGGCAATAGACCTTTTAGCCATTCTACAAAAGAGCCTCGATCGAGCATTATTTTTATACATTTTTATACTCGAGTTTTGATTGAGTAGCGTAAGAGCTTCTATCAGTATTGTGCACATTCGAAAATTCTACGAAATGTAATGAAATGTCGTTCGATCCAGATTCGTTTTCAGAATAACTAAAAGGTCTTTTCTCTTTTCATGCGCGGGGTGAGTGGCCGAGTGGCTTATACAGTCTTCGTCAGGTGACTGAAGTTAAGCTTGGTCGAGTGAGGTCAGATTTCGGATGGGTGACCACTGAGGCCTGACCTCGCAACTCACCTCGCCGTCCTTCGGAAGGGACGTTAAACTAGGGGTCCCGTGCCTGGATGCGGCATGCACAGTGGGCCTAAATTAGCTTTCAGTAGCTAGAAATCCTGACAAGCCCACTCAAATAAATTGAAAACAAAACAAAACAAACAATGCGCGTGGAAAGCCTCTATTTAGCCTACAATCAGTTAGAGCATTGGTGAGCGACCTCCAAATTTTCAGTTTTTTGCCCCTGTTTCCCCCTCCCCCAAATCAACGTTGCAGTGCCACAAATAGTTGTCGAGTCATGCGTGTCATTTCGATCAGGTACTTCATAAACAACATTGACATGGGGGAAGGGGGGGGGAAGAAAATGTCTTTTTTTAAGGGCGGCTCAACAATTTTGTAAGTGCTTGTAGATCTAGGAAGTCTCAATCAATCTTACCTTTTTGTTGCTAAGTGCCAACTCGATGTTTCTGCATCTTGAAAGAACACTTTTCCTCTATCGCTGTTTACTATAACTAATGGAATAGTTGTATTGGTGCTGAGACCTGGTGCATCGGTGAACGGGGGCCGTCTCACTGGAGGCAGCCCTTGCAGAGAGAAAGCTTTCGATTGAACACAATACATGATCTCACAGTTATTTTCAATAGCTGCCAGATGCTGACTGAAACCATGTGGACAGTGCTTCGGCCACTGAGAACTGCCTTGCTGGTAGATGAATACGTTCATTGGCATTGCATCTACGGCTCCCGTAAGTCTGAAATTCGTGAACTGAGCCAGAGATCGTGAGCCGTTCGTTGTCAAAGACAACGGATTTCCGGTGCTGCAGCTGAAGAATCCACCAAATGTGACAGCATACCGACTTGCTAATTCATAATCATCACTAATACACACATGCATGGACGCACCGAAAATTTGTGCGTAGAATTTCGGTGGGCAGCGCTGTGACTTCGTCAAAGGATTGACAAGTGCCTTTGAGTAAATGCCACCAAAAAGAAAACCAGATGCTTGCGGGATGTCATGGCTGGCTATGCACCAGTAAGTATTAAATACACCATGTCCACAATCTGTGCTGCACCTACGCCAGAACCATGACCCGTGGCAACTTCTGTGGCAATTTGATTTTGTAGATCCTTGGTTCACTTTGACAGCAAGGTATCTGCTTGGGCATTTGAAATCACGTGTCTTAGGGTTCCGTTGCAAGTAACCTTTGCATGGATCACTACCAGGAGAGCCTTGAACATTACATGTTTGATAAACACCACCAAATGTGAAATTGGTCTGCTGAGCTGTGCAAGTGCCGTCGTCCTCATTTGCTTGAAAGTTAAAGTTTTGCGCGCTCGGATCCATGCAACCTAAGTACCTATTATGGTTGTAATATTGTTTGATAGCATCCTCAACAGTGCTGGCAAGGTCCCATAATGTTGGCTCTGGTAACTCAGGCAGAACAGCCGATGTTATGACGAAATGCAATGGGTCTCCAGCACGGTCCACTGCAACTAGGTTGTTTATCAGTTGATCCTCCCAGTTATTAATGGAAAAATTGGCCCTAAATGGTGGCCCACCCCATGTCTCTGTGTAGCTGTTTGTAACGTTCCCCACATACTGATCAATGAATTTCTGTGTGACAGTCTTCGTGTAAGATCCACTTATTCCAAATACTTTGAAGAATGATGCACTGGCGGCAGCCTTAATCTTGCTGTCATCTTCCTTGTAATCACTCCTGAATGTTGTTTTGACGTTGTCAACTCTAGCTATAACTGCCCCTGCATCTATTGATGTGACGACATGAGTCCCAAAGTCTCGAATTAATTGATCAGCAAGATACGCTGCTTGTACTTTACCATTACTTTGTATATGAGCTGCAATTTCAAGGAGCCGACTTTTGAAGGCTGGATGCAACTGGCTATCTGGCTGGATTTTCACTTTGTAGATCGTGTGGCGCAGTTGCACGCGTGTCGTCACTGATTTGTCCTCGACTTGTGTTTTCTTGACAGACCGATGACTTTGCGAATAGGAACCGCTGATGGAGCCGAAGAAGAATGAACCATGCGCCTCTGCATTAATTGTTGTTGCAGTCGTTGATGAAAAATTTGTCCAATGATCGTACAAGCTAGCAAATGTTGACACTTTGCTTTCCTTGAGAGGCACAACGAATGTGTTATCAGGTAAGATGTAGCGTCCGTCTTCAGTTAACTTGCAGGCAGAGTAATTGGAGATTGTTATTCTTCCCATGTCAACATTGCGCAGATTATCCCATCCTCCTCCGGGGAGTACTTCAAGTCGCTTTACGTTCTTGTCAGGGCATGCAAAAAGACTGTTTCCAAGCTTATCTCCTTGCAGTGATTGTTTTGCATTGGCCGAAGAAACCAATGTGACTGCAGTGCTAACTGTAAGCCACAAGACGACTTTCCAAATCATATTTTTCGTCTGTCTCTTTTACGATGAAAACTTGTGGCCAGAAGTCTGAAACAGAAGACACATTAAGCTCATTTCATTGAAAGGATGATCAACTATTAGGCAACGCTTTATAGTTTACTAATCCTTTTATTAATTCACTTATTCCCTCATTCGCCAAGGTCATCATCATCATCACCATCATCACCATCATCACCATCATCACCATCATCACCATCATCACCATCATCATCATCATCATCATGATCATCATGATCATCATCATCATGATCATGATCATGATCATCATCATGATCATGATCATCATCATCATCATCATCATCATCATCATCATCAATCATCATCATCATCATCATCATCATCATCATCATCATCATCATCATCATCATCATCATCATCATCATCATCATCATCATCATCATCATCATCATCATCATCATCATCATCATCATCATCATCATCATCATCATCATCATCATCACCCCGTAGTGATTTTACAATGGGCGAAAGAAGTTACATCTAATTAACGCCTACTAATAACGTACTTTACAATTTATCTAAATAGATCTAAATGCTAATAACAGAACAAAAATATAAGAATCTATCCTGATACGAGATTAACTTGTGGTACGTATACTTTGCGAAGCTTACAGCTGCATACATCACAATTCAAGTACCTTAGGGGGGTGCCTAGGAGAGAATCTAACCCGCCTTCTGTCCATGTGCTGAATGAATCATTGACTTTAACCAGGGCCGATGCCATCCATGTTCTCCATTATAGAAAAAAACAAAAATAAATTTTCCGACAAAAACCATCATCGAAAGCAACTGCAACAAAACAACAGTTAAAGGAACATAAGTTGAATATAAACATAAAATGACCGAGCAAACTCCCCAGTAACTAAAATTAGCCATATTTCGCATTCCAACCTTGCAGTCGACACAATTAGTGAATATCAATAAAAAATATCCCGTAAATTTAGTG
This sequence comes from Aurelia sp. 4 Dawson et al 2005, assembly GCA_964019985.1. NCBI lineage: Eukaryota > Metazoa > Cnidaria > Scyphozoa > Semaeostomeae > Ulmaridae > Aurelia > Aurelia sp. 4 Dawson et al 2005. Next base: position 8,180,196 of record OZ026507.1, on the reverse strand, counting down.
ATTTCTGTTTGAGTAAATCTTTTAACTCTAATTAATTACGCTCGGGATTAGAAGCTTGAAAAGCATCCCACATAGTAAGCTTTGTCTCGAAAAAAGAGAGATTCGCTGTTTGCCATCATTGAGGTCTCTATCCAACATTCCACTATCCCCCTAGCTCTGTTTTAATCACTATTCCTTTGGGCTTGCCCTTTAACCTTTTTTATACGTAGGAACTGTAAACATGCACTTATAGTTGTTTATCGTTGTGAGTATAGATAGAGCCTCGTGCTGTTGGAACATTTAATTCTGATGATGAAGCACCGAGGGCAGAATTGCTTCGAAACGTCAATTTAACCATGGACTAGTCAACATCATTTTCTATTTTTTCTATTAACATCCGATATGTCTTAATTTCTCTCACTTGGATTTGTCTAACTTGGAATTGTCTAACTTGTCTAACATGGAATTGTCTAACTTGTCAAACTTGGAATGAAATGAATACAAATATGATTATCGTCACAATCCTTGTTCTCCGGTTCTTGGTGAAACCAAAGAAATGAATTACATTGTTACTCAGGTTGGCATTCATTGGCTTGTGTTGAAAGACCAGAGTGGGTGAAAGTTCTTTGATGTTAGGATGTATCTCAAAGGAGCATCGCTGAGTGCTTTTGGTTTTGCAGCGCTTTTAGGACATTCGTATTTAGACTTCCTGAGCTGGTGTACATGTTTTAGAGAGAAAATGGTACAGTTGTTTTGAAGTAACCATTCTTTTGGTAAAGAGTTAGCTTTGTTTTCTTGAATCCATATGGAAGTAGCTGCATGCACTTGCACGTATTTCAAACAATGTGGTTGTTGAGAAACGGAGGGTTCTGATGAACGCCTTCATTATTTCCCAATTTAGCTACTGTCCACTTGTTTAGATGTTTCACGATAGGTCGGTTAATAATAAAATAAACAAAATCCACGCGAGAGCTTTGAAAATCGCATACAAAGATAATTGTTCAAATTTCGAGGAATTATTGACAAAAGCGAATTCAGTAACGATTCACCACAAGGATTTACAGTTGCTTGCTACTGAAATTTTCAAAACTCAAAGGAATCTCAATCCAAGTTTGCGGAGAAAGATACTCCATACACAATTCGCAGTGGAAGAAATATTCTGGCATCACAACCAAACACGATAGGGTATGGTATTGAAAATGCACGTTTTCTTGGAGCGAAGATATGGCATACAATGCCATCTTCTTTAATGAGTCCCACACGTTGAATAGTTACAAGCGAGACATTAAAAAATACAAGTTTGAGTGCAACTGTAGATTGTGCAAACGATCTATTCAAAATTTAGGGTTTTATGATTGTAAATTGTGCCGTGTATTTAAGTTTTTGTTGGTGTTAATTAGCCAATTAACTGGCACGACGAGAAGCCAACCTAAAATAAAGTAATTATCATATTATTACAGTAAGGATCTATGTCGTCGTTTACTAGGCTTTGAGTCCCATAAAAGATTCTACCTTTCACGACTGCAATTTGTAAATGATTCTAAGAATTTACTTGCATCTTGAAATAATTTTTCTAACTTTACTACAATCTTTCCCATGTCAGTCACAGAGGCCATGCCGCCCGATTGAAAGTTATTCTTTTCTTAGAGCAAGCAAATAAAAATCCCATCAATCCTCAGGCTGACCAATGATTACCATGAAATTATTCCTTTTGACGAATCGCACGAAGTTGTACCAGTTGTACCATGTGGCTGCAATTGTGTTAGAAATTGCCTAATTAGCAAAGTTTGTGCTCAAGTTTCTAATTCACTCAGCTGCACAAAGATTAAAAAGCGCCCTTCGGCTGCAATTAGATGTACATCTATATTAATATTTCATGAAGCAAATTTTGTTGCACGTAAAACTCGAACACAGTTTCACCAATCCTCGCCAAACTTTACGAATATCTTCGAGGGGCAAATCACTCCTGAAAATGGCGTACGAGATTATTAATCACAAGTGATTATTTTGTGATTAATTTGATTTTTTTGTGATTTATGTGATTAATTTGTGATTATTCTGGAATAAATCACACATTCCAAAATGTTCTCAAATTAGCTCCTGTACGATAAAAATTGTATGAAGAGGCAAGACAGAGCAAGATTGATAAACCAAATGATGAAAGATGACAGTAAGCTGTTTCATAAATCAAGTCATAGACTATCATGCCAGTTTGATTTGGCAGAGTTGTTTGTAACACAAGAACGAGGCCTTCCTTTTTGCTCCATCGCAGGGACTCAGAATCTTGCACTGTTGTGCTGTTCATGTTTTCTAGTTTGGGTTTGCATATCTGATAATGTGTTCACATAAATTTGGAAAATAGTGACAAGGACAAGCTAATCTTTTCATTTCTTATAAAAGTAAACAAATAAGCGTGGTTAAAAATTCAAAATTTGTGATTAATATGACTGGTGATTTTTGGTGATTAATGTGATTTCAGTGTGATTAATGTGATTAATTTGTGATTAAAATGTGATTATTTTTGAGAGCGTACGAGATTTTAAGCAGTGATTTGCCCCTCGAATATCTTCGTCTTCACCGTACCTGTTAGAATTTCCGCCATCTTTGCGTGACTTGTGTGCTATGCTCATGAAAGCAGAACAATATACCTATTGTCAGATTTAGTTCTCACGGTCACAGAACAACAGTAGTGATTAAATGCAGCTACTAATAAACTTTCTATTGACAGGAGAATTCTCTTGGACGAACCGCCAATTCTAATTAGCTCATAACTCGTTGCTAAGAGATCGGACAGTTGCTATGATTATTGGCGCCCAGTGTCGTTTGATGACTTAGAACACCACAGAGTGACAATGGTCTGAGCAAACAATGTACGTATGGGGTTTTTCCTGTTATTCTTAATTCTGAATGGACAGTTATTTTCATTATCTTTAATACTGAACTATATACAATGGACACTTTAGTATATTAGCAGTTAGACGTTGTTGTTAGAGAAAAGATCGAGATGTGCATGATGAAGTTGAAGTCTCAACGATAGCCTTTTTTCTTGAGAGCCTCTAACATATGATTCGATGAATCAGCGTTCGCCGCAAACGAAAATTTGTACATCTTGTCCACCGCAGCTAATCGGATATATTTAGAGGCAAGGCACATCGCGTAGACATCACAGAACTTATAGCTCGAGTAAACACCTTTCTTGCCGAAGAGGTGATTGATATCAATCGATTGCGAAGTTTTGAAGCTCAGCTAAGGGAAAAAGTGGAAAATTTGAAAAAATGTGATGAAGAAATTTTGGAACTAGCCAGTTTGGAAGCGGATGAAGAGACTTGCATTGCAGACGTTCGATATGCAAGGGCTTTTCACGAAAGCGTGACATTAGCCCTTTTCCAAATTGGGGATATTCTAAGAGCCAAGAACGAGAAACGAGAGAGACGAGATTCTGTGGGATCGGGAAGAAGTAATGCCTCGGGAGACTCGAAGATCAGGAAAATTCGAGCAAAATTGCCAAAATTAGAAACGAAGAAATTCAACGGAAATGTTTGCGAGTGGCAAGAATTCTGGGATGCCTTTGAGAGTGCGATCCATCAGAATGACGAACTTTCCGAAGTGGATAAATTTGCTTATTTACGCCATTTGGTTGTAGAACCGGCCAGAACAGTGATATATGGATTCAGATTGACAGCAAAGGACGCAAAGCCTGAAGTTATTCGAAGAGCGCACATTCATGAACTGGCACACACCTCCGTTGTAGGTAAAGATGACGTCAAAGGATTGCGTTCTGTTTATAACAAGATCGAGAAACACTTTCGTGCACTCGAGGCTATGGCTGTTGACATGGCAACATACTCAAGTATCATCGTGCCTGTCATCATGGAGAAGTTGGCCAAGCCAATTCGGATGAATTTGATTTGCTGTGTTGGAAAGGGACACTTAACATGGAGCATGGTTGATTTGTTGGATGCATTGAAACAAGAGTTAGAGATTATGGAGAGTGATGTTCCATTACTGCAGAATTTGGCGATAAGTGAACCAAAAACTGTAGGAACAGAACACGGCAAGTGCCTTACATGCAAATAAACAGGAGTCCAGTTGTACTTTCTGCACTGGCAAGCACGAAGAGAAAGTTTGCGAGAAGGTGACAAATTTGGAGGAACGTAAGACTGTTGTTAAAAAGTCTGGACGTTGTTTTCTTTGTTTAAACATGGCCACCGTTCTTTTAAGTGCAGAAGTAGGAATTTTTGTGCGACTTGTAAGGGTAGACACCACACCAGCTTGTGCGATAAGATAGGAGAAGTTAGCAAAAAACCCCTAAATCCCTCAGCACCCTCTTATGTTGTGACCACCAACACCTCTAATGTGAGTAATGTAGGATCTGGGGGGAGAGCCATTTTGCAGACTGCGCAAGCAACAATCCAAGGACATGGGGACTCTAGGGTGCGTATTTTGTTCAACTCTGGTAGCCATAAAGCGTTTATTACCCGTAGTGTAGTGGAGCGTTTAGGAATACAGCCCATTAGGAGGGAGGAGCTAGGTATTGCCACTTTTTTTTGGGTCATCAAACGTGAATATTGAAGAGAGGGAAGTTGTGAAAATAGAATTGAAAGGATTGAGAGGAAACCAGGTTGTAACTGTTGAAGCTTTTGTTGTTGACACTATTTCTCAAATGGATAATGAGCATGTTGAACAAATTAAACTTGAGTTTCATCACTTGAGGAAGCTCTGGTTTGCAGATGCTTCTAGGTTGGAAGACAAGTTATGTGTAGGCATCCTGGTTGGAATTGATTACATTTGGAGCCTTGTTGAGGAACAGACAATACGAGGGGAGCCAGGTGAACCTGTTGCAGTGAAGACCAAACTCGGATGGGTATTATCTGGACCACTGAAGGGTAAGAAACTCAATTCTGTTCAATCGGTTAATGTTAATCTTTCCTTGCAGCCTCAGTCTAATGTGTTGATTTCAACTGGCAACAAACAACTTGATGAAGAAGTTCAATAGTTTTGGGATCTTGAAACCCTAGGAATTAAAGATGATGATGAAATTCATGCTGATTTAATTGATGACATTGCTTTCACAGGTGAAAGATATTCGGTGAAACTGCCTTGGAAGGTGGGGCATAAACCCCTTCCAACTAATTACTCTTTGAGTCTTTGCAGGATGAATAGTCATGTGAAGAAGCTTAGACAGCAGCCAGAAGTTTTGAACGTTTATGATACAATTATCAAAGAGCAGATGGAAAACAAGATTATTGAGAAGGTTGTTGCGATGGAGCAGCCGGACAAGGTAAATTATTTACCAAGCCATGCTGTAGTGCATGAGGAAGCAGAAACAACCAAGGTGCGTGTTGTTTATGATGCATCATGCAAAGATGGTAGAAAAGGTACCTCGTTAAATGATTGCCTTCATGTTGGTCCATCTTTGAATCCTTTACTTTTTTATATTCTTTTTAGATTCAGAGAAAATTTTGTGCCTATTTTAGGAGATATTCAGAAAGCTTTTCTTAATATAGAGAAAGGTCCATCTGACAGAGATGTATTGAGATTTTTGTGGCCAGAAGATATTTATAATCCACATTCTGACATGGCTGTGTTCTGTTACACTAGGGTGGTCTTTGGCGTTAATTGTAGCCCATTCATTTTGAATGCTGTACTCCGACATCACATTGATCCGAAGAAGTACCAAAATGTTGATCCGGACTTTTGTGACTGACTGTCGCAAGGTTTTTATGTTGACGACCTCGTAATAGGAGCAAGATCAGTGGAAGAAGCACATGCACTCTACTTGAAAGCCAAAAAACGCATGAAAGAAGGAGGATTTTCATTGAGAAAGTGGAAGACATCAGATTCAGCATTAGCTCAGAAATTTGCAGCAGAAGACGGTCAGAATGCGAAGACGCAGTCTAATGTAGAACGGGCTGAGGAAACTTATGCAAAGACTACATTAGGAAATCATGTTCAGGATAAGTCTTAAGTCAAAATTTTAGGCCTTAAATGGAACAACCACCAGGACGAATTTGAATTTGACCTAGGCAAATGGGCAGCAACTGTACAGGAAAATGTTGTGACAAAAAGATCTATTTTAAGCCAAATTGCAAAGTTATTTGATCCCTTAGGTTTAATAAGTCCCATAACTGTGTGTGCTAAAGCTCTTTTTCAGGAACTTTGTGTTCAAAAATGTGATTGGGATGAAGATTGGCCAGACCAAATAAAATGTCGCTGGGTCAAATTGGTAAGTGATTCGAAAGATGTTGACAAGATTTTGTGCCTAGATGTCTTTATGAGTCTAAAGCCAATGAAATCAAGTCATGTTATCTCCATGGATTTGCTGATGCAACCAAAACAGCTTATTGTGCTATGATATATCTTGCATATGAAACTGAAAATGGATTTGATTCTTCATTAATTTGTGCCAAAACAAGAGTAGCCCCTCTTAAGGAACTTTCAATTAAAAGACTTGAACTGATGTCTGCAAGGATTTTAGCAACACTTATGGACACAGTTCGTGTAGCTCTCAGTTCACAGGTGCAGATAGATGGTGTATACTACTGGCTTGACAGCAAAACAGCCTTATATTGGATTAATAACAATGGAGAGTGGCGTCAGTTTGTACAACATAGAGTCAATGAAGTCCTCAAACTGTCAGCAAAAGAAAATTGGCGACATTGCCTTGGAATTCAGAATCCAGCAGACTTGGGATCCAGGGGTGTCACAGCAAACATGCTCAAGGCCAGCAAACGTTGGTGGGAAGGACCTGAATGGATCACTCATGACAAAGAACACTGGCAAAAGGACACCTTGTATGATATCTCAGATGAAATCACATCAGAAAGAAAGAAAGCTTTTCTTCATGTTGCCATTGCCAAACAAGAAACAGGTATTCATAACATCATGGAAGTTGATAGGTTTAGTTCTATAAATAAACTACTTCGTGTTACTGCTTTTGTCTTGAGATTTATGTCTAATTTGCAAGCCAAGAAATTAGGTAGGACTAAACAGGTCAATGAACTGTCAGCACAAGAAATCCAAGGAGCAGAGCGAATTTGGAATATTAGTGCTCAACATCAGATCAGAAAATCCAATAATTTCCACAAGATTTCCACGCAATCAGGCCTTGTAGAGGAAAATGAAATTCCCAGGTGTAAAGGGAGATTAGAACAATCTGAATTGGATTTAGATGCAAAGTATCCAGTTCTGCTGCCCAGAGATCACAAGTTGACTGACTTAATTGTTATTGATTGTCATGTAAGAGCACATCATAATGGTTTGAAAGCAACTTTAGCAGAAGTTAGATCAAGGTATTGGATAACTCAGGGTGGACAATATTTCAAAAGAATTATTAAATCATGTGTTCAACGTAAGAAGGTCCAAGGTAAGCAGTGGTGATGAGGAAGAAAATCAAGGTGCCGTCAGCAAGAGATTCATGTATCTTGTCAAGAAGTTGGATCATTTCTGGAAACGCTGGAAGAACGAATACTTGACAGACCTGAGAGAAACCCATAGAATCATCAGAAACAAACCGTCAATTGCAAAAATCGATGATGTTGTGTTGGTGTCTGAAGACAATGTGAAGCGTAATCAGTGGCACATGGGAATCATTGTTGAATTGATCAAAGGAAGAGATGGACAAGTTCGTGGTGCAAAGGTGAAAATGTTCACAAGGGGTAAGACAAATTATCTTAATCGTCCTTTGCAAAAACTCTATCCTTTAGAAGTTAGAAGTGATACAGTGAGAAATGTGAATAGTGAGGACAGAAAAAAGGGAACAAATAGAGCAGAGAATGTGAGACCCAGGGAACCGTCTACCAGAGCAGCCGCTAAGAATGCGCGTTGGAAATCCCGTGTTATGCTTGACTCCTAACTGAGTCAAGGAGGGGAGTATGTTAGAATTTCCGCCATCTTTGCGCTACTTATTTGCTATGCTCATGAAAGCAGAACAATATACCTATTGTCAGATTTAGTTCTCACGGTCACAGAACAACAGTAGTGATTAAATGCAGCTACTAATAAACTTTCTATTGACAGGAGAGTCGTTGCGAACCGCCAATTCTAATTAGCTCATAACTCGTTGCTAAGAGATTGGACAGTTGCTATGATTATTGGCGCCCAGTGTCGTTTGATGACTTAGAACACCACAGAGTGACAATGGTCTGAGCAAACAATTTACGTATGTGGTTTTTCCTGTCATTCTTAATTCTGAATGGACAGTTATTTTTATCATCTTTATTACTGAACTATATATAATGGACACTTTAGTATTAGCAGTTAGACGTTGTTGTTAGAGAAAAGATCGAGATATGCATGATGAAGTTGAAGTCTCAACGATAGCCTTTTTTCTTGAGAGCCTCTAAGATATGATTCGATGAATCAGCGTTCACCGCAAACCAAAATTTGTTCAGTACCTAACGCAATATAGATTTCGTTTTCTCAAATTCACCCTAAAAGAGGGGTGATGGGGCAAAGCGGCAAAGTCAAAGGATCGATGGACTCCCCTTACGAAATGGAGGCTAGAGAAAGTGAGGAAGACGAGGAACGGGATAACAGGACCTGCTGGAATAAGTCAAACATGGTCGATAACTTGAATACTGCAGAACTAATGCTCACGAAACTCAGCTGCAGGATTTTTTTAAGCTTTTCCAAATTATGTTTTACCAGTACTGGAGTTTCTCAATTCTTGGCGATCTGAGAGTTGAGATTCTTATAAGCAGTTTCATATAACAAATATGTGTATTCTCTGCCCTTACATGAGGCAGGTCAATATTTGCAAACAGCAGATAAAATGGGATTTATTGTTTTCGAGGCAATACCCAAGCCTGAGTGAGCTGAAGTAACAAGAAGTCAGCTAAAGAAGAGAATCCAAAGTACTCAAAAAAGAAACAATTTTAACAAACAGCAGCTTTCCGCACTGATGCTTTCTAGTTGGAGGCATATTTCACAAAAACACTTTTGGTGGGGGTTAGTCGAGGGGCATCATTTTGAAGGTGGGGGCTTCTTCAAGGACCTACGGTAGGTTTTGCATTGCAAAAACTTTCGCATGTTCATTCTGGGAACCTCCACGCAGGCGTGCTCATATTCACTTTTCTTTTCGTGTTGCAATTGTCATCACAGACGGCCTTATGTTTCCGTTGTAGACACTAACTAAAGTTAGAGGTGCGGAGCCTATGAACTCTGAAGGAACTGGCCATTATTTAATTAGTTCACAGGAAAGGTATATAGCCCACAGTCTCTTTGCTCAGATAAAGTGATTTACTGCTAAAAACACCAAAAGGCAGTAATTTCCCCCCAAAAAATTACTCGGTACGACGGCTGCGTAACAAATCCCACTCAGAAAGCAGGGTCACCGAGAGGTTTTGGAGGCCCGGGAACAAAAACGCGGAATGAGGCCCATGCAAGGGAAGCCAGCAGAAAATGTTGTGCTTGGTTGTGATCACAAATCAAATCAGATGAAATGAAATCGTAATCAGCCTTTTAAGTTGGTGTGACGTAGTTGTAAGAAACAAATTAATACCAACTATTTACAATATAATGTACAAGGATGTCTAAGAAATAATAACATAATAGCCAGGCTACTTATAAATTCACTATCCAGGTTTTATCTTTATTTTAAACCCTGTAGATTGGCTTAAAGTGCATTTCAGAACACCTCATGTGGTCAACATGTTAAAAATCTTTGATTGTGAGGGCCCCTAGACCCTGAGGCCCCAGGGGCAAATTGTTCCCTGTCCCCTCTTGGTAGCCCTGTCAAAAAGAACTGTTTTTTTTATTTAAAAAGGGAGGGGGGATTTCCATAGATTTCTTATTCCACCTTGAAGTCAAAATTAAAATTTTCTGCTCTTAAGGTTCTCATTTCTTTGGTCATCTAAAAAAGGGTTCATGAATTCCGTAAAGGGTTTCTTCTGTAAAGAGTCCATTCATTCAATAAAGACTATTATTGTCAGGCTTCAGGGTATCGTTTTCTCAAAAGTTTTAGAACCATGTTCTTCAACAAAGCATTTGTCAGAAGGGGTTGTATTCATGGGAAACTGTTGATTGGTTACAGTCGTATATTTCGAGGAAAGTTAAGGAAAATCTGCAACTGGATAGAAAGGTTAGTTGGCATGGCCTGCTTCGTAAAAAATGAATGTCAATGAATTACGAAGATTTCACAAAAGAGTACTAGCATATATTCGTGCACATATTTTCTTTGCTGAAGATGACTCTGGCCAGAGTCGAAACGTTCCGAATTATGTCACAACAACTGGACTGTCACATTTTTCTTTAAATTATGGATTTTCTATTGGATTGTCAAATTATTTTGTAACGGATTTTCAACTGGATTGTCACAAAAAAATTATTTCTTTAATATAACTGGATCGTCAAAGTCTTTTCAAAGTCTCACTACAAAATGTCTTTTCTGATCGTCGTCTTCATCCTGCGAGTACTAGCATGTTCGGGGCGAGAGAACTAGCATGTTTGGGGAATTGCTGGGATGAGATAGTAGAATGAAATTAAGGTGAAATTTGCCTTTGATTTACTCAGGTTGCTGGTGCAAAAAATATGGAAGACATGGGAGAGGGTTACCAGAAAAGGTCTTTAGAATAGGCTTTGTTAATGTTTGGATCTTTATTCAATAAATAAACGAAGAAAGGAGAAGCATAGCAATAGAGAGATTCAGGTCTGTGATCTTAGAAAGTAAAAAAATGGATACTTACAACCAGACTTTGACAATTTCTTGATTTGAATAGGAACATTCTTATATGACTCAATAGATTGTTGCAAGTGTTGACATTTAAGAACAAGGAGATGCTACTAAATTCATAAAATAGTAAAAGCGACCAAGAGAAGAAAATAGCTGCAAAGTACATGGAACTGAAAGTAGAAAGACGTCACAAAAAAACTATCTTGCAATTTACATAAATTAAATGCAGCAATTCGGCCTATATGCAAATTAAATTGATCATGTGCTGGAATGCAGAGGCGGATCCAGACCGGTGCAAGAGGTGCTCGAGCCCCGGTCAGATTTTCATAGATGTGTCAAAATCCATAAACCATTATCGATTTGTTTCGAAAAATGATCTGTAACATCATTTGTTCTACTTATCAACCAAAAAATGTCTTGATTCATCCTAAAATGCGTCTGTTGGTCACGCTGTGTCTTATAAACTTGCAATGATAAGAAGGCAAATTGCGGTAAATCGCGGACTACTCCGTCTAGAAGGACAAAGCATAGTAATGTTGCTTTTCAATTGGTATACGTCATTTTACCCTGAGCCCCTATGACCCGCATGTTATGCCCGTCGCAAAAACGATTTGGCCAATAATGTCCATCTTCACTGGTGCTCAACGTCATTTTGACCGGTGCTCAAATGGAATCCACCAATCAAATATCGGGGCTGACCGGGGCTCAACGTCAAAATGACATCACTCGATCTGCAGGACAATGTTCTTGGATGAGTCAAATGACTTATTCAGAACTCAAAATGGCTGACTGGCTGCTCGACACTCGCAGGCTCTTGAAGAGAAATACTGCGAAGCAAGTCAATAGGGATGCAGTATTAGATAAGAAATAGAGGAGGCAGGCAGTAAATATACAGTCACCAAAACACATAATTGATATCTTTCTATGAAACACAAAGTTCTTGTGATGTATGAAGGGGAGGAAGGCGCCAAGCAATCAACACACAGCAAAGATCTGCTGCCTGGACGGTATGAAGATGAGCTTGTCTCGAATTGATTTGACTCATAATACGATACGTTGCTATTATCTTATTCCACGCAGCTGAGGTGTTAATCATAAGTTTGCTTGAGAGCTTACAGGTTTCCAGCCAATATTTGTTTGCATATGTACAATAATGATGGAGTATATTTAGGCCTGTTGTGGTATCGATCGCCCGCCTTCAAACAAGATAAATTTTCGAAATCCCGTTTTATTGAAATTTGCTAATCAACTTGTTGTTATGGTTTTATCAGCCTTCATCAGTTCATCAACAAATCATACAATATTTCAATGCCTTCTTGCAAAGCAGAAAACAGTCTCCAATCTCAAAACACCAAAAACATGAAACATAAGACCATGAAGATTCAAGGCTTGGTCTTCCCCTTGATTGTATTATCACTGGGGGTTCTCTGCTAAATTTCGGGTAGGGGTATGCTGTCCACAGCACAGTTTCAAAAAGGTAACGTTGGCTACGCCAATCTCGTGAAAATTAGGCTTGGCTAGACTAAATTCTACATCAAAAGTGCCTGACGTTTTCTACACAAAAATTGCCAAATGGGCATTCTCTAGACCAACATCACCAACACTTTGGGTTTCTCTACAAGAATCACCAAAATCTGACATTTCTTTGAACAAAATTGCCCAATAGCATACTCTTGCCTTGCCCAGACTAAGATTGCCAAGAAGTATACCCTTGGCCAGACGAAAAAGGATACCCTTGTGGGTGGCACAGTCCACGTACCTGCACTACAGAAGAGCTCTCCTGTGGCTTTTATAACACTGTGCCAATAGATGGGCGTGGCCTTAATTTCCAGTCAACTGAAGGGTGTGATCACCAAAACTTTCAAGCCGCGGTCAGATTTTATCCTGGATAAGCCCCTGGAATGATCCCCAAAATTGACTGCATCAAGCATGAAAGATCCGCTTACCTCTCATAATGGAGTACCGATCCGATCATTTGACTATATACACGTCAATAAATCGGATTTATGCGAGCATCTAAGCCTCCTTGCAAACTCAAACTCTTTCAAAGGAATGATCATTTCACAGGAATGATCGCTTCTTTGTAGTTTGAGTTATATAATCCACAGTGGTAGAGGAAAGAAAGCCTTGGATTTTGAGACGTTTTCAGTGCCATTTCGCTCAGAATTAGCTTCCCCTCTCATTCAAGACCCCATTAAAACCTTCCTTTATGCCCCCTCTGGAGCTTAGCTCGAAAAAGAAAGCGATCTAAGTAAGCCTGGCCTCTCCTTTAGCTTTTTCGTTACGTAAAGGACGACAGTACGATAAAGATCCAACATACTGATAGTCCGGCGATGAGGATATGTGCAAGGATCATTCCTTTGGGAGTTGAACCTTGGATAAAAATGGATGTACCCCTGCCCCCATATTGCAGACAAAGAAAATAAAACCATTCGTATCCACTTCAGACTTCAGAACAAATGCTGGGAAGGTCTTTTTCCGTGGGAGACACGCAGTTTCTTGCTTGTGTTGTTTACAGTGCTGAAAGGGGAAACAACGGGAAGACAAAAGGTTTCGGGTCATTCCTATGACGTATCTTAGTCTCTAACTTTTCAGCATTGAAATTTTGAAAGAAGGCTTTGAAATATTATTTTTTTTTCCATCTTCTTAAACATACATGTATATATAAAGGTAAAAACCTACAAACAGCAAAGTTTAAGAAGAGTAACAGAACAAAACAAGCATACACTAAACTAATTAAATACTGTTAAATGTAACTAAATTTACAAAGAGGGTGCAACAGTTAGGTTCTCTGCCCGCATTTTGGACAGCATGGTGGTTGCACTCCGTTCGTCTGACGCAGGACCAAGGTAATGAATTCCTGGAAATGAGAAATCTGAGCGAGAACGATATAGACGTCTTCTATCACAGAGAGCTTCAAAGGGGATGCAGTGAGAGGGCAAATTTTTATGGGGGGCATTGGGCTAAAAAGAGACAGTAGCTCATGTCTTCTCAAACTTTCATTAGATTAGTACGGCCTCTTTTTCCAGCAAAGGCAGGCGGTTGGAGGTTTAAGAGGTTCACGGATTCTGTTCCATACGGAGGTGAGCTTCAAGGGGGCTAGAATTAACAAGTTCCCTTAATAGGATATGGGTAAATGGAGACGAAAGCCACCTGTCTTCTCAGGAAATCGGTTCCAGCTAAGGTATGATTGGCAAAGAAAGAATACAAGAAAGTGGTAGTGATAAGAAACACTGAAAGACATCTACAAGTTATGAGCCAACCTTGGATACACTAATCCTCCAAAATATCAGCGGAAAAACTACTTGCAAACCTGAAGGTCAACAGAAATTCATAAAAGAAGACAGTGGAAAATGGATTTTAAGTACCCCAAAGAAAGCCAAGGTGTTTAGGGAGTTTGTCAGGCTCCTGTTTACTCCAGTTGGAATTTCCTGCCAGTCCCTGTCTCCGTAATTCTGCTTTTTGTACCCGATCTTACTACCATTCATTATGCAGGCTCAGGTAGGGTTTTTGGGAGCAAGAGAGCATGGCCTAAGAAAGGCCGAGAGCCAGGAAGCATGACTAAAAAATTGGGGACCTTAAGAGCACATAAATTTTTCGAGAACTTACTTCAAAAGTTTTATACTTTTCATCAAAGTCCCATGCACCATTCAATTACTGTACAGGTTGTCTATTTTGAAATGCCAAGGCAACCAAATGCAGTTAATGAGTTCTTTTTTAAGGGGAGGGGAATGTTGAGCCGTAAGGAGAAAACAGCCATGTTTTCGAAACTTTTGAAGTGCCCATCAAAATGGGGATCTCACGACAAAAGTACCGTTCCTCGCCAAAGTAAAGAACATGCTCTTGAAACATTTCTGAGTTCATCTCTCCATACCCCAATCTTTGCTGCACCAATGACACAAATCAATGCCCTCTGACACTAAAATGTTCTTACGGGTCTGTTCAACACCGCAAGAATGCACTCCAAGGCTGGTGAAAAAATGTGCAAGAAATCATCAAATCCATGTATTACCCAAGGTTTTTAGGGAAGAGAGTCCAGTGACAGAACTGCCAGGCCTGATAGATCATGTGAAATCTGAAGCAAAGATTAGCAACCATCTTAGATACCAAGCGATGACTTGGCTTTAGATATTTGAATCTAAACGAAGAATTGAAGCACCATAGGAATTATTAGGAGCACAAGGCAAATTTTGAGTGCAGCAAAGGCATATGCTGCTTTTTAAGAGGGGAGCAATGGAGCAACCATCCCCCTTTAAGGGCCTCATTATGACATATGATTTGAAGAACAACGATTGGGACTAATCTGCATTTTTAATATTTTCGTGGAAATACATGGTTTTTCCAAAGGTATACGAGATCTTTAAAGAGTCATATAGCCCTTACCAGCCAGTATCGAATCGCATTATCTGTAGCACAAAGCCTATCGATGCGACGATTTTGTGGAGACTTCTGGCGCTTGCAGAGAAATATGGAACGAGACAAATTTGCAAGAATTTGCTCAAGACTGGGTGTTCTAAACGAAATTTGGAAACTTTTAAATGGAAAGTGAAGTCAAATAGATCATTGAGTCGTTGTTAAGTGAATAATTTAGCTAAAGGATACAAACAAAGCCCTTTTGGGGTCAGCGAATGAGTTTTAATCGGTAAGAATTTTAGGCCCAGCTCACATTTCTTGCAGAATTTGCTGAAAATCCCCTGCGATTTTGAGATGTAATTGAAGGGACAGTGCTTGGGTTATTGCTTAGGGCAATATCCATAATCGCTGAGATTTTTATCCATATATCTGATTTGCAGCGACGTTTATCGATGTTAGAACAAATGTCAATATTCTTCGACCAGAAAAAGACTGTAATTTCGGCTTCAAATGAGATATCTTGCCAAGCACGCTACAAACTGTAGAGGGGCATCCCTTTTACTGATTTATCAAAGAAAATTCCATGTAATTATTGTAACTTAGTAGCCATTTCATCTTTCTTAGTACTCAAGAATTCACTTCGAACGGCCAATTTGGTATCACGTGATTGGAAAGGGGCTTTTTTGATTGGCTGACAACCGTGAAATTGGATGATTTCCGCGTGCTTCAGCAACCAGCAAGGATTTGAGCTGTATGCTAGAGGAGAGTGGAATCGGCCCCCTAAGCAACTCCCAGATGAGGTAGGGTTAAAGGGTGGGTGCACATGAGATTGAGCAAGGATACAACTAAAGAGTAGGGAGTGGTGAACAGAGCAATGATGAACCTCAAGAGTGGAAACTGAAAAATTGCCGAGCATATATATGAACGGCCACTTCGTGGATAGAGCCTTAACGAAACCATTATGACAATAGATTGCCCACATCGAGTGATTAACAGCTACAAATGCCAACAGTCGCAACAATTCCTCCTGAAGAAATTACTCGGTACGACGGCGGGCCTGCGCGGCAAGCCTAGTGAGTAAATAAATTCTGCATTCACAGTGCCACAATTAAACCAGCTTTACCTGCACCTAGTTACTTTTCAACCAATTAACTTCATTCGATTTGTTTAATTGACCAATTAAAAGGCTTCATTTGATAACATGGCTTGGCTTAAACTATCTTTACTTGTGTATGAACGAGGTAAAAGCTGCAATCACTTACAAAATTTTTGAGCCACCTTGAGAAAATGACATTTTGCCCCCCCTTCCCCCCAAGTCAATGTTGTTCTGAAAAAAGTACCTGATCGAGATGACATGCGCGACTCGGCAAATTTTTGAGGTACTGCAACATTGACTAGAGGGGAGAGAGAAAACAGGGGAAAAAACTGAAGGGATGGCTCAGCAACTTCGTAACTGATAACTTAATTTGTACTCCAGTCACCCAGGCTGGTTTGACGGTAACTAGCCATCTTGACAGATAAGCAGTGGCGGAGCCACAGGGGTGGGGGCTTTGGGAGACAAGTCCTCACGCCACTTTGCATTTAAGTCATTCTTTCGATTCGTCTAGATCTGTTGACAAAATGTCTAATTTGAGAAATAAATCAATGTTTGTTGAAGACCAATTGCACACATATGACATCAAACGGCCTAACCGAACATGCTTCCTTCCTGTACAAAGAAACAAAGAGTATCTGCTTACTCGTTGGCTTGTAAATGTGACCTTCTGCTTGGCTTGTCCTTCTGCAGAAATGTAATGATGATATTCAAACTGCAAACGCTGCTTATCAAGAAAGGAAATCCACTTCCAGCAAAGTCAAAGTCAAAGCAAAAGTGAAAGCAAACCAAGGAGGAAACCTTCGCTTTCTTCTCCTTTCAGAAAGTGGTTTGGCAGTTCTTTGTATCATGTGATGCTAGGGAATCCCATTTCTTCCTTGAAATGCCAAAGTTCATTTATGGAACTCCCCTGCATGCTTGGAGAAGACCTCAATGGCCTTCAAAGATAGCATTTCCTTCGAGATACGCGCACCTTTTACTTTTGAGACGCGAAGTTTGAGCTTTGAGCCATTGCTGAAATCTTAAAAAATCTCACTTTTAGAGTTTCTTACGAGTTTTGTAAAGGTTTCATGACAATCTTCAGCGACTACTACGAGGCAGACTTAACAGTACAAACAACCAGTGTCGCATTTACCCTTGGGCCAACTGGGCCCCTTAAAATTCTTAAATTTAGGGGTCCCGAGCAAAGTTTGAACAGCCTATGAAGTGCTGTTGATTTCAGCCTTGTGTTTGAATTGGGAAGTAACGTCTTCACACAACATAGTGCTTTTCATATCTATGTTTATATTTTATGAAGCAAATTTTGCTGCACGTAAAACTTGAACATCGTTGAACCAATCCTCGCGAAATTTTCCAAATATCTTCGTCTTCATTGTACCTAACGCAATAGTGATTTCGTTTTTTCAAATGCACCCTAAAAGCTGGTTAATGGGGCAAAGCGGCAAAGTCAAAGGATCGATTGACTCCCTTTACGAAATGGAGGCTACCGAAAGCGGGGAAGGACAGGCACGGGGTAGTAGGACTTGCTGAATTAGTCAAAATGGATGATAATTTGAATACTGTTGAACTCATTTCTATGGTTGAAATAATCCTCACGAAACTTTCTAAATAAATCTCTGTCTTCCCGCTGGATACTTCACTATACATTCTTCTCCTTACATTTTCCCCGCACAAGGAAGGGGAAAGGGCCAGAGAAGACCTGGGGTACCTGAAAGATAGTGGATTTCCACTGCATAGAGAGAGAAAACAACAAGGGCAAATAACCTTTCAATTCAATGGAGCCGAACCAGAAGTTTACATTGGCATGTTAGCCAATCAGATGTGACCATGACGTCACGTAAACAAAAGAATTGACGGGAGAATGTACCCCTCACAAAAAGCGAGTCGTGCACGCGACTATTAGGTAAATTCAGAAAAAATTTGTATTTTTCAACTCTGTGCTAGTATGGTTAAATTTTCCTCGCGGGTTTTTCTAAAAGAACTCGTAAATCCAGAGAAAACAGCTTTTGAGTAAGGCCTATCACTCGGGGTCTTGATCCCTAACAAAAAAGTCCTTTAAACAGCGATGCGCTGTTAAGGTCTAAACATAGGTTAAGAGGAAGGGAAGAAGCAAATATTTCGCAGATAACAGTAAACTTGACATTCAAGAACAGCACGTCATCGATATCAAAAATCCTTTGTCACGACCATAAAATTCTCCTTGATAAAATGCACCACTACGGGATTGATGGTCACGAACACCAATGGTTCAGCTCTTATCTCCATAATCGCAGGCAGTGCTGCAAAGTCAACGGTGTCACATCCGATACAGTTGAAATTAATATCGGGGTACCGCAAGGATCTTGCCTTGGACCACTTTTATTTTTGCTTTATATAAATGATCTCCCTTTCGCTTTAAGAAAGGCACACGCTACTATGTACGCCGATGATACAGCGATCTCCTACTCTTCGGACAAAATCGAAGAAATTGACGTTGTTGTCAATGCAGAACTTGCCTGCCTCGAGAAATGGTTGCAAGGTAATAATTTTTCCTTGAATACCGTCAAAACACAAGCCATGATAATTGATTCAGCCCAAAAGCTAGGGCAGATAACAAAACATCAGAAATTACCCCTTGCTTCCAAGTTAATGGGAATGATATCGAGCTTGTGCATGAAACCAAATATCTTGGTGTCATGATTGACGAAAACTTGAAATGGGGAAACCAGGCAAAGTTCCTTCGGACGAAAATCTCACGCGCCCTTGGGCTTTTGAAATATGCCAAACAATTTGTACAAGAAGAGACGTTAAGGAACATGTATTTAACTATCGTAGAGCCCCACCTCAGCTATTGTTGCTCAGTATGGGGATGCTGTGGCGATACTAAACTCAATACCTTCCAAAAATTGCAGAACAGAGCTGCACGAATTGTCACTGGCAGCCCTTTCGATTCATCGGCTGCTCCATTGTTGCAAAGCTTAGGCTGGCTCTCAGTTGATAGGCTTGTCCATAAGGAAACATCTACCATGGTATATAAATCCCTAAATGGACTTGCACCCGACAACCTATGTCAGATCTTCTCCCGATTGTCTGATGTTCACAGTCGGGTCTTACGAAATACGAAATGCGATCTAGTTAAACCTCGAATGAGAACAGCTTATGGTCAAAACTCGTTTGCTTTCCGCGGAGTTGATACATGGAACTTCATTCATATTCCTACGGAAAATCGACTAAACCAGCATCGATGGTACATGGGATTCTTGGGACTTCAGGTATAGTTGTAATGCTTCTAAGGAAAAGTTAAGTATTCTGACGGAAATCTGCTGCCATAAGTCCATTATGTTCCTGCTCCCATTATGGTGTAAGCTTCAAACAAGTGCGAGTCTTCACATCTGGTTTGACACCAAACATTTCCTGATGATTTTAATAGGGGCTAAATGCAATTTTAAGCCAATTTGATGCGGCTCAGGAGTTTTTTTTGCAACTGGTTTCCATGCTAGGACTTGGCTCCTTGCTCCAAGATCCTGTTCCAACGTTCAGCATGAATCCGTATTTTTTTGCTCCTTTGGCCATTGCTATCGGTTTCTAATCTTGCCAGTAAATTGAGTTAGGGGTATGATGCTCCAGAGACATATGTGGATGTAATATCTCATAATGTCTCAGCGGGCGGCCCATTTTCGTATCTCAGATGTCTCCATCCCTTTGTTTGATCTCTGTTTTGTTTGGCAGCTTAGAACGTCACCAAAACATAGTAATTAGAAGGGAGGACTGGTACGGCAACACTCTTGAAAACAATGCGCAACTCATTGTGCACTGATTTAGGCTTCGCGGGGGGTGCGAGAGTGCACACATCCAAGTGCACGCGAAGATCACTTGTTGTTTGGGAGAAGTTTGCGAAAGTTTATGCGAATATTATCAACATGCCAGGAGCAAATTGCTCAATTTTTGGATGTGGCACTAATCGAAGACACAAAGGATTAAGTTTGTTCAAAATTCCACGAAAAGATGCAACCGAGCATGCAGAATGGAGGTCACAGTTGTTGGGGAAAACACTTCACTCATGATTGCATTGAAACTTGTAAGTGTAAACATCTTTCAAGGATTTATAGTTTCCTATTCCTTACCAACGTACATGGTACATGGCGGGCAGTGTGATGTTGTCATTTGACTTTTGCGCTTGGTAGGGAAGCTTCAAGGCCTAAATTTTTCTCGACAACAAAAAGTATTATGTTCACACAACATGTGTACATGAATGGACTTATAAACTGTAGCAAATATTTTCAGATGTCACCAATAAGCTCATTTCATAGAGCGGTAAAAATTTAAGAACCTCCAGAACTGAAAACGTAGGGAATGAAATGTTTCTTTTTTGTATGGTTATGGGTCAATTCATAGATTATTCTAACTTTATTTTTACTCAGTTTTGTACCGTATTACTCCGAAAGTACCTGTGTAACAATGATGTGACCTCAGCAGAGTCCTAACAATTGAATGGTGCCATAAGAGTTGAAATCTTTCACAAAGTTTTCAAACTGACTGCTAGGAAACTCATAAGAAAGTCTCGAGTAGCAAAATCTAATAATTTTAACAATATTTCAGCACTGGCACAAAGTTTTAGCTTCTTATGAAAAAGATGTGATATCCATTCAAAACTTTTAAATAGAATAAATCAACTTTTACATACAGAATGCTTTTATGTGTGCAGTTTTGGAGTGTTTCAATTTCCATTTTCAGTTCAAACAACGTCAAGGAAAAAATTGAAACCTGGCTCCATCCCAACACTAATGATGCCAATGAAGTCACATACAACAAATGAAAAACAAAGGAGGAAAATTGAGAGAAGTGAGTATGTCCAGCCAAAGAGCAAGTCTTACATATATAGGAGTTTCAAAGACTTGTCACTTCCAGTAAAAAATCTTAAGTTGGCTGAATGGAATGTAGTCTGCAGTGAAGACAGAGTGATTCTGCAGAAGCAAGAGGCAGATTGTTTCATTCCAAGATATGAAATTTGCATTGATGACAGCCTTGGCTTTTACATTCAAGTTTATGGTTGGTTATTACCAGAAGACCATCCACTTTACACTGTTCATCACAGATCAATGAGGAATATTTCAGCTTCAAATTTGGTTGCAGATTTAGAAAAGTACAAAATCTGCTGTGGATCATCAGTCACACTGGCATCAATGCATACCGTGAATCACATTGTACCAAGAAAATTTGATCCATTAATTGAAGAGAGCAACATCAGACACAAAGCTACAGAGTTTTGCAGATCTGTAAATTGCATGATGATTGGCTTGACAGAAATATGCCAGGAGTGTAATAAGGCAGAGAATTATGTCAGGAAGAAATTCAAAAACAGGCAGAGAAATTTAGCTACTGCCAGTAAAAGCTAAATGCACCCATTGCAACAACTCATCCTGAAAAACTCAAACTTACCATTCAAGGACAAAGGTTAAAGTGTAGTCAGCTTGAAGCAGAGCTTGATAAAATGAGAACTGAACTGCAAAAAAATACTGTGCTTGTTGATAATGAGCTCGAGAAAGATTTCTCATCAATAATCAATGAAAGCCAAGATAGCCCCTTTTATGAAGCTTTTTTGGCAAGAGCAGAAAAAATCATTTTCTCACTCTATGAAAGGACAGAGATACCATCCAATGATCATTAGATTCTGTCTTTCAATGCAAAGCAAATCCCCAGCTGCTTACAAAGAATTTAGAGATGCTCTGGGAAGAAAAAATGGGGGGATATTAACCCTACCATGCAAAAGAACGCTCAGGGACTATAAAAACTGGATCAGGCCCAAATGTGGCTTTAATGATGATGTAGTCCTGGAGCTAATTGGTATAACTGACAAGTACTTTGGTGTTCAAAGATATGTTGTTTTGCTTTTTGATGAGATGAAAATTCGAGCAAACCTTGTGTATGACAAGAATTCAAATGAACTTATTGGCTTTGTCGACCTAGGGGCTCTGGATGTCAATTTTGGTGTGCTGGAAGAGGTCACTGAATTGGCATCACATGTATTGCTGTTCATGGTCCGAGGGCTTGCAACTGATCTATGTTTCAGTCTTGCATATTTTGCAACAAAAGGGGCAGTTTCCTATGAACTGTTCACATTGTTCTGGGAAGCTATTGGTGTGCTAGAGCTGAATAATCTCTGGGTCATTGCTAGCACAAGTGATGGTGCATCTTCAAACAGGAGGTTTATTAAAATGCATGCTGATGAACAGAGTGATGAAACTGCCAGTGTTGTCTACTACACAGTGAACCATTTTTCACCAGACAGAAATATCTACTTTTTCTCAGATGCGCCACACTTAGTTAAGACTTTGCGGAACTGTCTCTACCATTCTGGATCAGGCACTTGCACAAGATACATGTGGAAAGATGGAAAGTATCTACTCTGGCAGCATATTGTCCAATTATATGATGAAGATCAAGAGAATGGATTGAAGTTGCTTCCAAAAATCACTTCTGATCATATTCAACTCTCATCTTACTCTGCAATGAGAGTTAATCTTGCAGCCCAAGTTCTGAGTTGCACAGTTGCAGCAGTTTTGAAAGAATTTGGATCGCCTGATGCTTCTGAGACGTCAAATTTGTGTAAGATGATGGATGACTTCTTTGACTGCCTGAATGTGAGAAGCCTTAAGGAACACAAGTTGAAGAGAAAGCCATTCCTCGCTCCATATACCAGTGTCAGTGACCCAAGATTTGAATATCTGGAGAATGCATTTCTCAACTACTTCAAAGAGTGGCAGAAAAGCATTGCAGACCGCCAAGGCAATTTCACTGCCAATGCCCGTTCAAAGATGTTTATCTCAAGACAAACCTACGAAGGAATCCAAGTGACAGTTCACTCATTAATAGCAGTTTGCAAATATTTGCTTCATGATGGTATGGAATATGTGTTGAGTGAGAGATTTTGCCAAGATCCAGTCGAAGAGTATTTTGGAAGTCAAAGATCACTAGGCAGGAGATGCGATAACCCTGATGTGTTTGCATTTGGTTACAACGATAATACAATCAGGATTCAATGTCATGTTGGAGTTGATGCTGGAAATACCCGGGGATCAAGGAAATCTGGCTGCAAGTGGTTTAAGGTTTCAGAGGAACCTCTTCGAAAACGCAAGAGAAAGAGAAAGGACAAACCACTCAATACTGCTTGACTCTGGTGTTGCATAATCAACATAATCAGTAACTTGCTTTGTGGAATGTTGTGTTGCAAAGCAACTGTTGATGCATGATTGAAAAGAAATTTATGTTGATAATACAGTAGTGTCTTACATATAAGAAGCACAAATCTAAGAAACATCAGCCCTGATTTCCAAACAATACTCCCCCTCCCCTCCTTTGATAAGAAACAGGCCCAGGACTGAAAAAGCTTGTTTCTTATTTAAAGGTCATTGACACAAGAATTGTTTATATTTTCAGCTTTCCAATCAATTGACACTGTATCCAAAATAAAAACAAGAGTTTTGCATGCAAATCAAGCAGAAGGGACCTTCCAAGATAGCCTTTCTTTGAAGTGGCATTTACAGAATATACAAATCAAAATACTGTAGGGTGTCTTGCATTACCATTAGAGCTGTTGTCTGAGTAGTTAATTGATAGCATATATATCATTTTTCTAATAAATTTAAAGTTTATATCTCATTTTATAAGAAACTCATCAGACCGTAAATTGAAAATGCTGTTTCTTATATGCAGGCCACTACTGTATTGGTCTCTGTTTGCATGGGCACATAACCTTTAGTAAAAACATTAAAAAGACATGGTTGCTGTAAGCATCCTCTGACTGATTAATAATCAATGACTATAACAAGGACAGATGATGCCACAATAGGTTCTGCTTATACTTTGTTGGCACCAGACAAAGTGATTGCAGATGAAGGAAATTCTATGCCTGGTCCATCAACTTGTAAACAAAGCAAGCCAAAAAAATTGCCCTGAAACCTCGGTATCTAGCTTGCTTGCTGTGCATTCCAGAAATGATTTTAACAGTAAATGTGAGTACAAATTACATCTAAACATCTGCATTGGGCATTTTATTTATTTTACGAAGAAGCTAATAGGGAGGCAATTTGATTTTTTGGGTAATGCTTTCTGCTCACTTCAGCCACCAAACAAATAAAATGACTGAGGTAGATGATACTGTATATCCTTCCCCTTTCAGCACGTGTTCTTGATGACACTTGAAAACCACTTCTAGAGTGCACAACAAGTAAGCTATAACTACATTGGATTCAGAGCAACTATTGTGGCTTGCCTTGCTTTTATTTATTACTTGACCATCCAGACTCGGAATTCCCTTTGTCTTCAGTAACAGATTGCTTTCTATTTAGGTGTCAATGAGAAAGATCAGATCCTACTGTAACAATATCTGTCCTTGTTAGTCATTATACAGTACAGTGCAGTTACAAATGATCATCTTTGTTGACATCCCTTGATGAGCGCTCTATTGTTTTACGTAGAGCTTTTGATTTTGACACCTTCAGTCTGCTTTCTCTTATATTGTTGTACAATGTCTCTGGAATACGTATAGCACCTCATTCTTACAAAAAGATCAATGATTTGCTGGAAAACATCTTTTCATACATCTTTGCACACTTCAATTGATGACATTTCAATAATACTTTGGTAATTGGCCATTATTTCATGATCCATGAGGCAAATTTTTGAAATTTTTGTGTGATCAATGCTTTGGACATTAGCTCCAGCCTTGAAGTGCATCTCAGCTCTGGCCAGAATGTTTTGTGCTGCGGTACAAATACTCCAAAGACCTCCTCTGTTTAAGCATGACACTAGCCTGTATGAAGAAGGAACAGATGCTTCCTTTGCAGCTTCTATTACTGACAACATTTGCTGGCCCTCTTTAGTTTTCCATGTTTGTGATTTGTGCAATCTTCTGTGCACGTTTCGAAACACGTAACCACCAAGGTATTGTAGGCCCGCCAGCTATCTTTCTGTCAAGGGTTTAGCAGAATTGGTTATCTGACATGATTCGTTTGGCTTACAGGAGCTTTTGGCATGCTCTAACGACTGATTGGCCAGAGTTGTTGAAAAAAGGGTGGCTGCCTTTGAAAAAAGTGTGGGGAAATATTCCTGTGCATGCTTGACAACTGAACAGTAAAATGTAGTGAAAAACTTTTCAATGTTTGGACGATCCTTAGCAACAAAAACACAGGCCTGCTTGACTTTCTCCAAAAGTTTTTCTTGGGAATCAACAGGGAACTCAGCCACTAGGTTAGGGTAAAATTCCTCCCTAAGTTTCTTTGGGTAACATAGATTATTTGACAGTTTGTTATTTGCATGAATCTGGAGAGTAAAAAGTATAGTTCTTGTCCATATGTCTCCGCCTGCTTCAGACTCTTCAGCTTCGAGTTCAGCAGCTTTGTGCTTTGCTGTCTGGTGCCTTCTTAAACCTCCTTTACTTTTGCAGCGCTTTCCACAAAATTCGCAATCAAAAGTACCAGGCTGAATCTGAAAAAAAGAAAAAGAAACTTGTAAACTTAAAACTCACTCCATCTAGAGTAGACTGGATTGTCTATCCTTTAAATAAAAACCGCAAGAAGTTATGGACTTCAGAGTGAGACAGGCCCCGTCCCTGTGTAGGCAAATCGACGAAAAGATCGGCTCCAAACGTTTGGAATATTCAAAACAAACCTGATAAATCCAAAAATAGTAGAAATACATCTTCTACTGCACTTTCAATAAGGTTTTGCACTTCTTCATCGTCTTCCAGTGCGTCAAAGAAAACGTCGAAGTCTTCTCCCATTAAAAACAGAACATCCTCCTTGGTCGCCATGTTGTTTGAGAATATGTGCACTCTCGCGTCACGTGACTGTGCACTTTCGAGTTGTTCTCCAAAAACAATAGCGCGATGAATAGCGCCTTTGTGTGTTGCCGTACCAGTCCTCCCTTCTAATTACTATGATGGAACAAACTCCATTCTGATATTAAGTTAGCTCCTTCCATCCAGTCGTTTAAAGCCAAACTCAAAGCTCATAATTGAAAATATTCAAGGAAAGCTGGTTTTAATTTCCCGTTTCTTTTAAAGTTTTTATGAGGCCCCCCCCATATTTGTACGTGAAGCGTTATTTGGCTAATTTAGGCGCGTGATTTCGTGATTTTGATATTTTCGACTCGTGAATTCGTGATCGAAGACTTTGTCGTGCAGCGTGATTTGCCAAAAATTTGGTCGTTATTTCGTGAGATGGTCTTTAATGAGATGGCGCACGTGATTGCGCCTTGAAATTTCACAAAGAAATGCTGTTTTCCGTCATTCTGAAGGGTTTAGTCTCAAAAAATTTTCCCCGGAACCCCATTTTTACTCCATTCACTCGCAATCTACCCCATATAAAGACATTTGTCTCCTAGAAAGTCTTAGATGAAAAGAGCATTGATCTGCCATGAAGAATTTCTGAGTTACCTAAAAATAATGCATGGTACTACTCAAATTGCCACCGGCAAAGTAAAAGATGCAGTCGATTTGAACGAAAATCTACTTTTTCTAAGAAGCAAATGATAGGTTACCAGGCTTTAATTTCCACAATACAGCGTTTTTCGATGTTCTAGAAGGCGAATACTCAAAAAATTTTCCGGGGCAAGCCCCTGCGCCCCTATTTATCTCATTTCTATCCCTGCTTTCCCTTGTGTGTCTTCGCCATCTATGTATTGACATAGAAATATCTTTCTGGAGCATTCTTAAAATTTCCACAACGTGAACGTGAAAACGCTGTTTTATGGTCCGTGATGGCGTGAAAAACGAAAAATCAACACGTGAATCCGTTATCCAGGGGTACTATGGGGGGGGGGGCCTCTTTTATTAATAGGTATTTTGTATATTTATAGGATTAGACGATTTATTGTTATTGATTATTTTTATTTTTAGTTGCAGGATGCATTGTAAAACAGTTATTCAAACTGAATTGTATCCCTGGATAAAGAATTTTAAATTAAATAAAAAATAAAATATAATAAACGTTGGCCTAGTTTGGTCAAGGAATGAAGGCAAAGTTTGTGGTTCGTTTTACGAAGAATGCAAATCAAAACTTACCGAGAGCTTCTCCGAATGCTTATCAAGCCATACTCCATTTGCTTAGTGTAACAGACAAACAATTACGCAGCAATCATAAAATCCTTCTCCTTACAGCATCAGCTCCATACACCCAACACTTGCGATTCTTGTCTTCAAAACAATTTCTTACGGAGAAAGTGAAATTGACATCTTCATAAAACGACGCGAAAACAACTCTTCACGTGGGGGGGGGGAAGCTCAACAATTTCTCTATTTGGTCCCTGGGAAAAGGGAATACGTTGTGTCTGCCAGAGATTTTGATGTAAATTTTGAAGAAAAATCAAACTGGTTCCCATTGTTGAATTTTAGTCGAACAGACAATTAGAACACGTCCAATATGATAGAATTGTGTGTGATTTATTTGGTTATAATCATATTGTGATACATAGTGTCAGTATTCTTTGTTACAACTGATTAGCAAACTGAAAAAAATACAATCATTAACGATATTTGCAAGCCCTCGAAAAATCCTCGAACCTACTTTCAATCAGTTTACCAAACTGCTGCCTTCATTCATATTCCTACGGAAAATCGACTAAACCAGCATCGATGGTACATGGGATTCTTGGGACTTCAGGTATAGTTGTAATGCTTCTAAGGAAAAGTTAAGTATTCTGACGGAAATCTGCTGCCATAAGTCCATTATGTTCCTGCTCCCATTATGGTGTAAGCTTCAAACAAGTGCGAGTCTTCACATCTGGTTTGACACCAAACATTTCCTGATGATTTTAACAGGGGTTAAATGCAATTTTAAGCCAAGTTGATGCGGCTCAGGAGTTTTTTTGCAACTGGTTTCCATGCTAGGATTTGGCTCCTTGCTCCAAGATCCTGTTCCAACGTTCAGCATGAACCCGTATTTTTTTTGCTCCTTTGGCCATTGCTATCGGTTTCTAATCTTGCCAGTAAATTGAGTTAGGGGTATGATGCTCCAGAGACATATGTGGATGTAATATCTCATAATGTCTCAGCGGGCGGCCCATTTTCGTATCTCAGATGTCTCCATCCCTTTGTTTGATCTCTGTTTTGTTTGGCAGCTTAGAACGGCAGCTTTGATGCCTCAAGCAGACCACTTATTGCAAAGTTGGGCTGGCAGACCATTGAAGAGCTCATTAGCAATGAGTCTAAAACAATGGTCTTCAAGTCGCTCAATGACTTGGCTCCACAATACCTGTGTAACCTCTTCACAAAAAACTCAGCATGCTCCTCCCGCAACCTCCGGAACACTGAGGCTGATTTGAGATTGCCAAAGAAAAGGTCTGCTAATGGGCAAAATTGCTTTTCTTTCCGAGGTGCTAAAATATGGAATAGCCTTCCTGCTGAGTCAAAGACAGCATCCTCCCTGAATAGTTTTAAGAAACTGATAAAGGGTTGATTTTTCATTTCTATTGTATATATTGTATAATTGTAAATAGGCTTTTAGGGTATGGTGTTTTTTTTATTCTAGTCATATTTAAGTTTAACTGTATGCTGTAATTAAGTTTTTTACCGGAGGGCCCCTTGAAAAACGGCTTCTGCCGAAGGGCCACCCTCCTTAAAAAATTCAAATATGAATATATATATGAAATATGTCACCAAAAGTAGCAATTAGGATTTTTTATATTCTGAATCACGAACCTGAATCTGTCAGTCCGCGGTTCAAAGCCAACAAGCAAGAACAAAGTTTTCCGGAGAGTGAGAGAAAAGAGCAACCATTTACCGTGTAGCGTCGAAAAGACTCCAAGTAAAGACAAGAGCATCCGGTGAGAGGGTTCTGATTTTTGTCTTGTGTGTGGTAGCGCCTTGAAGCTTGGGTCCTTGCTGATAAATAGAATGGGTGATTCAAATGATGAGGCTGCCGTCACTGGTGACCTTGCGGCAAGAATTACTAGCGTCGAATCGTCTCTTTCAAACATTGAAACTACCTTGCAGCGTTTTTTGGCGACACAAAACCAACCAAGTAATGGAAATACATCGGCAAGTCAGGGGGAGAGGCCCCAAGAAGGTAGGCCTAACGTCTCGCTGCAAGGTGGTCAGGGCCAGTCCTCCGGGGTCCCTAGTTTTATTCCCATCTCCTCAAGCGCATCAAGTCAAGGTACTCAAGCTCAGGGTTTGCCAACGATAACTTTACCGTTACAAGGAATGGCCTCAGTTAATAATGAAACATTGGTGTTTAATCCTCAGCAGCTGTTGAGCCAATTTTCTGCCCCAGCAATTGCGGTAATGAGCGGTCTCCCCCCAGTGCCTGGTTATATTGCCAATATGATCCAGAAGAACAAATATGCCGATTTTGCTCTTTTGCGTTGATGCAATTTGAACAATCTACCGACAGTCGAACCCACAAGTATCCAGCTAGCGCGGCTCCTCCGCACTGACCTCCGACCAATTGAGTCGTTTGTTGACTGGGCGGAGACTTGGGGGGTTTATGCCGCACTTGTTTCTAAACTGGCCCCCGAAAAACTCGCCCCCTTGATTTCGTATTGATCGTGGCAAAAGCACACCGTGATATCCCTGGTAATGGCTGGATTGAGTATGACCGAGCCTTTCGTAAACAAGTCGCAGATAATGTTAATTTGTCTTGGTCAGTAATGGATCCCACGTTATATCTTTCCACTGTTCTCACTCGGGGGGCCCATAACTCAACCTCTAAGCCCCAAAATCAAAGTCAAGTGGCTAGCAATGCGAGGAGGGAACAGGTGTGCTTTAGCTGGAACAGTGGCAACTGTAATTTTCCGAGATGCAAATTTAAACATGTGTGTTCAAAATGTGACGGGAATCACCGCCGCCTTTCCTGTGAGCCTAAAAGCCAGACCAGGGGGAAGGGACTAAGAGACATGCAAGCCCTCCACCAGAGGAATCCAAGAAGTACAAATCGCAATGACTCGGTGCCGAGACACTTTCTAAATCTATTAGTTTAGCTTTGCCTGCTGTCATTACACCACTTAATATTTATGTCTGGCGTGAGTTTCTGAGTTTGTCTCTGCATGAAGATGCGGCATGGGTTATGAATGGCCTCACTTTTGGTTTCAGTTTAGGAAGCGTAGGTGGGCAACCAGTACCTGCCAAGCGTAACTGTCCAACTGCTTATGAGAAACCAAAGGTAATAGATGCATATTCAAAGGAGGAGTTAAAGCATGGCTCCATTGCAGGCCCATTTCAGATTGCACCACTTAAACGGGCCTATCGTCTGCTGCCAGTACGTGAAGACGATCGCCATTTGCTTGGTATGCGCTGGAAGGGTAATTGCTACATTGACCTGGCCCTACCTTTCAGTCTCCGCTCTGCGCCCCAAATATTTAACAGGTTTGGGGATGTTCTACAACCCCTTTTTGAGCAACAGGGTATCAAAGCACAAGTTCAGCATTATTTGGACGATTACTTTTTGGTTGGAAGGCCTAATACAACTGAATGTGGCGATTCTCTCAGAACATGTTTTGAAATGTGTAGTCTCCTTGGAGTGCCCCTTGCTGATGATAAAACTGACGGTCCGTCTACCGTTATAACGTTTCTGTGGTTTTCAACTTGACTCTGACAAACTAGAATTGCGTATGCTAGATGAAAAAGTTTCTCAAATTAAGGATTGTATTCGGCCATGGGCCAGGGGCAAAGCAGGAAAAAAGCGAGAACTTTTATCCTTGCTAGGACGCTTGCAACACTGCTACCAGGCCATCGTTCTTGGCAGGCCTTTTTTGAGACGGCTTATCGACAGGGCTCACTCAGTTAGAGAATTACATCATCACGTCCGCTTATCGTCTTGGGAACTAGATGATATAAGATGGTGGGGGGAATCATGGCAGCGGAAACGGATCGTCTTTAGGTGCGACAACATGGCTGTTGTGCAGTGCCTAATAAATGGAACCTGTAGGGATCGTCACCTGGCCTACTTGCTGCTGGAACTTTCAATTTTGGCAATTTTGAATAATTTTTACTTTTACTGCTAGTCACCTCCCTGATGTTCAAAACCACCAAGCTGATGCACTTTCTCGCTTCGATTTCCAGGCTTTCTTCGAAGCTGCCCCAACTGCAGCCCCAGCCTCAGAGGAAATACCCCAGATCTTTTTGCATCATCTGCTGTTCCCTCCCTGTACCAACCCTGGCAACACCTAATTGAGAATTCTTTAGCCGAAAATACAAAAAATACTTATGCATCAGCTCAAAAGAAGTTTATAAGCTTTTGTGAACAGTTCCGTCTTATTCATGAAAACGGTTCACCACTTCCCGCCTCAGAACTGACTTTGCTACGCTACGTAGGCCAGCTTAGCAAAACCTGCAAAGCTGCATCGGTACGTGTCTACCTCGCAGCAGTTAGATCTCTCCATATCAAGGCAGGCTATGATGATCCACTATTGGGATGCCCACGGTTGCCCCTCGTCACAAGAGGTTTGCGCAGAATTAATTCAGAGGTTCCAAAATCAAAATTGCCAATCACATCTTTTGTGCCTCATATGATAAAACTTCAGTTGGATTTTGCAAAGTTTGATGACATTATGTTTTGGGCAGCATGTTTGACAGCATTTTTCGGATTCCTTAGAGCGGCAGAGTTCACCGTGCCCCCCCCCCCGAAGGATTCAATCCAGCCAAGCATTTAGACATTTCTGACTTATCTGACGATAAAAAGCCGATAGCAGACAAAGTGCTCATCCACTTAAAGTTTTCTAAGACTGATCAGTTCGGAAAAGGTTGTACAGTGGTCGTTGCCCGATCAGATGACTTGTTGTGTCCAGTTTCAGCCCTTATGTCATATTTTAGATTGCGTGGTGGTTCACAAGGACCACTCTTCAAGTTCTCAAATGGAGACTGTTTGACTAAATCGAGGATGAATAATCGTTTGCAACATGTGCTTAAAAGCTGTGGATGGCCGAAGACATTCACCTTGCATAGTTTTAGAGTGGGAGCTGCAACTACAGCAGCTTTGCTTGGTTTTTCAGATTACCTTATCCAGGCTTTAGGCCGGTGGACAAGCGATGCATACAAACTGTATATTAAGCTACCCCAAGAAAGACTTGTAGCTATGTCATTTAAGCTTAGCAGCTGCACAGCCACTTGCTTAACAAGACGCTATTCATCATTATGATTAGAGGTATCGTAGCTTGTAAAACAACAGGAAAACTAGAAAGTAATCGATCGATCAAGTTTGTAGGTGCAGAGATTTCAAGTTTGCATGGGCTTCAAGGCATAAACTCTGTGATAGGTAAACACTAATTCAGGAAACCACAGCACTTTTGCACGTCATGTCAAAAAATTTTAATCCAATTTGATTTCAAACTTTTGGTGTTGGTCCCTTTATTAGGCGTACTGTACTCCAGGTGTTTCGACAGTTATCAATGTAATTTTCCAACTGGTTTGTGATTTGTGTATTTGGTTGGTGTTCCTAAAATACGAGCCGCATTTAGTCTATTCTACGCTTGCTGTCGTGAATGCTAAACGTCCTACGCCTCTTCTCCAAAGTTTTTAGGACGTGCGGACTTACCTAAAATAGGGTCATCATTATTTGGGTGCATTTTACATTGTCGGCCTGGCCTAATAAATGTCACGGTGTTCAAAATTCACCTTACCAGGATAGCTACTCAATGCATGAAACTGAAACTCGCAATGTTTTCCCATAGGTTGTCAGTTATCAGACTGCTCAGCAAATCTCGAGTTGTTTATCCCTTTTCCGCTTTCCGCCATTTTGTCCATCTCGTGGTCTCAGCCTCGTTTCCCATCAGATATAAACAGGACGGAGCCGAGGGCTGATTAAATGAAAGAGTTTTTGCTTCCCCTCGTTTTTTTTTGACTCATGAAGGATTGGTCTGTGCAGCTGTGTCTATGGCCGGTAGCCTTTAAGCTTTTAAGGGCCTTTAAGTTTTGCACATAATTTGTTTGTTCCAACAGTGAATTTCAAAACATTGCATTTATTGTGTTTTAATATAGTGCCGCTTTGGTGGGTTTTTTCCCTTCTGTGGGGTATATCGGATGTACGCGGTACTGATTATTGGGCCTCCGGGCCAGAACAGTTGCATTATGCTTTTAGATGCCATTTTCACTTTCTAAGTGCAGTTATAAGGGTATGTGATTTGTGTTCTCATCCGTTGCTTGCCTGTAGGGCAAGGCATGTTGGATGCATGCTGCATCAGTTAGTTAGGATTACTGGCCGATACAGTAGTATCATGTGTGTATTATTAATGTTATTCTATCAGTGCATTTACGTTTTGCATTATTTGTGCTCACTTACCTTGTGGTATCGGTCATTTGCCCATATCAAAGGGCGTATCGGTTGGGCCCTGCATCAGGCGTATGGCCTTAGGGCCAATGCAGTAACTTTATGCTTATCTGCGTTATGTGATTCAGCCCAAATCCTGATTTCAAGTGTTGCATTACTGTTGTGCTCAATACCTTGTGGTAATTGTCGCGTGCCCTTATCGTAGGGCGTGTTGGATGCACGTTGCATCAGTGGTAGGCCAACGGGCCAGTTGGGTGCGAAGCACCAGCAGCTTCTGTGGTGTCGATTAGGCCTTCAGCCTGGTCGCCACGTTACCGTTTTATTTACCTTTTTGGGGTCATACACGCGGGCGCGTGCCTTGACGTCCCGATTTTTTGTATATGATTGGATAGTCTTATCGAAGATTTCTTTATAGTGCCTTGTCGAGGCTTTATGGTGGTTTCGTTCCAGATCTGCTTTATTTAAGTTCTGCTTAGGTGGGAAAAATTTTGTTAAAGGCTTCTCTTCTTTTACGGTTGGTGATTGGGTGGAGCTCTTCGTGCTCTTGTGGCCGGAATTTCGTATTCCATGTCTATCACCGACCGTAAAAGCAATTCCTGTTCCGGCAAAGGGGCCTAGTGCACTCTCCTCCGAAGTCAGGTCAAACTTTGGGGGAGAGAGGCTGATGCACTGACAGCCCATTTTCCTGAGGTAAGTATTAAATAGGGGTTAAATGCAATCTTAAGCCAAGTTAATGCGGCTCAGGAGTTTTTTTTGCTACTGGTTTCCATGCTAGGACTTGGCTCCTTGCTCCAAGATCCTGTTCCAACGTTCAGCATGAACCCGTATTTTTTTTGCTCCTTTGGCCATTGCTATCGGTTTCTAATCTTGCCAGTAAATTGAGTTAGGGGTATGATGCTCCAGAGACATATGTGGATGTAATATCTCATAATGTCTCAGCGGGCGGCCCATTTTCGTATATCAGATGTCTCCATCCCTTTGTTTGATCTCTGTTTTGTTTGGCAGCTTAGAACGTCACCAAAAGTAGCAATTAGGATTTTTTATATTCTGAATCACGAACCTGAATCTGTCAGTCCGCGGTTCAAAGCCAACAAGCAAGAACAAAGTTTTCCCCACCCTCCCTGTCCCTTCTTTTCTTTATGTTATTGTGTTTATCATTTTTTGGGTTATCGTTTTTAGTTCTTCGGTTGTCCAGTCGGACTTCCTGACAGGTGCATTAGCCGGAATTTCGTATTCCATGTCTATCACCGATAAAAGCAATTCCTGTTCAGGCAAAGGGGCCTAGTGCACTCTCCTCCGCAGTCAGGTCTAACTGTGGGGGAGAGAGGCTGATGCACTGATAGCCCATTTTCCTGAGGTAAGTATTAAATCTGCTTTATGTATCAAGTTAGATCTTTTCAATAATAAAATCTTGATTCTTCTTTATTATTTAGTTTTTTGTATGTCTCTGGACTGAAAAGATTCACATATTTCTTTGCATAAGGAGCTGCATATACGAAGCTCAACTCTCAGATCGGCAAAAAAGTAAGAAAATCCAATACTGGGAGAATATAATTCAAGAAACTATCTAATCTATAAAGTAAATCTTTGGCACATTTTCACTTTATTTCACTTGTTCCATCATATAAATCGCGAGATACTGGAGTAATGTGTAAACATGGTTAGGCTACATATCCAAAATTCTTAGTTTCCTACAAAACAAAGCGTGTATATGAATGGTCATGTGAATGGTCTTCAATGAATTTCTACGTTACAAATTGAAAATAACGTGCACCTTACAGCACAAGAAATGTTGCTATGAAGCCAAGAACGAAGCTTTTTGTCAAAAATAATTGTTATTAAAAAATTTACACTTTCTTTGACCCTCTCTTCCTTGCGTATGATGAATTTTAATGTTTTGGCTAATTGAACTTCACTGACTTAAACTTTTTGTAGATACTGAGAAGTTTCAAAACAATCCGACAAATGTGATGTGGTCTCATATTGAACTTTGTGTCAGTTACTGATCACCTGTGCGTGACTACAGTACTTATATCAAATATTCCCCTGTATGGATATTGGCGTACATTTCTTTCAAAATAGCACGAACATTTTGGTTATCTGGTTATTCTGGTTATTCTGGCAATACTTGGTACGGACAACAACCAAAAGCAGGACAATACACTTGTTTTCATATTTTAGAAACTGTCTTTTAAACTCTAGTGGCCTCTTTTCGAGGTAGAGAAACATTTCTACTTCCGCAGGAGTTGCAAAATTTTTCAACCAAAACAGTGCATAGCTTACACAAACATGCTAAGATGTATCATTTTTTAACGATTTTGTTCTTTCTTGTAGTCCTCTTCAGTCACAAACCTTAGTTTTATGAACATTGGGAAACTCTGCAGGAAGCTTTCGCTTAAAGAATTGACCCCAAATTTAAGAAACCAAGCTACAAAGTAATTATTGTAAAGGTTTAGGCAATGTTTCTGAACATTTGCTACAGCTGAAAGAATTGATAAATCCACGAATGAATGAATGAAGGAATGAATGAATGAATGAATGAATGAATGCATAAACGAATGTTACATTCCAGGGGCAGGAAATCCAAGCATTTGTGAACTTGTTGACGAGTAGTAGTGCCCTCGATTTTACAATTTTTGCTTGCTTTTAATCACAGATGCACTACATATAGCTGATATGCCGGTATCTTTTAACCAAGTTTAACTAAGTTTAACTTTAAAGTTTAACTAAGAATTTAGACCAGTACTGAAAGTTTCTTAAATTATCAGATTTTTAGTACTCCGAGTTTCTTAAGAGTTTAGGTTCCATAATGTTCTCCATGTTCACTACCTGTTCCCAGAACATTCCAAAAAATAAAGTTTTGAAGCCTTGCCAACGTTTAGAACTCATTCAAGTACCTCCCAAGTAATATGATACGGGAACGAAGTGAAAGTAGAGTAAGATATGCTAGAGATTTCCTTTGTGGAAATAAGTGGCTCCTTAAAGGGAATCGACATAGTTAAAAGCTGGCCCGGGCCAGGTCAAAAATATAATCTATTGTACTTGGCGGTCTCGACGCATCCGGTTTCATTGTTTGGCTAAAGAAACAAAGGATTTGTGGGCGTTTCTTTAGCCTATTTATAGCGGCTACGAGACATAGCTATTTCTATTCCCTTTAAATCATACTTCCAAATACTGGAGTTTGTTAATTTTTTGGCGATCTCAGGGTTGAGTTTCTTATAAGCAGTAAGAAAAATACCTGTAGCCTGTAAGTCACAATCGAATCAATTTTGAGAATTGAGGATGCTCTGTGACAGCAGAAAGCATTGGAAACAGCAAAATTCTTAATTTGTAAAATTTTATTCTCCCTTCCGAGGAAACAAATGGTTTCACCTTGCAAACACGAGTCAGAAACTGTTGAGCTTCCCCCACGTGACGAGTTGTTTTCGCGCCGTATTATGCAGATGTCAATTTCACTTTCTTCGTCATGAAATTGTTTTGACGACAAGAGAATTGCAAATGTTGGGTGTAGGGAGCTGAGGCTGTAAGGAGAAGGATTTATGATTACTACGTAATTGTTGGTCTGTTACACTAAGCAAATGGAGTATGGATTGATAGGCATTCGGGGCAGCTCTCGGTATGTTTTGATTTGCATTTTTCGTGAAACGAACCACAAACTTTGCCTTCATTCCTTGATCAAACTAGGCCAACGTGACTAAGGATGTTTGAATTCGATGACGTGCTGTTTTTGAATGCCATGTTTACTGTTATCTGTGAAATACTAGGAAGTTAAGCGCTCGCTTCGCTCGCGCTTCAACATTCCTAGCCCCTGCGAAGAGCTTTCAAAGAATATCTCATTACCCATGCTGAATGTACAATAAATAGTTGTAATTGTGGATTCAAACTTCTTGTTATGCATCCATCAAAGTGGAAAATTTTGTGTAGTCTGTTGTTTAGAAGGTTGATTGTGACATCCCCTTCTGTTTCTAAAATTAATTTCATGTTCTTAAGTTCATTCACAAAGCAATAATATTTTCTTGCCACAATTCACACCCAAAAATGCCTGTGATTCCCCTCAACTGCCTACAGTATAAGCATATGAACATCAGCAAATGCCCAGTGCATTAGCCTGCATGCAGTGTTTCTGTGGTGTAAGTTGAAAGAGTAAGAAAATAGGAAGAATGCATCTTTGGCCAAGTGAACTATTGTTTGCATTTTGACAAAATAATCCATTGCAGTATGAACCAATAGACAATTTCGATAATTAAAATCGGAGACTGGGGAGAGCGGTTTGTTCTGGTAAATGGCGGATATAGTTCTTGTTAATGGCTGCCGTGTAGTTGGACCATTGCAGTGAATACAATGTGAACATTGAGTTTTGCAAGTTGTGGCGAGGATTGCTACCGCATCGGCACTGTTTTAGAATTTCAGTTTTGAAATATCAGTTTTGACGTATGTTCAACCGGCAGATTAAGAAAATTTGAATTATCCTTGAAGTTTTTCCTCGCGTCAATTCTAATCGAATTCAAGAAGGACATTCAAAGTTAAAAACTTCAGTTGAATTCCATGCTCTTGAAAATCGCAGTCAGGGTAAGCTTTCTTATTTTAAAGAATTCAAATACATCATGTATTTCGTCAGGTTATGCGGAAAGGGCCTAAACTCAAAGCAAGCATTGCTGTTTGCAGCACTGAAATAAATGCGAATAGAGATAAATTGCAACTTTGTATGTATTTCGCATGGACAGGTATTTGACTAAATCCTTTGACAGCTCTATTGCTGCGTTCTTATGCAGTAGCGATTGCTATGTTTACATTATTCACTTCAATGGGCTCACTCCGCGGCAGCCATTTACCAGAACTACATCCGCCATTTACCAGAACAAACCGCTCTCCCCAGTCTCCGGTTTTAATTGTCGAAATGGTCTATTATCGCCCTTTTCTGAACCACAACAAAATCAGCTCACATAGCATCTTTAATTTGTTTTTGTTTGGATTTGAACAATTTGATACAACAGACTATTGCCATTAATTTCATTTTGCCGCACCAGGTATAAAACAAACCTCTTTTTGTGATGCACAGAAGTGTCCAGTTCTTTAAATTTTTACAAAAGAAAGAAGAATTCCTTCAGAAAGTGAAGGATTCTGGAAAAATGTTAAGAATTCAAAGAATTTTTGACCATAAAGTTGATCAATGTGCAGTGGCTGGTACCATGAGCTTACATCTCACATCATATGCTTGACCTGCATATATTTGTTTCATAATATTGTAACAATATAAGAAATGCAGTGAGTTCTTGACTTTGCATCATGTTTCAGTTTATCAGTGGAACTTCTTCACAACATATTTTTGTCAGGCTGATCCTGAAATAATTGTTACATAAATTCTAGCACTGGATCAAAGGAAAATACAGTCAAATTGTTTTCAACTTATGGCTGGAATCCATATGCAGTGCAGTTGTGCACTTCAATCAGATTGCTAAGATCTTCATCCTAAGCACCCCTTTCCAGTGATAATAGCTTTGTTTATTGTCTCAACCTTAACTGTAACATCAAAATCTTGCTAATTAAATAGAAATAAGCCCCAGATAATGCTTTTGTCACCAAAATACTTCATTTTGCATCAAATGATCCCATGTTATCATTTGAAAAATACAGCCCACTTTTCCTTAAAGTTTCTTATATCAAAGACTCTAGAAATTGGGTGCCCTGAAACCTTATCAAGGTAGCAGTCTGATCTGCTGGCCAGCTTAGGAAACTTGCATTCATAAGGTGTACAACTTTTGCAGCTTGCAGCTACAACAAAGGTTCTTTGCATCTGATAAGGATCTATTTTTACCCTCACAGCCTTTAAATTTTACTTGTGCTTGCACCTTTCATTTTCTTTCACTTATCAGTACGCAGAGGCCAAATCATGCAATGCATTCCAATCTGGTCTCCAGGAACCTAAAGGAAATGAAAAAAGTAAAATCCTAAATACAGGGTATAAAGCATATTAACCTTTGCAACATGTTTTTGTTAGACTGATCTTGAAATCTTTGTTCTATGAATTTCAACAATCAACAAAAGGGAGCACTGTATGGAACATTAATGTGGACACCAATATTCATGTTCATCATCAAGAAGGAAAACACATTGTTACTGTACATTGCACATGGCGCAAACTGCAAATGGTGCATTCCCATTAGACCACCAAGATCGCATTTAGAAATTGATAATGAAAATGGACTTATGATCTCCTGATCACCACTACACATCCCACCTCAATAATAACTGTTTGTTTATGAGCTGTTTCCATACCGCACATAATTCTTTTGCCATCAAAATACTATTTTGCATTAAAAAATCTCATCTTAATCTTTAAAACATGAAACTAATTGTTTGTTATACGTGGCAGTTATACCAAAGAGGGTAGAAATTAGATACTCTTAAAATTGGCTATTTGTAATATATACTACTTGAAAGGTTACTCCAGGCCAGCTTGGAAAACTTCCATTAATAGACCTAATCGGCTCAGGTTTGTTTTACCCATTTCAAGTCATATGACCATGCCCATGGGAAGTTTTGGTACTATGCTACTTTTTGCGTTCATGGCACAATTTTGCATGGCATGAAATTTGTTGGAGAAATCAAAAGATGTTTTATCAAGACATTGATCACATGATTTGAAATGGGTATAGACAAACCTTAGCCGATTTTGTCTATGAGCTGTACAAATTTTTGCAGCTTGCTGCCTGCAGCTACAACAACATTAGCCTGTGTGCAGACTATACCCAAGGAAAAGGTATAGTCTGCACAACACCGCTCAATATCAAGTATTGTATGAGTCAGCATTTCATTTCAATTGCATTTTGAATGGCCCTTTCTACTCAGCGTTTGTGTATTGTCTGCCGTAGGGTACTTACAATTCCAGAGTATTGTGTTGTTAACGTAATTTGCTTAGAGCACAAAGCGAAGCCTGAGATTTAATCACATGATAGTTGTTCTCAAATCTGATTGCTTCCTTGTTACACAGGAAAGCGATATTATTGGCTGTTGCAACAATGCATTTTCTTTGTTATCACATAAATTCTGAAGCACGTACTACACAACAGCAAGTGGCGTTGCGCAGACTATACCTTTTCCCTGGGTATAGTCTGCACGTAGGCTACAACAACATGTTCTTGCATCTCATAACAGAGTATCTATGAGTATGGGCGCCAAGGGGGAGGGCAAGAGGGACCTACAGCCCCCTTGGCTGTTGGAAGCATGTAGCCCCCCCATGTCTTAGGAAATTTCAGTTTCTGTTGGAGGAATTTTGGCAAAATGATGTACCCAAACTGCATTTTTTAGCCATTTCAGCCTCTGGTAGGAAGACTGTAGGAAGCTGTGGAAGCTCCTACCCCTCTGTCAGAAGATTTCTGGGCCACCCCTGCCTCAAAATAGACTTATCCCAAACATTTCAAGAAGTATTTACAGCACAGGTTATGGAAATTTCACACAAAGCTGTAGATTGTATCGTATCATAACATTTTTCTAAATTTTGTCCCAAAAAATATGCATAACGCAGTGGTAGTAAAATAAATTGAAGGTGTAAGCTGCAAGTAAACTGTTAAAGGTGGTAAGAGTAAACATAGATACTCTGTTATGAGATGCAAGAACATGTTGTTGTAGCCTGCATGCAAACTATACCCAGGGAAAAGGTATAGTCTGCGCAACGCCGCTCGCTGTTGTGTAGTACGTGCTTCAGCATTTATGTGATAACAAAGAAAATGCATTGTTGCAACAGCCAATAATATCGCTTTCCTGCGAAACAAGGAAGGAATCAGGCTGCATACTGTAAATTTTGTCTGCCACAAATTTCCACCATCAATTGGATAACATGAAAATCTACCCCAAAATTCTAATTAAATAATTAACCAAAGTTCCCAGCAGTTGAAACAGTATAAATTTCACACCAAAACCACTGGCGGATAATGTTCCTTCATGCTGCTCTGCCGCAGTGGCGGGAGGGCATTCTGGTATTGGAATGCACACTGGCCTCTGGCCTGGCGCCACCACCGCTTTTGAGGTCCCACCATGTCATAAGGACAATCAACTGATGCTTCAAGCAATAAGATAGCATGGCCATGATGGGGCCTAAAAGCTAGCAAATGAGGAAAATCCTTCAAATCAATCAGGATTGAGAGGCGTCTACAGCAATGAAAATGTTGTCTAACATTACCTTACCTTTCATCTGCAATGTTTACGAATTTCTTCTGATCTGATAATGCTCTCTTTTGAGTTAGGCCAGGCCTGCTAAAAAGGCCGACCACAGCTGTGATCTTCTCTGCAGTAATTGGAAGCCATTCTTGCACATCCAGCTCGTCATTTGCAAGGGACACGACATGGAAAGTTGTGAAGGTCAAGGAATCCCCAAAAGGCTCCACGTCGCATGCGCATTTACGATCTATCTCGGTGACGTAATATGCAAATTAGCGGTGGCTTTTGAGAACAGTGCAGGAAACAATAGGGCCGAAGCGCATGACATCGTGAGCCCTGGTGAGCCCCAAAGCTATTGATTTTACAGCCAATCAAAAAGTGAATAAACAAGGATATACATCGAATGGTCCCGTTGTCTTTTCATCGAATGCCACCTTTGTCTTCCTATTGTGTTGATTGTTAAATTTACAATGGAGAACAAAAAGAACAAAGCTAATTGGATAATCGTTTACCTGCCTTATATATATAGATTAGCTTATTCCCTTCTTCTTAGCCTATGTTTTGACCTTAAAGACGCTTGCATCGATTTCAGCCTGGCGTAACTTCATGAATATTTTGAATATTAGAAATCTTCGCGAGGAAAATATGCTCGCAGGCTTGCTGAACACGAACGGGAAAAAAGATTTAGAAAATTTTGTAGCAGATTTTACACCGGGCTTTTTTTAAGGGAAAGGGAAAAAAGGGCCAAAATGGGGCGTTTCCTGTCATGTGATTACAAATTATCGAACGGCATTGGCTTTCAAGATGTGAAGATTTTTAAGGTGTCTCTGTGCGTCAGCGAATCAAAGATTTGGAGCCTTTGCTATGTAAACCTTTATAAGAAGCTACAATTCTAGCCATAAGTGTTGAGAATGTTTGGAAAATCTCGAATTTTTTCACTTAGCAACCCCCCGCTCCCCCAATTCAATTTTCTTTGTGCAGATGCCCTAAAAGCTGATAACTTGATAACTGCCATATCTTCTGAAGACGAAAACAACATTGAGATGGGAGGAGGGGGGAAGTGAATATTTTGATGGTATTTTGGTAGTGAGGTCTAAAAAACGGGGGAAAGTCGATTTTTTCTCAACACCTTATGGCCAGGATTGTCTTTGGAGGGAATTTTTGAAAGTAATTGGGGTCTATTCAAATTTACACTTTTCCAACAACTTTGACCAGTAGAATTCAACTTTGGAAACGAAATTAACCTAAAATGTCACGGTTTGCAGTTATGGCGTCATAATCTAGTTTCCAAAGCAAGGTCGACTGAGAAATTACAGAGTATGGCTCTTTGGAGCAAAGTAATTGTGATAAGCGGCTTTTTTGAGCCTCGTCACTGTATTGTTAATTGCCGTTCTAGCGGCTATAAAATAATACGTATTGTTTTAATTAATGGCCCGTTACCCGTGTTATCCGTTGGAAATCAGTACTGAGCCTTAGACAAATTTTCGTTACCTATGCGTTACCCGTTGGCAAACATTTTTCGATACATATATTTGTATAAGAAACTATGATGAGCCATCATTGTTTCTTAAGCTTCGTTTACTTTTCATGCAACTTCCATGGCTCAGTAGAATGCCTTAGCTCCTTAGTACTGTTTCTCGTGATTGGTTTAACGGAGACTAGAATTTCGCACGATATGCGTCCATGAGGGACAGTTATCTGATTTGTGCATGGAGATGTCCTTACCTCTAGTTTTAAAGTATCTTACAATCATTTGAATTATGGATTAAGGGATATGAATCAGACAAATGACCTTACTTTCCTGCACACTGCAAGTCAAGAAATGCTACATATGTCAAATTATTCAATTTGGTATTAAATTCAGTTTCAAGGACTCATTTGACACACATTCTTTAAGGAGCGATTTTCAATAGTCCAAAGACAGTCTGAGGAGGGAATTTTTGAAATTCATTGGGATCAATTCAAATTTACACTTGTCCAACAACTTTGACCAGTAGAATTCAAAGGAAATTAACTTACAACGTCACGGTAGGAAGTTACGACGTCATAATTTAGTTTGCAAGGCAAGGTCGACTGAAAAATTACTAGACTGAGAGTATGGCTCTTTGGAGCCAAGTAATTGTGCGAAGCGGCTGAAAACTTGTAGTTGTGAGAAACTAATTAGTGACATATTTCATATATTTCATATTTTAAACATATTTATACAGGGTACAAATTCAATAAGGATATTGTTTTACAATTTGGCCCTGTTAAAATTAAAGTACCTAATAAACTATTTACAAATAAATTAATAGATAAAAATATACACATCTGGCGACAATAAGCAATATACAAAATTAAAGATTTTCGTGCCCCAACTGTCTCAACCTTGATTTAAATGAGTATACCGAGGGAGCCTCTTTGATATCATTGTTAAACTTGTTCCACACTTTGGTACCACGGTAAGAGAATGCCTTTTGGCCACTTACTGTTCGCATTAACGGTACTGCAAGATCATTTTTGGTGTTTCTTAGCTCTCGTGTCTGGAAATCTGATAGTCTAAGGAATAGGTCACTAAGGTACTGTGGTGCAAGATCGTTTAGAGATTTATACATCTTTGTAGATGTCTCTTTCACAATCATTTCTTTGACGGACAACCAGCCAAGTTCTTTGCGTAATGGCACAGAAGGTGCATCATAAGAACTACCCGTAACGA
Source organism: Aurelia sp. 4 Dawson et al 2005 (assembly GCA_964019985.1). Lineage (NCBI taxonomy): Eukaryota > Metazoa > Cnidaria > Scyphozoa > Semaeostomeae > Ulmaridae > Aurelia > Aurelia sp. 4 Dawson et al 2005. The sequence goes on along the minus strand of OZ026507.1, from coordinate 8,136,007 downwards.
TACGAGCAGACCTGTTTTGAAGCTTTTGTAGAGACTCTATTCTCGTAATACCACTACAGCCCCAAACGGAGCAGCAATAGTTAAAATGTGGTTCTACAATACTACGATAAATGTCTTTCAAGGTTTCCATTGATACAAAGTTTTTACAATATTTTAAAAGACCTATTGCGCGAGAAACTTTCCCTTTTATGTTCTCAATTTGGCACTTCCACGTTAGACTATTGTCTATATGGACACCAAGGTATTTCACTTTGTTCACTAAGTCAATATCAGTACCACCTACGTGAAACACTGGCAACAAAGTAGGCTGCACTGCCATTTTATTTACATTTTGCATTGACCCAACTATCATAGCCTGTGTTTTGACGACGTTCAAGGATAGCTTGTTACCTTGAAGCCATTTTTCGATATTGACAAGCTCAGCGTTTAACACCATGTGCAATTCATCCAAAGTTTTGGAGGAATATGAAATCATGGTATCATCAGCATACATATTTGTCTCAGCCTTCTTTAGTGCAAAGGGAAGATCATTTATATAAAGCAGAAAAAGAAGTGGTCCCAAACAAGACCCTTGTGGCACTCCGACATCAATATCTTTAATGTCAGAAGGGACGCCATTTACTTTGCAAAACTGCTTTCTGTTATTCAAATACGACCGAAACCAATCATGTTCCAAGCCGCAGATGCCATAGAATTTCATCTTATCAAGAAGAATACCATGATCAACGGTATCAAAGGCCTTCTTAAGGTCAATGAATATCATAGCTGTATATTTCCCTTTGTCAATGTTGACATACCAGTCATTCGTGCATTTTAGAAGGCATGTGACAACAGAGTGTAAAGAGCGAAAACCAGACTGTTGCAAGCATATGAGTTTGTTTTCGTCTAGGTATCGATATAGTTGGTCGTACACCAGTTTTTCAAATAATCTGGAAACAGCTGGTAAAACAGATATTGGCCTGTAATTTGATCTTTCATCAGTTGGGCCTTCTTTAAATATGGGAGCCACTCTAGCAACTTTCCAGCTGTCAGGAAAAATTCCTGAAGATTAGGAAAGGTTCAAAATATCACAGAGTGAATCAGAAATAACGGGAAATGCTACTTTTAAGAAATAGCTGGCTATGTTATCCACACCAGACCCATGTGATGTCTTGATCTTATTTAAGGCCTTTTCGATGGTCCTCTTGTCGATGGCAACGAATTTGAATGGTTCCCTTCCATTCGAGGGATATGTTATATCGTATTGATGAGACAGAAGGGGATTAGACTGGGCGGGTATCTTGTCACTGAGACTCTTCCCCACACTGCAGAAATAGTTGTTCATCGAGTTAGCGATCTCATGATCCTTATTTATATCCTGTTCATTCACTTTTAGGGAATCGATATTGGTAGTTTTAGATCTTTTATTTAACAGGAGGTTTATTGTTTTCCATGACTGCTTTAAGTCACCTTTACAAGCAGCTAATTTCTTGGGAAAGTATTCTCGTTTAAGAGTTTTGTTGAGAATGTTAGCCTTATTTCGCAGCTGTTTGTAAGCATCCATCAGTATAGCAGATTTACGTTTAACGGCAGCAGTTTTTATTTTGTCCCTCTGACGAGAAAGCTTTCTAAAATCGCTATTAAGCCATGGGGAATATTTGTTAGATACTCTCATCTCCTGCAATGGGGCATGCATCTCAATGACAAGAGACAGCGTTGTAGACCATTGTTGAACGGCATCATGGACGTTATCGCTATTACGTACAATACCATCCCAATCAATCTGGCCTAGATCAAATAAAAAACTTTCATAGTCAAAGTTTTTCATTCTTCTACTTCTGATAAGTTTGGGTTGTCGCTGTATGAAGCCCCGAAATTTTCGAATACAATATACTAGATAATAATCGCTAAGCGAAATTTTTAGGACTCCTGAATCTACAATGTTTGCAGGCGTGTTAGTTGCAACATGATCTATCAATGTAGATGTGTCCAACGTCTCTCTGGTTGGTTCGTTGATCATTTGCCTGAATCCAAACAGGTCATAAATATTGCTCATGTGCAATGAATCACCTGCAAGGCTGGAGTCCATCTCTGGCGAATTCACCTTCAGAAGGTCACAATTTGTGTCGCCTAAGATGAGGATTTCTTTGTTCTCATGATCAAAAAAGTCCAAATTCTTTTCGAGTTTCGTAAATGTTTCGACAGGCTCCGCAGGAGGGCGATACCAAGCTACTACCAAAAATGGTCGCGCCCCCTTAGGTTCAACCTCAATACTTATCATCTCTAAAGCCTTCTCGGGAAAATCATTTCTACGAGAATGCTTTAAAGAGTCACTAATGTAGACTCCAACCCCTCCCCCGTTTCTTGTACGATCCTCCCTGTAGAGAGTGTAGCCATCAATTCGCAATAAGTCACTGGCAATGTTGTCATCCAGTTTAGTCTCGTTAAGTGCCAAAACATGAATAGATTTCTCTTTCATTAATTTTTTTATTTCATCTATGTGCAGAAGCAAACTGTTGACATTTAGTGACGCAACTGCCAGCCCCTTCCTGCATCCCAACTGCCGCACCCCCGCATCACGAGGAATCGAAGGTTCGCAAGTACTAGGGGGTTCGTCCAACAGCCCTGAGAGCCAAAACAAGTCCACCTGCCTTTGTAACTAAGACGTTCAGAACCTGCTGTTACAAACGCTACCGAGGGCTTACTTATAGCCAAACTACATGCTTATGGCTTGGATGAAAATGCTCTGGTCCTTATATATTCTTACCTGAAACAGCGCAAGCAGTCTGTTAGAATCGATAATACGTATAGTTCTTTCCAAACTATTTTATCAGGGGTACCCCAAGGCTCTGTTTTAGGCTCTATTCTATTCAACATTTACATAAACGATCTATGTTTATTCATCAAACAAGCAACATTGCTATGCTGATGACAATACTTTAGCTTATTGTTCCAAGACTCTATCAAATTTGGTAGAGGTGTTGGAAGAAGAAGCTGGAGTTGCTTTGACCTTGCTAAAACAAAATCAAATGATAGCTAACCCAGAAAAATTCCACGCACTCCTTATTAGAAAGGATCAAACAAATACAAGTGGAAAAAATTTCAACATACAAGGAAAAATGGTCGAATCGGAAGAAACGGTCAAATGCTAGGCATTCAACTAGATTATAAACTGAACTTTGAACAGCATATCTCCGAACTTTGCAGAAAAGCTGCATCGCAACTCAATGTTTTAAAAAGGCTCAAAAAATTTATTTGCTTTGATAAAAAGAAGATTCTTGTCCAAAGCTTTGTATATTCAAATTTTGATTATTGTCCTCTTGTATGGTACTTCTCGTCAGCTAAATCTTTGCAAAAGATTGAAAAGATTCAAGAACGCGCCCTTAGATTCTTACACAATGATCACATTAGCTCGTATAGCGATTTACTTTCGAAGTCAGAGAAGTGTTCTATGCATGTTTCCCGTCTAAGAGTTCTCTGTGTAGAAATTTTTAAGACTTTGAAAATTTAAATCTATCCTTCATGCATGACATTTTCAAAATAAAAACTTCTCATTACCCATTACGAAACTCCAATGGCTTACAGCATTATAGACCAAATCAAGTCACGTTTGGTTCCAATAGCCTTCGATCATTGGGACCTCAAATCTGGAATGGGTTGTCAAATGATATAAAATCTGCAGAAAATCTAAATAGCTTCAAAACTATGATAAAAAATGGAATGGTCCGAATTGTAAATGTAATGCTTGTCAATATGTGTCTGGAGATTAGTCTTTTTTATTTAATTTGGTTAGTTTATTAAAATACTGTAAAAATATTTATTTATGTATGATATATTCATCGATTTAGATTAGTTTACTTTGCATATTTGCACATAGTAAGCTAGATGTATATATTCGATGTAAAATAAGTTGACAAACAAACAAACAAAAGGGCCTACAACTGTTCCTGTGGGCGCGCTTGCTTCATTTTTTTCACTTAGAGCATTGAATGATTTCACTTAGCGCATCACTGATTTCGCTCTCCACACGGTCATTTCAACGTGAAAACGAGAATTTTCTTCTAAACATGTAATGTTTGTTTTGTTTGTTTGTTTTCAATTTATTTTGAGAGGGCTTGTCAGGATTTCTAGCTACTGAAAGCTAATTTAGGCCCACTTTGCATGCCGCATCCAGGCATGGGACCCATAGTTTAACGTCCCTTCCGAAGGACGATGAGGTGAGTTGTGAGGTCAGGCCTCCGAGGTCACCCATCCAGAGTCTGACCTCACTCGATCAAGCTTAACTTCAGTCACTCGACGAAGACGATACAAGCCACTCGGCCACTCACCCCGCACACGAGAGGCTTCCAACTCAGAATCCACCAAGATTTGAAGCTGGCCAATTTTGCCTTGCATTTCAACTTTTGATTTCATTTTAGATTTTGATTTCGTCTTGCACATTTTCATTTTGTGATTTATTTTGTGTTTGCATTTGGATTTCATTTTTACATTTGGATTTCATCTTTGCGTGTCACATTCCCATTTTGAATTAGGATTTCCGCTTAAATTAGGGTGTCTAAACTTCTTAAAGCCCGGTTCTTAAATTAGGGTGTCTAAACTTGGTTCTTAAATTCCGGTTCTTAAATCAGGGTGGCTTGGTTCTTGGTTCTTGGTTCTAGTCCTTGGTTCTTGAATTTTGAATTAGGGACTCCCATATTCCAGTCAATGTTGTTACAGTTATTTAGCATGTTTTGTTTTATCTGCGAATCTGGATAGCCTTCTGTAAAGATGAGAGAGAATGGGACAATGGTTGTTGTGACTCAGACCTGCAAGGATTGTGGTGGCTCATTTCAGTGGAAAAGCCAGCCAATGATCTTCAATCGATACCCTGCTGGAAATGTACTCATGAGCTTTGCAATGCTGATGGCTGGAGCCATAATAAGCCGTTTCTTGTTCGTCTGCAAGCATATGGGTTTATCAGTAATAAGCCCCAGAACCTACCTTTACCATCAAAAGAAGTTCCTTTTTCCTCTGATTCTCTCTTTTTGGAATTCATTCAGAGAGAAGCTAATCAAGCGACTGGGAAATATTGCAAAAGTCTCATGGGCAGGAGATGGTCATTTTGACTCAATGGGCCACAGTGCAAAATTTGGTCTTTATTCAGTGCTTTGCCCAACAATACTGAAGATTGTGCATTTTGAACTCTTTCAGGTAATGGCATTATGTTGTTTGCAAACATAAGATAAATACCTACTGTCACTGCTGCTAATTACAGCAGCTTAGCTTTTTGGTCAAGGTAGCATGGTTTCTGAACTTTTTGAAAAATCCAGCTTACTGTAGAAAAGGAAGGTGAGTGCATACATAGTCTGTCTCTGAGTGATGAAGAATTCGCAGGTTAACGTAACTTTCACAAGAACCTACATTTTCCCCATAATCCCCTTCCATCATTTTGTTTCCCCTAGGGCTTTAGTTGAAAGCTTCCGGATGGGATTTGGAATCATTATGTTTCCCAATGGAATACTGCACTTCTGTGAAGAAGTTTTGCAAATGAATATACCTTTAGCTATTCTTCAAATGATAACGGATAACTTTTCAGTGAATTGCAAATAAAGTCCCTGTTCATGATCTTAGTATGCACAATGTAAAAACTACTTTGGTTTGTGTTCTTCTTATCTCTTTTACAATAAAATATCATTATTTACATACAAAAAAAGTTTAGTATTCTTTGCTCTTTCATTTGATCATTTACACAATACATAGCGGGTAAATGTGTACATTGAGACAGTTTGTCTTTTAATGTACATTAGGGAACTGTGCTTTGAGCCTAAGGCCCCGTCCACACATATCCGGATCTTTTTAAAAACGCTCCTTTTTATCCGTATAAAAAAATATCTGCGTCCACACGAGAAGCGTTTTCGAAAATATCCCCGTTCACACGAAGACGCAGCTACTTTCAAACTCCGCTGTTCGAGCTTCGATAAAAGAAAAAAGACAAGCAAAATGCCCTGGTGTGATCCCCAAAGATCCGTGCGCATGCTCTGGTACGTCGCAAATCGATGCTTTGACGTCAGCGTTTTCGAAAAGCTCCGTTTTCACCCGTCCACACAAAAACATAAAAACGGCGTTTTCAAAAAGATGCACTCTGGAGATCGTTTTCGGTGACCGAAAACGCTGTGTCCGTGTGGACGCTAACCCAAAGCGAATAAAAAGATGAGTTTTCAAATATATCCGGATACGTGTGGACTGGGCCTAAGTTGCAATAAGCATGGGTATATGGTTCACAGCCAAGGTATCCCCACGAAGTCACAAGGATACTCCTCGACAGCCACATGCGTCATTCATAATTGGCATCTTTGAATTTGACGTATTGGTTGTTCCTGGTTTCATATTTCGCAATCTACCTCCACCATAATAACTGGGTATTTCCTAGGATTTTTCTGGGAAAATTGTTCCACAATTTCCCAGGAATAAAAAAGCTCGGATTGGGAGCAAAAATTCCTAGGAAAGCTGGGTACAGTTTTCGGCGAAAATAGCTGGGGAATTCTTAGGAAACCTGGGAGACTGGGTAAACTGGGGAACGGAGCAAATTCCTAGGAAAGCCGGGAGAGCTGGGTAAACTGGGAAACGGAGCAATGGTAAAATCTATGTGCTAGATTTTTCGGGAAACTATCGTAAAAAATGAAAAGCACAGATATTCAAAATCGTTTGCGAAGTTAGTTGTAGCATTCACCTCGATATATGATAGTTAAGAATACTCTTCTTATTCTTCAAACGATTTTCATCCCAATGAAGCATATACAAATGAATTCACTGACGGAAGGGGCAACGGTTTTTCGCAGAAAAGACATAATTTCATGGCAGTGACATCAATCAACAACTCTCGCAAATATCTTTCGCAATATACATTTAAGAAATGTTCAATGTCCATCTTCTGTTCAGACTTGTCCTTCCGATGATATCGACCAATAATCCATTGTCTGAAATCCACCTGTAAATATGAAAAGGAAGATCGACTTGCATCTGGGATTTCTTGCTGAAGATTTACGTCAAAGAGCCGTTCTAAGGCAAGCAACTCAAACGTCATCGTAAATGAAGACGAAGAGACTTGGAAAGCAATCTTAAACATGACGTTAAGACTATTAGCAACTGTTGCAGCTTCTCTTCTCCCTTATTTTTACTCCTTTTATTTCGAATGATATATTATCAAGAGTATATTCTTCTTCCTTGATAAATTTTAAAAACATGTCTGGGTCTAGATATCTGTAGCTGCATAAAGATTTCACAACAACCTCCACGAGGAGAGCTGAAACAAATTTGAAAAGAAACAGGAGTTCGTAGACTGTAAAATGCTACGTAGCAATTGTACTTGCAGTCAGTTAATTTTAAAGAGAAACAAACGAGTCTTACCTTGGATTCTTTGTCTTTTGTTTGCTTTAAGTTTCAGAGCTTCAAACCACTTCCCTCCAAATTTGAAGTCTCGCACTTGCAGAATTTGAAGAAGAAGGAGATCGAAGGACCGTCGAGATTCGATTTGAGATCGAATCGAACGTGGTATCGTGGATCAGCCAATCAGAGCGCAATATCTCATGAATGAAAAGCACCAGCGCGCTTAAAACCTGGGTGAAAGCTTGGGTAAAAACTGGGGAAAATGAAGGCTGTTGTTTTTTCGTACTTTTCAAGATAGAGGACGTCGAAGGATTTTTCGAAGAAGAACAAAATGCGATGTTTTTATCAATTCAGCAAATGTTATCCATTTGGTCCAAGATATTTTCGACGACGTCGTTAACATTTTACAACATGATAGAACAGGAAAAATTGTCTCTGTTCAAACGGTAAGGTTGGAAAATCCTTTTCGATATGAAAAAATTCTGAAAAGGAGGACAAAAGAAAGGAATAGACAGCAGTTTCACGTAGCTTCGTAGCTTAGTGTACGAGACGAGTACTTTTACAAAAACGTTCAAATGCCGGAGACAAATATTGTTGTCTTAGTTTTTGTGGCATTTGGTCCATAGATGTAGGAGCCAGGGGGCACTGGGGGCACGAGCCCCATAAGTATTTACAATAAACAAAGAAGGGCCCTTTATTTTTAAAAAGTGCCTGGGGGTTGGGAGTCGGGCTGGTTGCTCGGTCGTTGTGGGAACTCGTAGTCCATTTGCTTTTAGGTACTTTTCTTTTATTTTTATAGACTTTTGGTTAGGTGTATATATTCATTGTAATTACGTTTTAGCTGTTTTTAACATTTTTTTAGTTTTGTAAATTTTCATATGGAGGGCCCCTTGTAAATCAACCAGTTGGTTGAAGGGTCTCCCTCCCTAATAAATTGAAAATGAAAAATGAAAATGAGGCTCTTTTTTCTTAAGGAAAAATGTTCTATTGAAGCGTTGTGCCCCCGAAGTTTGAGATGGTTCCTATGTCCCTGATTTGTTCTACTATTGGTGGAGTTGTTGAAGATGATCAATCTTGAAAAGACTTCTTCTCTAGAATTTCAATTTCGTAACGATGCTCTGTTGCGCGGCTGGGCATTGTATTTGGCGAAATCACTAAGGGGAGTTGCAACAGAATTTTTGCAGTTTTTATGGTTTTCCCAGTTTCCGAGCTTTCATACCGACCTTTTTGACCGATTTTCAATTTTACAACGAAGTTCTCAATGGTTTTCCCAGTTTGCCAGCTTTAATACCCAGCTTTTTGGCTGTCAGTTCATCTCGTCCCAATTTCCCAGTTTTCAAACCCAGCTATTTGGCTGTCTTCCCAGTTTCCTCGGCTTTCTGGGAAACAGAAATCCCAGCTTGCAAAATTTTCTGGGGGAAAAACTGGAAACTGGGGAAATCCTAGGAAATGCCAGCTTTCCCAGTTATTTCCCCAGTTGTTTTGGTAGCACGTAAGCATTCTCTAGCCAATCACAATAGGGAATGTATTCCCCCTTCCATATTTGGCTCGGTCAGAGCATTCTATTTAAGCCTGCGCCTAAGTTTTCTGATCAGTTCAAGAAAATTGTGGAAGTCTGTCATTCAACTAATTTCTTACCCTCCCCTTCCCTCCAATTCATGAAAAATGGGGGGGAGGCAGAATAGTTCATATTGATGAGAGAATATTTCATATTCATTCAAATTTAATATACAATAATTACCTATCTTAATTGTTGTTTTAAAGTAATTATTTGTAATTGTTGTATTTGTACTGTTATTGTTAATATTTGTTTATGGGAGTATTCTGTAAGTTGTCTTTAGAAATAATTTCAACTTTGGCCCAACTCTGTCTTGGTCTTCTAATTTAAAATACCATTTGCATCACATCCATGTCAAGTTTTGGCACAATCCTAAGCTGAAAAAGCCTTCACTATATTGAGAAGTAAACTGGTTTGGGGCATTTCTTTTCAACAGGCAAATAAAGCAGGTGCAGCAATGGGATGGAATTGTTGGGAGCACAAAGATGTTTTGAGAATTTGAGAAAAGATGGCATAGTTATCAAGAAGTTTGTATCTGATCGACAGGGGCGCACATTCAAATTTTGTTTGGGGGGGTGTAAGCACCCTTTGGACCGACTGCAGTGTGAGAATTTTTTTTGGACCGACTGAGCGTATGTAGAATATTCGTTCTTATTAAGAGTGATCTAAGAGCTTTGACAACAATGACATCAAGTATATAACAAAAACATCTCTTCAGTTGGAATCTAAACTGCAACAAGTGGTTCATCAATTAATCAATTAAAATCCATCACCTTTCATAATTTTCAATGAAGTATTTTATCCTGTTTGCGTCTTTATCTATTAGGGAATGCCAGTTTGATCGTTCTTTCAAGAAATTGGTAAATAATATGTTGCACTAGGTTCTTACAACAGTTATTGTCTAGCATACCTCTGATGACCAAAAACAAAAGTACTATTTTCCATAAAAATCTAATTTCTCTGAGGTTACATTGTCTTTATTGGAGATTACATAATCTAACTGAAATACAGTTCTTGAAAAAGTTTACTACAAAGTTTGTAACTATTCCTAGTAACTATGGCATTTGTTTATCCTTATTTGCAGATGGAATGACAGATATAAGACGCCTTGACTTTGGCATTTTTGCCCATCTGTTTACTGTGTTCTCAAGATCAATTGTATCAGTAAGATCTTTTTCGCATGCCAAGATCATCATTTCGTACAACCTCTCCTGTTTCATCGACGATCTCATCAAGGTTTTGATGAGTTTCAGCTTTGAAAAGCTTCTCTCACTGGATGCAGATGTTATTGGCACTGTTAGTAAGAGCTGGTAGCATCTCTCTGTCAATGGAAAGAGACCTTTAAACCTCCGAGCATAGTCTGCCGCTTCCTTAATGCTTGTGATTTCAGGCTTGTTTTCGGCACAATGACTTCTAAATATCGATATTTCAGCCTCTAGAGCACTGTCATCAGGTTGCAACGCGGCAGGCAGCATGTTGATAAGACGCTGGCAATCTTCCATCTCAATTTTGCCTTCGAATGGTGGTTGGAGGATACGCACTGCAGGAGTCAGAATTCCCAGCGGCACTTTAACATTCTCGGTCAGGGATGATATCTGCATATCCAGGACTAGAATGCACTCTTTACGGTAATATTCATTAAAATCTATTGATGCTGCATTTTCCGGCGTTTCATCTATCCTAGCAGGTATTCTTCTGGGTCGATGATGCTTATGAAACTGCGCTTTGCCGTCAATGCCACACTTCTCACCAAAAACTAGCGCTGCTTGAATTTCCTTGTTAAGCCCATTGAAGTCATCTCGCATATGCTGTAGTGTGGCGATGGTAGCTTGGGCTGCTTCTAAAGTATCGAAAATGTTGATTTGTACGCTTTGAATTTCCTGCGTTAAGATCTTTGTTTTCACCATGACGTTTTTCATGAACATCAACATCACTATAAAATCGAAGCTCTTCACCCTTCTCAGAAGACCAGCAGCTTTCACTTTTGTCTTTGCATCCTCTGACTCGTCTAAGGCTTCCAATGCGGCAATTACTCCCTCAAAACTTCTCCAAACTGCCCTGATTGAATCTGCTCGGGCGATCCATCTTGTCATCGATAGATTCCTTAAAGCCAGCGCTCCGTTGATATCCAGCTCCTTGACCTTTAGTCGAAAGAGGTTGTATCTCTTTGTGCTGGAGCTGAAGAATACATAAATTTCCTGAAGAATATCAAACATTTTGCAGGCAATTAAGCTGGCTTTACAACTGTGCTCAACGGTAGTATTGACACGATGAGCAAGACAAGGGAAGTATGGGATATTCGAGCCAAGGTACTGATTCATCATTGCCTGACACCCATTGAAGACTCCAGACATAGAAGCTGTGTAATCATATGACTGAAAGGCAATACTACTGGAGTTGAGCTCTCTCTTATTCCATGACTTCAAAATTTGCTTGGCTTGACCGTCACCTGTTTTCTTGTCAATGTCAGTCATATCTACAAGGCGCTCTTGCAGATTTCCATGTGGATCCATATACCTGGCAACTACAGACAACTGGTCCAAGTGAGAAACATCTGGAGTTGTGTCGGCAATGACAGTTGAAATTTCTGACTCGATGATTTCCCTTTTGACTTTGTTCGTTACATCTTCAGCCAGCAGAAGGAGAAACTCGTTTTGAGATCTAGAACTTAGATAATTCACCGTATGCGGTCTGCTCTCGGCGTCATCTAGCCAACGTTTGAAGGATGGAGAGTGTCTTGCAACCAACTTCGTTATTTGGTGAAAGTTTCCGCTTCCATCTTTTTCAGAACCTGCACCTCTGAAAGCCAGTCCTTGTCGTGCAAGTGTTCGTGTGACATCGAGTAGCACTTTAACTGCATCACGATTTCTCTGACTCTCTGTCTCATTTGCAATCTCTTCTTTGCGTTTATCCTTGTCCAGCAAGCAATCAATATGCATTGCTTTGCTTTGAAAACAAATCAGCGCATCAAGTGAAGCCTTATGAGCTGTGCTGCTGAAATGACTGGCCAACTTTCCCGGTTTTGCTTTCCCACGACTTTTCATCTTATGCCATGCCCTTACTCCTCTCGATGTCCAGGCTTCGTCTGCCTTTTGATGACCCACTCCATCTTGGAAGACCTGACACACAAAGCAGAAGCAAGCATCTTTGGAAATCGAGTATTCAAGGTGCGGAAAACTGCGGTACCAGTCGGAAGAAAAATGGCATTGTTTACTAGATTCGATTTCATCATTTCTCGGATATCTCGAAAGCTTTGGTTGGAATGGGCCCTGATTGATGAGGTAAATTCTGTCTGCATCCGATGAGATCTTGCGCCTAAGTGCTGGATCTCGGTCTATTGGCTCGAATTTTTCTGTCTCAAAGATCGTGAATTCATCACGGTTCACACGTAGAGCTGCCAAAACTTTTTCAGAATCTGCTTTCAGTGCTGAAGACATTGATTCTATCCTTTCGGTAATGTCTAGCAGTTCTCCAATAAGAAATTGTGGGCATGGTGAAATTTCAGATTCGACTTTATTTACCAGGTCTTGGCAGTGGTGAAGTTCTTCGCACAGATAACGCAGCTTTCCAAAGCAAGAAACCCATGAATGATCAGTTTGATTATCTTCATCAACATATGATTGTAGTTCCTGAAATTGATATAAGACAATAAGCTAGCCATACAGATAGGACACAGATGTAAAATCTCTTTTAGATGCTAGGGAACAGGAGGTGAAAGTTTGATACCATCTGGTGGTTCATATTTAGCCAATTCTCGGATAGCCCTGCACTGGATATCAATTGCACTGATTACGAATCTCTACGCAATTTGTTCTTATATGTTCATTGCATTACAGAATCTTATACTCTGAAATTTTACCATGACTTACAAAATGGTCGACCAAATAACGAAAGTCGAGAATGTAACGAAAAACTTGTGATGAAAATGGTCACCTCTTGATGTTCAATTTTTTCTTCTGGCAAAAAGTTTTCGAAAGCGAGCTCTTCTCCCCCATCAATTGATTGCACATCTGCTTCGACGTACTCCTCATTTTCAAAACTCCACGCTTCGCTGTCATCTGATAAGGTAGCATTTGAAATTTCCTGTTGGAGAAAATGCAGCTTTTAGTTGACGCGATTGAAGAGCAGGCAGCTTGGACGTTATGGAACACATTTGTAAAATATATAGGAAGGTTAACTTCTATCATAGCAAAGTTTCGTGTACTTGCCTGTTCTGAACTGCGGTCCAGAGCTGTTCGTGGACGCTTTTCGCCAATCGAGATAGGCACGGTCATCGATGGTCTTTTAACAGTAGACTGAAAAGAAAATGGAAATGTGATATTGAATAAAAGATGTGAAACATTTTGATAAAAGTACCCTGGAATAAAAACAAACTTTTAGAAAAAGGGCCTTCGTCGGTTATTCCATTTACTCAGCATCCACTGGATTCCCCATAAAAATTTGGAAGTCAAGATAATTCAAGATAATTTAGAGAGGGTAAAAGTTAGAAAAAAACCATGACACTAACCTCAACTGGAGGGGCGTTATCTGCAGCCTTATCGTTACGTAGCTCAGCGTCATCGTTAACAAGAGTTGAAGGACCAGGTATCGCAGCTCTATTCTCATTGCAAGTAACTTGCTTGAAGCTCGTTATGATCTGCAAACAAAGTTAATAATGAGATGGTAGCAATTTATTTTAAAAACAAAAACTCCAATTGAAATTGAAAATCTTCATAAGGAACTGGCAAAATCTAAAAGAGCTAAAAACACTAGAAATCTCGGGCCTCAATATTCTACGATACTTTTACGAATTACGAATAAAAAAGAAGCTTTGCAGAAAGAATACCATGACGATGATACCTTTTGTTGGTTTTCAAACACAAGAGGTAAGGTCTTCGAGTTATACTTGGGATGCTTCAGTATGCAATGTTTTCTCTTGTGGTCATTATCAAAAGTGCTTTTGCACAAGGCGCAAGTCACTTTATAACGAGTATTCGGCATCTAGAAAATGGAATTGTTTTGAATTTAGGTAAGCTTTGCAAATATCAAACAGAGATTGCATGTAAATGAGATCGAGTGAAATTGTATGCAACACTTCATAGGCATATGAATCAGGGAGGCACTGGGGGCACGTGCCCCCAAGATTTTGCAATGAAAAAAGAAATGCCCGTTTTATTTTTAGAAAATGTTCCCTTTTTCTTAAGGAAAAAGGTGCCCTCGAAGTGTCGTACCCCCCAAGTTTGAGATGCTTCGTACGTCCCTGCAACACTTGTCACTTTTAGATGTACTGCTGCTAGTTTGCAGATAATCAGAGAGAGGGTTAAGCTGACTATTTTCCCCGCTTAGTCTTGCGCAATCTTTGCAATACTTTCAAATTGAATCATAATATGGGCATGTGCATGTAAAATGTTGTTCTCTATGTCTTCATGTTTTATTTCTCGTAATTCCTGTTGTTGTAGGATTTCTAATTTTATGTCCTGATTTAAACTATCACTGGACTGCAGTGTATTCACATGCTGTCTGTGGTATCATCTCGTTCATGCTATTGCAAATGTAATCATTTTGCGAATATAAAGAGCGCCCTGCACAAACACAGTAGAAAACAATCAGTTATCGTAACATCTTTGGGAAACGGAGTCAATCACTACTTCATTTTAAAAAAGATTTGGAACGGAAAATATCGTAATCTTACCTTTGCGACGAAGAAGTTTCTTGATCATGTGAATGTCTTGGTGTGGATATACGATCATCATCCCAAACCCGTGTTTTTTAAAGGAAAAAAACAGCACAAGCACGACCCAACGGATTCAGAAATGTTCCAAACACGAGTCTTCAATTTATGACTATTCCAGACACTACTATTGTTTGGACGTTGAAAGCAAAGTAAAAGAAAAATATCGACAAAAATAAATCAGAGCACATGTAGGTTTCCTTTCATTCATAAGACTTCGCAAAGATATGAAATACAATCACGTTGCGTTTGAAACTGAATTATTGAATGTGAATTATTTCCTGAGGTCTGTATCAACACGAATAAACCGCATTCTATATTTTCAATCCTATCGTCAATATCCGAATAGCTGACGAGGTGTTTGGAATAACAGAAAATAGTTGTGAAAAAGTTTTCCTTCAGCTATTCCAAAAGAGAAACTGAATTGAATGCCTTATGCATTTTAAATAATGTGGACTGGGTGGAATGTGCACAATATAGAAGCTCTGACGCCACTCGGTCGAACCTCTCATACAAAAATGTTTGGAATGTCGCTCGAACTAGGCTCTTATGTAGAAAATCTACGAAGGTTTATTATTCATTCATTATCGAAGAGGCATGGACCGACTTTTGCCCAAAACATAAAAAGTCGGACCAAGATGGATTCGAATTACCTAAAATTATTCGTGGACCGACTTTTTCCCAATCAATAAAAATTTAGACCGACTCAAAAAATATTGGGGGGGTGTCTCACCCCCCCACACCCCCCCTAATGTGCGTCCCTGCTGATCGACATTTGGGAATAGCAAAATGGATACGTAAAACACAGAAGGAAACAACCTACCTCTATGATATCTCGGCATATTGCAAAGTCTGTATGCAAAAAAGTTTTAGAAGCAAGCAAGCAAAACGGGCTGGAAGTTTTAGCAAAGCGGATAAAAAGTATCCGTCGTCACATCTACTGGTGCTGCACTTCAACTAAAGAAGGATTTGGAGAACTGGTAGTTGCAAAATGGAAGTCTTTCTTCTACCATGTTGCAGACAAGCATGAAGGCCATCCCAATGAATTATCTAAGGAATGTGCTCATGGAGAACTTGGTAAAAGGAAATGGCTTAAAATTGGTAAGCCAAATTAACCCCTGTATTTAAAACTTAGCATCAAAGAGATGCTGCCAATTTTATGGCAAAATTTTGAAAAATATATGTTTTATATTTATATCTTTGTCATCATTTCTCGGCGCCTGCAGTTCAGTTATTTTTGTTACCTCATGCTTGTCCACTATTTCTCTGAGAAAGGGGTATAAATTCAAATCCTATCTAGGACTTAGAATTCAAAAATAGGGGTCATATTTTGGAAAAAGTAGTCAGAGATTCCGGCCAGGTCTATAACGCGGACCACGCGGACTTCGCGGACCTCACGTCCGTGGTTTTGAGAGTCTGCGTTTTAGGTTTTCAAATAGGCCAAAACCTAAACCGCGGACCCAAAGTCCACAAATATGAAATGCCTGCTTTTTTGGTTCTTTAATAAGGCAAAACCTAAACCACGGATCAAAAGTCCACGAATATAAATTGTCTTCGATGTTGGTTTTAAGCCCATTCTCTTGAACTCCGAGTTTGAGACATACAAATCTTTAGTTTTCCTGGTTTTCCTCTTAAAAGCAGTCCTCAACTCACGCAGAATGGGGTGAGTGGCCGAGTGGCTTATACAGTCTTCGTCAGGTGACTGAAGTTAAGCTTGGTCGAGTGAGGTCAGATTTCGGATGGGTGACCACTGAGGCCTGACCTCACAACTCACCTCGCCGTCCTTCGGAAGGGACGTTAAACTAGGGGTCCCGTGCCTGGATGCGGCATGCACAGTGGGCCTAAATTAGCTTTCAGTAGCTAGAAATCCTGACAAGCCCACTCAAAATAAATTGAAAAAAAAACAAAGAAACTAAAAACGAGTTATATGTTATATCCAGTTGTGCTAAATTCGAGTACTAGTCGAAGAAGAGGTGTCATGTTTTTCTACAGGTGTCATTCTTGCATTCCCATATTTCTTTCACAAGAACTCATATTTTCCGATTCGTTTCCGTTGAGTTCGGCCTTTATCTGAGAATATGATTAAAATCAGGTATTTTGCTATGGCTGTGCGGAGCCAGGTAAAATAGCGGTATTCTTATCTCGACGATCCGCAGAATAGGTTTTTGCCTTTGTCAAACTCGTCGGAACAAAAATTCATATTAGGAAGGGGGCTGAGCTATATTCGAGCGCAGCAAGAAAATTATGAAGGTGCTGAGGACTGCAAAAGGGGAATTTTTCATGACCAGGCTCCTTAAACGCTCCATTTGTGGAGAAATGTCTCACCTGCTGCTCAGAACTGCCAAATATATAGAACAAATATGGAACACATCGCCCACATAAAACACATCCCACACACATTGCACAAATGAAGAACTTCCAACAGGTCCTTTAGCAACCTCGGGCCCAGGGTAACAATGGGCGGCCCGCCAGGGTATCATTTGTGCTGAAGAGGTGAGGCTGAAGACAACGATAGCCTTGCAAACGCGGTTGATCCTTTAGACATTTTTATCGCTAAGATAACCAAACGTGCTTTACATAAAACAGTGACGGTAAATTTTACGGTAAATTTTTCAGTTGACATAAAACGGATCTCCGGGACTAACCAAGCATTGATAACAGGCCACTTCGTTTCGATGCGTTTCTTTTTAGTCGAGGACTGTTTTTAAGGGGAAAAGCAGGAAAAGTAATGATCTTCATGACTCAAGCTCGGAGTTCTGCACACCATCATCGCATGCATTTTGTGTCCACGGACTTCAGGTTTTGGATACCAAAAAGGCAGGCATTTTAGGGTCCGCAGTTTAGGTTTTGGCCTATTTGAAAACCTAAACCGCAGACTTTCAAACCACGGACGTAAGGTCCGCGGTTTAGGTTATGGTCTATATGAAAACCTAAAACGCGGACCTTCAAAACCACGGATGAGAGGTCCGCAAAGTCTGCGTGGTCCGCGTTATAGACCTGGCCGAACATCTTCCTCTGAGGGAGGTGAATATGTGATATCAAGAACTGCATCAGGAAGTGTCTTACGCACTGAAGTCAGGAAAGCTTGTTTTTATTCTTCAGAGATATTTTTCATGGTAGTCCAGTAAACGAAAGGTAAAGTTTAGTCGAACCTAGAACAAATTGCAACAGAATTCTTTTTTATGGCAAACCATTCTACATCTGCTACTAAATAGCATATCAAAAGTCTAAGAAAGTCCAAGCATCGGAAGACCATGAAATTAGATATATTTTACCAGGTGATCCGCGACGTTCCATCTTTTACGGTAAAGTTCTGAAGAGGAACCAAAGCTTGTCGATTTTACAAATTTGTATTGAAAGTTCGCAACGTATAAAATGCGGATCATTAGAAAGTTGGACCTTTGCAGTTGCATTTCTGTAGAGATTCCGGAAAATTGCATTTTGATTATAAATAGATAATAGAAGGGAGGGATTACATAATGTAGAGATATCTATTGTTTGGATTGTTCTAGACGTTTTGGATATCAAAAAGCACTACTGAAACTATCAATTTGCTCAAATATAGTTTTTGTTGTAATCCTTTGTTTCAATCTCGATCTACTGGACTAAGATGAAGAAGCCACACCAAAAAATCATTCGAAGGGAAATCGCTGCTGCAAAGGCTTAGATTGATTTAATGGGGAATGTTGACGGATCCAGCCTGAACTTGAAGGAGGGGCAGCTGGAGAGAGGGCGCCCAAATTTTGGTAGAATGTAGGCGCCCCAGAGGCAAACGAAAGTTTGGGACTCCTGATTAAGAAAATTCATTAGTTTTCTACTAAGAAAATTTCTTGATTCACATTTTTGCTCCACATTCAGATCGAAACAGTTGAAAAAATTTTCTTAGGGCCAATGTGAGGGCGCTAAGGTGGGGCGCCAAACTGAGCTCTATCGTGAAGGGGGACAGTTGCCCTCGCTTGCCGTCTTAAGTCCACCAATGATTGGGAACAATGTCTGGATTATTTCCTGGTTTGTAGTATCTTAAATTAAGTTATTTGTAAGCTATTGGCCAATTTCAACATAAAGCAAACTAATGTCCGAAATATTAAGGTAAGTTTTTAGGTTTATGGAAAGATCAACCGACAAGGAGTTCTTTACTGAGTTCTAAGACCAATTCTGTCAAATACGGGAACAACTAAATGCCATTCAGTGGACCGCCAGAGAAACAAGGAAGAAATCGCAAATAATTTCCTTCCTGGGATAGCTGGCAAAGTCGAATGGAAGGATAGGATACGTTCAGGTAAGCCCTAGCATGATTGACTGACCTGACAGATTGAAAAAAACATTGCAAAATATTCCAGTAGAGTAGGGCCATAGTTAATATTTCGACACATATGTTTGCGATCGATCAAAATCAAGATGACGTTGGGGAATGCAGTGACGCTTGGAGTAAAGTAGATTTACTATCAGAAGATCTTGAATAGCAACATTTGAACAGAAGAGTTTGGATTTTAAGAGAAAGTTTAGGGGGTATCTGTCCCTTGATAGTTCTAGCAAAGTTTGATGTTAAATTGCAGACGTGTCAGTCTTACACGCATTCTGTTTCATAAGAAACAGCATGTAAGAAACAGGCCTACTTGAAAGTGAGCCCATCAAAGGTTAAGAAACAACCCTACCTGAATTTAAGGAGCTAAGAAACTTTTGTGATTTGCAGTTTTAATTTTCATAGGTCACTCAAAATGTTTTGACACTGTACTGCAATGGCAATGCGATGCTCCTTGTTTCATAGACTTTTTCTTCTTTTAATTCAAGGATTTGTTCAAAGGCCATTGAAAGCATGTTTCCTCCCGATTTAGAGCCAAAGAACCACTTGCTCATATAATTCGTACTCTTAACTTACCCCCAACTGCAAACGCTAACCCTTAAAGAATAACTACTTTCACTTATGAAAACCAGCAATCCAATTTTGTCCCAATTTTAAAGAACAGATTGTCCAATCATCCCATGTTCCAATGGTCCGCACTTTATACAATACTGGATTTCAATACCGATTTATGAAATTGACAAGTTTTGTTTCCGCTTCGCAACCGTAGTGTATAACATGGAACAGAGAGGAATATTCTTCAAAAATATGTCGAATTTAGTCGTCTTCCGATGCTCTGATTTTCTTAGAATTTTAGTATGTTAACTAGGACTGTTTAAGCTATTAGATTCCACAAAAATCATTTCTGTTGCAATTTGTTCTAGGTCAAATCCTAGATTTACTGGACTATGGCCAAAGGTCTTAGGATCAAAATCGTTTTCTATTCTCACAGGGACAGTCTCTCTCCATGCCAAAACTACTAAGACAGGGCGAGTGCTTCGGAGACTTCCTTTATGCACCATTCGTAGTGCCAGAAAATACTGACTTGTGTTCAAAATATTGAAAGAAGAGGGTGCTCAAGGCATTCCAACATCTATTGTTGTTGATACCCGTTGCATAATAAGGAGAACAAACAGCACGCGCACAAATTGCTAAGAGAAATATTCGTTCTTGGAGTTAAAACGTGCTGCCATTGAGATCTGCTAGCAGACCGATTGAATATCAACAATAGAAAATCTGCATAATCTCTCCCAGCATGTTTTCAAGAAAAGTTCTTTCTAAAAGCATTTTCGTCTAACAGGTATTTCAAAATAATTTCAAGGCTAAATGAAAACACCCCCAGCAAATTCGGTTGAAGGGGTCTATTTAGAAAATGATTCAGAATATAATTCGCTTGAAGGGGTTTTTTAAAGTCATTTCATAATAATGGAAATGCCTCCAGCAATTTTCGCTTGAAGGGGTCTCTTAAAATCATTTTATAATAAAGGAAACGCCCCCAGCAATTTTTGCTTGGAGAGGTCTTTTTAAAAAAATCATTTTAGAGAAAAGAAAGTGCTCCCAGCAATTTTGCTTGATGAGGTCTTTTAAAATTATTTTAGAATGTAGGAAATGCCCCCAGCAATCTTCGCTTCAAGGGGTCTCTTAAAAATCATTTTGTGATAAAGGAAACGCTCCCAGCAATTTTCGCTTGAGGGGGTCTTTTGAAATTATTTTAGGATAAAGGAAACGTCCCCAGCAATTTTCGCTTGAAGGGTCCTCTAAAATCATTTCGAATAAAGGGAAACACCCCCAGCAATTTTCGCTCGCAGGGGTCTTTCAAAATCATTATGGAGTAAAGGAAAACGCCTCCAGCAATTTTCGCTTGAAGAGGACTTTAGAAAGCATTAGTGTAAAGGAAATACCCCCAGCAAATTCGCTTGAAAGGGTCTACCCAATGAAAGCAAATCCATAAAGTCAAATAACAGTCCGAGTGAATAAAGAAAATAAAAACTGCAAAACTGGAAAGAGACTGTTAAAACAAAAGATGCTTACTGGCTCGACGTTCAAAGGCACAGCAAGAGCTGGGGCTGCATTTACCTCTGCATTGGCAGCGTCAGCACGAGGGGCTGCGATTTCTTGTGCCTGGAGGGCAGGCTGTGGTTCTTGTCTTCCAGCCTGAGGCACCAGATCATCTAGATTTATCTCAACATTGATGGCTTGAGGTTGCTGAGCGATCTTTTGTCAGTGGCAGCTCGACACATCGATTTGGCTGTGCAAAGGGTGATTTGTTTCATCTAAGACGTCAAACCATGCCGTGGCAAAGCTTAAATATGAATTAGGGGACTGGCATTAGTCTCGTGCAGGTCTACTTTGTCGAATTCCTTTATCTATCTTAATATTCTTGTCATTTCGAGAAACCTCTCCACTGAGAATATTGTTTCAATCAACCATTGAGAGAATGACTAGAAATTGGTCCTTTTATTTTATGTGCTTGGAAGTTCATGTCTTTAATTTCGTATGTCCTATATCCTTCTTGGAAGATGAATTCCAATAGCAAGCCACATCAGTACATGATGGGTTTGTCAAGCCATGTTCGTTTGCGTATTAAACTTTATAGAGTACCGCAATAATATGGTTGCAGCATTTACTGTATCCTGCTGTACAGCTACAATAGCCACATAGGATGTCTCCTGAGGCTTACAAAGAACCTAGACTTTATGTGGCTGTTCTCTTATTCTTGTTGATGGAGTCACAGATGAAAATAGTATGATGTTCCCTGTCTGTGTTGATGAGGACACAACTTCATGAACAAAACCACTTTTGAATCGCGAGTGAGCTTTCCTGACCTTATACTGGCCAATGTATTCTGTTGAAAATGCCTTCTTCTCTAATATGTAGGAAAATGGCCACATGCTCAAGTCAGTGTTCCATTCATTGATCTCTAAAGGATCTTA
This sequence comes from Aurelia sp. 4 Dawson et al 2005, assembly GCA_964019985.1. Taxonomy (NCBI): domain Eukaryota; kingdom Metazoa; phylum Cnidaria; class Scyphozoa; order Semaeostomeae; family Ulmaridae; genus Aurelia; species Aurelia sp. 4 Dawson et al 2005. Next base: position 8,114,120 of record OZ026507.1, on the reverse strand, counting down.
TTGAATGTCAAACAACTTTAGCAGATTTGTGTGTTCATTTCGTGATGCCTTTGCCAGGTCTTCTGCAGACTCTTTGATGGGGATGTTTTTCTCAAAAGCTACCAGAGCACGTGCTGCTAGATCGGAATATCTACGACCAACAGGAATAGCTCTTTGTTGGAGATAGAATTTGAGTTCGCCACAAGAGAGCTCCAGAAAATCTTGGAGGTGCTTTGCCTTTGTCGCCGGGTTTGTCATGCTGATAATCTCTTTGCTTTTTCGGATATCTGAGCCACATCTCGAATAAAAAATTCTTGAAAAAGATTCTCCCGTATGTTCTTGAAAATGTAGGCAATAAATGAAGACTCTTTACAATCAAATAAGCCAAAACGAAGCGCATAAGTACACGCACAATAGTAGAATCATCGCAGCGCATCCGCCATTTTGAACAAGGATTTGTCCTGATTACCCATGATACATCGTCAAGCGCGAAGGGCGTATTCAAGTGTCAACTCTCATAGCTTAGGAAATAAGGAGCGAATTTTGTCCCGATTTTTGACCCATATTATCACGAGTAGTAATTGTAGTAATATCCACATATCAAAAAGTAGAGATATACTTCTAAAGATTATAAGTCTTGCCGCACAGCCTAAAGATGATAAATTAAAAGCGGTTAGTTGCTTATGACATAAATGTATTAAGGGCTCTATAGCTCAGCCTTGTTATCCATATTGAAATTACCTAACTGCTCTTTATTAAGTGTCTTCCCATTACATAAACAAGCATTACGTTGAGATTCCATAAAAGCAGCGCAGCCAAGAGAAGAGGTTGTCGCAAACATCATGTCTGCCGATGTTTGGCATTGTTTCATTTTTGTCTTGGATTCCTCATTGGAAAGGCCTTCAAATAAGCATACATTGCTGAGACAGGACTTGAAATCTTCATCGCATTGTTTTCTGTCACTGTTGCAAGAGTCGTAGCACATATCGTGGACATCGCAGCATTCTGTAAATCCTGGCATTTGTGATGTGTCCAGCTAAAAGAAATGAAATTAAACTCTTGTGCAACCTAGCGTAAGGTAGACGAGTTTAGTCGATCAACAGCCCGTTCACTCAAATGATCGAGCATTCTCGGTTTATGATCTGACAAGCTACTATACTGCTCGCATTAAGCTTACGGTAAACGTTTGCGACACGAAATTTGGTTTTCGCTCCCTAAAAGCCGAACTATCAACGGAATAAAGGTAAAATTTCATCATTCGATGCACCAAAATGTGGCGATTCTAACCATATCATAACTATTTCCCAGTGTTGTCAGGTGGTATCTCTCAGGCAAATTTATTACTTAAGAGAGTGTGCTACCTTCAAATGCTATTTTGTATGTACCCTTGCGTTTGAGGTAACAAAATCTGACTTACATCAGCAGGAAGTGCAGATTCTAAGCTTTTAAACCTACTACTACCGGGGGGGGGGGAGATACAAAGTGCCCGCGGTAAAGATTGATGCAGTGTGGTCAGTTTGAAAGATACAGAACTGAAACTTGGTGAGTTATCCTCAAATTTAATATGCTAATTAAAATTTAACAAAAGTTTCAAACTGGTAGACACTGATTTCGCGACCAACGTCTTTTCAAAAATTGCTCAGCAATGAAAGAAAAGAAGGGACGACTCTTATTTTTGCCAGAATAATCACAGATCATTGAAAAGACTACCATTCAATAGATCTTGACAAGAGCTTTCCGATTATATATAGTTTTATTCATTTTGATGACGTCAGCAATTCAAACTTAATTACGTCATCAATTTTTATGACGTCATACAAATAATGACAATTGTATTAGAAAAATTTTAATAACCAATGACAAACTGGTATACATAAATAATGAATATATCATATTTGTATATAAATTAAAAAGATACAACTTATTGGCCAAAGCCTTCATCAGCAATGACTGTTCAAAATCAGACGGAGCATACATAAAGATACCGAAATTACAAAGAATACAAAACAATAGCCTGAGCGGGCCCTAGCTATTACAATGCGTAATTATAATGTGTTAAAGCAGCCGGTAATACAAAGGTAGCGGGAGAAAGATCGATGGCTGTGCTTGTCTCGCCGAAGCTGAAAAAGATCGCATGCTACAACAACACAAACAATAGAAAGATCCGAGAGCGGATTGGCAGAACAGAAAACCCAAAAAAAAAACAGCGTGTGTCCCTAACGAAAAGCTCAGTGCTAAAATCAAAACAACATAACAACCAAAATTAAAACAAAAATGAAATCTATGTGTGAACCTGCCTAGTGTTTAAATCCATAGGGGCAAAGCAATCCATTCGCTATTGCCAGAAGCTTTCCCGCATCCTATTTAGCCCGTTAGCCTATCAATTATCTTAATACTAATATCCTTCAGAAACCCGTGGTGGCCTTCTTCAATAAAATGCCTGAAGAATTCCACCTGGGGTACTGAGGCTCCCGAATTAAACTTACGACTGCACGCCTTATAATTGTTAAACCCAGGGAGCGCGGAAGGCGCGGGAGGCAAAACGCCCAGTGAGCCTTATGTCGTGATGTGCGATGCACATGCAAAGGAGGTTGCGCTCTTACATGCGAAAATTTTGAAGATTTTTCACAAGAAGAAAATCACGGCTATGTTGAAGGAAACGTGGAGTTTCTTTAACATAAGTGCCTGTGCAGATGTGATTTCTTTTCAGAGATTTTATCCATTGAATATAAAACTTGTTTTACTCCTTGCCTTGGCGTTTTTAACTTTACAAACTTAAGATTTTGATACATTTACCGAAAGCGCTCTGGGCCTAGGCCAGGCCACAGCCGCAGCTTCTTTGGAGCGCATCTCAATTTATTCAAAGAGAAAATTAAAGACAATTCTAATTTGCTAATATTTCGATAAGTAGACATTCAAGAAGGTGTGTTTTTTTAGATATTCTGAGATATGATGTTCAAGGCAGTTTTAGTGGTCCAGGTCGTTGCTCGGTTTTGTCTTAGTAGTCTCTTATATATACTATATACTTATATATACTACTATATAAGAAGTCTCTTATATATATATAATATACTACTAAAGACAAAACCAAGCAAGGAAAGGGCACCGCCAAAACTGGCCTAAATAAGCATTCATTCATTCATTCATTTATTTATTCATTCATTCATTCATCTATCATATTTACTCACAAATCCCTATCAGCTAATACAACAACAAGATAATAGTTTGTAAAGTAACAATAGTAAAAAAGAAAAATAAAAAAAGAACAATGTACTATAATATATCTAAAAAGAATAATATGGAATGTAACCGTTGTAAGTGCTGCTCTTCCTAGGGATCGTGCTTTGGGTTAAATGCTAGTGTAGCAAGTAGTCCTTCAGTTTCTTTTTAAACGTGAGAACTGTGGGGCTATTCCTTATATCAAGAGGTATATCATTCCACAGTTTAGCACCAGAGTAAAGAAAACTCTTCTTTGAAAATTCTAGGTTTCGTTTTGGGATATCAATATCTTGGCAGTTTCTCGTTGCGTATGCAGATATTTGAGATCTCATGGTGAATTTTCCTTGAAGGCTGTTCGGACATAAATTATTCATTATCTTATATGCCATAACAGCCTTGTCATATTTGATAAGGTTAGAGACAGAGAGCCAATTGCACGTCCATCCGTCCTTTACATTGGAGTTTTCAATCAATGTGCGGGCTCTGTCTTGGAGACGCTGCAAATGATTTAATTTGGTATCAGACAAACTGCCCCATAGTTCATTACCGTATCGCAGGTGGCTTTCAACCAGGGCTTTGTAGACTTGCTCTAACTTAGATTGGGGTAAAATATCTTTAAGTTTGCGAATAGAGGATAATCCACATTTTACTTTGCATTTAAGGCTTTTATATTGTTCGTTCCAACTTAAGTTTTCATCGACCCTGAGTCCAAGATATTTCACTGTCTGAACTCTTCTTATCGGTTCCTCATCAACCTATAGCTGCGCGGGTTCATGGATACCGTTAAGTTGTCTTTTGTGGCCAACAATCAAGAATTCAGATCTGTTAGCATTAAGACTAAGCTTGTTTTGTCTCATCCACTTTGAAATATTTTTGTTAGTTCGGTTCTCAAGTCATCGCAAAGTGTGTCTATATCTTCTGCCGAACATGTTACACTGGTATCATGTGCATACATGTTTGGGGAAGACTTAACAAGACACTGAGCAAAATCATTTACATAAAGGACGAATAAAAGTGGCCCAAGGCACGATCCCTGTGAACATCAGATCTTACAATATCTAACAAAATAAATTTACACATTCCCCCTTGAATGTCTATTTTATCTAAATATTAGCAAATTAGAATCTCCTTTGATTCTTTTTTGAATAAATTGAAATGCGCCGCAAAGAAGCTGCGGCCGTTGCCTGGCCTAGGCCCAGAGCGCTTTCGGTAAATGTATCAAAATTTCAAGTTTGTAAAGTTAAAAACGCTGAAGCTAAGAGTAAAAACATTTGTATATTATAAGACAAATATCATTTTGGGTTTATAACATCTTTTCATTTGGTAAACCTGTTTTCATTTAGCAAAAACCAAGGGGGGAGGGAGTACTCATGTATTTGGGATAGGGGTACTCAGGCTGGAGTACAAAGCATCAGCCCAAGAAAATAATTTTTCTCTGATCCAAAAAACCCAAACGTCATGGAAAAGTGCACTACTGATTAGACTTGTCATAAGCTCTCAGGATATGCAAGTATTTTGACTTTAGTAAGGTTACTTCATTCTAGATATTGTTTGTTTTGTAAGATATACTTCTTTCAATTTTCTTACTTTAACCCATATTTGAGACCCAAAAAAGTAATGCAGAACTTCAGGAACCCAAAACAATAACTGTACAAATGATTGACCCAAAGAAGTAAGCTCTGCCCAAATTTGTAGACCAACAAAAGTAACCTGAGCAGACCATCTAAGATATACCCACGTAATCCTTCCCCCCCCCCTTCCTCGGTTATGAACTTATAGTCTGGTGTGACCTCAGCTGGTTGTAATTAACTGCACAGTTACATAAAATTCTGCTTTGAGAGGAATACAATTAGTATCTTTAATAAGTTTTTCAATTTTCATTCATCTTCAGATTCCTGATGTGTCAAGCTTTGGAATCTATGGGAGACTTTGCTGTTATATTACCTGTCAACCTTCACTTAGCCACTTGCTGCCCTGCAAGAACATCTATTATATTATTCGTTGAAGTCGGATGTGGTGTCATTTCCATTGTCCTTCGCCTCTTTAGACATTTCGATAGCACGAACTGCAACCTCACCGATGTCAACACTAACATCAAAAGATCGCCCAACCTTCCCTACCTCTTTATCACGGCATATTTTGGCTGTTTTCGTTCCCGCGAAGGGGTTATGGGAGCATTTCCACACCCCACTTTCAGCTCCGCGAGCCCTTTGTTTCCCTTTGTGCTGAGCTTGAAATCCTTTGTCGTTCCATTGTTGTCTTACGACTCATGACGTCAGAAAATGGGTGTCCTTTGAAACCCATTTCAGGGGTTATTTGATTTTTCAAAAATCCCATCATGATCTCTATTTGCTTGGGATGGCTTGGGACCCATTTGGAGAGGGATTCAGTTCCGGAGGTTTCATTGGGGCTCGAGGGGGTCGGGTGCAAATTCCCCAAATTTCCATCCCTCAAAATGCCTTTTGCAGTTGATTTGACTAAAATTTGTCTTCTGATAACGTTGCTTTGTTTCCTCCCTACAGATATGAGTAATTCAGAGAGAGGGGATGGCTTTCCAGAGAGCGAGAAATGTAAAATTTATCATTTTTAAAGGCATTGTTTTGTGAAAAATCCTGCAAAATATGTTTAAACAGAATAGGGTTATCTAAAGGTATCATTATAAATGATTCTCACCGACATCAATTCAAACTTAGGCGGGAAAGTTCCTTATATCTAACATATCATTGTCTCAGTTTCTTATCGTCTCTGCAATGATGTGAAAGGCCCCCAAACCATCACACCAGGACCTATCGTTTTGCACGAAGCAAGCATTGCCTGATGACAAAGCCCCTCCACAACACCTAAACATTGCGTCATGGCTGTTTCCTTCACAGCAATATTTTATCAACACAAAATCATGTGACGCCCAAGTCCACTTCGTCTGCCTATTCATCTCATCTGACAATCGTTTTGGGGCCAAATGCGCTTTGTCTTCCGTGTTATTTTTTGCATATAAAGCATTCTTTTTGGCACTGTACATTCATGAATGTCAAGAAAGCTAGTGACTAACTTGCCGCATTCTAGAGTTAACTGTAACACAGACGATGACGTGACGAATGCATATGCACTGTTTTTGCCAGGGTCTTGGGGAAAAGTGTGTTTCCGGCGAACCCCAATCTTTGTTTTATATCCCCTCCCATCCTGCTTTGCTGCGACTGGTAACTGAGACATGCCTGTGGAATCGAAGATAATTTCGCCCCCAAAATGCCATACGCTTTTGGCCTAAATCTTTTTGTTTTCCATGAAAATACAGCAACAAACTGCACATGTACCTTTCGTGTTTCTTATATCTTTAATGCCGGACACGTAGAGTTCATTTACCTCCCTCTACTTGGCTCTCAAATATTTAGTAACATCTCGCGCGACAGGTAGATGGCATACTTCGCACTCACAATATTGTCCTATTACCGTCTAGAACAGGGCCATAGAACGCTGCTGTGATAGGAGTGGGGAGGTTAATCGTTCTTACAACATTACAGAACATTACATCTAACTAATGCATCTGACGTAGCGCCTTGAAGAAAGGAAGTGGACATTTTGATCTTATTACAACAAATACAAACCAAAAATTGCACCAATTACACCAAAACATTGTACAAAACAATTGCAAATTCAAAAGACAAGGTAAGGACATGGTAACTGTTCCTATTACTGTACGGTCCAGGGCCTTAGGATGCTGTTATGATGGGGGGACAATTGTTCTCCAAGGCGGCCGATGGGGATGTGCCATTTTCGGAGTATCGTTCTCGCTTATTCCTCCTGGAACGGGGTATCAAAAGAAAGCAATTTTTCTGGAGCCGGTTGAACAATTTGATACCAATGACAACAGGCAGCAAATTCCTCTCTTAAGAATCCCTCGGTACGATGGCGGGCCAGCGCAGCGCCGCAGGCGCCGCGCAGCACGCCTAGTATTCCATTATGCAACTGTTGCAAAGAGACCAAACAATACCTGCATCACTAACTGCCTTAAATATATGTAATTTCTATTAGTTGAAAGTAAGAATGAATGAAAATAGAGCATGCTGTAATATGGAATAGGCAACAGATAAGAGTATATTTTGCAAACAATGCTCTGTTTGATTTGGTATTATGCTAATTTGCAGACAAAGGGAAACCTTTAATAAATATAATATGCATGCATAATATGCATGTGCCATCTTTTACATACAAATAATTAAAACACAAAAATAACAGATTGCAAAGTTATTACCTCATATTGTTGCTATTTTAAAACCAAAGTCAACATCAGGAAATGTTTGCATCGAATTTATTCTTGAGTACCAAATAAACAGGGTTGAAGGGGAATGGTTAGGGGATTGAAAATAGTTCAATACAATGATAATCATGGGACTGGAACAATTGGAGGTGTTTGGAAAAATTGAATGCTCATTGTCACAAGAATTAATAAAAGGGGGCTCGGATAAAAGATTGGGGATTGGAAAATTTTCCAGGAAATAATAACCAGGGGCCAGTCGATTATTGGGTACTCAAGAGTCAGCATTGGGACATGGACCCCAATTCCCTCTTGGGTACACCACTGGCCAGCAACAGAACAGGAGGTGCACACTGAGCCCATAAGAGGGAGGGTCTGTTTGGGGGTAGATCAAAGGGCCTTCATGTATTTCTTCTAGGAAACTGCTCATTGGAATCTCAACTCTGAGTTCACCAACAATATAAGGGACTCTAGTGCTCTGGGAAAGTGCAACTTAGGGCATTGTTTGTTTTGATATGGGGAGTCCTTGTCATATTCTAACTTTATTGCTGCGAAGCAGCCAACTATTCCTGCGCAGTGGCTTCGCTAAGTGTGATCGATTCTCGATGCTTTTATGTTTTTCTGTCTGTTTTCAATGATTTTACAAAGTGACTTCAGTCAGCGGCTATTGAAACGGCATGGGAATGGTTGTGATTCACTTTTATTGGTAACAAAGGAACATTTGTGTCACCTCTCTGTTCTCCTGTTGTTGTGTACATGTTGGCATGGCTTAAATGTTAGTATAAATCAGTTGAGGATTGGACATGAATTTTTCCCTTTGATGAGCAATAGGGAAGGGTAGAAGGACTTTGACCTTATAGGCAATTTTTTAATTCATGGTTCGACCTTTCGCAATACGGGACATGGTTCATGGTTCGATTTCATGGATCGTCGAGATGGTCCGATGTCCAATGGACCCATTCGATGGTACTACTCAGATGAGCCTATCAAATGCCTCAGCTCTAATTGAGGTCCTTCCGGGTACTACAGGTATATAAGGAATACACTCCTGGTATCAGTCACTTTTGGTTCTCATGGCCTAGTTTCATTAGCAAATTTCCCACCCTCATCTCCACGTGTCATTACTTGTTGTTTGTGGATTATTTTATCATGATTTTATCAATACCAATATAATCATTGTATTTGTTATTATCGTATGTATTAGTTGTTTAGTTTTGGTGAATTTGCTAGATGTAATTTTCTTGTGTCATGAGAATTCAAAATATGCCCAAGAGCTACCTGTTTTCTAAGGCTCTTTCTGGTTTAGCATTGACTAAAAAGCCAATATACCGATTTGTCGTGCATCACAATTCAATGAGTGAAAAACGAAAACTGGGGAACCATGGAATGGACCTGTGCAAACAATACAATGCGCAGCACTCACTGACAAAATCGTTATTTCTAATTTTAACGTATTTCCTGGATTGTTTTACTTCTGATTTGTGTTTAAACATATGACAAGTTTGAAAACTTTGTTAAAAAGCACAATAATAACATGAAGATTGCTATGGGTCCTTAAAGAAACTCACATAGACATAGAAACTGGGGGCACTAGGGGCATGTGCCCCCCAGGATTTTGCCATAAACAAAGAAGTGCCCTTTCTATTTTTAGAGAATACCCATTTTCTTGAGAAAAAAGTGTCCTCTAAGTGTTGTGCCCCTCCAAATTTAAGATGCTTCCTACGTCCCTGGAAACTCATAAGCAACTCAGAGTACTGTAAATCTGATTACTTTAAGAAACTTTCAGTACTGGCCCAAATTATAGAGAAATGTTAATGATTCTGTGCCAAAAGCCTTGAGAATATTAAAAATGGACAGTAGCCAGCCTGTCTGAAGTTGTGGCTACTTCATTGTCGTTCAAAGAGTTGCAGACAAAATCTTCTTAATTTAAAAGGGGAATGGATATATATACTCGTAATTGTCAGGCCACCTTGAATTTTAGAGGATGGAAATCTGACACCTTATACCGCAAGTCACAAACAAAAATTTAATTCCTTCTCTGTTTTCATAGATATAGTCACTGAAGGCGTCCGCTTTATATTTATTCAATTACTACTTCTTTAATGTTCAAATAATATGCCTGAGCTACAGTTTTTGGTAAACTGTTCCAGGTATTGATTCTCTGTAAAAAGTTTTTTCAAATGTTTAATCTTCAGCCAGATTTAATCAATTTCAGAACTACTCCACATGTGATGTGCATGACCCAGGGGAGTACTTCCTAATTTCCAATACGGGGAGGTCCATGCCAATATGTGGACTCTGAAATTTTACGTAAAATCAATATTTGGGGTCTGTGAATTACAACATGGAAAAAAATTCAATATTTAGGGTCCACAAATCTGAACAAAGGAAGAATCGTGGAATTTGGTGCGGGTCTCCAAAATATTGGACTCAATATTTGGGGTCCCCAAAACTTTAGGCTCAATATTTGGGGGTCAGCAAGGAAATAGTGGCATGGACCCTCGTATTGAGAGTTAGGGAGTGCCCCCCTGGGACCCAGGGGGTGCATGATAACAACGTAAGCATCATCCTACTCCTGCTAGCATTCCTTTGGTATACATCAAGTCTACAAATGCAGTTCTGTGCATATAAATTGTTCAGTTTTCTCCTCATTTCGTGATGGTTTGCAGTTGTGGAAAAACTAGGATCAGCTCAGTTCCTCAGGATTTCCAGATTTACCCTCTCCAGTCAAAAATCCCCAACCAGAAAATGAATTAGGCCTTGCCATCTTCCTCATTTGGATGTCGACGAAGCAGATCAGATTTCAGCTCTAACGCTCTCTAACGTCCAACAATAAAAGCTCCCCGGGGAAGAACTTGAACTATTACATTAGGCCAATCATCACATTTCATCTTATCTGCCTGGTAAGAATTGATGACAGGTATTTATTGATGCTCCAAGCAAGCTCCTATAAACCATAAAAGCTCTTTTCCTCAATTTCTTCAGTAAGTGAACTCTTTCGGTTCAACTTAAAGTGCCTATGAAATGAAATTTATAATTGTTTTTTCAAAAATCGAAAGATCAACATGTTGCTATGGCAAAAAACGAAAAATGACTCGAATATTCGCTTTGGAAGGGTTGTTTTTGGGGCTTCAAGGACGGCTACTACGTGTGACAACACATACAATCTGTGACGTCACGTGGTTTGCATCTTGACTGAATCATCTTGATAAAAGCCTAACAATCGCATGTGGTTCAGTGTCAGCATCGCCAGTTATACGTTTCAAATCGTCTATTTAACCATCCTTTACTTCTTAAACATATCAGAAACTGTTGAATTTAGTTCAGAAAGCTCAAGCAATGCAAATGAAGCACAATTTGGGACTGTGAATAAAGACACGATCCCGTAACACGATGAACTTTATGCGAAGTTGGAGAATGCAACGACAAGCGCTTAGGCCTTGGACTGGACGAAATGGACTTGACGAAAAGGGGACGAAGATGAGGGAATTCTTTTCCGAGAACGATCGAAATGAGACTTGAGAGAATACAAAGTGCTGGTGAATTGGCGAATGGTATGTAAGCATTCAATATTTTAAGATTATTTTGTTCGCGCAGCGCTCCTTGTTGTCGTGATGAAGTCAGGCCATCAAGTGGCCATCATGCCATGAAATGTGAAAGGTTTTACATTCTCCAAAGTACCACGTAAAAGGCAGGTATTTAACGTGGAATGTATTTTCCCATGATAAGAAACTACGATTTTCAGCTATTACTGACAGTTTCATGAGATTGTTGGATTTAGATATTTCAGAGTTTCTTACCACATCCATAATAATCTTCATTTTTACTTCCTCGGCTTTCTTATGAACATTTCAAAAACAAAGTGTCTTGAAGCCACGGGGGGGGGGGTTCTTCCATAGTAAAGGTACCTGGGGATGTGCCGCCCACAAGGGTATACTTTTTTGGACTTCTAGTCTAGCCAAGGGTATACTTTTTGGCAATTTTAGTCGAATTTAGTCTAGGCAAGGGTATGCTTTGTGGCAATTTTGGTCAAAGCACTGTAAAAATTTGGTAATTTCTGCAAAAAAATCTAACTTTTAAAAATTTTTGTCTCGAGAATGAGAAAATTTGGCAAGTTTTGTCTAGAAAACGCCAATTCAGGGCACTTTTGATTGAGAAATTAGTCTAGCCAAGGGTATCATTTTCACAAAAATTGGTCTAGCCAACGGTCCCATTTTGAAACCGTGGGCGGCACACCCCTACTCGAAATTTAGCCGAGAACCCCCATGTGCTTGAAGCTTTTCTAATATTTACATTACTGAAGTATCTTTCACGTAATGCGACAGAGAAAACAACTTATTATTAAGTAACATACGTTGGGGATTTCCTTGACCAAAGAGTAGAGGTTTCCAAAGTAATTGATTCTATTTTAGCAATTTGAGATTTGAACTTTTCATAATAAATTCCTTGTGAAAAATATGTGCATTTCAGGACAGAAATATACATATCTATCCTGTCTTCTTTGCCTGATACTTTCTCTATAATGGTATTCAAATCATTTTACATTTTGTATAAAACAATAAGTAAAAGTTGTATATAATTTTTCTTTGCAGGTTTTGCAGTTTTACTACCAGGGCCACCGCAAGCAGCGGCTGATTGGGGGCAATTGTTCATAAACCATAGAGAGCAGTACATCCAAATGATTCGTGTGACGCAGCACCATTACACCATTGTTTTCAACATTATTGAGGGGGGGGGGGGGTTGAGCCTGTCTTCTTCATAGAGGCATACAGATTGCATGTATGTAAGGTAAATTTTTGGCTGACCTCTTCCAGCATGTATTTACCTAGAGATGAGGTGATGCAACAGGTTATGGAAAACTGAAGAAGTTGAACAGGTACACTATTGACACTGAAAACTGTATTAATTTTCATTGTTTACATCTTTTAATATTAAACTTGCACCCCCTTAATTTGTGAGGTCTATGAATTCAACCCCTGCTTCATCTTTTGATTAATATCTGACATATCATACTTTGACATGTATAAAGTGAAGGATTTTTGCCTACGTCTTGATGATTTTGGCTTTTCAATTTACAAAGTGCAAAGATGATAACAAAAATTTTAATGTTTGTCACAAGCAGTGACACTTAGATGACAAGTGATAATTCACCTAATTCATTCTTGTAAAAAAAGAGACAAATCATGAAAATTTTTGCACCAAAACGCTTTCATTATTAGGAAACACGATACATACTAAAGGTTTATTGGTTCAACATTAAGATTTTCACATTTTAGTATTAAAAGTTTCTTCCCGTACGAAAAAAGCCGGGAATGGAACTGGGAAAACTGGGAATAGCAGGGATTCTCCCAGATTTCCCAGAAAACTGGGATTTCAAAGCTGAGATAACTAGGAATTGAAAACCCAGAAAGCTGGGAAAGCTGGGAATGGAGTAACCTGAAAGCCGGGAAACCTTGGACAGGCTTCAAATCTTCAAATTGTAAAAATTCTGAAAGGTGGGAAAACTGGGAAAGCTGGGACTGACATAAAACCGTGATTTGACGAGAAAGGGAAAAGCTGGGAAAACTGGGAATTGAAAGTAGCTGGGTCATTCGACTTGTCGAATGTCGAATAGAATTGATCACGTCATCTTTGCACTCGACACTTTTTTCGAACAGTCTTTCTTTGGTTTTCTGGAGGAAGACATCAAAGCAAATGTTGTTTCTTGAGGTTTTCAGGCTGCTTACAAGGAGAGCAAACAGGTTCGTCGTCACTTTGTTCTTCATAAACCTTTGCGTGGGAACATGCTTTATACTTCACGACCCCCCCGGGGGGGGGGGGGTAACTTGAGTTTCCAAGATACGGGGTTGTGCCATTCAAATCGTAAAAGTACCACCCATAAATCCGGAGAAATTTCTCAAAAGTATACCCATAAATCTGGAGAATTTCTGAAAATCATACCCAAAAATCCGGGAATGCCAAAAAAGCTCACCAATAACTGAATTCTGATAGAAAACAATACCCATAAATCCGGAAGATGCAACGAATTGTTGAAAACCATACCCATAAATCCGGAAACTATCATGAAAAAGGTACCCTAAAAATGGCACTACCCCGTACCATAGACAAGTTAAGTTACCCCCCGGGTTCACGACCTTTTCCGTATGTATCAATTTACTATTTAATACACGCTCACGCTAGATTATCTGGGAAAACTGTGCACCACGGACTAGGCCATAAGCTTTTGCTGTATTTATCATGAACACGAACGTCGAATACTTGGTCCTGCGAATGGGACTATTCCTAGCATTTTGATTTGACTGCTGGTATTAGTTTTGTTTGCAATCATTTTGAATGTTAACGCAATTTCCGTACGTTAAGTACATCCATAAAATAATCATTCTGTGATTGACTATTAGAGATCTTTTTCGAAGATTAGTTATTGAGTAATATCAAATAACCAGTTATGTTTTGAACATAACAGAAGACTGTTTATTCCGGTTTGATGATTTGAAAGGCATTCAGAAAGTAGGAAGCAAATGGAGAAACTTTAAGTTCTAAATAGACAAATTTTCTCGTTGAATTAAGAAAATTTTAGTACTATGGCCGGATCCAAGTTTCTTATAAGAACGGGTACACAGCGAAGTATTTATTTCAAGTATTAGATACATAGTTTATTTAGAGAAAAGGCGCTTCTTATTTATAGTATCGTGGGGGGTAAAAGTAGTTTTTTAGAGTATTCGAGAAGCATGTAGCCCTGTCTCGTTTAGATTATTATAGAAAGTATCAGTATCGGAGAGGTATTTTAGAAGTATCTTATTTAGAGTATCGAAGAAGTAACTTGTTTAGATTAGTTATCGAAAAAGTTTCTTGTTAGGTGTATTTCTAGAAGTATTTATCTAGCGTATCAAAGTGTAATAACAGAGAGTGTGTGAGTAGATTTAGTTGTTTTACCGTAGGAGCTCTATCTCTGTCTAATAGGTCATCCTGTCTAAGATTCGTACTCAATCTTTTGATAAGTTCCACTCTGATTAGTCACCACCAATATTACCACCTCTTGTATCCAGTCTTGGTTGAAAAAGAAGATGGTTCCATTTTTCTTTCAGGAAAATGGGAGACCGCAGACAGAGGTCAAAAAGAAAACACATAGAGGCAATGTTCATAGAATTACCAGAATTATACAGTAGATGTATTTTTGAATAAATATGCAACACTGCAATTTGGAAGGGGGTCCATTATGGGGTGCATCAAAGCTGCAAAATTGCAAAAATTTGCGCTCTTACCCGTCAACCACGAGCCATCCATCCGTCAACCATCCTCTCATAAACCGCAATCGTCAATCTTCTTCAGTACGATAAATATTCTTTTCAGGATAGCTATTTCATGTAAATGAAGCCAGAATTCCAAGGTAATTTGTCTGAATCTACAATTTGCGATGACCTTACTGTTACAACTATGCGAAGGCCTGATAGAAAATAACGGTTACCTAGTAGAAGGTTCTTTGCAGTAAGTGAAAAACCATCAACCGCTCGTTTAAATTCCAATTTTTGCAACCGCGTAGCAATAAAAAAACCGTATATCGCACTGATTTCCTTGCAGCAACCGTATTCCGCATCCAAAATAAGGCAGAATCTGCCTAACCGCCACACTATAATAGAGCCCCTAGGAAGGGAGCATGTAATCAGCTTTTTCATCATACCATTCCTACAATCGTCAATTGTTTTGCCTTCTTGAAGTACCATGTCTAGTGTTCCGGTGTCAATTACCCATTGCTAACGAGATACTAAACATTATTGTTCTCAATTATTCTGATTATCAAGAATCCTCAGCTGTCCCTCAGTCCCCAGGAATTTCTGCTAATTAAGGTTTTTCTGCTAATTGGTGTATTCTCAGCTCTTACGAGAATTCTACCCATCAGCTTTCCCAGGAATTTCCTCGACAGACGATTAAGCTAAAGATGGCGGCAACAAGGAACTTTTACTTTTTACCAAGATGTGTTCTAATTACGAATCCTTAATGAATCTTTAGGAATGCGATTAATGAACGCAATGCATCTCCGTAAAAATTTCCTTGCCACCATCTTTAGCGTAGCTACGCGTCTATTCCTACAGCTTTCCTAGGAATTTTACTCATTTCTCCAGATTCCCCGGCTTTCACGGGTTTTCACAGTTCCCAGTTTTCCCGGCTTTGCCAAAAATTTCCTGGGCAGTTGATAGTCCCGGTATTCTCGGGATTTCCCAGGTTCCTATGAGTCCCAGCTATCCCAGCTTTCCCGGGAATTTTGCTCATTACCCCAGCTTCCCCGGCATTACCGGGAATTTCCCGGGTTTTCACAATTCCCAGTTTCCCCGGCTTTCCCGGAAATTTCGCGGGAAAATGAGGGTCCCAGCTTTCCCAGTATTCCCGGGATTTCCCGGGTTCCTATGTGTCCCAGCTATCCCAGCTTTCCCGGGAATTTCTGCACACATTTCGATGCAAATCAACCCCAGCTTTTCCCGGGAATTTTGCTCATTTCCCCGGCTTTTGAACTTCTGGGAAAGCTGGGATTTGATCCCACAAAAATCCTGGGAATTTCCCGGGAATGCTCCAGCTTTTTCGTACGGGTTAATTTGTTCCTGATATTTTTAATGCATGAATTATCAATGTTATCTCCAGCACTGTTGCGGATGTATTTCTTGAAAATTAAATTCTGTTATGTTAAGGACAAAAATGGCTAATCAATATTACTCAAGAATAAAGCTGAAACAACCAGTTTATAGTAAGCTGTGTAATACTTTTCAGGCATAGTACCACAGTTTCTTAAATTTTGGCCATCCTAATACAGTACCGTAGTGTCCCGCATAGAAGACACAACATTTTCAATTTGAGCTGATATGTTTCTGATAAAATGAGATATAAACTTCAGATCAGGTTAAAGTTTCTTATTAGAAAAATCATGTACTATCAATTAACTAAAGCAGACACGAGCTTTATGATTGTCATACAAAACATAATATTTTCATTTGTATTTTTAAATCTTCACTACAAAGAAAGGTTACATTTATTCCAGGAAGGTGATTTTTGCTTCATTTAGATGCAAAATTCTTGTTCTCATTTGAATAGGTACAGGTTGGTTCAAATGCAAAGCTGAATTTGTCAATGTTTTTCAATTTTCTAATGCGTACATAGTTTTTTGAGTAAGAAACAAGTCTTTTTCAAACCTGCACCAGTTTCTTATAAGGGGATATTATTTTGAAAATCAAGGTCTGGTGTTTCTTACATTTATGGCTCTTATATGCCGGACACCATTGTATTTTCTAAATAAACCAGTTTCTTATAAAAAATTAGTAGGATTGTCTCAGGAAAGTTGACTTCTGGCTTTGCCAAGAACATAGATCGCAGTAATGTCAATCTCACTATATTTCTTGACCTCAAGAAAGCTTTCGATACGGTCGATCACGGTATATTACTAAAGAAATTAAGTGCATATGGAATAAGAGGCAAAGCTGGGGGTTGGTTTGCTTCCTACCTAAGTAATAGAAAACAGTTCTGCTCTCTGAACGGTCAGCAATCTAAAGCCAAAGACGTAACCTGTGGTATTCCCCAAGGTTCTTGTCTAGGCCCTCTTCTTTTCATCATTTACTTGAATGACTTAGAAAAGTGTCTTAAATTCTCCCGGGCTAGTATCTATGCTGAAGATACCAGTATAACGATTGCATCGGATGATGTAGCGAAACTAGTCGAGGACGCACATCAAGAGCTTTCCAACCTCTCTGAGTGGATGAGGGTGAATAAACTTAGCCCGAATCCGAAAAAAACTGAATTCATGATCATAGGGCATCCGCTTAAAACCAAAAATCTAGAACTGCCAGACGTGCTGAAACTAAATAACTCTGACATAAAAAGAGTCGATAAGACGAAATCCCTCGGAGTCATAGTTGATGAAAAGCTAAATTGGGATGCACAGTTTAAGCGCACCAAAGGTAAAATGAGTGGAGGACTTGCAGCTCTAAAAAAATTGAAAAATGTCGTTCCGCAATCACAACTGTGTAATGTATACTATGCATCAATTGAGAGTCATCTGCGTTATGCTGATGTCATCTGGGGTAATCTGTCTAAAACAAAACTAGCTGTTCTCCAACGCCTTCAAGACCGGGCATATTCAATAATATCAAATGCAAGAATAAGAGATGGCTGGTCGACTTCATGGTTGAACGTAGAAAATCTTTTCCGTTATGACCGGAATGTCATGACCTACAAGATTATGAACAGACTATGCCCTGAAAACCTATGGGATAAATTCCAACCGAGATGTTTTCACTCGACCTACAATACGAGGCACTGTAAAGATCTCCAGATCCCTAGATATAGGACTGAATTTGCCAAAAAAGGCTTTCATTACGCAGCTCTCACATTATGGAATGACACACCTGCCGAAATTCGTGAGCTACCGACATTAGATCGTTTTAAAAAACAACTAAAAACGCATCTAAAGAGCTAGACTCTCAAACACAACTCCCTGGAAGAACAGCAATGATTAGGTTTATAGGGCTTTAGGTTTTTATTCTTAGAGTTTTATCATTGTAATCAGATATTGTATATTTTGATTTGCTGAAGGGTTTCTTTTGTGTATAAATAATATTAAGTGAAATGAAAATGAATGAAACTTTCTCTTGGTTGGTGGCATTTCCTAGAATGGCATGTCTTCCATTTGTTGCTTCCTTTTCTGCTTGGCCATTCAGCCTTTGAATGTCTAACAATCGTAGTTATTCCACCACTAAAAAGGAATTGATTTAAAAAATGTTGTGCTCTGTAAATTAGAATGAAATTGCTTGCAGTGTCATGATTTTTTGGCCCATGGACCTACAATTCCAGACAAAACTTGTGAGACACTTTGCTTTTTGGAGATCATTTTGAGTTGAAGTCTCCCAGCCCCCCTCATTCTAATGTAGGAAGCTGATGTAAATGTCATAGAAAGGAAGTATGTTTCCTTCATTCTACCAGCATTGCAAAGGAAAGGGGGAGGGGCCTTTGACAGAGACAGGTAATACTTTAATGGCAGGAAGGGCATCTTTTAGAACAAAAATAATTTGTCTCAACAAGTTTTGTAGGGGGATTGTGGATCAAACTGAAATCCTCAAATTAGCACCCCTCCAGATAGAAAAGAAAGCATCCTATCAATCATGACAGTCACTTTCAATATTTTTGACCAGCATTTCTAAATTTCTGCACCAACCACCATCAGCATGCAATCACAAGATCATGCAGCTTTCTTCTGCCATTTCGTTTCCCATGCTGTGCGATGATTTTTTGACGTTCAGCGCTAAATTGTTTCCTTGCCTTGTCCGAAGTATCTGCCACTTGCAGAGATCAACATTTCATTACTTGTGCAGGAATAAATTAAAGAAATTGAATGTGTGACATGACGAGCCGTCCAGCACGAATGATGAATGAAATGGCTTGAACTAACCTGTCGTCTCTCCTATCATTCGTTTCTTGTTTTCCGTGGTAACAACGCTCGTACCCTCTATGTCCTTCCACTCCAGCATCTAGTGTTATTATCATGAACGGAGTTGGCTTGATATGACCAAGCAGATGTGAGATGACGGTGTGCAAGTCGTTGAGTTAGGCCATAGACTATGGTTAGGCCAATGCCTGTGAACGAAGTTTATTAATTTCTTTCGCTTTTGCCAGTTTCTTGGAAACTTATGCAATTGAAGCACCATGCTTATAGCTGGTACTTTAACAATTTTTTTCATCCAAGGCACCAGAAACACCATGTTTCCTCCTCGTTTCACACTCGCTCCAAAGCGACTCCATATCGTCCTTGTATTTGACCCGCCTTCGTGCAAACCACCTGACTTCACGGGAAGCCGCGCTTTGTCACACTCAAAAACGCAAAAAATCGATTTTCAAATCCACTTTTCGAGCAGTTCCCCTTCACCAAACTCGATAAAAGACCCACCATTCGAATGAGAAAATTTAGCTCTACAAGAATTTGTGTTTAGCTGAAAAAGTGAAATTTCATTTCATAGGCACTTTAAATGAATCCTTCCATCGTAGCACAGCAGCATAGCGCCACGGGGGGGGGGGGTTCTCGGCTAAATCTCGGGTAGGGGTGTGCCGCCCACGGTTTCAAAATGGGACCGTTGGCTAGACCAATTTTTGTGAAAATGATACCCTTGGCTAGACTAATTTCTCAATCAAAAGTGCCCTGACGTGTTGTTTTCTAGACAAAACTTACCAAATTTTCTCATTCTCAGGACAACAATTTTTTAAAAATTAGAATTTTTTGCAGAAATTACCAAATTTTTACAGTGCTTTGACAAAAATTGCCAAAAAGCATACCCTTGCCTGGACTAAACTCGACTAAACTTGCCAAGAAGTATACCCTTGGCTAGACTAGAAGTCCGAAAAAGTATACCCTTGTGGGCGGCACATCCCCAGGTACCTTTACTATGTGTAATGTATGGTTAAGCGGTAGGCCAAGGACAGAAACGACCCGATCTGTTCATGTTCCTTATCATAAGAGACTGATCATCTCGTAAACGACTCTATTTCAACGACGACGTTATTCATAGTACACTGCTCTATTTTTGTAAGTCACATACTTAGCGAATTAGGCATAATTACAAGTGGCATAACAACTTGATAGTAAACACGCTACAAACCGTCCCCCTCTTATTCAAATTTCTGAACAGTTCAATGTGTGACATACTCGCCAAACCTGATTGGGAGGTTCACAACTTGGCTAAGGTTCGGTGGGCGAGTCATTCTGGCGTTTTCAACTGCAGGCTCTTCCGAAACATAAACATCCGGTATTTCTGGGACGAGCCAGTATGGTTGACCCTCATCTGCGGGCACAGGACAACTCTTGAGTTGGTCATGATGGCTTACGAAAGTATTCCCCGTTTTTGAACGTAATTTATAATTCACTCCAAAACGTGACAATACAACATATGGCCAGACCCATTTCCTCCCAGATTTCCACTTTTTAGGTCTACGCATCCAAACAAAAGAACCCGGTTGAAATGGTTTCCAAGTACCGCGGTTCTTATCGTATGTAGATGCTTGTTTTCTTCTGGCAGTCTCCAGATTAGTCTGTGCCAGTGGCGTTACTTCTTTTAGCACATTGCGAACTGATTTCGTATAATCTGACTGCGAAGTTGGGTTGCGAAGGGGAACAGCAAGGTCTACTTCTATCGGCATTCGAGCTGTTCTACCAAAAACTATTTCATATGAGGAAAAGCCAGTTGACTCGTGACGGCTTGTGTTATATGCATAAACTGCAAGGTCCACGAATAAGTCCCAGTCCCCTGGGTGGTCAGCAACAAAGGTTGAAAGAATTTCTTGCAACGTGCAATTTTGCCTTTCAACCTGACCCCTGTGGGTGATATGCGGTGGTTCTAGACTTATGAATACCCATCATATTGCAAATATCTTTCATTAGGTTGCTTTCAAAATTAGTGCCCTGGTCGGAATGAAGAACATCTGGAGGACCAAATCTGGAAAAGAGTTTTGACACCAGAATTAGAGCAACTGTAGTGGCCTTTTGATCTTTCGTGGGAAAGGCTTCACACCATTTAGAAAAATGGTCTCCAATTACAAGCAGATGCTTATTTCCTCTACAAGTTTCAGGGAGGGGCCCCATATAGTCCCTCTACAAGTTTCAGGGAGGGGCCCCATATAGTCCATGGCCCAAAATACAAAGGGTTCACTGACAACAATGGGTTTGAGAGGTGCTTTCCCTTGTCCTTTTACAGTTTTACTTTGCATACACTGCGGAGAATTTTTGACATAGTTTTGAATAGTTTCTTGCATTATAGTCCAAACGAAACACTCTTTTATCCTATGTAGTGTCCTGGTTACACCAATATGACCCCCGAATGGTCCAGCATGGAGACTTTCCAAAACTTTTGGAATCAAACTGGTTGGGAGGACAACAGCCCGCTTTCTGATTTTATCGTGACCTTCAACAGAACGTACCAATATCCCATCAGAAATGTAAAATTCATCCCAACAATACCAAAATGTGCGCAAAGTGGGGTCTTTAGCCCAAACAAACAAAGGTGGTTTGGGCATTCTCTGCTCTTTCAATTCTATAACAGTGGAGATAGCAGGATCTTGCATCTGCGCATCATGTAATGTTTGTTGTGGTGCAAGGGTGACAAGAAAATTATAATCACATTCACGAGATTGTAGCGGCCCTGTTTCAACAGCATTGCTAATGCTTGGGAGTCCGGAAAGCGCATCTGCATTGCTATTTTCTTTCCCGGGTCTATGAGTTACTTCAACTTCAAATCCTTGCAGATCCATTACCCAGCGTGCAATTCGACCTTTGGGTTCTAAAGAATGCAACCATGTCATGGCACTGTTATCCGTAACAAGTTTAAATTTATTTCCAAGCAGATACACTCGAAAATGGTTGGTAGCAAAAACTACAGCGAGTGCCTCCTTTTCCATGGTGGCATAATTTTTCCCGTGAGGACTCAGTGCTCTGCTTGCATAAGCAATAACTTGCTTGTGTCCATTGTTATCAATTTGTGCCAGCACTGCACCCAGCCCTGTATTAGAAGCATCCGTTTGAAATACGAAAGGTTTATCAAAACGGGGGTATGCCAAAATTGGAGCACTGCACAAATGTTTCCGCAACAATTCAAAGGCTTTCATTTGACTTTCACCCCAAAAAAACGAAGAGCCCTTCATTGTCAATGCTACTAAAGGCGAGGCTATGGTCGCAAAATTTGGAATGAATTTCCTACAATAGCCAGCTAAGCTAAAAAAGATCGTACTTGCTCAGTGGTTTGGGGAGCAGTGAGGATTTTCACAGCCTCAATTTTTGTAGGGTCTGTGTGAATTCCTTGAGCAGAGACTGTATGGCCTAAGTACACAACTTTTGTCGCCCCGAAGGTGCATTTAGAAGCCTTTACACGCAAATTATAAGAGCGCAATCTATCCAACACACTTTCCAGGCGCTCGCAATGCTGTTTGATATTGGTGGATGGAACAATTAGGTCATCAAAATAACACAAGCATGTGTCATAGTTCAAACCTGAGATAGCAATTTTGATCGCTCGATCAAAACACGCTGGGGCCCCAGAAAGACCATAGGGAACCCGAAGAAATTCCCACAAGCCATTAGGTGTAATAAATGCGGTTTTCTCTCTATCACCAGGGTCCATGCGTAGCTGCCAGTAGCCAGAACGTAAGTCAAGAGTACTAAAAAGATTATAGCCCTGTAACGCATCCAGCAAGTCATCAACACGAGGCAAGGGACGGGCTTCCCGTTGCGTGATTGCATTTAATTTTCTATAATCAACACAAACTCGAAAGCTACCATCTTTTTTCTTTACAAGAACAATAGGAGATGCCCATGAACTTGTGCTTGGCTGAATGACTCCCTGGCCCAACATTTCTTCAATTTGTGTGTTGACTTCTTGACGATAGGCGTATGGCAGCCGCCTTGGACTCTGGCGAATAGGTTGCGCGTTCCCTGTATCAATTAAAGCTTCAACTGGGTATCCATTTAATGAACATTTAAGAATTGGCTGGGTGGAAACACTTGTTATTTCGTTTTCATTAGTCAGGTCATTTATAGTGACTCCAACCTTAAACACACAGGGGTGACCAGCATGCCAGCCTAATGAGGCACCCCTTGCGAGTTTAAAGACCACGAATTTGGCAAATAAGGACCACTTACAGTGGGGCGAAAGTTTCTGTCCACTGTCCAATTATTGGCACACTGGGAGGCGAAATGCCCCCATCCATCACACAATATACACCTTGAGTTGGTAGTTGCAATGCTTGTTTGCTGTGTTTGTTCTCTTTGCTGTTGGCAAAACACGCCCTGTCTTCGTCCAGGGGGCTTAACGGGACAGTGTCTAGCAAAATGACCCAGTTCTTTGCAATAAAAGAATTTCAAACTTGCAGACACAGCAGCGATGTCTTTAGACTGCTGTTCACCATTCTTTTGCAGTTTGATGGGTGGCTGAATTGACGCTACGACATTCTGTGTCTTCTGTTGCTCGGTGGCAAGCTTTTCAACCAGTTGCGTCAGCTTCTCAACTTTCACTGTCAACTCTCTCTCTGTCCTTTATTGACTCTTGCAGGAGGACAGCAGCACATGCGGTTTGACACTGATACTCCTGTCGCACGGCCAGAAACTGCTTACAGAATGCAACCATCTCAACAAAAGTTGGCTTTGGGTTATGCTCTAACAGCTTGAAGCGCATGGTATCCGGGAGACCTTACATAAACTGACGAGCCAGCAACGCTTCAGTAGCTGTGTCCGATAATGTGGAATCAGCTTTCTTCAAAAGTTCCTCGAGGGAATGCAAAAAGAGCGAGGAGTCCTCGTGATCGCTCAGTACTCTCCCTTCAAATTCCCGAAAATATATCTCACGAGCGACATCTGGGCATAAAGCAGATTGCAAATTCGCAACGAGGTGCTCGAAGGTATCCTTTTGCTCCTCATCCAGTGCATAAAAGTGGGTTGCAGCAATGCCACGCAAAAAGGCGGGCAACTTTTGTAGCTTCTGTGCGGCATTCCAACCATTTGCCGTTACGCAACATTCGAACTGTCGCATCCATGCCGAGAAATCACTATGCTCACATTTTTCAGGCAAAATTGAACCCGTCGCCATCGTTTACCTCTGTCACCAATTTGTAATGTATGGATGGTTAAGCGGTAGGCCAAGGACAGAAACGACCCGATCTGTTCATGTTCCTTATCATAAGAGAGTGATCATCTCGTAAACAACTCTATTTCAACGACGAAGTTATTTATAGTACACTGCTCTATTTTTGTAAGTCACATACTTAGCGAACTAGGCATAATTATAAGTGGCATAACAACTTGATAGTAAACACGCTACATATGGAAGAACCCACCCCCCCCGTGCATAGCACCATTTGCTTGCAAGCAATGTGGTAGCCTCGTTTGCAAATTCTCAATCACAGCTCAATCCAGGGGCATCGTGGCCGGGGGGGGGGCAGGGGGGCTATGGCCCACCCTAGAATTCAGATCGTCGCATTTCTCGGAAATTTTAAGGTTTCGCCGGAAAATTACAGACTTTGAGCTTGCGCTAAGTACATTTGATCGGTTCAGCTTTTTACATCACGTTCAGTTCTTCCCACGACGTCTGCTGTTTTCGTTGCTATTCGGTAGAAAGTTTCCAGATATTAGTTCTGGTCTTAGCAGCGTTTTATCCACTGTGCACCATAGCTGCGAATAAATTACGTATGGATCATGTAAGATAGAAATTCAGTTGCTTCGGGAGACACCGTTGATTTCAACAGGGAGGTCTAACTGTATATTTGAAGATAGCACTTAGAGAGTTTCGTTAAAGAAATACCACGGTACCTTAGAGCCATTGAAACACAAGAGTTTTTCATGACTGATACTTCTTACTCATTTCCATCAAAAACAGAAACCATGGGTTATGAATTTTGCATAGGATGTTGTTGCTTCAGCCTCAAATTCGCTCATTTTTCACTGAAAAAAGGCTTTAGTCAAACATAAAGAAAAGAACATTAGAAATGAAGGTAACTAAGTTATCAGAGTTATCGAGCTATCTTGTTTACATTTCATTCAGCTACATTAAAAATCAATCTATTTCTAAGTAATCTTAAAGCTCTATTTTAGATATTTCCCGGGCAAGCCTTCAGTTAGTCAAATTCTGCTACACCTTTCAATGCCGACTTCGTTACAAAAAGGGGCACTTTCCAATGATCTGAAGGGAGTGGTTGCAAAAATTTTTCCGGGGGCGAGCTCCCGGACCCCCATCTTTGCTCGCTTTGCTCGCGTTTGGTATTTGGACCCAGAATGTGAAGTTCGTTCAGACTGGTCTGACCACTGGGTTTCTTCCCAGGAGGACTGTCCTTTTTTAGTGGTTCATTTGAATCCCATCCCTATCACAATTAAACGAATGATTTATCCTATATTCCCGGCTATCTATATTAGAATGAAAATGATCACTATTACTCATAACGTTACACACTTGACAACGAGATTCACTACAACAAGAACATCCCTTTTTATCAGTCCCCCATTTCCCTCACTATTGAGCCTAGCCCTAACCTAGCCCTAACAAGTATATCCTTAAAGTTCTTACACCTCCTAAATGCTATAAGCGGTGGCTCAGGAAACACATCCCTATGCTCTTCCGAATTCGTGAGCATAGGATGGAGTTTCCTGGCAACCTTCCCCAAATTATTGAGGACTGGATGAAACGTCGCCACAAGAGGAACCCTTTCCCCCCCTCCCTTGACCGTCCTATCCAACCTACGCACCCTATTAGAGTCTTTAGTTAACGAGCAAATAAGTAGGGTACGTAGGTTGGATAGGACGGCTCTTGCAGCAAATGCAGGAAATAGGAGAATGACCAAGGGAGGGGGGAAAGGGTTCCGCTTGTTGCTATGTATCATCCAGTGGCAAGCAAATTGCCGACTGCAAGCAAATACTGGAATTTCCTCAATTATGACTTCATTGTGACGTCATGGATGTACTGTAATAAAAATAAAAAAGTAGTCTGTTGTGTAGATGTTGTTACTGTACACCATTGTACCAAGCTTCGTTCTCATATCTTTATAATAATAAATTCGTGTTCGCCCTAGCTGACAGCTCAGTTAACATCAAAAATTATGTCTACTAGGCTGTGTTATCCACTACAATTTGTACATATATACTGTGTAAGACACAAGATTTAGAAGTCATCCAATGTGAAAAACACAATATAGAACTTTGCGTATCTGATCATACGCAAGGACCGAGAGAAGAAAAAAAAGATTCACACGAATAACTTCCTAACCCTGTGTCTCCATATGTAGTTAGCCATTATCAAATTTGAAAGTGAGCACCACTGTAATGTGTTCTTTACAGTTTTGTGTTACAGTTGTGTAATGTGTTCTTTAATGTGTTCTAACTTGTCTACTGACATTGATCTCATAACAGTTCAAACATCCATTTTGATACAACCAAGTGAGCCAAACTAAAGCACCTTCAGATCTACATCCCAGCCCAACGACTGCAGCGGACCGCACAGCGGCTGTTACCGTTCCTGTTTGGTCTTCAGCGCTTGTTCAAAATATAGATCGCAGCAGACAGTCACCTCCAAGATAATGCATTTACGTGACTGATTGTCAATGATGACGATGTCAGGTTTACGATGCGTAATACGCTGTAATTCATCACCATATTCCGTCAGTATTGATTCTGCAAGTTTATTTGCATGAAACTGAAAACCACTTAGACTTCTTGAGATCATCTCAAATATTTTGTCAGCAATTCGATTGTGACGTCTACTGTAAAAGTTGTGAAACTCTCTGCAACCATTCATCAACTGTGCGACACTTTCGTGTGCTGATGGCAAAAGGGGCAAGAAGGGTCATGATCATGATTCTATACGTGTTTTGTGAAGTTTGTTGGAAGTAGACTCAACCGTGCTTTTATTGCAAACTTCACCAGTAAATCACTTACTTTCGAGTTGTAAAAAATTGAATGGGAAGATTTCAACTGAACATTAGTCATACAGAGAAAGGGGCCTTGAATTGACAATCGCCTTGCTTTTTGCAAATCTCGATTAACTGTCTGTTTGAACAGCAATTTCTGAAGTGGAGCACCTTCATCAAAGAATTCCCCATTAATAATTACTCCAGCCTTTCCTTGCCGGAACTCAATGGAAACATCTATCTTTCTAGCATATCTCAAAAGATCTGGCCAATCTGATTGACACCCAAAGTTTGTGCGACTATTCAAATAGCCGTCTTCACTAATCTCAAACCCAAGAAAATTCATATCATTATCTGTTGCAGCAACTTTCCGTTTTTCCATATCTAAATTTAGGGACTGACGTGCAATGTTCTTGAATTGTAACTGAGGATGACTCAACATCTTAATGAGAAATGCAACCCTTGTTGACCTATACACATCTGAAACGCGCTTAACTCCAACCCCTCCGTGCTCGCGTGGTAAGAAGACGATGAGTTGTGTTGTTGTTTCATACAAATCATACATATTTCGAATTGCCTTCACAAAGGACTTATCCATGCACTCCAACTGCTCCTCTGTAAACCTTGTGTTGTAAAAATGGTGGAAAATCTTCGCGAGAGCCAAGTTATTTAAAGCACTAGCCGTTAGAGCGAGCGGCAATTTGCAGATTGTTATTTTCTCCAATAAATCTTTATAACTTTCTATAACTTCCAACACCTGCACAGAATCTTCGCCGCAAAGTGAGAGAGATTTTCCAAGATACTTATAGGGCTTATCACGGGGATAAACTTCGATGGCATATCCTTGAATTGACACAGTTGACTTTTTATCAGCCTTGCCCTTGTACCAGTTATTGCCAGACCGCCTTGCATACATAACTGCACATTTTCTGGGTTTCATTTCTAAACCTGCTATCTCCATAGCAATGTTTCCAATATCAAACATCTCATTTATAATTGTTGCATCGTAATTAACAACAACAATATCATCCGCAAAAGCTTGTAATGGCAATGGATTAATCCTCCTTTCATCTTCAATGCAATGTCGAGTAACAGCCTCTCTTACCATAGGCTTGCATACTCTGTCAATCACCAATATGAATAAAAGTGCACTCAAAGGATCACCTGTCTTTGTTCCTCTGATTATATTGAACTCTTTACTCAATTCAAAACCACAAATCACAGAAAACGAAGAGTACCGGTAAAGATTTTCGACCAAACAACAATAAATCAAAGCAATGAATGTCAAAGTCCCGGAGAGTTTCAAAAAGGAAACTATGCTCAGTGCTTCCAAAAGCATCTGCAAAATCCACAAAAACTGCACAAAACTTTGTACTTAAATGTCTGAAATCATCCATTGCGGCTTTCAAACTGAAAATCAATTCCTGTCTGTCACGATCTGGCAGGAAAAAACGCTGCCAAAATGCAATCTCATTGGATATGTGGGGGGGGGGGGTGATTCGCTTACAGATTGCTTTCGAAAACACCTTGTAGCAAGTGGGTAACAGAGATTTATCCCTAAGCGTTGACAAATCATTGATACTAAAATTCTTTTTTGGGGATCCGTTGGACAACTGACTTTTTCCACGAAGTTGGTATTTGCAAATTTACAAGCACAACGTTCAAGATATTCACAAATGCATATCCATTTTCACTAAACATTTCCTTCATATCCTCGTAAGTAACCCCATCGACACCACAACTTTTCCCACTGGGGCAGCCTTTCACAGTAGATTCAATCTCATTATAGCTGAAAAAATGACTATAATTCACAGAGGCCAATGCCTCTTCACGATCGAAGAATGGAGGTGCAAATCCTTCAAAGCCATTACAATCAGCAAATTTGTTCGACTCAGCGTAATAATCTTCAATCATTTGCAATGAAATTTCAGCATTCTCGATGTTAGGCCAAAAGCCGTTGTTCCTTATCACAGAAATCGCTTTCTTCCTTCGCTGTAACCACAAACGGGTTAGCTTTTCCTTTGATACTTCGTTTCTATTGTCATTCCCTCTTCTCTTTGGCGAAAAGAATGGTATGATTCTATTGTTAATATATTTCAATTGTTTACTTATGTACTCAATTCTATCTGCAGCTTTATTTATGCAATAATTATCGTCTCTAGGGAATAGTCGCAAACAACGACAAACAAATTTCAAAGAGCTCACGCTCCACTGCGCCCCATTCACCTTCTTGGCCAAGAACTTGTTGTTTTGATAAAATATCCCCGATAAAATCTTTGCAACTTTAATCCAGTCACCAATAATTCCACGACAAATAAAGTCCCCGTGGTTGGTCCGCTTCGAAGCAAAAAGCGCTCTGAATTTTCTTTCCCTGACCTCAAAAGCTTTCCACTCTTCTCCATTCAGTAATCTGACATCGTCATAGATTTCCTCGAAATCGAAATTTGAATCGAGCTTGGTTCCAACAAAATAGATCTTTCCTCCTCTGATGGCTGATTTGATTGCTCTTTTTAGCTTGACAATCATGAATATGAACTTGATGTAGTGAATAACAGCATTAACGACGGCAGTTACGACAGATTACGTGGAATTTTTAAACTTCAGACAGACGCACCGTTAGGCCCGTCTGTCCTCCATCGCCAATAATAATAATAATGATAATGATAATAATAATAATAATAATAATAATAATAATAATAATAATAATAATAATAATAATAATAATAATAATAATAATAATAATAATAATAATAATAATAATAATAATAATAATAATAATAATAATAATAATAATAATAATAATAATAGTAATAACAATAATAATA
This sequence comes from Aurelia sp. 4 Dawson et al 2005, assembly GCA_964019985.1. NCBI lineage: Eukaryota > Metazoa > Cnidaria > Scyphozoa > Semaeostomeae > Ulmaridae > Aurelia > Aurelia sp. 4 Dawson et al 2005. Next base: position 8,084,438 of record OZ026507.1, on the reverse strand, counting down.
ATAATAATAATAATAATAATAATAGTAATAACAATAATAATAATAATAATGATAATAATAATAATAATAATAATGATACTAATAATAAATAACGCAAGAGCCAGCATACAGAAGCTACGTGATAATGCAGCAAGGTTCCGAAAAGAACAAACCCTTACAAATCTTATACTAGTGCGACAAAGAAATGAAGTGGAGAATGAGAACCGGGGAAATCAAAGAGATGAGCAACAGGAGATAATTTCTAATGAAGTAAATCAGGATGAATCAAAGATAGAGCATGCGAAAGCAGTGGAGGGTCCTGCGCTAATCGATGAAGAGTTAGAGGCTATATTTAATGACCAACTTACCAACTTGAAACATGTCACAATCACAGACATAGAACTCAAGATGCCGGCTGAGTTGCAAGCAAGAGCCGACAATACCTTGGGGAAGTATTTGAGAGGAGTAGATACCATACCAGAAATCACTGACAAGGTGTATGTGATGGGTAAGGCTGTGGAGATTAAGATAGGTTTACCGCAAAAAGTAAGTAGAGGAAATAGAAGACAAAAGCTATCTAACGGAAACAGGAAAGTGAGGAAAATGAAAAGAGAAATGAAAATGCTAAGATAAAGTATAGCTAGGGCTGGAAATGAACTGCATAGGTGAAAACAAAAGAGAAAAGCAACAGACAAAGAGAAAAAAAATCTTGAAGGACTTAAAACATCAAATGGAGGAGTCCGAAACAACATCAATGAACATCAGAAGATACAAAGAGAAATGGGTGGATCAATTATGGTACAGAAATGTGAAATTGGAAAAGATGATTGAAAGAGGAAACAGAATAAAGGACAATGCCAACTTTGAAAAAGACCAAAAAACCTTTTTTAAGACCTTAGAGGAAAAGACCGTCTACGAAGGAGAACCACCACCGATGGAAAAGTTTGTTGAGTTCTGGGTTGGGATATGGGAAAAAGGTGAAAGAACCCCAGAAATGCCATGGATGCAGAAAGTGAAAATGGCTCTACGGGAGAAGGTGAAAAATGCAAAGGAGTTTACCCTCATGGAAAATAAAGTAGTTGGAGAGATCAGAAAGAGGAAGAACTGGACAGCTCCAGGCATAGATGGGATCCAAAATTACTGGTGGAAAAGATTCAAAACAGCGCAAAGGGTGTTGATGAAAGCATTTGAGAGGATGAAGAATGATAACGACCTGATACCAGTATGGTGGCCAACAGGAAGAACAGTCCAAATACCTAAGAGAAAGGACCTTAGCAATGAGCAGAAATATCGTCCAATCACATGTTTGAATACTTCATATAAGATTATGACAGGTTTGATTGGTAAATACATGAGGGAACATGCACTAGAGAATGACATCTGGGATGCAGGACAGCTTGGAGCAGTGGAGGGTGTTCTGGGCACAGTTGACCAGTTAATCATTGACAGCTGTATTATGGAAGAAGTAAAGACCTACCACCAAAATTTAGCTGTAGCCTTCTGTGACTATCAGAAAGCATATGAAAAAGTGCATCACGACTGGATGATACGAGTGTATGAGTGGATTAGCATACCCACATAAATTGATTAACAGCTACAAAAGCCAACAGGCGCAGCAAATTCCTCCTAAGGAAATTACTTGGTACGACGGTGGGCCAGCGCAGCGCCGCAGGCGCCGCGCAGCAAGCCTAGTTCCGTATAATCTAGCAAAACGAATCATAGTCTTTTGTAAATTGCAACTATCCCAACTCCTTAATTGAACACGCATTCCACAAAGCAAAACTGCAAGACCCTGCGCCTAACAAAGCAGGAGATATTATACCACTAGTCACGACATTTTACCCAAGTCCAAACAACAGCCATGTTATCAAGACCATTTCAAACAAGATCCACAAACAAAAAGAAAATTTAATGATACCAAACCAATCCTCGCATTAAAGCAACCTACAAACCTTACTTCGATTCTAACGAATGCGAAATTTACATCCATCTCTTCGTTTGAAAGACAAGAACCCGGAATTATTTTATGCAATAAAGTACAATACAAATTATGCCACCTGTATGTACAACCGGTAAAAAGTTTCAAAACTGCAAATGGAATTACATGGGACATCAGATCAGAAATTACTTGTAATAGCAGAAACGCTGTTTATTTTCTCTTGTGCAATTTATGTCATGGTCAAATGAACTACATTGGTCAAACAACGAATTTACGCCAAAGAATGAACAAACATATTTCAGAATCAAGAAGCGGAGTATCATCTTGCGATTTCCCGAAACATGTATTCACCTGCGGAAAATCTAATAATAACCTTAAAGAACCTTTTTTCAAAATTTATGCATTTGTAAAACTTAACGACCCGAAGTCACTTTTAGAATACGAAAGTAAACTTTTCAAGAAAGGATATGCCATAATGAACTAATAATCTTACATTTCCTGTCGGTAAAGGCCGGTTTCCAGTTCGGTCAATTTTGTCGCGTGCCCCGTATTTCATATTTCATATTTCAATCTATTAGGGAGAGAGACCCTTCAACCAACTGGTTGATTTACAAGGGGCCTTCCATATAAAAACTTACAAAAACTAAACAAGTTAAAAACCGCTAAAACTATTTACAATGAATACAACTAACCAAAAAATCCTATCTATAAAAATAAAAGAAATGTACCTAAAAACAAAACAGTCAGTCCATTATAAACAATGTTTAAAAACATTTATAGAGGATGCCTGTTTGGTCTCAGCTGGGAGGCTATTCCAAAGTTTAGCTCCGGGAAAAGAAAAAACATTTCTGCCCAGTTGCAGATAATTTCTTTGGCAGCCTCAAGTCCGTTGCCGTATTTCGAAGGCTACGAGAGTTACTAGTAGAGTTTCTAGTGAAAAGATTGCGCATGTAATGTGGAGCAAGCCCATTGAGAGACATGTAGACCACTGATCGGGACTCTTCATTGACAAGCTCTCGAATGGTCTTCCAACCAAGGCTGCCAATCAGTGGTCCACTTGGGGAATCATAGCTGCTATTCGTTACAATTCTAGCAGCTCTACTTTGAAGCTTTTGGAGCTGATTGATATCAGTGGTGCCACAACAACCCCATACAGAACAGCAGTATCGAAAATGGGGCTCCACAATACCTGAGTACAAAGTTTTCAAAGAAGCCATTGGGAGAATATTCCTTGCGTGTTTTAGAAATCCAATGGCTGTGGATACTTTGCTAGATATCATTGATCATGAGATCATTGATGTAGATCAAGAAAAGAAGTGGTCCAAGACATGACCCTTGTGGTACCCCTACTTCCCCTTCCCCAGTTTCAGAATCGACTCCACCCACTCTGCAGTACTGCTTTCTGTTGGAAAGATAAGATTGAAACTAGAAAGCTCCTTTTGTTGAACACCATAGTGCTCTAACTTTTTGCAGAGAAGGTCGTAATCTACAGTGTCAAACGCTTTTTTAAGATCAATGAAAACTGTACCCACCATCTGTCCGCTGTCCAACCCACTATACCAATCGTCAGTGTTTTTAAGTAAACAGGTCAGTGTAGAATGGAGTTTTATAAATCCAGATTGACCAGGATGAATAAGGTTATATCTAACCAGATATTGGTGTAATTGGTTAAACACTAGTTTTTCGAAGAGCCTTGATATGACGGGAAGAACTGAAATTGGGCGGTAATTAGACTTTTCAGCCCTATCCCCATCCTTGAAAATTGGTGTAATCCGAGCATTTTTCCAAGAATCAGGAAACTGACTTGTTTCAAGAGAAGTGTTAAACATGAAAACTAAGGAATTATATACAAATCTGACCGTCGAACAACGATCAGAGCTTGCGCAGTCCATAACACGCTCTGAAATTAGGCGATCGCAGGCGAGCGCGCGACCAGTTCTGGGAGTTGAATCAAATTCAACTCTTTTGCGACCAATGCAAGCGCAGCCAATCAAATCACTTCAAAACTCATTTGCATATTATGTGATTTCGTCTAATGCCACATTCACCAAAGCAACAGTCAGAAATTGGCCTAAGAAAACCATCAAGATTTTAAGCGATGGTGCTGTCGCAAGAAGCTCTGTTTTTGGGGGACATGGTTGCAGCGAAGATATGGCTGAAATTGATGCTTCAACGTTGCAAGATCTGACTCGTGGTGCTAGCAAGTTTGACGACCTCAATCAAACGCAACTTCAGAAACAATGGACAGAGGAGATACTTGTTGAGGAGGTCTAGGAGGTCAGGCAATTCCAATGGCTGTGGCCCTGTGGGACACTTCGTGCAGGGCTTACAAGGATGAAATGAAAAAGCAACAAGCTTGGCAAAAAATCAGTGCCAAATTTGGTGCCTCAGGTATGTCATCATCATCATTAACATTATCTAAAGTTGGGTTTAACCTAGTACATAATACTAATTCATTCCAACTGTAAATTAAACTATTTGATAGCATACAAAATGTACTGTATATATTAATCAAGGAGGAGCAAAAAGATTTGCACGGAATGTCAAAAAATATGTAGAGTATTGGTAGGGGTACACAGGTTCAAAGAAAATCTAAGCGAATCGCAACGTCATTTAAGAAAACAGTCGAACAGAGGTTTACGCATTGCATCGCCTAATGTTGTATAATTACGTAAGTACCATTGTGAAAGTGAGCATGTGATAAACGAACCCAAATTTCATATTCTGGGTCTGAATGAAATGAGGTTAAGTAAAGATATTACAGACCCAGAGGTTGAGCTGGAAGGCTTTGAAATTCACCGTAAAGACAGAGACGTCAACGGCGGTGGTGTAGCTATCTATGTAAACTCGAGCATTAGCCATAATCTTAGATATGATATTGATGATCCACTATTGGAAAACGTAGCCGTAGAGATCACTCCCTTGCATGCCAAAAATTTTATAGTTATTTGTTGGTACAGACCCCCAACCCCCGGCAATGACAGGGAGAGTTTTGAGGCACTAAGAAACTCACTCTCTGCTGTAGATGCAGAAGGTAAAGAGATTATCTTAATTGCTGACACTAACTGTGATCTAAAAAATCACAAGGTTGGGTGCACCAAAAGCATCAAATCAGTTTATTCTGAGTTCCAATTTGAGCAGCAAATAAATGAATATACTAGGGTAGCTGCACTAGAAAAAGATGGTGCTTCTCACACACTTCCAAGACTCCTATTGATCACTTTGCCACAAATCGCCCAGATTACATTTTGAGAGCGAGTGTACTAAAATTAGGAATGGTCGATCACTACCTTATCTTTGCAGTAAGGAAAATAAATGCAAAGCGAATTTTAGATAAGCAAGTGAAAATGGTTGAAGCACGTAGCCTTAGAAACTATGATAAGCAGCTATTCCTTGACGAGTTGTCAGTCATTGACTGGAACGAGACTCTTGCCCCAACTAATGGCGACCCTGATCTCATGGCCTCGGTCTTTAATAGTGCTATCTCATCTCTGCTTGAGGTGCATGCACCAGTGGCGTGCTGGCCGGGGGGCAGGGGGGCAACTGCCCCCCCTGAGAGTGAAATATGAGGGGCACCAAAACGGTAACCCCAAACACATGGGCGCCGAAGGCGCCCTTGTTGCGGTGCTAGTCAAATAGTTTCCATGTTTTCTCCAAGGGTTCTTCTTCAAACTTGAAACATTTTTCAGGAACACACAAACTGAAACGTGGAGATGCCTGGCAGTATCAAACTTGGGGAACAGAACAAGAATAGAGGCCGATGTGCGACTTTTGTCAGATTGTGAGTGATTTTGTGCTACCGTCAAAAACTTCGAAACGGGAATGAAACGGGGGAAAAACTTTTTTCCAGTCTTAGAAAAAGGAAAATGAAAAGGAAACCATATCCTTGATTGGAGGAAAAGTGATAAATGTCAACCCCATGCTTGAAAACAAAATCATAGCTCTTTTAGCTTTGTAAATTGTGCTAAGTTTTCTTACCGTTTGTAAACAATGCCAAAAACAGCTTCCACGACAACAAGCTCACAAGTTCTGTCTATTTGTTAGAATTCAACTCAAAAAATTCTTGGTGATGCTAAACTATATCATAAAATAGTTACAAAATATGTCTTAGCACTGGAAAACATGGTGGTTTGGAGACGTTTTGAGAAAAATTAGAAGGCGCGTCCTCAAAAATTTTCCTGGGGACTTCGCCCCCAGACCCCTCCATTTTACATTTCCCTTGCCATTTTGCTGCAAATTTAGTAGCATCTTATAGCGTGACTTTTAACTTGATGTATCTCTACTGCAGTAAAGAGCATAGAAGGCTACTAAATCAACGGGAAACATGCGGTAGGAGAGCTATGCAGTATGCATCAAAGTGGGAATATTTTGAGCATGTTTTGAGCAATAACTAAAGTGGGGGTGCCATTTTCACACTTTGCCCCCCTTGCTGAATGAGCCCCAGCACACCACTGGCATGCACCACTAAAACGTAGAAAAATTACAAGCCATCACGCTCCTTGGATTACTGTAGAAATAAAGAACCTAATGAAGGAACGTGATTTAGCAAAAAAGAGGTCCAAGAAAGATGCTTCCTATTGGTCAGACTATACGAGCCTGCGGAACAAAGTCACTTCTGAACTTTGTGCCTGGGTACAGGAATACTACCATAACGTTATGAAACCCAAAACAATCCGAAAGCTACGTGGAAAACAATAAATAAGGTTTTACATAAAAACTCAAATCACACTGTAACTCAAAACATCATTTTTGAAGGCACAGAACTAAAATCATCTTCACAAATTTCAGAAGCTTTAAATAAACATTTTACAACGATTGGACCTAAGTTGGCGGAGAAAATAGAAGTTCAGCCCTCCGATGACCCTCTAAAGTACCTTAGAGATAAAACCGGAGGAACCAAATTTAAGCTACAGCCAGTAAGTCTAGGGTATGTAGAACGTGCTATAAAAGCTCTGAATAACTCTAAGTCTCCTGGTGCTGACAGAATCCCCGTCAGATGCCATAAACTTAGTGTCGAAACCACTGACACTGATATACAATGCATCTTTAGAAAGGGGTATTTTCCCCCAGATCTGGAAATTAGCCAAGGTAACACCTATTCATAAGGTGGGCATGAAAACAGATGTAAGCAACTACCGGCCTATCTCAGTGTTATCAGTTGTGTCGAGAATTTTAGAAAAGATTGTACACGACCAACTAATGGAGTTTCTAAAGGGACAAAACAGGCTATGTTTGAACCAGTTTGCGTTCCAAAAACTGCACAGTACACTGAAATGTCTATTGAATGTTATAGACCCATGGTTTAAGAACTCTGATGAGGGGAAAATAAACTTGAGTATATTCCTTGATCTCAAGAAAGCATTCGATACTGTTGACCATAAATTCCCATTGTCGAAGTTGCGAGAGTATGGTGCTGAGGGTACTTCCAACAGCTGGTTCACTTCTTATCTGACCAATAGGTAGCAGTTCTGTTATTTTGACGGGTCCACTTCCAGCAAAAGCAGCATTGAGTGTGGCATTCCGCAGGGCTCGTGTTTGGGATCCTTACTCTTCATACTATACATTAATGATTTTGAGAATTGTCTAAAAAGCACGATCCCAAATATGTATGCTGATGATACATGTGTGAATATCGAAACAGAAAACCTGAATGATCTTCTAACAGATTTGTGAAACGAGCTGGAAAATATATCGAATTGGATGAGGATTGATAAACTTAGTTTGAATGCCAGCAAAAGTGAATATATGGTTATAGGCCATAGGCGACAACTAAATGAGATAGGTAATGATTTGCCAGATCTTGTCCTCAATAATGAAGTTATCAAAAGAGTTGATAAGACAAAATACCTAGGGATAAACATCGACGAGAGCCTAAATTGGAAAGAGCAGTACAAAGCTGTCAAAAATAAGCTGAAAGGGGGCTTAAGGAGGCTGTAAAACATCCTTCCGCAAGAAAACTTGATCAAGTTTACAAAGCTCTCTTTGAAAGCCATTTTCGCTACGGCAACATCGTTTGGAGTACTCTTTCCAACACCAAACTATCCCAATTGCAACGATTACAGACAAGGGCAAAGAAGCTAATAGCGAATGCCAAGCATAAGGAAGGATGGACTTGCAAATGGCTCTCTGTAAAGTCATTGATCTCCTTTGACTAAGGAGTCATACATATAAAATCTTGAATGACCTCTGTCCCGAAAATCTGCGCTATAAATTCACTAAAACATCCATGATTTCAGAGTATAGAACCAGAAATCGTAGAGATCTGCAAATTCATAAAGTCAGGTTAGAATATGCAAAGCGAAGTTTCTACTTCTCTGGTCTCAAAAACTGGAATGATATCCCTGACAACGTTCGAGAAAGAGACTCAATCGCTCGTTTTAGGACAGATCTTAGAGATTATCTTTTGAACCTTTCACAAGACCCAAACACGACCCCGGTAGAGCAGCAATGAATATTACTATTTTTTTCTTTCTCTCATATTATTTTTGAACAAATATTGTCAATAGGTTATTAATTTGCTGAAAAGACCTCGTGTATAAATATTGATAAAATGAAATAAAATGAAAAAAATCTAAAACAATGTGAACTTGATCCCTACGCAGACTGTGTGAACTTGATCCCTACGCGTACTTGCACCCAAGAGCGAATTAGGCCCGCACTTTGAGCCCCAAATCGCCATCTTTGTTGTTGTGAAGTTGGCGCGCTTTTCGCTAGAACTGGAAACTGGTTGTGCGACCACGGTCGCGCGATCGTACGGTGCGCGCGACCAAATTGACGAACTGGAAACCGCCCTTAACTGTCTATTTAGTTTCTAAATCGCAGAAATACTCTTGCTCTACAGTTAGTCACACTCTGATGATAACGTGAGCTTGAAAGGCCTCAGTGTGCTGAAAAATCTGTTTGAATTTTTGCGTCCGTTCTCTTCTAGTACCTTTTTATACATATTGAAAAAGTTTCTCAGGACATGCATGAAAGATTGATTGTTATTACTGCCACACTTGAGGATTTTTATAGCGTTTGGCGTTTGTAAACACAAACAGCACCAATGGTGCGCAAAGTTGCGACAAAATTACACAGATTAGGTAAAACCAACCCTAATGACTAGCGTTAACTGATTCATTGTGCTGGAAAAATTGTGGTCAAAATATTCTGACAGAAAGGAGACCTTGCAAAATTTGGTCATTTTCTTGAAGGTGACATCATAGATAAAGTCTACCGGGTGTCCCAGAAAAAAGGTAACAGATTTGATCATGGCTGGCGCTAAGGATTTAGCTTGAATCAATCGGAAATAATCTTTAAACTATTCCTCTATAGTTAACTTGAAGAAAGATACCTTGTTTGCTGAAATAGGAGCATTGAGAGAAGAAATTTTCATCAGGAAAGTCCAGATTTGCCTCCACCTCTAAACCAGAGCTTTTGGGTTTGGGCCTAAGTTGTTGACGCGCTTGTTGTGGAATCTTCTGACTTAGAGCGAGGTACAAGCAAGAAACCTCGTGCTTCGGAAAAATTCTAGACTCGAATCAAAATCGAACTTGAAATTAAATTCACGAATTTTTCCCCAAAAGAGACATCTCCTTTCATTCAACAAAACCTTTGAATTGCACCAGCCGAATAAAAGTTTTTCATCAGCGAAATAATTCTCTTTGGTGTGAAAAAATATTCCTTGTTTGAATAAACTGCATTTGTGTTATCATTGGAATTATTACAAAACAGGCAATCGCGTATACTCAAAGGATAAAAATTAACAAGGATAAGATCCTTGAAAGTGCTCACTCGTGCTTAAATTGTTTCTATTCTGCAAATTCATCTTGACTGAAGAAAGATATTCCTTGGTGATTATATTCATTGATAAGTTTGTCAGTCTTTAGTTTTTACATTTCCATTCAAATGTGTACCTAAGCACACTGGACCTTATTCAGAGTTTCTACGCTATGTCTGTCCTTGAGGAGATTCCCCAAAACAGCGCGTCTGTAGTTTAGGCCAAAACCTAAAAGCTCTGGTTTCGAGATGGAGGCAAATCTGTGCTTTCAAGAAAAAATATCTTCTCTCAATGTTCTAATATCAACAAACCAGGTATCTATCTTCAAGTTAACTATCAAGGAATAGTTCAAAGATGATTTCCGATTGATTTGAGCTCAATTCCTTACGCTAACCTTGATCAAATCTGTTCCCTTTTTTGGGATACCCGGTAGCTGGTTTATTGTCTATGGAAAAATCAAAGAGACCTTACCAATCACAAATACAAGAACTAACAGGGATACTAATCAAAGGATTATAAAGGATTATAATTCGAATCGGAATTATATTCGAAGACGGCTTACCTAAATGTCATCCCTGACCACCTTGAAAAAACAGCCACCACCCACCCAATTAAAATTTTTCAAGATTTCATACAATATCACACTTTGCATGGATAGGAACTAAAAGTCAAAAATAACAACAGATTGGTTTGATATATCAATTTAGAGTAGTGCTCCAGTAGGTGGGGGGGGGGGGGGGTGGATAAGGTTAAGTAAATGACTCTTTACCTTCTGCTATTTCAGTGGATTTTCAGTTTTCGAGTTTTTAGCCGCAAAATTCTAAAATTTAAGGGCACTATTTAAATCAAAGGTAGCTGATGAGTTTTTAAATCGTTTGAAAAAAGCATTCAAAGCAACTCCTAGTCTTAGTGATGACATAAATGGCAAGACGCGCATGTTTCATGCCTTTGTTGACCCGTTTAGCACAGGTTGTTAGAGATTCCTCTAAGAGATACATTTTGATGTTGAATTGTGTTGAATGGGCTTAAGATTGCTTCTACTTTAAGATAATTCAAAGGAAAGCTGTTTTCTAAAGCAGATTTTCATACATTCCCCAAGACGTTTTATAATGTCTGCCAAGAAGACATCCGATCCATTTGGCCAAGTGTGGTATCTTACCCAGCCTTTGAAGGTTGAAAACGTATGATTGGAATTTTATATTTACCTTCAAGCCATGTGATCCACATCCATTGCTCGAAGGAGTATGCTTTGGATTTGTGACTGGTATTGCCCCTGTAAAGATAAATATGTTTTGTCATGAGGATTCTACGTATTAATGACGTGGTAATATGTGTTTCTTTTATATTACAAAAGAAAACTTTCATCTCACACAGGAGACGCATTGGCAAGACGTGCATGCAGGGAAAAATGAACTTTTAGATATACTGTTATATGGGCACTATTTGCGATGGAACATTATATTCTTCTCTAAAATTAACTGTCAGTAGTTTTTAGACCCTGAAGCCCTGCGAATCCCTCAATTACTAAAACCAAATTAAAAAACTGTTGATTAACAAAACAGCATACCGGGTGAATCGGAAAAAATGGGGTGTTTGTCGGACTGTGGCGTTACATTGAGTCTTTCGATCATCCAGGACTAAATTTTGCCAGTTAGCTAACAGTCTAACTTATATCATAAACCTTTCCCATTTGAAATTGGTCTCTTAATGCATCTGTTAAAAAAAGATTTCCTTCATAAGACCTTGTATGGGATTCTTGCAACCTGATGGAATCTTTAACCAAGCATCTACAGCAGTTTAGCCTTGCCAGAGTTGCAGGTACAACTGGCATTATCAGGGGATACTGATAAAGTTAAGCCTGGTTCACACTAGCTCGTTTAGGTCACTAAGATCGTGCAGAAAGAGCAAAAAGACAGAGACTCAGAGTTTGAATCCTTTGTCTTATGGGTCCTTCTGCACGACTGGAGCGACTCAAAAGACCTATTGTGGACCATGCCTTAGGAAATGCGTTGTCGGCAAAAAGTCCCATTGCGATTCACAGAGCGCTGATCTGCTTGAAAGAGACCTCTTCGCAAGACAAAGATGTACGCATTATTAATGTCTTTCAAACATATTCTCCACGCAGGACAAGTTATGCCAAGACATCCCAGGGGAGAAAATACTATCCCCTACCAATTTGTTTCTCTCCTGATAATTCTACGTATACCTGTAACAATTGCCAAAAAATTGCGAAAGGGGCTTGGCAAAAGATTTCGCCAGTTTGCAAGACCAGGCCCGCCGAGAGGGGGGCAGGGGGAGGCACTTTGCCCCAGAGCCTCAGGGTCTAAGGGGCCTCATAATTGGAGAATTTTGAAATTTTGACTACAGGACATGCTCTGAAATACATTTTAAGCCAATCTAAAGGGGGCGATCGAAAATTTTCTGCTCGCTTCGTTCGCAGGGGGCCTCAATTTACAGTTTTTCCCCTGGGCCTCGAAAAGCTCTCGGCGGCCCTGTGCAAGACTCCCATACAAGCTCTTGCAAAGAAAATCTTTCTTCAGAAATTAATGATCTAAGTTGTACTCTTGGCTACACGCAAAAATGTAGTTCATGAAAATCGGATGACTAGATGCGATGTCACCGTCGGCCCGGCCGTAATCCAACTACTGCTGGAACCAGCGAATGAAATGGACACGAGTTTAAAATGAAGTAGCAATGGAATGTTATTTGAGAAGCGAACCCGAGAAAAGAGGATACAGGAAAAGACTTGCCTCATTGTGGAGGCAGAAAGATATGGTGGAAATCTCGGAACAACGGTTGATAGACCAGGTAAGGCAAATTAAAAGAAGGGATGGCTATCGCAATTGGAAATTGAGAAGATCAAGAGAAGGATTGTGGAAAAAGAAACTGGCAGAGATAGTGCTGGAAATGATGTAAATGTAGAGGCAAATGTATGTACTGATGGAAACATACCGGAGTTAAATCAACAGTGTGACAATGATAACCCAACCTTAAATGCAGAAAGTGAACACCACATAGATAAAGGAACTATAAGAGCTGAACGATTTGAAGATGAATCATTGACGGAGAGCGCAAAAGCACTTGTTGAAAGATTGAAAATTATAATGATTGAAAGACAGAGAAAACCATTACCATCACTTAAAGGTGATCTGAAGCGAAAATTGTTGTTGATTCAAATTAACGGCACCGCCGAATGATATGGACCCCTGCTTAAATTTCTTTGATATCTCGTTTCGTTTTCAAGTTATCCACTGATATTAAGTTTCAGCTGATGACGTCATTTTGTTTGCAAATTACTAGGATGAGATTCTGAAACATAGCTGTATCTAAGCTTTGAAAGGTTACGGTCGTTGGAGACATTTAAGTTGAGCCAAATAAATGTAGTAGAAATTGTTTCATGGACTAATATGATGTTTAGAAAGGCATGTCAAATCAAGAAAGTTCTTGGAGTCAATTTCCTTTTGGAAATATAGTCAGCCTTGTACACTTCCTTAACTTTTTGCAAACAAAATGACGTCGTCAGCCGATCATACAAAATATAGTGGATAACTGGAAAATGAAACAAGGTATCACGAAATTATAAATGACATTCTTTATCATCAAAAGTGCTACGGCCGCTGTGATCATCAGCGAGAATCTGGGTATGATATGAGAGCCAACCAAAGTGAAGAAAGAACCATGGTGGAAAAGACGATTGACAACTCGAATTGAACAAATGAGAAAAGATCTAAGTAGAATTGAAAGAACTGAAATCTGGTCATTCTATCAAAACAAATATAAAGAATATTTGCAAAGGAAGTACTGGCTGAAAAAGAAAGGGCTGAATCATGTGAAGGAAGTAATCAATCAAAGAATCAAGGCAAAAGCAGCAAAGATCAAGCTGTACAACGAAAGAATGATACAGTTTCGAGAAAATCAGTTGCTTCGCAGACCAGAATGGATTTTATAAAGAGTTAAATGGCGATAATGGAGGCAGAGAGAGCCCGGATATAGAGGAAACAAGGAATTCTGGAGCAGCATTTGGAGCAAAGATACTACGAAACATAATGAGTCCGCAAAAATAATTAAGTTTGCAAAAGCAAGATGATGTAGTAATAACAGCAGATAAGATTACAGCAACTTTAAGTAAAATGCCAAATTGGAAATCAAGGGCAAGGTCATTTATGCCTAATTTCTATGGCCATGAAAATCATGTATGAACAGCTTTGCTTTGCTTGGATGAAGCAAATTATCGAGGGGATAGACTCCCTTAAAGAAGGGATTTCTTTCAGTACAAGATAGTTTTTAAGGGGCTACAATAAGCCGTTTAACCAAAATCTTCGTTTCATCCCCAATTAGCCTTCCAGGGTGGGTAGAGTCCTTTTGAATCCTGGAACCGAGACTTGGAATCTTAACAGATTTCGCAAGCTTTTTATTCAGCTCAGATACATTTCTGGTTACAGCCGTACAACAAAAATATGATACATGCGATGCATAGTACCATCCGCGGGCAAAAAATAGACATAACCGATTTCTGGTAATGAATGGTATTTCAAATTTCAACTGTAAGCATGGCTAGCAAAAAAGTAGGAAGAAAACGTGAAAATTAAGTGAAGCTAAGGTTGTCTCAAAACGGATGTCAAAGATTCTGTGGAACAGAAATTAGCAGATTTCAATGATCATGAGTTGAGGGTGGGTGAACAGGTGATAAAGGCCTCCCAAATGACGTCAACAGAAATATACTCAAGTTGACTCTACTATACATTCACACAACCGGTCGATTAAATTAAGCCACATGTAACTCAGCCACCATACCAAGTTTACTTTTGTAAAGCTCCCTGTCATTGAGTCTCGTTTCCCTGTTCCATCGTTCGTATGTAGCTTCTCGTAATTGTATATTTAGTTGTATTTTTAGATCAATATTCTTCATGCTAATGGCCCTGGGGGTAGTCATGATCTTTTGCTCCCCTTGGTATCGTCTCGTAGTAATGTATGGTAGATCGTTCGTGCTTGTAGGTAACTCGTAAATTGTAAATTTTTATATTGAATTCATATATAAAACAAGAACAGGTGATATGATTTTCGCAGATCTTGCGACACTTAGTAAAAGAATAACAGTCCCCTACCGCTCACGCTTAGTAGAGTTTCTTAAGTTTCTAGAAGAAGCTACAATGTCTGCCAAAAGTCCTTGGAACACTCCCAGGAAGGGGGGGGGGTACTTCATAACTTCCAATACGGGGAGGTCCATGTCAATATTTGGGGTCTGAAATTTCACGTAAATCAACATTTGGGGTATGTGAATTACAACATGGACAAAAATTCAATATTTAGGGTCCACAAAAAAAGGAAGAATCGTGGAATTTGGTGCGGGTCTCCAAAATATTGGACTCAATGTTTGGTGTCCCCAAAACGTTAGGCTCAATATTTGGGGGTCAGCAAGGTAATAGTGGCATGGACCCCTCCCCCCGTATTGAAAGTTAGGGAGTAGCCCTCTGGGGGAACACTTAGGCTATTTCTTCACAATCCGCATTTCTAACCATAGCGATCAGGTTTAAATGCCCCCTCACCCACAAAAAAACGTTAATTTTGAAGGTTATTGTCCCAGGATTCCAGAAGATCCGCAGATCGTCCTATCATTCCAATTTTTAAACACAAACAACATTGTTCTGAAGGGGAGAGACGGAAATCGCAATACAAGGCAAAATTAGCAGAGGTGCTCCAAGACTTTGGGAGGCTTTGCACTAATAAATGGTTTCTCGTAGCAAGACGCTAATGAATTTGTCACCTCCTGGACATTGGAATGAGCACTCAGCACCACCATCAAGTGCAGCTAATATTCTTGCGAGATCGTAAAGGCTGCTTGCTTTTGCTCCAACTATCATTTGAACTATAATAAAAATACATAGCATATTCATGTTTCTCTTTGTGATTAGTTTCCAGTATTTCTTGTCTGCTGATAATACCTTCCACTTTCAAACACTGCCAACTGACGTTGAAGCAAAATGATTTGCTGCCACTTGCCAAACAAAACTGTCTGTGTTCTCAAGTAGAAAAATTACTACGACACTCCAAATGAACTTCTACTTGTGGAACGTTGATCTAATTTAAGTCGGATTTAGGGCTTGAATGTTCCGCCATACTTCATGAAAATGCAAGTGACTTTTCTTGAGACTCGTTAACAGTTTGGAAGTCGACAAAGATCTGCTCTTATGATCATCAGAGCAATACAGCAGGTTTCAATACAATGAAACAAAAGTCAACGTGATTCATCCTACAGACCGCACGTAGGTTTACGTATTATTTCAGCTTTCTCAAAACGCTACCTGCCTTGACGACATGTGTCATTGTGCTAAAAGCTCATTGATGGGTTACTGACTGCTGCTAATTTCGTCTTCTTTTCAACGGATTTTGGTTCCATATTCACAATTTAAGAAGCTGATTTAGAATAAAGTCCGACCTAAACAAAGCATCAAAGTTTTATCTCAAAGTAAATTCCAGCAAATTTCACACATGTTGTAGGAAATGAAATTTTCATCCAATTGTATAAATATAAGTCGGATACCAGTTCCGAGGCCCCCTCTATATTTTTACGTGTAGGGCCCTGGGTTCTAAACTACAGTAAAGTTAAAACTAGTCACTCACAGAAAGAACAGTAATAAATCAATATGCGAAATATTGTACTAATAGCTGTTGATAATGTATGACATATCACAGGGAAAGCCCAAGATAGCAAGTCTGTGTAATAGGAAAACCGCGCATTGAGATTTGTTGTTGTACGAGTTTGAACAGACGCGTAATCGTGATTTGAGTTTTGAAGTTATTTTGTGTTTTCTAAATATGTCTGTGTTATTGGCTTGAATACCCTTGAAGATGGAATAAATGCATAGGAAAACTCAGTAGGGCAATTTAGTACCAAGACCTTACAGTGGTGGCCGTGTGCGTGGTTTTGAATTGGAGGAGAAGGGTGAGAGAAGTGAACGGGATGTGTTGCAGCGGAACACAAAGCTGTCAAGTTTAAAAGCCAGAGGCACATCTTGAAAAGAAAAATCCAAGTTTGTCTGTGCCTTTTCCTTTTTATCAATATCTAAAATGCCACGAATAAAACTATATCTTATCAGCCATTACATACGAAAAAGTGCTGCCAAGGAATTGGACATTTGCTATCTGCGGCTCCCTAGGAAGTACTGCGCAGCGACGCATTGTTATTAGATGAAATGGCCGAACAATGAAAGGGCGATTCGTAAACTTCTCTCAAATGCTACAAGAAAATTTCTAAACTTCACTGTGAAAATGCCTGTAACTTTTTCCAAGTAAAGATGACATTTTTCATATCAAAAAGACCAGCCAAGTGTACCCTGTTAGCCTCGATGTGTACTTTTTTGATATCGTGTACGAGGCATATGCAATATTGCAGATACTGAGGCCAGTGCCTGTACGATGTACGATCAAACTATACTGATTACAGTGAGTCCCAGATATCGCTCACCAAAACGAGACTACTGCTTGCCAGACCATTTCAGTTTTTTTCATTTTATCATTGTTTAAAACACACGAGATCCTTTCAGCAAATTAACATCCTATTAACAATATTTCTATAAAACAATACGAGAAAAGAAAAAAGAAAAAATTGGAATATTGCTGCTCTACCAAGGGGTCGTGTTTGGGTCCTGTGAAAGGTTCAAAAGATAATCTCTAAGACCTGTTCTAAAACGAGCGATTGAGTCTCTTTCTCGAATGTTATCAGGGATATCATTCCAGTTTTTGACACCAGAGAAGTAGAAACTTCGCTTTGCATATTCTAACCTAACTTTAGGAATTTGCAGATCTCCATGGTTTCTGGTTCTATACTCTGAAATCATGGATCTTTCAGTGAACTTATGGCGAAGATTTTCGGGACAGAGGTCATGCAAGATTTTATATGTCATGACTCCTTGGTCAAAGGAGATCAATGACTTTACAGAGAGCCATTTGCAAGTCCATCCGTCCTTATACTTGGCATTCGCTATTAGCTTCTTTGCCCTTGTCTGTAATCGTTGCAATTGGGATAGTTTGGTGTTGGAAAGAGTACTCCAAACAATGTTGCCATAGCGAAGATGGCTTTCAAAGAGAGCTTTGTAAACTTGATCAAGTTTCCTTTGCGGAAGGATGTTTTTCAGCTTTCTTAAGGAGCTCAAGCCCCCTTTCAGCTTGTTTTTGATAGCTTTGTACTGCTCTTTCCAATTAAGGCTTTCGTCGATGTTTATCCCTAGGTATTTTGTCTTGTCAACCCTTTTGATAACTTCATTATTGAGGACAAGATTTGGCAAATCATTACCTATCTTATTTAGTTGTCGCCTGTGGCCTATAACCATATATTCACTTTTACTGGCATTCAAACTAAGTTTATTAATCCTCATCCAATTCGATACATTTTCCAGCTCGTTTTTCAAATCTGTTAGAAGTTCATTCAGGTTTTCTGATGCGATATTCACACATGTATCATCAGCATACATATTTGGGATCGTGCTTTTTAGACAAGTCTCAAAATCATTAATGTATAGTATGAAGAGTAAGGGTCTCAAACACGAGCCCTGCGGAATGCCACACTCAATGCTGCTTTTGCTGGAAGTGGATCCGTCAAAATAACAGAACTGCTCCCTATTGGTCAGATAAGAAGTGAACCAGCTGTGGGAAGCACCTTCAGCACCATACTCTCGCAATTTCGACAATAGGATTTTATGGTCAACGGTATCGAATGCTTTCTTGAGATCAAGGAATATACTCAAGTTTATTTTCCCCTCATCAGAGTTCTTGAACCACGGGTCTATAACATTCAATAGAAATGTCAGTGTACTGTGTAGTTTTTGGAACGCAAACTGGTTTAAACAAAGCCTTTTTTGTTCCTTTAGAAACTCCATTAGTTCGTCGTGTACAATCCTTTCTAAAATTCTTGACACAACTGATAACACTGAGATAGGCCGGTAGTTGTTTACATCTGTTTTCGTGCCCGCCTTATGAATAGGTGTTACTCTGGCTAATTTCCAGATCCGGGGGAAAATACCCCGTTCTAAAGATGCATTGTATATCAGTGTCAGTGGTTTCGAAACTAAGTTTTGAAAGCTCAATCTGGGACTCATAACCAAACTGCTAAAAAGCCGGCCTGCTCACTTCTGGATCGAGAAGGACCAATCAGCTTGCTGGAAGCGTTGTGCGCGAAGGTGATTGGCTTATTCTTGAAATATTTGATGCCCCTGCTCTCATCTGTTTTGAACCCCGCCAGTCTGTGAATTCAATGTAAACATTGGCTACCATTCCGTTAAATGTCAGTCAGTGAAGGTGAGAAAGGCGGCTGTTTGCCAAAATGGAGGTTGTCATTATCACGGCTACGGAATAAAGACAAAGAAAAGGACTGTGGAGGATCTCAAAGGGTACCGTACGAAAGAGTTATTTTGAAGGGAAAGCTTCGCCAACTTGCAGCGGAAGATTTATTACTGTTTTGCGAATTTAAATTGTCGAACAAGATGCCTTTTTGGCTTCTGCAAAACATCGGGAACAGTTCGAGGTAAGAAACATTTCAATCTAACAAAAAGTTTACAGAAAACTCACGCATAAGATGTGGAAAAATTGAAACATTCTCGCATTAACAGCAGAAGTATTTGTACTTGAAATTCTGTGCAAATGACGATAAAGTCTTGCTCAAAACAGACTTAACGGCTACTTAAACGAGGGCCTTGATAAGATTTCTCGCACGCAAACGACCGATAAATCTGTCTTTCCCTCAAAAGTAAGTCACAGATTACAAAGCGCCTTCTAACAGAAACAAATTTAAACCTACGAGAAAATGCAGCCGTTATGAGAGCTTTATGGATAACTGTGTATTTTTTAGGAGAACTGCTTGAACAGTTTGAGAAGCCTTTGTGAGTGTTATTTCTTGCGAAGATGATTTGTGTTCGTTTCTTGAGCTTCCCAGACAGAAAGAACATTCCAGAAGAATACCAAAATACCTCAGGGAAATAACGGCAGAAAACTTGCAAATTTTGATATCAGAAATAACCAAAACTTCGTGAAACATTCATGAATTAACTTTAGAAGAATTAGCGATTGAAAATGCTAAAAAGTAGTGTAAGACTATTGCGTAAAACAGATTCAGAATAATGTGTTGCTCGTACGGCTTCGGCAAAGAGTTACTGAAACCGAGTTGAAACGGTCCGTCGAGAACCCAACTACTGGTTGCACTTTATTTTGGGAAGAAAAATATTTCAATATATCTTTAAGATAATATCGTCAAAGCGCACCCAAATGTATCGACTGAAAATTGAAAGCTTTTTACTGAAAAAGAGATAACGAATCCAAGTGCAGGCTTTTTCGCCCCAGCAAAATATCCAGGGGCGGGTAAGTACTGTAAAATATTTGACCCCATGCTTGTCCGAAGGAATTGGAAAAAATAGCCGGTTCTTTTATGACACAGCATGACTTTCATGCCCAAAACAACCAGTTTTTGGGACAAAGGTCATATCTTAAAATCAATCATCTTTTTCCTTCAATTTCTCACAAAAATCAAGTTTCCTCACCTCCTATTTGGTCAAAATCCTTAAGCTTGCCTGTAAGCTGGTTCCACCTTTGTCCGCCAAGTTTAAGCTTCTACCTTTGTTCGGCAAAATTTACAAAAAAGACCTGAAATTCCAGTTTTGCACCAAAGTGGTTCTACCTTTGTCCGTCAAATGAAGATAAAAAGACCGGTTTTGGGACAAACCAGGAGAAATATCAACAAAATTTTTACAACCAAGGAACCATCTCGGAATTGCCGCTTGAAGACTACCACTTTTGGGACACTGCTGCTGTCTAAATATAATTACGACGGCAATGATGCCTGCAGGACAAACACTGGATTCATTGCGAATGATATGGGATTTTGGTGAGCAAGAAAAATCGGTTTTGGGACACTTGTGCCTTCATGGCTGCGGGTACCACTTTCTTTCGAAAAACGGTATTTGGCCGAAACTACCGGTTTTCGGGACAAACATCGACAGTGATTAAATTGTCCTTCAAATCGAAAAAAATGGCAACGTGAATGTGTCATCAAAAAAGACCAGTTTTTGGGACAAAGATGGTAAAAAAGTTTTTCGTGAACTACCAGTTTTCGGACAAAGGTAGGACCATCGTCCTCGGTGCGACATGCCCGCCCTTGAATATCTGATAGGATTCGCAACGGTGAAGTTCATCCTCCAAAAATTCTACTAATTCTACTACTATACTATTTAAGGCAATTTAACTGTTTACACCGAGTTATTCAAAGAATAGAAATAGATTTTCATGATTTGCTAATAAAATTCTTCTTGTTAGAAAGACTTCACTACTGCAGAAATAGCCCCTGAATGAAAATATCAAATGGAAAATTTGTGTACAAAAGACAAAACCGAAGCCAGTCTCAAAATTGTAAAACCACAACTTGCACTTGAGTTGGTTTCTCTCAAAATATCCCCATAAAAAGTTTATCATTCTTGAAAGTGCCGTTTTTCATAAATACAAACACTTGCCAAATTTGGATTACTATAAAGCAAGGTTCATGGAAAATTGTAAGAAAAAGCGTGAAGACCGAATCATGCCAAGCGAAGAATGAGTGAATTTGTGCAGTCGGCGAATATGAAATATCTGCTAACCTGAAGGCAGCGATTGGTGCATCCCATGGAAATCCTGAAGTTTTGGTAAAAGCATGTTAAAAGTTTACAAGTCCTCTTTTTTAGAAGAAACTGCTTATAAGAAACTCAACTCCCAGATCGCCAAAAATTTAGGAAGCTTTAGCACTGAAAAGATATAACTTAAATCAAATTTCACATGATAATCACACTTGTTTCCTGTATCAATTACTCGGAAGGTACTCGAATAATGTCTAAACATTAGAAAAGCTTCAAAAACTTTGGTTTGAAATGTTCACGGGGGCACAGAAGGGTAAGGTGAGGTAATTTGGGTCTAGGGGGTAATGTGGGTTTACTCGAGGGGCAAACTTATTTTTGTCGTACACCTTCCTTGAAATCACAAACAAATCACAAACAAAAATCACACATGCAAGAAGCACAAAAACCACAAATCACTGAGAAGTTACTGAAATATGACACAAAAAGTGACTAAAAAATCATTAAAATCACAAAAAAATCACAGACAAAAATCATGTGATTTCAAAATCACAAAAGTCACGTTCGCTAAGTTGTGATTTGTCCCGCGGGTCTACTTGCTTTTCGCTTTTAAACTGATCGCAGCAAGTTGAAAATTTCGAATCAAGAAATACGTGTATTGATAGATATTACATGTTGAAGCAATGACGAAACAAATGCTAACGCTTGCCACAAAATTTTTTATTTCATTCACGCCACAAAATTATCATTTGGTAAAGAAAGAGCGTGGGAAAAATCACATGACCTCCACACCTACACAGCTTTGAAAGTTTCCTGACGGCACTGCCAATCAATGGAGCGAGGTTTCAGTCTAACGCAAAACGCAGACCATGGCGGTGTATTTTCCAGACCAGAAATTTCCAAAACGAGGCTCCCGTGAATAGGCCGAAAATTTCACTGTTTGTTTATGAGTCGTAGTTGCAGCGGGGTATATCAGTTTGGCGGAGGAGCGAAACTACTGCTTGTAATCAGTCTACGATCAAACGGATGCCGTACTGAAGCACTTATGATTGCCAAGGATTTCTAGTTTTAAAATCAAAATTGCCGGTTCGAAGTTTGCAGAAAATGGAGAGAAAAGTACACTAACGGAATGAAGAAGAGTTTATTGTGCCAGAAGAATGTGTACTTTTTCAAATTGGGATAAAATTTTTGCCCAAGGGATGAAAATTGCAAGAAATTTGCTGAAAATGATCGCTGCGGCCTATCGAAAACAGTGGGCGTTGCGGGTGAGTGAAAGCTATTGTCTTTTGCCCAAGCTCTTTTCCACATGTTTGAAGCAGTCTTATGTACACTTGGGGTGCAAAAGTATTAGGACGATGAACAAGAACATGGCGGCTTCTGCGTAGCAACTGCGAAGCGCTCAGAGATGCGGAGGTTCATGTGGCGCAAAAAAGTTGATGGCGTCAGCAAACAATGAAAAATGATAATTTCAATGTATTTTCAAGCCCCTGAACTAAAATGCCTAACAAGGTGTGAGAAACTAGCCTTTGTTTCGCTATGGTCAAAACGAAGGAATATTCACTGGACGAAAGAGTTGCCATTAAATATTCGCGAGAAGCAGGCCATTCATACGCTGAAATGGCAAGGCAAGTTGGCTGCAGCAAGTCTACAGCACATTATATTTATAAAAGCCTTGAAATAACTGGTTCAGCGAAGAAAGGAGCCAGGACAGGTCGGCCTAAAAAATTTCAGAGAGGGGAGAGAGGATTGTTTGCCGAGCATCAAGAAAACTACGACATTCAACTTTGCGGGAGCTGACATCAACGGTAACACCACATTTTTCGCAAGTCAATCCCTCAAAATATTTGGTAAAGCGTATTTTACGTAAATATGGGATCAGGAGTTGCTTGAGAAAGATAAAACCATTTGTTTCACAGAAAAACAGATCTTACCGCCGTCATTGGTCCAGGGGCATGCTTGAATGGCACCGTGAAAACTGCAACGATGTCATTTTCTCCGACGAGTGCAGATTTGGGCTAAAGAATGACTCAGGCGTATCTACTCCGGGTGTGGAGAACATCAAATGAAGCAAATAACCCATAATTTTTTCAGCCCACATTTACCAATTCAGTGTCGGTGATGGTATGGGGGTGCGTTAGGCCTAATGGCGTCGGGAAGCTGGCCGTTTGTCAAAGTTCGATGAATGGGAAATATTATACCGAAGTCTTGGAGGAGAATCTATTGCAAACTGCAGAAATAATCTATGGGGATGCTGGAACGCCTTTTATATTTCAACAGTCTACAGCTCTTTCAACAGTCTCCTTGCCATACTGCAAATTTTGCCAAAAATTACTTCGAGGAGAAGGGCATCTTGGTCTTGCCTTGGCCTGCACAAAGTCCAGACCTCAACATCATTGAAAACGTTTGGCTTTACATGAAAAATGCAATGAATCGTGATCCTCCAAAAACAAAGGATGAGCTGGTGCAAAAAGTTTTTGAGATCTGGTCACACATCCCAAGAGATTTTATTTCAAAGTTGTATGCATCGATTCCAAGAAGATTGATGGCCGTTCTGGAATCCAGAGGCTATCCAATAAAATATTGAAAAGAACACGTTTCGGATCATTGAATGTTTTAAGTTGATGTTAATTGATTAATTTATGCATTTTCCTTCCGATTGGATATGATTATAGTTGAAGATGTCAAGAATCAATCAAAATATGCTTCATTTATTTTCCTTTGTCTGCCGGAGCACAGGGTGGCCATAGCTTCGATCGAAGACCATCGTCCTAATACTTTTGCACCCTGTCGAGAATCCATCAGTTCGGGTACCGTCGCAATTTACCAAGAAACTTTGTCGTTATTTTGATCACATCAAATCATTTCGTTCATAAAACATCCCTTATCTCTGGACAATGTCAGACACCGAAGCTTTGCAGTTGCAGTTTGAGGTACTTGTTTGTCAACAATCTTCTGACCAGTTGCTTAAATTAGTAACCTTTTTATAGATTAAGGATCCGGTTTCCAAGAAAAGCAAGTTGCAAGTTGTTACGATTATTAGAAATTTTATTGAAAAATTGATAAGTAACCCTGGTGAAATAAACTTAGATGTATATTTAGAAGATACTGTCGCATTTCTTACAGGCAAACCCCCTCCCCTTGAGAAAAAAGAAGATGAAAAGGAAAATGTTGCACTTGAAAAAGCTCTTTTGGAATTGGAAACGAAACAAGCCACTGAGCTGGAATCACATCTACGAAAGCTCAAAGATGCTAAAACGAAGGTTTTTGGTGAAGATTTGTTCCTGCCTTCGGGTAGTGAAGCTTCCAAACCAATTGATACTGTGGTAAAATCCAATGTCGTCTCAATACCATAAATTCTTCGACGTGAGTTTAAAATTTCGGGTCAAATTGAGGAACCGGGACAGCACGATAAACTGACGACGTCACAAAAATATGAATTCCAACAGAAATCATTGAATTTACGTCGTATCTTTTATTGATATGCACTAAATGCGTTGATTTCAAAGTTGGATTTGGCCAAATTTTAGTTACCTTGAAACTGAATCGGTCATAAAATGCACAAATTGAAGGCACGTTCATACAACTGTCGTTGTTGCTGTTGTTTTTGATGGTTTGTCGTCGGAAAATTTGGTTTTCGCCCCCCTAGGCAGTCATGGCTGGTATGGGCCCTGGTGTTAGTTGCTTCCTCGGAGCAAACTTTCGAGTTTTCCAAGTCTGCCCTTTTCCGTTGGTCCTACCTCAAGCTTGAAAACATGGACTTTGTGAGCAATTTAATCTGACTTTTCTCTTGATCACCGAAATTTGTTTCATGCTCCACAAGAAACTTTGACAAAGTATATCATAGAACATACACTTCAGTTCAGTTCAGTTTCAGTTTTTCGTTTTAAAATTCCACAACCTACAAAATTCAAATGACAAAAAAAGTACATCTTTGATATCCATAAGCTTGGAGACTGAGCCCCCTGAAACTAAAATGCTTAGTATCGTCAAGAAGCCCCATGGTACAGCCATTGGCCATTGGCCATTAAACATGACCTGCAACCTGCATTATGCAACTTGCTTTATGCAGATTACACCAGCCACTTTTTCTCGGCATGTTGTGAGAGGATTTTTCTCGGTTATGTTGTTAGAGGTTTTCTCCTACTTTCTAGGCGTTTTTTGTTTGAGATAGTTAAAATTAGTATTCGTTTCTAACTTTCGTGACTTGACAATCAGTGAGTGCAAACAGACTCCTCCATTCCCTCGAAGCTTTGCAGTGACTCCTTCGATTCGTATTCCACGTCACGCCTCTGTTAGATCCAGGCTCTTTTGCTTGCGGGGTTTTTTTGGAAAAAGGTGACTGAAAAACGGAATTCGACAGGCGATTTCGATAGGTTCCAGAGCTCATATCGTAATTTCGTTTGAAATTTTGCAATCTCAAGGCCGTAAATGATCGAAATCAATGAAAATATCTTTTGCCTTTATCTGACCTTTAAGAACTATTTAGTTTTCCTGATCACATTCCTCAG
Organism: Aurelia sp. 4 Dawson et al 2005; assembly: GCA_964019985.1. Lineage (NCBI taxonomy): Eukaryota > Metazoa > Cnidaria > Scyphozoa > Semaeostomeae > Ulmaridae > Aurelia > Aurelia sp. 4 Dawson et al 2005. Next base: position 8,058,662 of record OZ026507.1, on the reverse strand, counting down.
AGGATACTGGAGGGATGAAAAAACATCGGAGAAAGGCTTCAGTTCAGAAGCTTTCACCTGAATACAAAGACATATGTACTGAACATGAAGATTGCTATGGAACCTTCTACGGTGGCCCAAAAGTGTACACCAAATTCAAATTCACCACATCAAATTCAAACTGCTCACACCGAATTCAAATTCTCCACACCAAATTCAAATTGCTCACCCCGAATTCAAATTCACCACGCCAAATTCAAATTCGCCACACCAAATTCAATGTGCTCACACCGAATTTGAATTTGGTGTGGCGAATTTGAATTTGGTGTGGTGAATTTGAATTCGTTGTGAGCAATTTGAATAATTTGGTGTGGTGAATTTGAATTCGGTGTTGTGAATTTGAATTCGGTGTGAACAATTTGAATTCGGTATGAGGACTTTGAATTTTGTGTGGCGAATTTGAATTTGGTGTGGTGAATTTGAATTCGGGGTGAGCAATTTGAATTTGGTGTGGTGAATTTGAATTCGGTGTGAGCAATTTGAATTTGGTGTCGTGAATTTGAATTTGGTGTGAGCAGTTTGAATTTGGTGTCGTGAATTTGAATTTGGTGTGAGCAGTTTGAATTTGGTGTGGTGAACTTGAATTTGGTGTACACTTGTGGGCCACCGTATGCCATTGTTTGCAGAGATTCTGCAACTTTATCTGCAATATTTGCATTGGTGATGATTGGCAATGTTTGCCTTGTACCTTTGTTGATGCTGCGAACGCTAACCTTTGTGCAGGCCAGTTACATCATCCTCTGAAGTTGACTTATTGATAATGAGTACCATTAATGGCTGGCTACTGATGCGATCATTCCAGAAAAATGTATCAATCTCATGGTGTCGAATCTGTCCAACATCCAACATGAAATAAGCTGACGTAAAATTTTGCGATAAGATCGCAATACACTTTTCAACTAAGCGGCCTCGTTTTCAAATTTTACAATTTTTTTGGATCGCTTCATGTGAAATTTTTGACCTCAGATTCACATACAGCACCAAACTTTTTGTCTAAATGATGTAGGGTGTCGGCGGGGGTAATTGGACGGCGGTGGTAATCGACCACTTTTGAATAAACCTAAAAAACTGAGGGGTAAATCATATTCGCAATAACTTTTGATAGATGAAGATGGTTGTTTGCATTATATTCTACCAGCTTACATAGTAAACATACCAAGGGGGAGCCATCTTGAATGCAAAATGCGATCAAACAAGTCACTATTTAGAGCTTCTCAGCATGATTACGGTCAAGAAAATGTCGTTCAGAAACTTGCACCTTCATAAGAAGCTTTGAATTCGTGGCAGAAAGAGTCAAGAATTTAAATAAACTAAAGAAATAGAATGTCCGACATGAGACCAAAATATAGGAAGGTGGCTGAGACGTAAAAACCACCCACTAAAGAGGGGCAGCGCTTTCTGTTTCGATTGCCCTGAAAAGGTTACGGCGGTGGTTTTCGGACACCCAGCAAATCATCCCTGAAAGAGAATGGTTAGTCGAGCTCGAAGATGCCTTGAGAGTCCTTTGCCCACAGCAATTGTTTTAGCAAACAAAAGTAAGGCTTTTGTACAAAAAAGCAAATTAACATGCATATTATGCTTGGGCATCTGATATTTTAAATCAGAGTTTTGTCTGCTATTTGATAAAGTATTTCCCATTTCCCATTTGAATATTACATCTCTTAGAAAGCATAAAGTGGAACTAGAAGCACTTATGCATGACCATCAACTTGATATCCTTGGTATTAATGAAACCAGATTAAATAAACAGATCGATGATCGAGATGTGAGAGTTGATAGTTATGATATCTATAGACATGATAGGGATGCCTCTGGGGGTGGCGTAGCTCTATATATCAAAAAGCTCCCTGCCCCCACCATCGAAGTGATGATATCACTGACCCTCAATTGGAGGTTTTAGGGGTTGAGATCACTCCAAAACATGCAAAAAGTTTCATGATACTTAGCTGGTATCGCCCTCCAACTCCAGGTGTGGATACTTGCTCCTTCGAAGCTCTAACGAGACTTATAAAAGAATAGACTCAGAGGGCAAAGAAGTAATCCTTATTGGAGACACCAACTGTGATTATAAAAAGCCAAAAGATGGCAACACCAGAAAACTTAAGTTGATTCACTCCGAGTTTCAATTTGAGCAATCAAGAGAGTCTTCTGCCACCAGTTCCTCAGGAGAAACTAGAACGACTAAAACTCTTATTGATCATGTCGCAACCAATAGGCCTAGCCACATATCTCTGACTGGTGTTGTCAAGGTCAGTATTACGGACCACTATATGGTCTGCTGTATCCGCAAGTTATATGCCAAATCCAAGATTCGCAAGCTGCAAAACAAAGTTGAATACCGCAGTTTTAAAAATTTTGATAAGGAGGCCTTCCTATCAGATCTTAGGACCATTGATTGGGAAAGAGCTACGTCGACCTCCCGGAGTGACCACAATAAGATGGCTAGTAATTTCTATGATCTTTTTTGCTCTGCATTAGATGTGCATGCCCCCATAAAGATAAGAAAAAGAGTATGGGTGCGTTCACCTACCCCTTGGATCACTCCCTTTGTCAAGCAATTGATGAGAGAGAGAGATCGGTTTAAAGGGCCGGCTGGAAGAGATCATACTATGTGGCCTGAATGTAAAAGATTAAGAAATAAAGTGACAAGTGAACTACGTAAGTCGGTAGAAGCATATTTTAGTGACAAGGTAGATGAAAACTGTAATGACCCCAAGGGTATGTGGAAGGTCGTAAACAAAGTATCAAATAAAGACCATGAATCCCCATCCCCCCTGTCGGTCACATACGAAGGTCAAAGTATAGATAAGTCCAGTGAAATCTCGGAGGCCTTTAACAACCATTTTGTCACAATTGGCCCGAAACTGGCTGAAAAAATTGAGTGTGAAGAATCCGACGACCCGCTGAAATACATAGATAATGAAGGGTCGTCTGCTGATGCTCCACGATTTGCCTTCCAGAAGGTTACACCAGATTCTATCAAGTGTGAGATCTGTAAGCCACAATCAGCAGGCCATGATAAAATTCCTGTAGGGTATCGGCGGTAAATTCCGGACAGTTAAGGTTTGGAGGTCTAAGGAGCCGAGACTTTCCTTCCAAGTTGAAAAAAAAAAACTTATCACGCTCAACTTACATCGTTTTGTGTTTCTTTTCTTAACAGTTTACAATTTTTTGCATCTTCCTGTGATTTCTGTAGCTCTTCTGTTCGGTTGGGCTGTTTAGGCCTAAATTCTCGCGTGGCGGTATATTCCGGACGCAAAGTTGATCGTCGATTTGGCGTGCAAAACGCTACGTTTCGTTGGCGATTCTTTTACATTTTATTCGGTTAGCTTTTGAAAGTTAATTTGCATAGTTTTCATCGGCACCACTCTGTTTTGCTTGCATATCTGACAAGTTGAATATCTTTGACCCGTTTATCGCAAGAAGCAACATTGACACCATCTTTTCAAACGCACACAGGAGCAGTGTTTGTTTATGACGGATTTACAGTGAGCAGGAGTTTATTTCAAAAACTCAAGATATGTGAAAAGATTGAGTAAGAGATAGAGAACATGAAAATAAAATGCAAGTTTGCTTTGCGATTGAAGGATTTTGTAAAACGGGTTTCATAAACCGATTGCCAATGAGTCTAAAACAATGGTCTTCAAGCAATGAGTATGGTCTTCAAGCAATGAGTCTAAAACAATGGGCTTCAAGCAAGCATTAGCAATGAGTCTAAAACAATGGTCTTCAAGTCGCTCAATGACTTGGCTCCACAATACCTGTGTAACCTCTTCACAAAAAACTCAGCATGCTCCTCCCGCAACCTCCGGAACACTGAGACTGATTTGAGATTGCCAAAGAAAAGGTCTGCTAATGGGCAAAAATGCTTTTCTTTCCGAGGTGCTAAAATATGGAATAGCCTTCCTGCTGAGTCAAAGACAGCATCCTCCCTGAATAGTTTTAAGAAACTGATAAAGGGTTGATTTTTCATTTCTATTGTATATATTGTATAATTGTAAATAGGCTTTTAGGGTATGGTTTTTTTTTTATTCTAGTCATATTTAAGTTTAACTGTATGCTGTAATTAAGTTTTTTACCGGAGGGCCCCTTGAAAAACGGCTTTTGCCGAAGGGCTACCCTCCTTAAAAAATTCAAATATGAAATATATGAAATATAAATATATATATTATATGAAATATATGATTGCCCGACAAATACCGCCGTCCGGAATTTACCGCCGATACCCTACAGCTACTAAAGGATGCTGCAGATGTTTTATGCACTGCATTAGCATCTATCTCCAATGCTTCCTTTAAAAAAGGAATCTTTCCAAATATATGGAAGATTGCTAAGGTGAGCCCAATCTTTAAATCTGGCCAAAAGACTGATTTATGCAATTATAGGCCTATATCAGTACTATCTGTTTTCTCCAAGTTGCTGGAGAGAATTGTACATGATCAGGTAATAAGCTTTATGAAGGTGAATGGTCTTTTTACGAAAAGCCAGCATGCATTTCAAAAGTTGCATAGTACATTAACATCACTCATTAATGTAACTGACTCCTTGTTTTCTAATGTAAATAGGCATGAAGTAAATGCAAGCGTATTTTTAGATCTCAAAAAAGCTTTCGACACAGTAGATCATGACATACTATTGGCAGTATATGGGGTAGATGGAGTACCTTATCACTGGTTCCATTCATATTTGACCGATAGGCAGCAGTACTGTCACATTAATGGTCATAGATCTAGCCAAAAACCTGTTCAGTGTGGCATTCCTCAGGGCTCGTGCCTTGGTCCCCTTCTTTTCATCCTGTATGCGAATGACTTTGAGCGGTGTCTTGAAAACTGTACTCCTAACATGTATGCAGACGACGCAAGTGTAACTTGTTTTGCAGAAGATATGGAAGAACTCTACAATGACTTGGAAAATGAATTGATAAATATTTCAGACTGGATGCGGCAAAATAAGATGAGTCTAGATATAAAAAAATCTGAATTGATGATTATAGGCCATAAACGGCAGCTAAACCGTATCCAAAATCCTATTCGTCTGGATAGAGGCGGAGAAGAACTTAAGAGGGTCCATGAAGTGAAATACCTTGGGGTCTCTGTGGATGAAAGTCTTTCTTGGACTATCTATACAGTACAAGAAACTCAAAAGTCAAAAGCGGACTTTCTTCTATCCGCGAACTAAAGAATATCCTCCCGCAGACTAAATTGGATCAAGTTTACCGGGCGCTGCTCGAGAGGCATTTGCGATACCGTAATGAAATATGGGGCCGTTTGTCCAATACCTAACTTGATCAACTTCAGCGTCTGCAGAATAGGGCTCGCACTCTCATAGAGAGTTCCAGATTGAAAGATGGCTGGAGATGCACGTGGCTGTCTGTTTCAAGCTTGATTGAATATGACAGGGCTATCATGATTTACAAAATAACTAATAACCTGTGCCCTGACAGCTTGAAGGGACGATTTTCAACAAGATCACAGCTATCTAACTATCGATTAAGGAACTCATTAGATATCGACGTGCCAAGGCAAAATTTGGAATCTTCGAAACGAAGCTTCTATTATTCTGCAGCCAAAGCTTGGAATGAAATTCCATTGAACATTAGACAAAGTCCTACGATTTGCACTTTCAAAAAGAAGTTGAAGGATTTTTTACTAAATCGGCAACGATTCCCAAAGCACGATCCCTAGGCAGAACAGCATTCTGCAGATTAGGCCATGATTGGGACTTGTGGTTTTAATTCTTTACACCATTGTATTAGGTATTTTAATTTTGTTGTTATTAGGATTTATAAGTTGTTTTTAGCTGATAGGGATTTTTCTGTGCATGAATATATGAAAATGAAAAAAAAATGAAAATGAAGTATACATTAGCACTTGCTAGGGCAAGGTCATTGACCTCGTCGGGTAACTTGTCCATTTCTTTCATTCAGAAGAATACAATTTTGAACAGATATCTAATTATTCTCAAATTGTATAGATTTGCGTAAAATGATTCTTCATACTAAAGCATCTTCCGTGAAGTTTTCGAATTAGAGTATAACTGAATTTGATTTAAAAACCAACGCATCCCAAGTGAAAAGTAATGGTGAACTCACTCAACTGACAAGAACTGTTTTGATTTTGCTTTAAAACATGTAGGATGAACCTGCTTTTGTTAATGCAGTTCGCTTTTTTGTAATTTTAATGAAGAGCTTTTCAAATGATACTAATATTTCATCTTGGAGAATTTCGGAATTTTGAAATTTTGGATAAAGAGTTATTCTCTGTTAAATTGTGTTGTTTTGTGTGTCCTGTAGGATTTGTTGTAAACAAAGCAAAGACAAAAGGTTGTAGTTTTTTTAGAGTACATCAAGTTAAGTAGATAAGTCTATAGAATGAATAATTCCATAGTATAAATGAAAAGAAACGATTTCTTGGCATACTCTGCAATTTTAACTTACCATCCGAAAACCACCGCCGGTGTCCGAAAACCACCGCCGAGCTCAGAAGGAGAAACATTGACCCAAAGGCGAATCAGGCAAAGTAGAAAACAAAAGTCTTTGAGTAGATATGCTAAAAGGGCTGCTCTTTTACTGGATGATTCTAGTTTTTGTCTGCGATATATTTTTCCTGTCTAAAAATCCAGTTTCCCTTAAGTGTCCGATTACCACCGTCGGCACCCTACGTCAGACTTTGATTGTACGAATATGAAATAAAGAACAAAATAATGCGAATCCTTAAAGATATCTAATTTCCTTCATAACAACACAGGATGAGAATTAAACATAACTAAGTCACAAAAGTAGGTGATAAAAAATTGAACGACATTCTGTCTGCATCGGTCTTGAAAAGGGGCACATACATCTAAAAACTAGAAGGGGTCCTTCTACCTTTGGCGAAGCTCTGAACGTAAAGGATTATGGGACTATATTATGCGCGGCCAAGCGCAGCCAAGCAAGCCAAGCGCAGCCACTTGAAGGGGGTCCCTTGGGGTCAGTCAAAAAAGCTCATTTGCACAAAGCACACAGTTGGTGAGGGGAAATTTTTGTTCCTGTTTGCTCCAGGACATCATGAAACAATAATGACATAGACGTTGCCATAAGAAACGCTAATGAAAGAGATCGCTGGATTTTCAACTTGCTTTAAGCCTAATGAAGTTGCTAATTAGGTCAAGTTCGTGCCAAGTCAATGAAAACAACATAGGCATATGTCAATCTTTAGGTGTCAAATCTGTCCAACATGAAATAAGCCGACGTCAAATTTTGCTATAGGATCGCAGAAAACTTGTGCCTGGTATGCGCTTTCCACGCACTTTCTTTATTTCACTACCAATTAGGAGAGATAAAACATCAATCCCCGAGGGGGGGGGGTACTTGACTTAAATTTGTATGGGGATGTGCTCACGAAAAAAAAATTTTCACCCTGCTTCAGAATTTTTGCCTTCAAATTATACCATGTTCTAGAAAAAATCTGTGACAAGTGTACTCAAAAACACAAACAATTTGACTAAATGATAACCCGTAGTAACAAAATTTCCTCTTTTGATATGTTTCGACAACCTGCTCCAGAAACTTTACTTGCTTTTGATACCCTGTTCTAGAAAAATGGGCGAAATCGATACCCTGAAAAACGGCACATCCCTGTCGGACAAATATACTAAGTATCCCCCCGGGCGCCAATCAATTGCATTAACGAGCGTCACTGACTTTCTTACTTATTTACTTTCTTTCTTACTTACATACTGACCTGGAGCCCCCTCTAAAGCCTGGTTCCCATATAGCCATAAGGTTCCGTAAGGTTGCCGGCGTCAGTCTTCTGCCATCTTCAATCTGCCATGCCCCAGGTGCCGCAGTCGAACGACTTAAATGGAAACGTCTTAAATATTTTGCCGCAACCATCGTGGCTGAAGTGCCGTAAGATACCGGTAACTATGCCTGTAACTAAGCGATAAAATGAAGACAATGAGAGATAGAACAAAGAAAGACAATGATTTGCTGGCGGCTGCCGCAGGCAACCTGTTTCCATACAAAGTTTCCTGGCTGAAGATGCCGTAAGGATTTAGAAAAGTTGAAATGATTCAACTTTTTCTAGGTCATTACGGCACCGTAACTAACATAGTTGCCGCTGCCGGCGGTACCGGGAGAAATAGTTTCCATATAAGTTGAAATGGTTGCGGCATGCCGGCGTCAATGGTTCCGGCAATGCCTACGGCTATATGGAAACCAGGCTTTAGAAACATAGGGCTCATATCCTGATTGGACGAGAGCGCGAGGGCTCACGTGACCTTGCACTCGCTTCTCCGCCAATCAGATGCCGTGAGTTTTGACTGACGGGTCATTTTTGATCAATTTGACCACCCCTCACGAAAAGGTAAACATGTAAAATTTGTGATCGAATTTTTCAAAAATTTTTGCAGCTTGCCATTTCTCGATGATAAAGGCACAATTCCAGAAAGAGCAAACTTTGGATCTCGAAAAATGACGAAATTACAGCATCTTGGACATGAAGGAATATGTCTGGAAAACTCCTTGCTTCACTATGACAGATATCTAACATAAAACATTCCAAAGCACCATCTCGACTCTAAAGTTAAATCTGCCAGAGCTTAAATCGGAGAAATATGTATGTTTTCAAAAAATAAAAGAAAAAGCGCACGAATGACGAGAAAAACCTTCCATGGGCTAGTTAGCCCTTCTGCTTTCTCTGCGGTTGTCCCCTTCCGAAAAAGTCCGAAACATCCCACAGCCTTGGGAAAATAGGATTTTTTAGCAAGAGGACGCGAGCCAAGATGACGCCAGCACAATTCTTTGTTCGAGGATGTAAATTAAAAGTGAAATCAAGTTCAAATAACCTTCACGATTAATATAACCAACTTCACGATTAATATAACCATACAAATAACCATACAAAGGATGTACTTCAGCATAGTAGAGTCGCACTTTAGATACTGCTGCTCTGTCTGGGGTTGTGCTGGTGATACCGCTCTAAGAAAATTGCAAAAGCTACAAAATCGGTCAGCTCGTGTCGTGACAAACAGTCCCTTTGACCATGCATCGCTGCCATTAATATCAAAACTAGGATGGTTAACAGTTAGCGAGATGATTGACTTCGAGACAGCCTGCATGGTATATAAAGCCTTGCATGGGCTTGCACCTCCCTATATGAAGTCGATGTTTCAAAAATTGTCCGAGTCTTGCAATCGGACTTTACGTAATACCAGCACTTACCTCAGGATTCCTTTTTGTAAAACCTCAAATGGGCAGCGAAGCTTTTCGTATCGAGGGGTTACTATTTGGAATCAATTAAGCCTTGAAATAAAAACTGCTCCTTCGCTAGCTGCTTTCAAGACGAAATTAAAATCTTTTTTGAAAGATCAAAGAAGTTGATGATCGAAATCAACATCAGCCACATTTTTGACTCCAGAATCACCTTTCTTTTTATACTTTTCTTTCTTATAAATTGGATTTTAATCTTAATCAATTCATGTAATTAAGTAAGTTAGGGTTTTAAAGCAGGGCACATTGTAAAACAGTAGATATCCATAGTTACTGAATGTATTTACCCTGTGAAAATAACTGAAAATGAATGAATGAAATGAAAAAAACGATTTTCGAGAGACTTATTCTACCTGCTATTCTGAAACCATGTTTTCTTTCACTAGCGCTTATCGCTAGCGATCTCAACTGATCCCGTGTGTTGTACCCTAAATTATATTTTTGGTAATTTCATACCTTTTTGTTCAAAACCATTATTGAAAACACACTTACACGTTTTTGTTTTTCTCAAAATTTTCACCGCCCTTCGGCGGCCTCTTCAGTGAGAATGTTTGATTCTCCCGAACGTTGCGTTCTTGTACTGTTCGTAACATTTTGATTCGCAAAATCGATGAATTCGAATACGTTACGTCGTTCTCTTAATTTGTTCGAGTTTCCCCATTCTTCTTTTGTATTCAGTGTTGGGTTCCATTCATTGATAAAAACTGCTTCAGTCACTTGCCTGAGCATCGCATCACCAGAGCACATAGCCAATATATCCACGTTTATGTCTTGTGGAATGGAATCGTGCCTGTCTAACATGTGTTTGTAAAACACCGAATTCTTTTCGTTTTGTTCATATTTCACTAAGTGTTCACTTACTCTCTCTCCGATGCTTCTTGCCGTTTCTCCAATATACATTCCTTCTATTTGGTCGTTTTCTGTACAGCCGAGGCATTTTATTCTGTATACGACATCCCTCATTTTACAGTTTATTTTTGGGTTTGCTTTACATACTTTGCAGGTATCTTTTCCGCAAGAACCATTTTGAAACGGATCAGATTTGCTTAAGACATTCCTCAATGATCGTCCTGATCGTTCAACAACTCTTATCTTTAGTTCGGAACTTTTTAGTGCCTTCTTGCACTCCGCCGCTAGCTCGCCATTCGGTGTTGCATCTACAAACATGACCGTTTCGTATCCACCTTTCTCATACCACCGGTTCTTTTTCTCTGCCTTCTCCTTTTCTCTCCGTTCACGCTGCCAAAATTTCCCCCTATACATTGGACATTCACCCGTTCTATCCCGTTCAACAATCTTTTCAAACTTTCGTTTGGCCTTTTTGTATACCTTGATCCTGTCTTCTTGCGGATAACCTGAGAATTGCATTCGGTGGAGAAAGTTTTGTACATGCTGTGTTCTCTCGTTCATTTCGCAGTGCTGTGACACATTTCTCATTATTCTGACCAGGTCTGCAACAAGAATATTAATCTTGGCATCTTGGGAAATTGCAGAATTTTTATTGATGACACTTTTACTAGCAATTTTCTTCATGTAATGAGAATGGAGAATTTGTTTACGTGCAACGCTATCTATCTCTGCTTGTCCAATCCATTGTTCCAGATCTAACACAGGCATCCTTCCATTTTTATGATTTGATGGATAATCAATAGTGACTTTTATGCTATTGTGAACGCCATTGGCAATCCTTTGAATATTTTCCATCATTGCTTTGTCTGACTGTTGTCTTCCTGGCTCTGGTGATCTCATTCTGCAAACGATGCTAATGTCATCCAACTTCATTTTCACTTGTCCAAACAGTGATGCTGAAACAAGACGGATGCTTGCATTTGCAATTGGCAGGAGCCTGAAAGTCACATTAGAAAACCACATATTCCGATTCAACAATAGGTATTACAAGCAAATGAAAGGTGGAGCAATAGGGGTAGGAATAGCTGGAGACGTCACGAATCTGTTTATGGTATGGTGGGATAGACAAGTGAAAATGAAGTTGGAAAACGATGGAATACATGTTCAACTGTATTCAAGATACGTCGATGACATTAGCATCGTTTGCAGAATGAGATCACCAGAGCCAGGAAGACAACAGTCAGACAAAGCAATGATGGAAAATATTCAAAGGATTGCCAATGGCATTCACAATAGCATAAAAGTCACTATTGATTATCCATCAAATCATAAAAATGGAAGGATGCCTGTGTTAGATCTGGAACAATGGATTGGACAAGCAGAGGTAGATAGCGTTGCACGTAAACAAATTCTCCATTCTCATTACATGAAGAAAATTGCTAGTAAAAGTGTCATCAATAAAAATTCTGCAATTTCCCAAGATGCCAAGATTAATATTCTTGTTGCAGACCTGGTCAGAATAATGAGAAATGTGTCACAGCACTGCGAAATGAACGAGAGAGCACAGCATGTACAACACTTTCTCCACCGAATGCAATTCTCAGGTTATCCGCAAGAAGACAGGATCAAGGTATACAAAAAGGCCAAACGAAAGTTTGAAAAGATTGTTGAACGGGATAGAACGGGTGAATGTCCAATGTATAGGGGGAAATTTTGGCAGCGTGAACGGAGAGAAAAGGAGAAGGCAGAGAAAAAGAACCGGTGGTATGAGAAAGGTGGATACGAAACGGTCATGTTTGTAGATGCAACACCGAATGGCGAGCTAGCGGCGGAGTGCAAGAAGGCACTAAAAAGTTCCGAACCAAAGATAAGAGTTGTTGAACGATCAGGACGATCATTGAGGAATGTCTTAAGCAAATCTGATCCGTTTCAAAATGGTTCTTGCGGAAAAGATACCTGCAAAGTATGTAAAGCAAACCCAAAAATAAACTGTAAAATGAGGGATGTCGTATACAGAATAAAATGCCTCGGCTGTACAGAAAACGACCAAATAGAAGGAATGTATATTGGAGAAACGGCAAGAAGCATCGGAGAGAGAGCAAGTGAACACTTAGTGAAATATGAACAAAACGAAAAGAATTCGGTGTTTTACAAACACATGTTAGACAGGCACGATTCCATTCCACAAGACATAAACGTGGATATATTGGCTATGTGCTCTGGTGATGCGATGCTCAGGCAAGTGACTGAAGCAGTTTTTATCAATGAATGGAACCCAACACTGAATACAAAAGAAGAATGGGGAAACTCGAACAAATTAAGAGAAAGACGTAACGTATTCGAATTCATCGATTTTGCGAATCAAAATGTTACGAACAGTACAAGAACGCAACGTTCGGGAGAATCAAACATTCTCACTGAAGAGGCCGCCGAAGGGCGGTGAAAATTTTGAGAAAAACAAAAACGTGTAAGTGTGTTTCAATAATGGTTTTGAACAAAAAGGTATGAAATTACCAAAATATAATATTCTGAAACCAATAACCCGAAAAGTATACTTTTGAAAGCCGCACTGCAAAACTAGGATGTCGAGAAGGGAAGCAAAATGCAATTTGAGCATATTGACAAATGATGGAAATGCGAAACTGCAAACTTGTTTTATGGAATTTGTCTGTCTGTTTGTAGCCTTCTAGGGGGAAAAGGCTGGAAACTGAGAATGCTCTAAAACATAGAAAAGTAGCTGCGTTTTCATAGATGTCCGTGTCTTGCTGCTAAAAGAGCCTAATAGTAGGATGTGTCAGCATAATCCATTAAGAGCGTTTGAGATCGGTAGAAGCCTCCTAGAAATACTGTTTTCATTCGTATCACTTCATTGTAGGTATGAACACTACTTACTAGTCTTGTTCAAGATAAGCAATGCAACTGTTTCATAGCTCCATACAAACATCTGTCAGTGAATTGTATACGAAGTTCAACAACTTTCCTGTTGAAATAACGTCTTATTGTGATATTTCAGCAAAATGTTGTTGTGCTTTGTTTAACTAACTGAATGATGTCTGATGCTTTTGCTGCTGTCGAGAGGTGTGCAGACTGAAGTCTGATGTGGCGCTTCCCCCAGCAGCATAGCGAGAGGAATAATTTCGGGGACCCCTCGACAAAAATTCCATTGTTTACAAAAATTTTGCCCGATCTAAGGCAGATTTCTGCCCAATTGTGGTTGATTTTTGAAAATGTCTCTAGCGTTAGGGGGGCTGCAGCCACTGGCCCCCCCTACCTCCAACGCCTATGCTTGCCCCAAGTCTCGTTATATGATTTGGTAGTCTGTGAACGTATGAACAGGGTCTTAAGACAATACAAACACATTGCCGTTTTCGTTTACTTTGGTCATAACAATTACGGGAAGAAAATACATTTTTTCTAAAATAACTAGGGGGAGCTAAAGCTCCCAAAATCACTGAAAAGATAACTAGGGGCTGAGCCCCCTGCTCTTTACCACTGTATTTAAAGGATTTCCATAGCCATCAACCTTGCCCCGTCTTCTGTTACGTTGTTCCAAAGGAGGGCCTTCAATAGGTACTAACAATATATATTTTCTGGTCAATTTTGGAACGAAGAATCCAAATGTTTCATTAATTTTCATGCCTGAGACAGTCGAGTAGACTTAGGGTTCTTGTCTCCAAAATTGGAGGCATAGCTTGTAGAGTAGATAGATATCTTGCATACATATGGAATACATGGAACAGAGGTGACCGTTGAGACGGAAATGTCAATTTAGACTAGAAACTTCACAGAGTAGGTTGTATCTTTATGAAAAGTTTTTCGAAGAATTGTCTTTTTCTATAGCAATGCCTCACATCTTGAGTTGAGGCTGGGGTAAAATAGTAAAAAAGGATCTCATAACAACTACAACAGCTATATGGAAAGTATCATCTTTGCCTATATCATCTATGCCAAAATCAAAAGCCTCTTCGTCGTTACCTAATGTTACGAGAAGGATCTGTAACATCCTCAAGTTATGTTTCTTCAATGCAGTCACTGAGATTGGGAAGCCAGCCATTGTTTGCTAGGCTTTCAAGTGTTATCATTGGTCCCTTTGCATGTCGCCAAACCTACGTTTGAGTGCTGAATATGCTTGGCAAGGTTGCTTTGAAATGCGCCCCTTTTCCGGTAATGAATATCTGCTTAGTACGCTTTCAAATACAAGCAACTACAAGGGTCATATCAAAAAAATTATGCAAGCTTTCTAGAGATGTTTAAGTAGTGATGGAACAGAAGTCCTTATTATTGACAACCTGCTGTACAGCCTTAAAAAGTTCGTCTGCACAATACTTGAAGAAGAAAGCCTCAATTCGATAATTTACGCTAGCAGAGTGATTTTTTGAGAAAGAATGGAAAAAACCAACAAAGAAGTAGATTGAACTCTTCCTCCGCCATGTCAAAGCAACCTTGCAAAGCATAGTCGACGCTCACACCATATTGCTTAGATTTGGAGAAATACATCCAGAGCAATGGCAAATATTGAGAGCCCAAGACTGAATTCAGGAAACATAAACTGCATGTGAGAGACTGAATGTTTTGTGGATCCTTGTAGAAGAGCATTCTTGGAAAAAGGTGGGCGATGGATTTTGATTCTGGCGTGTTTGCTGGCAATCAGAGATGGACACTTCGGCTTTTCGGGACGGGGCGACCGCAGAGAAAGCAGAAGGCCTACTTAGCTCGTAGTAGCTAGAGTTTTCTTGTAATTTTTGTGCATTTTCTTTTATTCATTTCATTCATTTTATCATATTTAAACACAAAACCCTATCAGATAAGAAAAGAAAAAAAATAAAACTGTGCAAATATCTATTTACATATATATATAAAATCTTAAGTTTGCTGGTCTTCCTAGGGATCGTGCTTCGGGAAGGATGCTAATTTCGTAGGAATTCTTTCAGTTTCCTCTTGAATGTGGTAATCGTGGAACTCATTCTGATTTCTAATGGGATTTGATTCCACGCTTTTGCACCAGAATAGAAAAAACTGCCTTTGGAGAATTCTAGGTTCTGCCTTGGAGTGTCAAGATCTAACTGATTTCTTGTTGGATAGTTAGATATTTGAGATCTGGTAACCAGTCTCCCTCTCAAGTTTTCCGGGCAGAGACCATTCATTATTTCATAGATCATCACGGCCCTGTCAAATATTATTAAGCTAGAGACTGAAAGCCAGTTGCAGCTCCACCCATCCTTTAATCTAAAGCTTTCTATCAGTGTTCGTGCTCTAGTTTGCAGACGTTGAAGATGATCAAGCTTTGTGTTTGACAAACTTCCCTAAAGTTCATCACTGTATCTCAAATGACTCTCGAGCAGTGCCTTATACAGCTGATCCAATTTTGATTGCGGTAGTATATTCTTTAATTTCCGCAGGAACGAAAGGGCATTTTTGATTTTACCTTTGAGGCTCTTATATTGTTCATTCCATGAAAGGTTTTCGTCCACTGTAACTCCAAGGTATTTCACTTCTTTGACTCGTTTAATTGGTCCTCCATTTACGTTTACCTCTAATAGACCATTGATACGGTTAGTTTGTCTTTTTTGACCGACAACCATGTACTCAGTTTTATCAGTGTTCAAACTAAGCTTATTCTGCCGTAACCATTCTGCAATATTGTCCACTATTGAAGAAGGAAAAGCTGTTGGAGTCATTTTTATTGACTCCAGCAAAGCATTTGATACTGTGGACCATGAGATACTTAGGCTAAAGTTGCAGAGTAGTGGTATCTCAGGGAAAGTAGCTACCTGGATTGAAGACTACCTAAGCAACCGTAAACAACTGACAGTGATAAAAACTGAATCATCTGAAGTACTTGATGTTAGCATGGGAGTTCCACAGGGATCACTTTTAGGGCCAAGATTATTTACAGTCTATACAAATGATCTTCCAAAAGCTGTCAAGTCAGGTCAAGTTGAGATGTATGCAGATGACACTACTGCATTTAGTATTGGTGAAAATATTGATGATGTATGCATAAAACTACAAGAAACATTAAAAGAAATAAATGATTGGTGCACAAAACATAAGCTAACTGTGCATCCTACAAAAACACACGTTCTCATCATGAAAAGGCATAAGCTCATTGGTCCATTGCCAGAAATGAAATTAGGAGAAAATTCATTAGAATACACAGATGTGACAGAGTGCTTAGGAGTCAAAATTGACAACAGTTTGAACTGGAAGGCTCAAACAGAGAAAGTTGGAAAAGCATTTGCAGCGAAAGTGAAGACAATAAGATCTATGTCTTATCTCCCAAAAGACATACTAGAAGAGATATACTTCAGAACAGTTATTCCAGTAGTGCTGTACATCATTGCTGTATGGGGAAATTGTTCCATGGGAGCTATGACTGGAATTGAAAGAATCCACAGAACTGCAGCTAGAATAATTCATAAACTTGACACAAATATACCATCAGACCAAGTGTTGCAAGTTGCTAAATGGGACTCAGTTGATTACATGTACAAGAAAAGACTCATAACATTAATGCATAGAGTCAAAGCAGGGACCATCAACCCAAGAATAAGCTCATTTTTTGAGGAAGAGAACTGTAGATACAATCTGCGTAACAACAAAGACTTCCAAATTCCACAAATAAGATCAGAAAGTGGTAGAAAGTCAGTGTTCTTCAGAGGACAATTCCTATGGAGTATGATTGATAATGACATTAAAGCTTTGAAACAAGACAAATTTAAGAAGTGTATCCATAAATATAAGGACAAATTAGATAAGATTAATTTTCAATCAGAGTCATTAGCAATCAAATCAAAAGATCCTTCTTTTGTGTATTGAACATTAAACTTGAATTGACATTCTCCAATTTATAGACTAAAGTATTCCATTGGACATTAAGTTTTCTGGTTACATTTTATCAAAATTTAATTTCAACTATATATTTACTCAATTTTTCCTGTAAACATTTTAATCATAGATATTACTTGTAATTTTAACTTATATTTTAGTTTTAGTAAAACAGGTCCACATCAGCTGTACAGCTGCCTTAGGTTTAACCTGTATAATCAAAAATATGTATGTATGTATGTATGTATGTATGTATGTATGTATGTATGTATGTATGTATGTATGTATGTATGTATGTATGTATGTATGTATGTATGTATGTATGTATGTATGTATGTATGTATGTATGTATGTATGTATGTATGTATGTATGTATGTATGTATGTATGTATGTATGTATGTAGTTCTTAGATCATTGCAGAGTTCGTCAATATCTTCAGCAGAGCAAGTTACGCTAGTATCATCTGCATACATGTTTGAGGTGCATTTATAGAGGCACTGCTCAAAGTCGTTGACATACATGATGAAGAGGAGAGGCCCCAAGCACGAGCCCTGAGGAATACCGCAGTGAACAGTTTTCAGGCTGGATTTGTGGCCATTCACTTGACAGTATTGTTTTCTATTCGTCAAGTACGATGTGAACCACTGAAGAGGTGTTCCTCCTACGCCGTATTTGGTAAGCTTGGAGAGAAGAATTTTGTGGTCCACCGTGTCGAAAGCCTTTTTGAGGTCGAGAAATACGCTTATGTTAATTTTGCGTTTGACGATGTTAGAAAACCACGCATCTGTTACGTTAAGTAGTGACGTTAAGGTACTATGCATTTTCAAAAATGCGTGTTGATTTTTTGAAAATTTCTTGTGCACTTTCAAGTAATTTGATACTTGGTCGTGCCCTAGTTTTTCGAGCAACCTCGAGAAAACAGATAACACGGATATAGGCCTGTAATTGCCCATGTCGTTTTTCGACCCAGACTTGAAAATTGAAGTCACTTTTGCTATTTTCCACATGTCAGGAAAGAAACCCTTTTCAAATGAAGAGTTGAATATGGCAGCTAGCGGCTTATAAAATTTCTGCTGCATCTTTAACTAACTTTACAGAAACTTTGTCATATCCTGCAGATTTGGAGCATTTCAACTTTTTGATTTCTTTTTCGATAGTGCGTGGATCAATCGGGTGAAATTCGAAAAGAGGTGTTGTTGAAGGTCCTTCATCAATCAGGTATCGCAGTGGGTCATCAGATTCTTTAGTTTCAATTATTTCCGCAAGTTTTGGGCCTATGGTGGTAAAGTGGTTGTTGAATGCTTCCGCAATTTCCTATTGCTTTTCAATCAGCTTACCCTCGTACATAACGGATCTGGGAGCCGTGGAACATTGATTTTTGTTTTGGACTTTGTTAATCGTTTTCCACATCTCCTTGGGTTACTGGAATTCTCATCTATCAAGCTGCGATAGTAGCCTCCTTTGTTAATCGTTTTCCACATCTCCTTGGGTTACTGGAATTCTCATCTATCAAGCTGCGATAGTAGCCTTCTTCGGAGTTCACTGGTCACCCTGTTTCTTAGGCGTTTGTATTCAGGCCATATTGAACGGTCTCTTTCAGCCTTCCTCTTAGCCTGGTCTCTCTCACGTATCAAGTTTTTGATACAGGGAGTTATCCAGGGAGAAGGTGCATGCCTCCCTATTCCTTTCCGTGTCTAAAACTATATCCACGAGAAAAATGAAAAATTTCAACAGCGACAATTTCGTGTCGGACCTAGGCCAGAGTGATTGGGACAGTATAGTAAGTTCAAGTAAAGATATTGATGAGGCAGTCAACAAGTGGTCACATCTTCTCTCATTAGTTATTGAAAAACACTCCCCATTAACAGACCTTAAAGTTTCTGACAAGTACTCCCCATGGTTGACTAAGGAGTTTAAAGCCCTTGCTCGTACAAGGGATAAACTTAAGAACATGGCCATCAAGAATAAATCTTCAATTTTAATGGCTTCATACCGACACGTTCGCAACCGAGTCAATAATCTCAACAAAAATTTGAAACTGGAATACTTTTCCAACAAGATTGCCCTTGAAAAGGGAAATCTTAAAGAAACTTGGAAAACGCTTAATCTTTTGCTAAATAAAAGATCAGAAACAACCAATGTTGAATCTCTTAATGTTGATAGGGAGGTCATTACTGAGAACTCAAATATCGCTAGGTCTATGAACGAGTTCTTCTGCAGTGTGGGAAGAAATCTTAGTGTTAAGATACCACAGCAACCCAACCCACTTTTGTCTGGAGAGTACAAAATAAATGAATCAACTGAGCAACCGACTGAATTTAAATTTCCTTCTGTAGATGTAACTACTATTAATAGAGCTCTGGGTAAAATGAAAAAATCTCTCGGGTTTGGATCTGATGGCATTGCGAGTAACTTCCTTAAAATTGCATTTCCCGTGATTTGTAATTCCATCTGTGATATCTTTAACTTTTCCATATTCTCAGCGTCCTTCCCTGATAGTTGGAAAATAGCCCGTGTGGCCCCTATTTTCAAAGGTGGGAAACCTGATGACCGATCAAATTACAGGCCTATTTCTGTTCTACCGGTCGTGTCAAGGCTCTTCGAAAAGCTTATATATGATCAGTTATACCAGTACCTAGATAAGCACAAGTTTTTTTTTCTATCCATATAAAATATTACAATTACAAGGCTACGTTCTACTATACCACTGGATTAAGTATGCAACACTACAGGGACGATGCCAAGAGGAGCACGGGACAATGACAACCCCATGGCCTTTAACATAGAGACATGCAACAAGACTAACATTTACAAAACGGTATGCATACATAGAATTGATATTACAATAAATACAGATACTTAAAATAAAAATTACAAGTACAAGGTGCTATATACCACGTGACATGAGAGAAGAAACTATAGTAACTAGGACTTCTAGTTTCCAATTCGTCTATTGAAAGCGTTCTGAAGCATGGATGTATTCTAATGTCGCCAATAAGATTTTCTTATTTGCATCAGCCGGTAACCTTTCATGACCATACAGGAGAACTTTTGTCATTTCTTGTAAAGAAAGGTTAGATAAACCATTTGTTTGCAGAATCGCATTTACGCTGTCGAGAAGATCACACCTGATCGAAGCATAGGCATGGCAGAGCAACAAAAAGTGTTCCTTATCCTCAGTGCCATCATTAATTGGGCACATAGGGTTCAAGGTATCCCTAAAGTTATGTCTGAACTTGTGAGAATTTAATTTGCTGAGTCCGACACGTAACTGTGTTAAGATGGACAAACCCTTAGGGTCAAAAATGCTATAAACGGGCTTACAAGTTGGACGAATAAGAGACAAGATCTTTTTCAAGATCTTTTTTTTTTTGAAGGTGTTGTGGCGCCGTGGTGTAATCCCCTGACATTGCAGCCAGAACAGTCAGGCGGAGTGGGTTCGAGTCCCGGTAGGGCCCCACCACTAGAGCGTCATGACAAGGGGTCGCGGACTCGATTAGGTCTGCTCTATTTCTGCGATCCCAGCGCTTGGCGCTGAAAAACGCAACTTCACCTTCACCTTCACCTTCACCTTTTCTTGAAAACACTGACTGAGGTGGAAAATTTAATTTCAGGGTCAAGTTCGTCCCATTCAGATAAGCAATTTGGATAGAAACTTGACTTAAAAGACTCGGTTCTTGCACATATTTGACCTCTTGTGACAGGTCTGCGAAGATTATACGTTGATTCCTGCAATTGAGGAATGGGGATATCTCATGTATTCTGGAGTTATATCATTTACGATCTTATAAAACAGAACAAGGCGTCGGCTCCATCTTCGAAGGTTTAGCGTTTCCCATCCGAGCTCCGCATACAACTTTTCCCGAGATGTACCCTTCCAAGCACCGGTTACTGCTAGTGCTGCAGAGCATTGAATAGACTCAAGCTTTTCCATTTGATTACTAAGGTTTGCGATGTTAGTAAACTCACAAATAGTTTGAGGGGTGTGGTAAATAACATCACCATAATCCAGATGGGGACGCACGTAGAGTTTATACAACTCATCTAGTGTTTGACGTGGCAAATGTTTTGAAAGGCATTTCAGCATACCTATACTCTTCCTGGATTTTGAAACAACTGATCGAAAGTGACTCGCAAAAGATAGTTTAGAATCTAATACAATCCCAAGGTGTTTGTGCTCCGTAACTGTTCTTACTGGAGAACCATTAAAGAAAAGATTTGGGTGATTCAATGGTATCCTTTTCCTTGAAAATATCACCTCAACTGCTTGCTTACTAGGAAGGATCAGGGTTGAAGGACATTCTCCATTTGTGTGACCAACGGTTAATTAGATTCAAATCGTGGTTCATATCAAGGGCCGCTGCATCTGGATCTTAGACGAGGGTGAAAATAGATGTATCATCAGCAAATAGTTTCACATTGCATTTCAGATCTTCTGTTAGGTCATTGATGTAAACCAGGAAAAAAGTGGACCTAAGATTGAACCCTGGGGAACCCCAGCTGAAATGTTACCCCACTTTGATGTCTTACCATTCAGGACGGTGTGCTGCTTTCGATCGGTGAGAAAGCTTTGAATCAAAAGCAGTAGTTTGTCAGAAACACCACATCGACGAAGTTTGAATATGAGACCCTCATGCCAGACCCTATCGAATGCCTTTGAGATGTCGAGATAAACCGAACGGACATCCAGCGGGGGGTTGCTGTCAAAAGCGGTAAAAATTGAATTGACGATGGACAAAAGTTGATTAATAGTTGAATCTCCTGGGCGAAATCCTGATTGGTTTGGATTTAATAATCCGAAGATTTCTAGGTGTTGGTAAAGGCTATCAAAAATGAGTTTTTCAAAGATCTTTCCAAAAATTGGTAGCAGTGAAATAGGACGATAGTTTTTCTTAGAATTTTTACAGTTCTTCTTATGTATTGGGACTACGTGGGCTTGTTTCCAAATTTTTGGGAATACACCTTGGGCTTTACACGATTCAAATATTAGTTTGAGGGGCAGAAGGAGGGAATCATCACACAGCCTAATCATGCGGATTGAGATATCATCACAACCGTGAGCTTTCTTAGGGTTCAATGATCGAATAATCTTTAGTATCTTTTCATCTGAGATAGGGAAGTCCGTAAGAAATGGCCCATTTAAAACAACAGATTGTGGAATTTCACTTCCGGTATCAATTGTTGTACACTGCTGAAAAAAGTGATCATTAAAAATGTCTGCCTTGGCCTCGAAATCTAATACAAAGACATCATTTTCCAGTAGAGGTGGAATTAAGGGAATCTTAGCTTTGTTCAAAATTTTATTGATCAGGGACCAATACATCTTTCTACCCGTTTTTGCATCTGAGAGAGTTTCGCCGATTTTCATAAAGTATCTACTCTTAGCATCTTCGATAAGTTTTGCTCCTTGGGATATCATGTCTGTGATATTCTGCAGCTTGTCTTCTGGTTGACCATTTCTAATAAAAGTCTTATAAGCTCTATTCTTTTTTTTAAGAAAGTTTTTGATTGATTGAGTTATCCAAGGTGCCTGACGAGGCCTAACAGTAATTACTTTGTTTGGGATAAAATTAGAACAGATGTTTAGCAAAATTTCATTCAGTTTTTTGACTTGCCAGTTCGGACAACTATTCTCTCTGAAGGTTTCTCGCCAGGGGAACATATCTATACTCTTCTTGATTGCGAGGATATCTGCTCGGTCGTAGAACCAGATTTTACGTTGGTAGGGGGGAGGGGCTGGATTTTTAATACTTAGTTTGCCGTATATGATTTGGTGATGACATTGCTCATGGAGCGAGGGGTATACACCAGATTCGAGAAAAAGATTAGGTTGATCAGTGAGAATTACGTCAATGCACGATCTTGAATTTCCTATGAAATGAGTTGGCTCCGAAATCAGCTGATGCAGCCCTAGATCTGATGAAAACGGCTCGAATAATTTGCCTTCTTCGTTGTCAATATCATTCTCCCACCAATGGGAAGAGCGACAGTTAAAATCTCCAGTAACGATAACGCAGTAAGGATTTTCGTCAGACATCTTGGATAACATCAACTCAAAATTATTCATAAAAACCTGAAATTCATTTTGGCTTTGACTAGGACTCCTGTAAAGGACTGCAAAAAAGTATTTCTTCCTATCAAGTTGAAATTCGCATACAATGCATTCTGGTAATGTTTCAAGGTCTGGTCGTTCCTTTGCAGGAAAAGTATCTTTTACATAGAGCCCTACACCTCCCCGTTTCACGTCAGGTGGGTGGTTACTTTTCATAAAATTGTAACCATCGAGCTCAATTTCCTCCACGCTGCTATCAAGATGAGTCTCTACGATACCTATTAAATCATATTCATAAACTGAGTTATGAGCTTCAATGAGAGAAATTCGCGCAAAGTCATGCGCACAGATACTATTTAAGTTCCAAGACTATTTAAGTTCACAAGTACCTAGTGTCTCACCAGTCAGGATTTCGGTCTCTGCATTCGGTTGTGACTTGTCTGCTAAAAGGAACAAATGATTGGTACATCGACATAGACAACGGAAGGTATACCGCGATGATCTTCATAGATCTCAAGAAAGCATTTGACACGGCTGACCATCAAATACTCTTAGATAAAATGCAATTTTATGGAATTACTGGACGTGCACACAAGTGGTTCAGTTCTTATCTTGATAATCGGAAGCAGTACTGTAGAGTCAATGGCGCAACTTCTAGCATCGAAAATATTGATATCGGAGTGCCACAGGGATCGTGCCTAGGGCCTCTTCTTTTTCTTCTGTACATAAATGACTTGCCATTTGCTCTAAAGAAGGCTAAGGCTACTATGTATGCCGATGACACAGCCATCTCGTATTCTTCTGATAAAAGTGAGGAACTGGACCTAGTAATCAACGAGGAGCTTTCATGCATTGAAAGGTGGCTACAGGGCAATAAGCTTTCCCTTAACGTTGTTAAAACCCAAGCTATGATAATTGGCTCTAAGCCAAAAATTAAAAATCTAAATAATCCTAGCACTCTTCCTTCTTTCAGGGTAGGGGGCGAGGAAATCGACCTAATAAATGAAACTAAGTACCTCGGAGTCGTGATTGATAATTGCCTTACCTGGGAAAGTCACATTTGTGCGGTTCAAAAGAAGATCTCCAGAGCAATTGGACTATTGAAGTATGCGCGAAATTTTGTTCAAACTGATACTTTGATTAATTTATATAGAAGCATCATAGAGCCACATTTCAGCTACTGTTGCTCCGTATGGGGCTTTTGTGGTGCTTCAAAGCTAGACGTGCTTCAAAAATTACAGAATAAAGCCACCAGAATAGTAACAAATAGCCCTTTTGATGCATCTGCAGCTCCTTTGCTCCAGAGACTTGGTTGGCCATCTGTACAAAAGCTGATATATAAAGAAACAGGTTCTATGGTTTACAAATCTCTCAACTCTCTTGCACCTCAGTGATCTTTTCGTGAGATTATCCGGGGTACATCCAAGAGAGTTGAGAAACTCAAAAACCGACCTTGCAATACCCATGTTAAGAACTGGCAATGGCGAGAAATCCTTTGCGTATCGCGGTGCCAGTCTCTGGAACAGTCTTGATTTGGAAACAAAGATGGCTCCCTCAGTCAATGCCTTCAAGTCCAAAATCAAGGAAAAATAATCATATACATTATTTTTTTATTTTTATTGTAAATTTTGTATTATATAACTCTTTATTTTGTAAATAGTTTTTGCAGGGCCAATTGTAAAACAGTATATAGACTGAATTGTACCCTGGGTAAATAATTTTAGAATGAAAATGAAAAAAAAAGGTTCATGCACATCTAAGATTGAGTGAAAAAGATCGTAGAAATTTCTTGCCATTACATTAGGGTCATCCCAGGCGGTGGATGCAGCCATTTCCCAATCAACGCTTTGCAGGTCGAACAGAAAAGCTTTTTTATTATAATTTCTCATGCTGCGAAATTCGGTTTTAAATTGCTTCCTTGTGACCTGGAGCTTGGCATTAAGTTTTCTGATTCCTAAGATCATATAATGATCTGTCATGCCAAGTTTTATGACGCCAGAGTATGAAATAAAATTTGGTCTGTTCGTGGAGAAATGATCAATAATTGTTTTGGATGTACTAATCTCTCCACTTTCAGAGCTTGTTATAGCTGCTACCCTTGTAAAATCTGTGATCAACTGTTCAAACTGAAATTCTGAATAAATAAGTTTCAGCTTCCTTGTGTTACAGTCCTTTGGCTTTTTATAATCACAATTTGTGTCACCAACAAGAATAATTTCCTTACCTTCTGCATCTAGCTATTTTATGATTTTCGTTAAAGCCTCAAAGGTGGAAGCGTCTGTACCCTCCGTTGGCGAACGATACCAACATAGCACAATGTAACTCTTAGCGTGCTTGGAGGTCATTTCAATCCCTATAATCTCTAAACTGCGATCCCTGATCTACTCTTTTTTGTGAGGAGAAAGGGTATCTTTCACATATATAGCTACCGGGTGTCCCAGGAAAAACGCAACAGATTTGAATAATTCTAATGGAAGCTGTTTCATACTTGTTAGCAAACAATTATTTTTATTGAAATCTACAATTATTAGAATAAATTTTGATATATTTTCCAGTATTTTTGGTGACTTGGTTGTAAAGTTAAAAATCAGCAAAGTTCAAAATTGCTTCCAAGTCAAAACCAGAGCTGCTGCATTAGCAATAGTTGATTGAATTGTCAAATTATAAAAGAATGACAGTGCTAGCAATTACTGAAGATTGCCGACAAGCGCCCAAACACAAAAGTTGATCGAATACCGAAGAGATACTCCTATGAAGATTTCGTCATGATGGAGTTGCCCTCCCCAATACGACTAGGCCATTCTACAGTTATGCTTTCAACTGGTAGTAAACACTGAGGGCTCCCTCGAAACTAGATAACTCATGAATCATTAAGGGATCTCTTTTGTCACAGTTTTTTGATCAAATCATTTGCATGTCTCTAATCCTCTAAAGTTGCAGATAATGCCACGCTTGTAATTTTGCATTATGCTCTGCACTAGCTGTGGGAGGTCTGGTTTTGCCATGACGGCAAATTTCGAGTTTGTCGATCTATAACTCTGCAACCAGGTCACCTAAAATTCTGAAAAATATCTCAAAATTTAATCTAATTATTGTAAATTTCGAGAAAACTAATCATTAGATTTTTAGTTTGAAACAGCTTGTGTTAGACTTTTTTAATCTGTTGCGTTTTTTGGGACACCCGGTACACCACCTCATGAGGTGTCCCTGTCGTTTCTATAGATATCATATCCCTCATATATCTTTTAAAACATGCATTTTTCTCTGATGTAAGCTTTCGCAGATTCATTTTTAGAGTCGAGATGGTGCTTTAGAGTGTTTTATGTTAGATATCTGTCATAGTGAAGCAAGGAGTTTTCCAGAAATATTCCTTCATGTTTAAGATGCTGTAATTTCGTCGCTTTTTGAGATCCAAAGTTTGCTCTTTCTGGAATTGTGCCTTTATCATCGAGAAATGGAAAGCTGCAAAAATTTTTGGAAAATTCGATCACAAATTTTACACGTTGACCTTTCGTGAGGGGTGGTCAAATTGATCAAAAATGACCCGTCAGTCAAAAATCACGGCATCTGATTAGCGGAGAAGCGAGTTCAAGGTCACGTGAGCCCTCGCGCTCTCGTCCAATCAGTATATGAGCCCTATGTTGGCTTTAGATTACAAAGTTGGACTTTGTAATCAAAAACGGAAGTTTTGTGAAAACCCAGACCATCGGTTGTTCGTCGACCAGTATCGATTGTCATGAAATCGATTGTCGTTGAGCTCCGGATATCATGAAAGCATTAAAACAAAGACTTTCAATTCAATTCAATTTTTAATTCAATTCAATTTTTAATTCTTTAAACACGGTAGCCCCATCAGTTGATCAGTAACTGCTTTTCAGGGGGCCGTGGCAAAGGTCTAAAAATTAAAACAAGAGACAAATAACATTGATAAGAAAAAGAAAAGAACGCGTGAGTCAATTTTTTAATCTTTTTTTGAAGGCGGCAAGGGAGGGTGCTTGTTTAAGATCAAGTTCGAGTTGATTCCAGAGTTTAGGTCCACGAAACGATATTGCGTTTTGCCCATTTTTAGTCTTCCGCAATGGTAGCGAAAGATCAGTTTCAGTATTTCTAAGTTCTCTAACATTCCGAGTTGAATTTTTTACAAACAAGTTGGATAGGTACTCAGGTACAAGTCCATTTAGAGACCTGTACATAGAAGTAGCTGTTTCGCTTCTAATGATATCACT
The DNA here is from genome assembly GCA_964019985.1 of Aurelia sp. 4 Dawson et al 2005. Lineage (NCBI taxonomy): Eukaryota > Metazoa > Cnidaria > Scyphozoa > Semaeostomeae > Ulmaridae > Aurelia > Aurelia sp. 4 Dawson et al 2005. Next base: position 8,031,417 of record OZ026507.1, on the reverse strand, counting down.
TACAGTTGGCCAATTTAGATTGTGTATTAGTTCCATAGCAGGCGTATCAAATTTACTTTTGGTAACAATTCTCGCCGCTCGATTTTGCAACTTTTGTAGGGTTAGCAGTTTGGTCGCCCCACAGCATCCCCACACAGAACAACAGTACCGAAAATGGGGCTCCACTATCCCCCGATACATTTTACTTAATGTGTTTTGAGGTAAAAATTTTCTGGCATATTTCAAAAACCCAATTGCTCGAGAAACTTTGGTACGGAGAATATTAATGTGTTCTTCCCAACTTAAACTCCTGTCTATTATCACACCCAGATACTTTGACTGGTCTACGTTTTCAACTTGGGAGTCACCGATAAAAAACTGGGGATGATCAACAGTGCCATCAACAATTTTCTTAATTTTGGGCTGGGAACCCACAACCAGGGCTTGAGTTTTTAGGATGTTTAAGGAAAGTTTATTACCTAGCAACCATTTCTTCAGATGGCTTAGTTCACTGTTTAGAGTTTGATTTACATCTTCTAAACTCGATGAAGAGTAAGAAATACTGGTATCATCGGCATACATCGTCACTTTCGCTTTCTTCAGAGAAAACGGCAGATCATTGATATAGATCAGAAATAAGAGAGGACCAAGGCAGGAACCCTGTGGCACACCACATCGGATGTCTTTGGTATTTGAACAGACACCATTTACTTTGCAGAACTGTTTTCTGTTCATTAGATATGACGTAAACCAAGTAAGTTCTAGATTTTCAACGCCATACTTCCTCAATTTAGCAAGTAAAATGTCATGATCTACAGTATCGAATGCCTTTTTTAGATCGATAAAAATATTTGCAGTATATTTGCCATTGTCCATGTTTACATACCAGTCATCAGTGCTGTTAAGAAGGCAAGTGACAACACAATGGAGAGCTCGAAAACCAGATTGGTTTGAAAACAGATGATTGTTTTTGTCGAGATAATGGTAGAGTTGGTTATGAATAATTTTTTCGAAGACCCTAGCCAAGACAGGCAGAACTGAAATAGGACGGTAGTTAGATCGGTCATCAGGTTGACCATTTTTAAAAATGGGGGCTACTCTGGCTATTTTCCAGCTATCTGGAAAACAACCAGTAGCAAGTGAAAGATTGAAGATATCACAAAGAGATTCTGAGATAACCGGAAGGGCGATTTTCAAAAGCAGCTAGCAATACCATCAGTACCGCATCCCTTTGAGGTTTTAAATTTGCTAAAAATTTTTTCCAGCTGGAGGGTATTGGTAACGTGAAATTGAAACTTATTTTTTTCCGGATTGACCTCGTAATCGTTTTCAAGGAGAGGATTTCTTGCTGAGGGAATTTTGTCACTAAGCGTTTCTCCAATGGTGCAGAAGAAGTTATTGATAGATTCTGCAATATCAGCATTAGTAGAAATATTTTTTCCTTCAATATTTAGTGATGAAACGTTGGTGGTTTTAGATTTCTTGTTTAAAACGTTGTTGATAGTCTTCCATGTGCTTTTGAGGTCTCCTTCGCAGGAAGCAATTTTGTTAGTAAAATATTTACGCTTAAGTTTTTCATTTAGCTTATTAGCTTGATTTCGTATATATCTCTATAGCCCTGCATCAATAATTCAGATTTTGAGTGAACAGCATGCTTTTTCAGCTTGTCTCTTGCCTTGCACATACGTTTGAAATCATTAGTCAACCAAGGGCAGAATTTGTCAGAAACACGTCTGTTACGTGTTGGGGCATGTTTTTCGAGGATAAGAGAGAAAATGCTAGCCCAGGTATTCACTATAACATTTATATCGTCTGTATTCCGCACGATGCCTCTCCAGTCGACCCCTACAAGTTCTTTGAGAAACTCGGTTTGGTCAAAGTTCTTCATTTGCCTGGAAGAAATATTTTTGTGTTGCCTTTTGGCAGCACCACGGAATTTCCTAATGCAATAGACCAAATAATGATCACTGAAAGAAGATTTATGTATTCCAGAAGATACTATGTTAGTTTTGCTTGTCGTAGCAACATGATCTATTAGAGTAGTAGTGATCAGTGTCTCACGAGTAGGGCTTTCTATTAACTGGTGAAAACCAAATAGATTATATATTTCTAGCAAACGAAGAGAATGTGTCGGAAGGTCATTTGAATCTGCGTTCCCCTCTTTGGAATATTTAGGCAGAATATCACAGTTTGTATCACCTAGAAGAATAATTTCTTTATCTTCTAAGAATATAGACTTGAATTGTTTTACGTCGTAATACAAAGTGGTGGAAATTTTTGTTGATGCATTTTCGCATTGATCTTTCAAACAGGCTTAGGGCCTATTTAAATGAGGCGAGCTGGCACGTTAGCGAGCTGGCTCGCCAACAAGGCCAGCCCGGTTTTATATGAGAGATTCGTTAGTGAGCCAGCAACGAGCCAGCCCGGCTATTAGTAGCCACGTGCCGTCATTCTTTTGTGTAAAATTGAAAGAACAAGGAAATATTTTCTGACTCGCGGCGTCAAATGTAATACTGCGCGTGCGTAACAGGCGGGCTGGCCCGTTTCTTCTGTTTATATGAGAAAAGTCAGCCCGCTTGAGGCGGGATCCCGGTAGTCGATAACCGAGATCTCGGCAAGGCGGGCCAGTTCGGCATGCATATGAACGTAAACAGATGTTTACAAAGTTGTGACCAGGTAAGCAGGATCTCACCTGAAGGTGAGCCATCTCGCTAACGGGCCAGCCCGCCTCATATAAACAGGCCCTTACTTTCCCGCGGCAGACTACAAACCCACACGGAATCGCTATCGCGATATATATAATAATAATAAATAATTTATTTTAAGTTGGCTTACAACTCTAATAGCTATGAAAAGCTAATTAATGCCAACTATCTATCATACATATAAAAAATGGTCAGAAAGAATTTTAAAGAAAAAATGCTAAATAAAACCTAAACCCGAAATGAATGTCTTACACAATCTACAGTCACACTCTATTGTGCAGGTTCTTAATTCTTTTTTAAAAGCAGTCAGTGATTGGGACTCTCTAACACTGTGAGGTAATGTTTGCCACAGCTTTTGACCCAAATATCTCACAGTTTCTATGCCATAAGAAGTTGTCTTGGCATTAGGAATGCCAAGAGTATTCTTATTTTGCAAGTCATATTGTACATCTCTTGCCTCAAAAATCTCACTCATGAAACTAGGATTCAGGCTCTTTTTGGTTTTGTATATTTCTATCATCAAGTACTGTAGATTGCGTTGGTGAATGGATACTGCATTATCTAATTTCAGCAAAGATTCGTAATCGGCGTGACTGTTTTTATACACAATTCTTAGTGCTCTTTCTTGGATTTTATTTACTTTTGCATTGAGGCCCCTGTCATGGAACATCCAAATTAACGGACAGTAGCTAAACTGAGATTTTATGAAACTATTCATTAGCAGACGCAATTTATCAGGATTCATGAAAGCAGATACCCTAGCAAGGGCATGCAGTTTTTGGCTGGCTTTTTTGCATAAATTTGAGACGTGACTTTTGAAATTCAAATTTTTATCTATTGTCACCCCTAGCAACTTTTCTTCAGAGCTTTCTTTAACAATAGCCGCACCGACTGTGACCTTAATATCATCTTGGCTTGTCCCAAAATTTAGAAGATGGCACTTCCCTTCATTCAATTTCATAAAGTTTTCAGGAAACCATTTTGATAAAACAAGAGCATCAGTTTCTAACCGTTCCAAAACTCTATCTAATTGACAGTCAGCTGCAAAGATAGTTGTATCATCAGCAAAGTTACATACTGCCGTATCCATTACCGAAAAAAATAAATCATTTATGTAAATATTAAAAAGAAGAGGTCCAAGAACTGATCCTTGCGGTACACCTGCAAAGGTCTCTCGCCAAGTGCTAAATGAACCATTTACTTTGACTCTCTGTTTTCTACCAGTCAGATAACTATAAATCATCAGCAAAGCATCGTTGCAAAATCCATAAGCACTTAGTTTTGCAATTAGCAGCTCGTGGTCTATGCAATCAAATGCTTTTGAAAGATCCATTAGCAAAGCTCCAACGACTCCTTTTTTGTCTAGGGAATTCTTACAGGTATCCATTAATCTCAAAAGCGCATGCTGTGTGTTGAAACCTTTCCGAAAACCACACAAGTAGGGGACCAAAAATGTATCTGCATAGCCAGTCATCTGGGCATATAGAAGTCGCTCAAAGACCTTTGATAATGCAGACAAAACTGTGATAGGACGGTAATTTCGCTTTTTTGTGGTTTCATCATTTTTAAATAGCGACGTTATGTCTCCTAATTTGAGATCTTCAGGAAACGTTTTCTGGAGTAATGAATTGTTAAAAGTTTCCACTAAAAATGGTGCAAATATGTCTCGATTTTCTTTTAGTATCCGTGCAGGAATACTTTTAGCTGTGGACGCCTTTTTTGGGTTCAGATTCGACAATTCATCAATGACTGCCTTCATTGTAACTGGTTGGAAGTCAAAGGATGAGTCTTGTTTTACGTTATCCTTAATCTTTTGAATGCTGGGATGACATTTATACTTTTCAACAGCAATTTCAACAGGGTCCAGCAAATGCTCTGTCGGGACAGGTGTGCACTCACCAGGGGCAATATCCATTGTCTTCGTAATATTGGTGAAAAATTCATTAAAGATCTCAGCTACTTCACTGTCATTCGTAATTATCTTTTCATTCTCAACAAGTGTGATACTCGAAGAGGTTTGTACCTTGTCAGTAAAAAGTGGCTTCACAGTTCTCCAAAACTTTTTATTGTCAGTGACAGAGTTCATGTCAAGGTTTCCATAATAAGATGTTTTTGCCTGACGCAAAATTTTCACACACTTGTTTCGCTGGTTTTTAAAAGCTTTCCAGTTTTCTGAGGTGTTATACCTGTTCAATCTATTACGTAACTGTGTGCGGAGCATAATTGCCTTTCTTAATGTTTTAGTCATGAAAGGTGCATCGTTTGCACGCAAATATTCTTGTTTCAAAGGTACATGGTTATTCAGCACTTCTTCGGCTACAGAATTGAAATTTTCAAATACTGAGCATTCTCCGTTGCTATTAGCTAAGTTGCGTTTAAGGTCATTACGAAACTTAATAGGATCAAACTTACTGTAGTCTCGGTATGTAACAATTCTTGGACCTTTTTTAACAAAACCACTCTTCAATACTGTTAATATCATTAAGTGAAAATCCGAAAGTCCCACCTCTATTGTCGTAGTATTTTGAAAACCGGAGGTTTTATTCGTTAGGAACATATCAATCGAAGAGGGATTTTCAGCAGATTTATAACAAGTAGGACTTTTTATCAAGTTTCTCAACCCATAGACATCCATGAAATTGCTAATTTCACAATTTGTTTCTTCCGAATTTAAATCTCCAACAATGACAAAGTTTTCGTATCGAGGAGAAAGTTGGTCCAGCACTTTTCCCATCTCTTCAAAGAAAAGCTTCTCGCATTGAGAAGGAGGGCGATAGGCACTTATCAGTGCCCATTTTTTCTTGCCCACATTAATTTCAGTTAGTATACATTCAATTGTATTGGTAACATTTACCTGCTTTATTTCATTTGCTGGAACTTTATCTCTGACATACACCAGGATCCCTCCACCATTTGAATTTCTATCACAACGGAAAGGTTTTTTGAAACCATCAATTAAGAACTGACTTGTGGGGAAGGATTCATCTAATTTTGTTTCCGAAATTACCAAGATATCAACGTTTTTAGCAACCAGAAATTTAAGACCCTCAATTTTATTTCGGATTGAGTTTATATTCAGATGTGCCACAATCAAGCCTCTTTTATTTTTATGCCTAATAGCTGATAGTTTGGTAAAGGCATTCTTTTCTTCAGTATCGGAATTAGCAATTTCATGGGAATCTTGATTTTCTAAAATAGGAGAAATGTACTTAGCTTTATGTCTACCATATCGAGTCCCATCATCACATCAATGTGCTTTAAGATATTTCGTGAAATTATTTGCAAGGAGTACCGTGCCCATTCTGTTTAGGTGCAACGAGCTTCCATTCAGATGTTTTATTTCATCGATGTTTTCGTGTTCAATGAAATCTAGATCGTTTGTTTCGCATACGATCTTTAATTCTTCATTCACAGCTTTAGCTTTCTCATTTAACGTTGAATTATCACCTCGAGATATGATAGCTGACACAACAACTTCATTTTCTCCGTTTCTTAAAGTCACTGCCAAGTCACTGATTTCATTCGCAATAGCTTGAGCTGGTTTGTTGGTTCCTAGTGAGTTTGTCCCAACATGAAGGATGACAACGTCAGGGTTTCTTTTCATCGGTGGTTTTGAATAATCTACCATGTCTTCTGCATTCGCTCCGCTGAAGGATTTAACATAAACATTTTGCCCATTTCGCAAGGATCCTTTCAACTTTCTACCATCCAAGTGCTTTACCATAGAATCACCAATAATAAGAATATTCTTTTTATTCTTTTTCCACTCTTTGTTCCTTTGATTCTCTTTTACTGTGTTTTTATCCTTTGACAATTGTACGTTGCTGGTTTTTGTACTGCAACTTTGCGCTTGGTTTTCGAGTGTTTCCGAATCGCATGACTCATCATCATCTGAGAGAATTGAAAAATGATTTTGCCATGCTGAACTTTTTCTGTTAACAAACTTTGCACTGTCCCTTGATACTTCAGAATTTGTGACTTGGGTTTTTTTGCCTTTGTTCCTTGGCTTTTGGGATGCCTTGTCCTCAAGCATATAACTTTGCTCGGTTTGTTTTCCTTCAACTTCTGCACTTTTATTCAATCTCTTTGTCTTTATTGTATTTATGTTTGGTGGCTCCTTTGTTTTTTGCAATTGCTGTTTTCCACTGGGAATGAATCCTATTTCGTCATCAAGACACCCCTTTTTACCATCAACTGTTTTGATTTCCAATCTAGGCCTTTCCAATAAACCCTCAATAATTTTCTGCTTGTCATACAGCTGCCGCTCCAAAGAAACAATGCAGTCTTGAAGGCATCTCAGTAAAGCTTCCCTATCCTTTTCAGTGGAATCTGCCTTTGTCTGTTGTGAGGGATTACTTGGTCTGCTTGCAATTTGGGCCTTAAGTGATAGGATTTCTCCATGTGAAAATCTTTTGAATTCATCAAGTTCAACTTGGAGCCTTTTAAAATCTTTGATGCTTACATAATCACCTGAGATACTGGTCGCTCAAATCAATTTCAGACGTTCTACTTGAATCAGCATCCTCATTGTCTATGTTTAGAGCATGTGACGGGGTTCCTTTCACTGGCGTTTTAATACCATCAAGAAATTCAAGGAAAGAGTCATCATTTTGGTCTTTTGCTTCTGTCGATTCATGAGATTCATCAGGTAATGGGTGTCTCTTTCCGATGAAATATGAATCCCTTCCGTTAATCTTTTTTACATGCACTCTCTCTGCACGACTAAGTGAATGAAGTACCTGGAGAACTGCTCCTTTGTCTGCATCAAGTTTCTTTGCTACATAATCTGGAATAGATTTCTTGTCAGGTCTTTTTTGGAATGGTATCGCAGAACATTGATAGCATCAAAGATACCATCTTCGATTTGCATCGCCAACGAATCTTTTCGTTTATTGGTAGAGTAAACTACTGACGCTCCTTCTTGACCTACTTCTGGAGGATGACACGTTGGCAATAGTGCCGAGGCATCATTAGGCCCATCGTGCCTTACCGATTGATCGCGGGAGTTTTCATGTTTTCCACTTAAGTTTGCGTAATTTTCATTTGAAATTTGTTCTACAAGCTCTAGATTGATTGACTTTTCTTTTTCCCTGTCTTTGGTCATCTTCCAGTCGTGATATCAGCGACAAATAATAGTACTGAAGATCTACTGTGCTGCGAGCATCCAACCACAAACCCGGAGCCAACATGCGATGCCACGTGGGCAACAACAGAAGCCCGGGCCATAGTTACTGTGGCGTGGTTACGGTTCTTTACGGCAAAGATAATGGAAGGGATGCCACCTTGCAGTAACTTTCTAACATTTCCATGAAAAGTTTCCATATCTTCTGCATCTTCAGGACAAAAATATGGACTCCTTGAATTATCTTTGTTTACTGTGACGTCGGGGAACCAGGCTGGCGAGTAAGTGAGTTTCTGCGCAGGAGCGTTTGCATAAGATTGCATCAGGCTTGCTCTGCTGTGGTGCAACACTGCAGAGACCGAAACATAAAATTAGTTGAAATTCAATTTTGTACCAACAATTCAAGATGGAATACTGTACATAACTCATACCTAACTAAAGAGGCATCTGAAATGAAGTCACCTAGCGGAGCAGAATGTAGTAATCTGGAAGAAGAGAGTGGTAATTTTGTTGAAGGAATATGGCCTAGCCACCTTTGGTCCACCTTCGAGTTCGACTTTGGTTAAAGAAATTAAAAGCTGAATCTGCTCTTTTCATCCTTTTTGCAACGATAGGAGTTCGGTAAGCATTGCCTTCTTAATGAGAACGTGCCTTCTTAATGAGAACGCTCTCCAGCAAAGCTCCCATCCCTGATCAAGGTGAAATACTGGAGGTTAACTGACTACTTAGGCTATTATCTCGTTTGTTTCCTACCCGAGAGAAAGGCAGAATATAATCGAAAATGAAGCCTCATGGATATGTAATGAAGGAGCTACATCAGCTCATCCAAGACGCTGAAGCCTCAACTGAAGGGCAAAGCAAAGTTCATAACATCCTTGTTGATGATGATGGAACACCAGAGACAAAGAGAATGGTCAAGTTTGTCATTGCCATCAAGCCCAACAGTGGTCTTTACAAGGATGGTAAATTCTATTTTCTGTTCAAAGTGAGCCACCGATATCCAGTTGTAGCACCAGAGGTGAAATGCTTGACACATATATACCATCCAAATATTGATGATAGTGGGGAAATCTGCCTTAGTCTGTTTGAAGACTGGTCCTCTGAATATAACTGCTTGATGCATTGTGTTCATGGACTCTTGTTCCTCTTAAAAAACCCAAACCTAGAAGACCCATTGAGTCCATATTTTTGTCCTGAAGATGCAGAAGATATGGAAACTTTTCATGGAAATGTTAGAAAGTCACTGCAAGGTGGCATCGTTGATGGTTTTCGATTTGAAAGGAACATTGTCAACACTGAAGGACATAGAAATGAGAATAATAAATGAAAAATAGACACCATTGAAGATGATTTTGAAAATGTAAGCAAAATTATCAAAGTAGGTATGAAGATTGCAGGAGACTCCAGTGATAGGGTATGGATCTGACCAAAAGAATGTACAATATGCTCTATGACTCTATGCTCTATGTCAATATGTTTCGGAAAAAACAACCCACTATCATTTGCATTTCTTCAGGAAATGACAGACTTTGAATCAATATGAGACATTCCACCTGAAAGTAAAATCTATCTGCTTTTGATTGATATCTTGATTGGGTAGATTAAAGGCAGTCTGTCACGTCTCTGATTGGCCGCGACCAGGTCAGCTCTCAACACAACAGATTTCTTTGTGTAATTGAGTATTTGAAACAAAGGAGGGCAAACCGCCTTGACTTTTTACCGCCGTAGAAAGTCAGAGGATTAGGAGCCATTGAAATTTACTATACTTTGAATTGTCCAAATCACCGAATCAAATGCATGACAGACTGCCTTTAATTGAATTTCTCATTGCTTCATTTATGTTTTTTGCAAGTATGGTCTATTTTAGATGCTGGAGAGTAATTAGACAATAATTCACATTTGTGAGAGCATATTTTATCATTTTCTACAAATGCATCTTATGAGGATGAAATTGCCTTCCTCAAGGCATCACTTTGAGTGCTTCTAGGTTTGAAATACCTCAAAAACGGCTGGTGTAATGCATAACACAGGTAACCTGCGAGGTTGCATAATGCAAGTTATGTTTTATGGGCAAAAGTAGTATGGCTGTACCTAGGGGCTGTCACCCACAGAACGCTAACATTTCTGTGTCTGGGGGATTGAGAAGTATTGAGAACTTCTGTTCCTATGGGAAGATCATGCCACAGGATTACAGTAGCAAGTAAATATCATGCAATTAAATCACTTGGTTGCAAATGATTAACTGTCATTGACTCATATTTTGATAGCCACAAATCATTGTTATCAAATCAATGGGGAATCAATGAGTGAGGTCATTCTATTCATATCCAATATGCATAGATAACATGTGATGTAATTTTAATGGCATCCTCAATAACCTTGTGTATTGTCATGAATATCTCATGTTTGTTTGAGGGGAATTTTCTCTTAATTACTGAATTTATTCCATTCTTGGCATGCTCCATAAAAAATTCTGACAAACATGAGATCATAGTCTAATTCATGTCAGATCATACTAGATCATATTAGATCATAGATCAATTTTTTATGTCTCTGGCTGAGCTTTGAAGATGGACGCCCTGAAACTAAAAAGCTTAGTGTTGTCAATAAGTTGGCCCAATGCATAGCCATGCAGCCCTTACCCATAAAACATGACTTGCAACCTGCATTGTGCAGCCTGCGTTATGCAGATTACATCAGCTACCTCAAAAGCATATTATACCATTTCGTTTAGTTCATTGTCTTCAATAGAAATCAACAGTTGCTTGTAACAAATCAAGGAAGAAATCCATGAATGGAAGGTGACAAATTAAATGCGAAATATTTTTTGTTGAAAATGTAGATTTTTTATTACTTTGGGAATTCTATCTTCATTTTTGCATTCCATCAAAGATCATGGGGTATAAAATAGTTGAACTCTCTGATGATTATTGGAATTTTCGTGAGAGTTATCGTGACATTAGATGCTGCCATTTCAGTTAATCACTGAAGCTGTTTGTTGTTGTAAAATAGTAAAGATAAAATGGCCAACCGCTGGTTTCAGTTGACGGGCAAATTTTGTCTTCTGAAAAACATAGCTCCATCATTTTTCAATGGATTTTCGTGGGGACGGTGGCAACTTTGATTGAACATCTGAAGAGTAACATCATGGAAAAAATTAGTGAGAATCCTATTCTGTTTTGTTGCAATCTTCAGGCAAATGGGCACAAAATTTTGGGACATCCTGCAGATGAGTTGCATTTTTTCTGAAACACCCTGTAAAATCCTCTTGTATGGCAAATAGATGTTTTGGCGGAAATAAAAGCATGCCTTGGAAGAAGGGAAAATTTTGAGATTGCAACACCACTTAAGGTTTGAGCGTCACCAGGCTTCTTGAGGCATAGTTTCGGAGAAAAACCTGAAAAACCTCTCTCCTAGTCATGCTTAAAATGTTAGATATGTGTATATCTTTTATTCATTGATTAAACCTGTAGACTTTAGAGATAACAAAATAGCCACGTATTTTCAATCTGCTTCCTCAAAATCTTTTCTTGTTTTGAGAAAGAAACCTGAGCTGGTTTGAAAGATAGCAGAGTCATGGTTTGGCCCTTGCAGCCAAATGCAAGGGCCTAAGCAGGTGCCCAAAGGAAAATGCAAGCTCCCAAAGGAATTCTTTGAGACATTTTCTGTTTTGCTATGTGCTTGATAAGTTATATGCTTCATTGACAATGGACAATCTACCGACATATCCCATATATCACAGTAGCGCGAGCCTGTAAATCTAAGGCGTCTGTATATCTGAGGTCTACCTGTAAATATGAGGTGTCGTGGGAGTACTCAAACACTTTTAGCTATTGTTTGAATAGCCTTTTAGATTAAACAATGCTGTAAAGAGACCCCCCAACGTACCAGACACATTACGCTCCCGTGATCAAAGACGCTGCCGCTATTTGTCGGGTGGTAGGGGAGGGTCATTTGCGATGATATACAAACGTCGCATAATTTGAAAAAGTTTAACGAAGAGAAATAATGTGCGACAAAAACGAAAAAGATGCTAAACCTATAACAAGAAAAGGTTATTAGGACAGATTCTCGAGATTTGAATAACAGGAAAATGATATGCGACCAAAATGGAAAAAGAACTAAACCAATAATATGGAGGGTTATTAGGATAGATATTCCGAGATTGTAGAAAGATGTCGCATAAATTTCAAGAATGATAAGAAACAGAGACATAGTAAGGTGCCAAATGGAAAAGAAACTAAATCCATACCAAGAAAAGGTTATTGGATTATAGATAATTTGATACTTAGGAGGGCTGTCGCGTGAATATGGAAAAATAAGAAACCGAGAGATAATATGCAACAAATGTGAATGCAAAATTAAACCCATACTAAGGAAGGTTTATTAGGCTAGATATATCGAGATTTGGGAAGGATGTCGCATAAGTTTGAAAAATAATAAGAAAGCGAGAAATGATATGCGACAAAGGTGAAGAAGAAATTAAACCCATACTAAGGAAGGGTTATCAGATTACATATTTCGAGATTTGGGAAGGATGTCGCATATCATCATCATCATCATCATAGCATATACACTACCTATTTACAGGCATGGCTGCTAAAAAACATCAAACAAAACTAAGCTAAGCAAAAAGAACATAACGCAATAAGACTTAACACACCTACAATATCAATAATGAACTAAAAAAGGAAGAAAGAAAAAGAACTAGAATGAATAAAATGGAACTGCGGTGAAATGTAAAATGACAAACGACTAAGAAAGGGTACGATAAGGTGTCTTGGTATATCCAGGCTTGATCTAGATCGCAGTTTCAAGTGAATCCCTCAGTTTGTTCGCATCCATGATAAACTGAGCTAGGCGTCTAATAACTATAGTGTTTTCACTCCTCATAATAGTGGAAAATTGTATCTTTGGGTCCAAGAGCATGACATTTGCAGCTGACAGTAGGACAGCTCTTAAATTATCATACGCTGGGCATATCATCAAAAAGTGAAATTCGTCTTCGACTAGGCTTAAGTGGCACATTTTGCAGAGACGTTGTTCCACTTGTAGGCCTCTGTGCCTTCCCACCTCAATCAAAAGTGCATGGTCACTAGATCTAAACTTACTCAGCACTTTTCGATGTTCGAAAGTTAGGTCTGTAGTCAAAAAGGTTTCCAGTTTAAAATTAGATTTAAATTTCTTATTAGTACGTAGTTTACTGTTGCGATCAGAGTTCAAACTGGCTAAAGAAACTTCAGAATGCCAAAATTTCTTAAAAAGTGCTGCTGATTCGTTCTTTAACTTTCTACATACTTCCTTTTCGGAGAAACTGGAAGGGTTATTCCAAACTGATGATAAATCAAGTAGATTCAGTGTTGTTTTAACAGTGTTTAACCAGTTTGATAAATTATCTGGTAGAGATGTAATGTCTATGAATGCCTTTTTCACCAAGGTATTATCGTCTAATTGCGTAATTCTGTGCCAAAACTTTATAACTCGTAGAATGCTGCTTAATGTTGCAGGGATGGCACCTAAATCACCATATACAGCTAAGGTTGAGGTGTTTCGCTTTAAGCCAAGAATTAGTTTCGAAAATTTTAATTTAGGCTTTTCAGTGGTTGAATCTAATAAGTATTTGCAGAGGAGAATAGGGTCTTTAAAAGTAGAACTTAATTGGTGATGAGAAAGTGCACCCCATATTTCACTGCCATACAATACAATAGGTTGTATAAGTTTTTCAAATAGATTCATAGAAGTTGGTACTCCTAGGCTAAATTTGAAGACAGTGTCTACGAGAGGGTACATTGGCTTGTTTACTTTATCTTTGAGCGTTTGGATAGCGTTAGAGAAAGAGCCACTTATAGAGAATGCAATGCCAAGATAGCTGAACTATTTAACCATTTCAAGCGGTTTGCCAAGGTATGAGAATGTGTTATCGGTGATCAATTTGCCCGATGGGTTAAAGACCATTGTTTTACTCTTTTTAATACTTACAGTTAGGTCCCACTGTTGAGAGTAAGTACCAAGGGCATTTAAACAATTCTGGAGGCCCTCGGGTGATGTGGAGAGGAGAATAAGGTCATCAGCATATAGGAGGTGGTTAAGTTCTATGTCCCCAAGAGCTACTGGGCAGCAAGTTTTGTCAAAAATATTACCAATGTCATCGATGAATAAATTGAAGAGCATTGGGCTTAGAACGCAGCCTTGTTTAAGTCCCTTGTCACTAGATATGGGGTTTGCATAGCCATTTGTTAGTTTTACACAGTACTTGACTGAGCTATACATGGATTTTAAGCTATTAAGAAAAGTGTCACCAACTTTTGCTTGCCTTAATTTAAGGAAGAGTTTTCCCCGATTTATGGTGTCATAAGCTTTTTTGAAATCCACAAATGCAGCATACATCCGTTTCTTTTTGTATTTGACAATGTTGTCTACCAGCGATTTGAGTACAAACATGTGATCTGCTGGTTGTTTCCCTTTCATAAATCCAATTTGGTTGTTTTTTATAAGATCGTGTTCTTTAATATGTAGTTCTAATCTGTTTAGAAGAACATAGCTGTAAAGTTTGCCCAAACAAGATCCAACAGCTATACCCCTATAATTATCAGGGTCTTTTCTGTCATCCCTCTTATGTACAGGTCTGAGAAAGTTAATTGACCACATTGAAGGGTAAGTATGTGACGTAAAGATGCGATTGAAGATTATGCAAAGAGGCTGTAGGAGACTTTCCTTGCCAGAAATTAGGAATTCATTGAGAATATTGTCAAATCCTGCAGCTTTAGATGTTTTCAAACACTTAATAGCCTTTGAAATTTCTTCACACTTAATAGAAAAGTCAAGTTTATTGAAGACAGGATTTTTAAGGCTACTATTATCAGGAAGATGAGTTCTGCTGTCATCATTATCAATACCAAACAGACTCTGAAAATAGGATGTCCACTTAGATGGTTGTATTTCATCGTTAGAGTCTTTTCCGGTACCCCAAGCTCGCATTTTCTTGATGAATTGCCAATATTTTCGTGGTTCATTAGTGTTAAGGGCATTTAGTTTGTCTCTTAGCCCCATCTTGTAAAGATGCTCAGCTCTTTTTAGACTTCTCTTGTATGCTTTACGGATAAACAAATAGTTAGAAAGGATATTTCTGTCAAAAGGCTTGTCATGTATCTCTTTGCGCGCTTTATTGAGTCTACTCTTTTGAGAACGGCATTCATTATCAAACCAAGGCCTTTTATTTTTGACAAGCTTAACCTTTTTTAATTTAAATCAACCTCTTTTTATTGTTTTATTAGCTGTTTCGGTAATGATTGATGTTAGATTTGAGATGGCTTTATCAACTTGAGATGGATGTTAGATTTGAGATGGCTTTCGCATAAATTTGAAAAATGATAAGAAACCGAGAAATGATATGCGACAAAGGTGAAGAAGAAATCAAACTCATACTAAGGGAGGGTTATCAGATTACATATTTCGAGATTTGGGAAGGATGTCGCATAAATTTGAAAAATAATAAGAAGAAGAGAAATAATATGCAACAAGAGTGAAGAAGAACTTATACCCATACCAAGGAAGGGTTATTAGGTTTGATATTTCGAGATTTGGGAAGGATGTCACATAAATTTGAAAAATGATAAGAAACCGAAAATAATATGCGATAAAAGTGAAGAAGAAATTAAACTCATACTAAGGAAGGGTTATTAGGTTTGATATCTGAGATTTGGGAAGGATTTGGGGTTCCTGTAAACGGTGGAACGACATAACGACTAATAACGACATAACGACTTATAACGAGCTATCAAATTACAGTATCGAGTTGTCTGTCCAAACGGGTGTATCAACCGGACCAACATGGGAACGGAATGGACTGATCAGTGGATCTAGTCGATAGCGGATCTCGCGAACTTTGTGTTTCTTTGGAAAGCAAAGTAAGAAACAAGCAAGCTCATCAATTTTTTTCCTCTGTATCCCTTGTTTCGTGTAAATGTGTAAGTAGAAGATGGAAAGAATGGTTCCCTGTTTCCAAATCCTTTTTCCTAAAGCTTTTTCCATTTGTAGTTTTCTTCTCCTGGGCCAATCTAAACAGTTTTGATCTGACCCTTTGGATCGTGTACTCTATAGACTTTCCCTACGTCTGTTTCGTCAATCAAAAAATTGGGGAAAGGAAAAATCGGGAAAGGGACCTTTCAGATAGACTTATTACAGATGGCATACTTTTTCAGATCGACCAATGACAGATGACAAAACAACAGTTATCATGCAGATTGCGCTCATCCTCAGTTAACCACACAAAATGTGTTTTGACTTCAACTTCCCAAAGTGAATCATAACAAAATGTTTATTCATAGAGTGTGAATTTACATAATAGTTGCTTTAAAGTCTCAATAGGCACCTTAGAAGCTTTTTAACAATTTGTTCTTTGATTATTAGATAAAAGATATTAGATATTTACGTATTAAATAAGAAAGTTTGGCTGCGAAGTATCCCTATGATTAAAGAAATTATCCATAAGCCCCGGACCTCAGCTTCTTTTATAGCAATGAAGCAGGACGCCGTACTAATCTCTGTGGTTTTGTCTGGAGCATGAATATGCAATGTTGTTGCTCATAACTCCATTTTCAGATTACTAATTTCTTCTTACGATATGCCAAACTGTAAGTTGAAATGTCTAGAATGTAACTAGAGTGCATAGAAATTTTCAGGTTCAAATCATTTTTCTCTGTGTTCCATCAAACTTCGGAACTTTTTTCTTGGGACACCCGGTATTAGTTATGTTACGTTACCAAATACTCTATTGGTTATGGTAGAATTATTATCGAGCCATCGAACTGTTAAGTTATTTTGCCAAGATTTCTCTCTTTCTCTTATGGTAAAACTATTATTAGGAAGCCAAGGAATTATGCCCTTACCAGTACCTGCATAAGTCGTTGTTGTTGTGTCAGGAAAAATTTATAAGGAGATAGGGAACCATTCATTCCATCCTCTACTTACACGACACAAGGGATACACAGGAAAAAAATTGATGAGCTTGCTTGTTTCTTACTTTCTTTCCAAAGAAACAGAAAATTCGTGAGCTCCGCTATCCCCTAGATCAACTGATCTGTCCATTCCGTACTTATGGTGGTCCGGTTGATACACCCATTTGAACAGACAACTCGATACTGTAATTTGATAGCTCGTTATTAGTCGTTATGTCGTTATTAGTCGTTATGTTGTTCCATGGTTTACAGGAACCCAAGGATGTGGCATAGATTTGCAAACTAATAAGAAACCGAGGAATAATATGCGACAAAAGTGAAGAGGAAATTAAACTCATACTAAAGAAGGGTTATTAGGTTAGATATTTCGAGATTGTGGAGGGCCGTCGCATAAATTTGAAAAAGGCTAAGAGACAGAGAAATAATAAGGGACCGGAACTTTTTCCCAAATTTATGAGTCATCTTTCCCAAATTTCGAAATATCTAGCCTAACAACAAGTCCTTAGTACGATCTTAGCTTAGCCTTCACCTTGGTCGCACATTATTCCTTGGCCCTCCAATCCCTCCCAATCTTTGCGACATCCTTGCCGTATCTATAATTGTGTAACCTATGGGTTTAGTTTGTTTTTCATTTTGGTCACATCCTTGCAAATTTCGAAATATTTAACCTAATAACCCTTTCTTAGTATGGGTGTAGTGTCTTTTTCATTTTCGCCGCACACTATTTCTCAGTTCCTTTACTTTTTTACAACCATGTGACATACTTTCCACATTTTGTAGGAGTGAAATGACTGTCCCTCTGGTTCAACAGCGATTCAGATTCTTGCAATGGGGTTTTTCATATTTCTAAATTTGGACCATGAGGTTCAAGCAGGATATAATGTTCGCAGCTATTTCTTTCTTCGCAAAGTCAAGGACCGCGTATTGTTTGTCTGATGATATGCATATGAGGATATCAGAAAGTCAGAATCAACGGTTTCGTCTCAGTACAAATTTGTCCTCAGCAAACCAAAGACATTCTAGAGAAACCCCCCCCCCCAATCAATCCCTGCGACGAACTTTCCATTCCGGAGTCTCAGGAGAGCAAAGCTTGCTACAAATTTATGGCTTCTGGATGTTAGCTTTCCATTCTTCCTAAGATATTAAGCAAAGATACATATTCGTGCGAGTGTCTGTATGGTTTGGGTATTGGAAGCCTACGAGTAGACCCGTTATTCAAAAGAAGAAAGGATCTACGAAACAACGAGTGAAAGCTTGCTACGGCCACTCGAGTAATTATCTTAAATTATCCTAATCCGCTATTTAAATAATGTGCGATACGCGTTTCAACAAAGGCTGCATAAATTAAGCTCTAGAAATCTAGAACTCGCTGTAGCAAGCATTTGCTCATTGTTTCGTAGACCCTTTCTTCTTTTGAATAACGGGTGTACGCGTAGGCTAGGGTTTTGGTAGCTGCATTTCATTTTTCATTTCAATTTTCATTTCAAATTTTGCAGAGGCAGTTTGTCCGATTGAAAGATCTAATAAACTGTAGCAGAGAAGCTCTTACAAAATGAAAATTTGGGAAGGGTGAAAACTTCCATATTTGTGACAGCTCATTTAAGTCTCTTGAAGTATGCTCATAAAGTTAAAGTATCTCAGAGCGACGTAAATATCCTGTTCAAAGTCGTGTCCTAGAAATTGTATTTCTGGATAAAAGATTGAAAATTAGCTTTCAGAGTGGCACGATAGTTTTAAGGCGCATCCAATCACATCGAATAAGACGAGGGGCATTTCACTCGCAAAAAATCTCGTACACCTTTGACAAAAATCTTTTTTTCAAGAAAAGCTCAAATCCTTTTCCTCTACGAAATCTTGTACGCCTTTTCCAACGAATGAAGTGCCCTTCGGAATAAGAAACTATGGTTTATACGAAACTGCTACTAAGTTAGCCAAAATTTTAAGAAACTCTAATTCTATGTCTGAAAAGTATTAAGAAAATTTTGAATGTTAACTGTAAGAATATATCACTTTTTGGTTGAGCTGTCTGCTGTGAAACATCCAAATTAAAGGACAATATCGAAACTGACTGGTAATGAATGCCCTCATGAGGACTCTTAGTTTGCTCTGATTCATGTATGGCGATATGCGAGCGAGTGCATTCAGCTCATTGCTAGCCTTTTGGCAAAGTTTGCAAACATGATTATTGAAAGAAAGTCTGCTACCAATTTGAACTCCAAGTAGCTTCTCTTCAGAGCTATTTACAATATCAGCATTTCCAATCCTAACAGTAACGGGATCATCACACCTCTGCCCAAGAACCAAAAGATGGCATTTATCTGCATTCAATTTCATAAAGTTGTCGGCAAACCATTCTAAAGCTACACTACAGTAAGTTTCAAGCCTACGAGAAATATTGTCCAGGTTCTTATTGCAGGCATAGATTGTAGTATCATCTGCATAATTACATATATCCGAGTTTTGGATAAAGAGTAAACGATCATTTATGTAGATGTTGAATAGCAGAGGCCCTAATACTGACCCCTGAGGAACACCGCGTGTGACGCTTTTTCCAAGAACTGAATGACCCATTTACTGTGACTCTTTATTGCCTATTTGTTAGGTAATCATTGATTAGTGTTAATGCTTCACGAGAGAAACCGCAGGCATGCAATTTTGCAATGAAAAGATCATGTCTGATACAGTAAAATGCCTTGGAGAGATCCATCAATACAGCCCCTGCTTTTCCGCCTTCATCAAGACTAATTTTGAATTTTTCTAAGAGCCTTACGAGAGCATGCTGGGCACTGTAACCTTTTCGAAATCCATAGAGATCCCAAATTCCAAACCCTATTAGTGTTTAGTGTTCGTAGTTACTTTTTGCATGATAGTTTGAGATAGCTTGCAACCAGGTAAGGAATTTTCTTTCCAATTGACAATCTTTCGGTTCGAAGAACCAACTATCTTTTGGGTTTCAAAGTCTCGAGACTTATTTATTTCTGGAATTACTTCGTAACAAGCTACATTTCATTTCATTTCATTTCACTTCATTTTTATTTGTTTAAACAGGGTAAAGCTATCAACTGTGTATACATAAATTGCTTTACAAGCTGCCCTGTACAAAGAAACAAAGATAAACCTTCAAAAATTTACGATATACAAGATACAATAATAAAGTAAAAGTAGTTAAAAGTTCTCGATCGGTAGGAATAAAAAGGGTTCCTTTATGTTCTGGAGTTTTCGAGAAAGGATTTAAATTGTTTGAAATTTTTGTTAATTTTGATTTTGCGTCAAGGCCACTCCATAGTTTCGCCCCTCTAACAGAAAAGCATTTTTGACCACATGTTGTTCATAGAAACGGGACATGTAGATCGGTTTCAGTATTTCGAAGTTCCCGGGTGCTGGTTTCTGATAACCTGTCGAACAGGCATGCAAGATAAGAGGGAGCTTCATCATTAGTACACTTATATACCATTTTCAAAGTTTCTTTTACGATCAAATCATTAACTGTCTGCCAGCCCAATTTCTTTATAATAGGAAGAGCAGAAGCGTTGTAAGGGCTATTGGTTACTATTCTGGCTGCACGATTTTGTAATTTCTGTAGTTTTTCTAGTGCCGTGGTTCCGCATACTTCCCATACTGGGAAAAAATAGCGAAAGTACGGTGGCTCTACCAGACTTTTATATATTGTTTGCAGTGACTTAATTGGGAGGTATTGTTTGGAATATCGCAGCATTCCTAAGGCCTTAGAGATCTTCTTGACCATATTCGCTATCTGTACTTCCCAGCTCAAATGTTGATCAACATATACCCCAAGGTATTTAGTGTCCTTAGTCACAGAGATTGTCTCCGTGCCTATTACAAGAGATAGCTTCACTGCCGTAGCTTGCTGAATACTTTTCAATTTTCGCCCGTTACCAATGGGTTACCAATAATTAAGCTGTGCGTTTTGGCAACATTTAGTGACATTTTGTTTGCAGGAAGCCAGGTTTTGAGACTGTCTAGGTCCTCATTAACTCGTTCATTGATTACAGGGATGGAGTCTGCTGAAAACGATATGCTAGTGTCATCAGCATACATGTTAACTTGTGAGTGTTTCAGTGACAAAGGAATGTCATTTATATATAAGTTGAAAAGAAGTGGCCCTAGACAGGACCCTTGTGGAACACCACACGTAACTTTTTCAAACTTGGACAGCTTTCCATTTACCTTACAGCACTGCATCCTGTTCGACAGGTAGGAATGAAACCAGCCAAGCTCTTTATTTCTCGCGCCATAAAGTCTCAATTTTTTCAGTAAAATATCATGATTGACAGTGTCAAAGGCTTTTTTTTAAGTCGATGAATGTTGGGGTATACCTTTCAGATACTCGTCATTCTACAAGAGGGGCGTATTTTTGTATTACCCCTGATATCAACGAAGTGATCTTATTAACCATTGTACTTATGTCAGCTGAAGATCTTAGACGAGTCTTCCAGTCAATGAGGGCCAGCTCCTGCAAGAAAGCATTCACATCAAAATGCTTCATTTGCCTGGTTTTGATGACTTTGTGCTGTCGCTTTGAGCCACCTTGAAATTTTCTGATAGCATATGGTAAATAATGGTCGCTGATGGCAGTTTTTATGACACCAGATTCAACGATGTTGTAGGTATTGCTAACTGCAATGTGATCGATTAGCGTGGAGGTATGAATGGTTCCCTAGTTGGCTCTGTAATCAGCGGCTTTAAGCCATACGAGTCATAGATATCTATAATCCGCTTTACGTGATTAGGTATTACATGATCTAAGTTAGGTATTACATAATCTAAGTTAGAAGCGGTATCTCTATGAAGCAAATCACAGTTTGTATCACCCAGAAGGATAATATCCTTACCCTCTGATTCAAAGAAGTGAAGAACCTGCTCAAGCTTATCAAAATATTCAATGGGATTATTTGGCGGCCTATACCATAAATTATGATGAAGGGTCTGGCTTTGGTGGACTGATTTCGACACAGATCAACTCAAGTGTTGATCTTGGGGAGTCATCCCTAACAGTATATTGAAAGGTGACCTTGCAGTAAAAGGCAACACCTCCCCCATTTCGATTGCGGTCAAGCCGACCAAATTTATACCATACCCCTCTATATTCAGTGTCGCGTCTGAGCAGGTATCGTCAAGCTTTGTTTCATAGAGGGCTAAAAAATGTATGCCTCTTTCTTTTAAAACAGTCTGAATTTCGTCTACATGGGGCAAAAGGCTATTTATATTTAGAGATCCTAAAACCATTCCTTTTCGGAAACCTGCGTTCCTAGCATTTTGGCCTATTTCCTCGTTTGAGCACTTGGCTGGCCTATTTTCTAAGTCGTTGTCTTCTTCCAGATTTTCAGAAAGTCAAATACAATTTAAGAAACTTTTAAAATTGTTAGCGAGATATGAGCTGCCCTTTCGATCTAAATGAAGTTTCTTCATTCCCAGGCATGAGTCGTCGATGTTACTATTGTCAATGCAGTTTAGATTATTTCTTGCACAGATATTTCTCAATATTTCATCGCATTTTGTTACCTTATTTGTTATAGAGGCAAGGCTTGTCGTTTCTGCGAATGCATAAGGAGATGACAATATCTGTTTCAGGGGATTCATTCTGTATATGATCTATCGCTTTCTGCATTTCCTCTTCCGTATTTATGCCGTTTGTGACATCATTTGTGCCAAAGTGTACCAGAATCATGTCTGGCTCTTTTCGAACGATGGGCTTGACATGATCAACGAGGTCCTTTGTACTGTCTCCCGGACATCTATGCAGACTAATATGGTGGGTACTTGAGATCCCGTTCTCATTAATGTCATTTATTATTGAATCACCAATCAGGAATATTCTTTTACTTTTACTGGAGTTCCTACTTTTCGGGGCTCCTTGCTCGATAATATCCTGGCCTTCGTTGCTGCTTTTTTGTGTTGTTTACTGGTTTCATCACTTGAATCAGACAGCACTTCTTTGTTATCTTTTGTTCCAGAAACCCTTTGTTTATTTTTCTTCTTGTTGTCTTCTACTTTTGAGATTTCAATAACGCCATTGTCAACTTTCCTTTTATTGTGTGTATTGCTCTCAATTTGCTGTTGAGGATTTGCTCTCTTGGCATTGCTCGCTTCCTCGACATGGAAGGCCTTTCTGTCCTCTTTCGGCGTCTCCAAAAGTTTATTTATGATAGCTTGTTTTTGTTTCAGTTGCTTCTCCAATGATTGCCCCACGAAGTGGGGCTTTCTAGCTTTGCGCGCCCGTGTTGTTGTTGCTGCTGATGCTGGGAGATCAGACCATAAAAATTTTGTTCCACACTTTATCACGTGATTAAATGGCAAGCCTTTCTGTGTCTTATTGTCAACAGTAATTGGCAAATATTTCGTGACGTATGAGTTTACACAAATAAGAATTCCTTGCATGAAAAGCAAGGAAGATCAAATCTGGAAAACTTTTATGAAGCGGTGATAGGGTCAAAAATATTTCATCGCAGCAATAGCCATCCATCGTTGAAATGGTCATCCATCGTTGAAATAGCCATCCATCGTTGAAATGGTCATCCATCGTTGAAATGGTCATCCATCGTTGAAATAGCCATCCATCATTGAAATAGCCATCCATCGTTTAAATGGTCATCCATCGTTGAAAATCTGTCCATCGTCGGAAAGTGATTCGTGGCTGAATAAGTAATTCGTGATCATACAATGATTCGACGTTCCCACAGTAATTCGTCATTGCAGTTGTTATTCGTCCCCTCAATCCTTAATCGTCATCGCAAAGCAATTCGTCGTAATCGTCATTCGTCGTCGCAATCATCATTCGTCGTCGCGAATATCATTCGTCGTCGCAAGGTAATTCGTCGTCGTAAAGTACTTCGTCGCGGCCTTGGCTGTCGCTTTCGGCAAGGCATGATGGCAAGTTCATTGCAGGATATTCCAAATTTGTGTTGTGTTGGAAAAACAACTGAAACATGTCGGTAAACAGAAAAAGAGTTTCATTCGTGATCTTCATTTTCTTATTGATATAAAATGGCCTTTCAGCTGCTTTTATTGATGAATAAGGGTCAGAGCAAAATTTACCATATGACAAGATAAGGAAAGATGCTTGCAGAGAAATCTGCTCTGACTACTGCCTTGTTTTTAATTTAAATTTCTTTCTGAGTGAGCCTGATCTCAGGCTATTGTATTATAGTACCACCAATACAACCATAACAAATGATCCTTGTCCTTAAAAGTCTTTGTCAATGAAAAAATTTCACGTTTTTTTATAAGAAACTTAGATCAGGCCATAATACTAAAAGTTTCTTAATTTCACATGAAATTTTGCCCATTTTAGTACTAAAAGTTTCTTAACTGGTTTCTTATATGTTGAATGCAGAATTATTTTTATTGCAGAATTATTATCATGCAGAATTATTATCATATTTTGAATGCAGAATTGAATGCTAAATGGATATCGAGGATAAACAAGATTAAATGAAAATGAAAAAATAAAATGAAAATGAAATGAAATGATCAATGTAGTCGCTAACACTGCGGCAAATATGATTCTTGACATTTAAATCATCATAAAGAAATAAACAGTGCTCTGTTATGTCGAAAACACAAATGTTTAGATTATTGCTGAAGAATAATGATCCAACGATCTCTTTACTATGATATCCATGCTTTTAACTTTTAAAACTTTCTTAGTACTTCTTAGACATAGTACTAGAGTTTCTCAAAATTTTGGCCATCGTAGTACTACTTTCTTATAAACCAGTTTCTTATAAAAGATCTGTAATTTTAATGATGAAGAGATATGACTGATGAGTCATTCATTGAAACAACTGACAACGAAAATCATTACACAATCCTTCCAAGTATTTCCCATCTTACATGATTTACAATTTTGTTATCAAACATCAACAATTTTATATTTCAAGCTTCATTTTGAGCATATGAAATGTAACTGGCCGTAATTATTTGCTTCATGAAAAGTGGTCACCCAGTTCTATTCAAGCTCAAAAAAGTAGTTGCCCCGTTATGTTTTGCACCAGCCAACTTTGCGCTGTCCCAAACAATGAATTTGTTATAATTCACCATCAAAATAAATTTACTTCGAAGGATTTACAGGGCTCAGATATTCAAAACAAATACAAGGATATTTGTCAGATACCAATTCAAATTTTTCGGTCAAAATTCTTACAAAGTGAGGCCATTTCTTCACGGAATCTGTGAACTCATAAGACAGTTCCATATTTCCAAACGTTTTCATTGGAAACTTAAAAAATGCAAAAGTAATAAAGCAAAATACAGCCGACAAGCCATTTGGAAAAGAAAAATGAAGATCACAAAGTAAACTCTATTTCTTTTTACCGACATGTTTCAGTTGTTTTACACCAGCACAACACAAGTTGGCAATCATGCCTTGCCGAAAGCGAAAGGCCTTGGCCGCGACGAAGTACTTTGCGACGGCGAATTACTTTGCGACGACGAATGATGGGAAGCATGATAAATCGTTCGATGAACTTAGTTTTGGCCTAGG
The DNA here is from genome assembly GCA_964019985.1 of Aurelia sp. 4 Dawson et al 2005. Classification (NCBI taxonomy): domain Eukaryota; kingdom Metazoa; phylum Cnidaria; class Scyphozoa; order Semaeostomeae; family Ulmaridae; genus Aurelia; species Aurelia sp. 4 Dawson et al 2005. Next base: position 8,006,151 of record OZ026507.1, on the reverse strand, counting down.
CAGTATTAGGACCCCAGAGCCAGTCAAGCATGACCACGAGGATTTTTTCTCCTTCCTCAACATCATGGACAAACTCATGGACGATATCAGGGGACTCAATACGACCATCGCCAAAGAAAGAAAGAAAGTAGATCAATTAACAAAAGAAAACTGTGACCTCAAAGTAGAGGTGATCAAATTGAGTAGGCCTAACAACTTGAATCAACAGCTTCCAAATGCCAGTAACAATCCATCATCAAGCAACGAAAGTCCCAATACTGCTGAAAGTGAAAATGATAAAGATAAACAAGAAGACACAGCAGTGGGGTTTGCCCAACAGTGGGCTTTGTCTGTTGATGAAAGGAGGAAAAAGTATGAAAAGTACAAAATTGAACAGAATGCTACAAAAGCCATGTTTCAAGTTCAAAAGAATCATTCCAATAAAGCAAGGAAAGACAATCATCTGATTGAAAACAGTTCTAACAGCGGTTCAAAGAGTAATAAGAACATGAAAACTAATTCAACGGTCACCAGCAAACAAACAAAACAGAATACAGATGCCAATGAAGAGCAGCTAACAACTAGGTCAGGTGAAAATAACAAAAATTTGGCTCCAAAGTCCGATCCCTCCCTAGCAGATACCACAGCACAAGCTCATGCATGGAACCATGGATGCACCCTCATTGCTGGGGATAGCATCTTAAATGGAATTGATGAAAGAAAACTCAGCAAACGCCGGAATGTCAAAGTCAGAAATTTTCCTGGTGCAACTACGGCTGATATCAAGGATTACCTAAAGCCTTTACTCAGGAAAAAGCCCACCAATTTTATCCTGCATGTGGGAACCAACGATTCTGTTAACCAAGATGCAGGCACTATCATCAATGATCTTTTGGATTTGAAACAAAGTATTGAAAAGGAGCTGCCAAACTGCACTGTCGTGATCTCATTGCCAATGTTAAGAGCTGACAACAAGAAAGCCAATCACACACTCAATGCTGTGAAGAAGAAATTTAAAGGCCTGGAAGTTAACACTATGGATAATGACAACATAGAACGTGACCACCTTGGAAGGTTGGGTCTTCATTTGAATGCTAAAGGTAATGCTATTTTTGTATCTAATCTAGTTAATAAGTTACAGTGCCTTTAATAAAGACAATTCTACAGTAGCTGGGGTGGGTGCTGAAAATCCTGAAACTGTTAACTTGCATGGGGTGGCTGCTGCATCTCATCAGCATCTTGGATTCAAAAACGGTTTGGTGATTGCATCTCTTAATGTCAATGGTCTTCGTAGTCACCTTGATGAGGTTCAATTGCTTTTGAATAACCTAGGGATCCAAATTCTTGCCCTAAATGAGACCAAGCTTGACAGTTCCATTGCAAAGGAACTGACCAACATTTCAGGTTACCAACAAGTACGGCTTGATAGGACTTGCAATGGGGGTGGTGTATCCATATACATTAATGACTCTGTAAGATTTAAGCCCAGAGACGATGTCCCTGTAGATGATCTTGAGCTTATTTGCATTGAGATAGAACTGCCAAAATGTAAGCCATTTCTTGTTGTTGCTTGGTATAGACCTCCAAGTAGTCCTGTTGGCACCTTTGAGAAGCTGGAAAAGGTTCTCTCTTTTCTGGATAAAGAGGGCAAAGAAATGATCTTCCTTGGGGACACAAATTGTGATCTCACAGAGAAGATAGCTGACCAGCCCATAGACAATGATTCCAGGCATATGTGTAATCTCTATGAGCTGTTCATCCTCAAACAGCTCATTGAGGAGCCAACAAGGGTTACTTTGAACACTTCCACCATCATTGACCATATTGCTACAACATGTGCCAGAAACATTACAAAATCAGGCGTGCATGAAGTTTCTTTGAGTGATCACTTTATGGTTTACTGTGTTAGAAGATTTAATGGCGCAGTAGAAAAAGGCCACAAAGTGATAAGAACTCGCAATATGAAGAATTTCAATGAAGAAGCATTCCTGGCTGATGTTTCTGGCATATGTTGGGAGCAAATGCTCAATGAAACAGATGATATAAATGTTCTTGTCAACAATTGGTCCAATTTGCTCTCTCTGATTATAGACAAACATGCCCCAATAGCTGAAATGCGTGTCTCTGAAAAATTTTGTCCTTGGATTGATAAGGACCTTAGAAACCTTATGGTGACTAGAGACAGGCTTAAAAAGGCTGCAACCAAGAGAAAATCCCCAGTCCTTATGGACTCATACAGGCAGGTACGCAATAGGGTTAATACCCTGAACGTTCAGCTTAAGAAGGAATACTACACTAATAAGATATCTGCTTGTGAAGGAAACATGAAAGAATCATGGAAGACAATAAATGAGCTTCTCAACAAGAGGTCTAAGTCAAGTAACATTGACTGCCTTAAAGAGTCTGATTCAGAGACTGTTTGCAAAAAAGAAATTTCTAATAAAATGAACTCTTTTTTTTGCTCGGTAGGCAAGGATCTTGCTGACAAAATTGACCCGGTTTCAAATCCCCTCCTTTCAGGTGACTACGAAGTCAACCCAGATAAGGCTGAATTTCACTTCAGGACTATTGAGGTTCAGGAAATCAGGGATGCATTTGCCAAGGTCAAAACAGCAAGGAGTTTTGGGACTGACAACATCTCTAGCTACTTTTTGAAACTTGCATTGCCTTTCATTGAAAACTCGCTTGCTTTCTTGTTTAACACATCCATTGAAACAAGTCAGTTTCCTGACTCATGGAAGGTAGCTAGAGTCACTCCAATTTTTAAAAATGGAGCAAAGACTGATCAGTCTAACTATCGACCAATATCAGTCTTACCAGTCATCTCAAGGCTCTTTGAAAAACTTGTGACCAACCAGTTGTACCAACATATGGACAAAAACGGTCAATTTTCCAATGACCAATCAGGGTTTTTGCGCCTTCGGTCCACTGTAACTTGTTTACTTAAAAATACTGATGATTGGTACAATGGGTTAGATCTCGGTAAGCTTGTGGGGCTAGTATTCATTGACCTTAAAAAGGCATTCGATACCGTTGATCATGATATTCTCTGCAAAAAGCTTGCCCACTATGGTGTCCAACACCGAGAACTTTCTTGGTTTAAATCTTACCTTACCAACCGTAAACAGTTCTGTAGGGTTAACGGTGTTGACTCAGACTTTGGGGATATAGAAGTCGATGTGCCACAAGGCTCATGTCTTGGTCCCTTACTTTTCCTGATCTATATCAATGATCTCCCACAAGCTGTCCGAGATTCCACAGTGTCCATGTTTGCTGATGATACCAGTTTATGCCACCAGTCCAATGATTTGACTCAGCTGGCTGAGGCTATTAACAACGATCTTAGGCAACTAGACACTTGGCTCCAAGGCAACAAACTTTCTTTGAATGTTGCAAAAACTCATGCCATGCTTGTTTGCACCAAACAGAAACATGCCACTCTCAAAAGTCGGAATGAAGACTTGAAATTGAAAATTCGTGAAAATGAGCTTCCAGTTGTTGAAAAAACGAAATACCTTGGTGTACAAATTGACTGCTCTTTGGACTGGAAAGAACAAATCAAGGCGGTCTCTGCCAAGGTTTCCAGGGCAGTAGGCTTTTTGAAGCATGCCAAATCATTCCTACCAAGAGAATCGCTGAAAACTCTCTACACGGGTATTGTGGAGCCCCACTTTCGATACTGTTGCTCTGTCTGGGGATGCGCAGGTTCAACTGAAATTAATCAGTTGCAAATACTTCAGAATCGCGCTGCAAGAATTGTAACAAACAGCAGCTACGACACCCCAGGCAGACCACTTATCGAAAGGCTTGGTTGGAAGACCATTCAGGAACTCATTAAAATTGATTCTGGAACAATGGTCTTCAAATCCCTCAATGGGTTGGCTCCGCAGTACTTGAGTAGTCTCTTCACAAGAAACTCGGCATGCTCCTCCCGTATTCTCCGCAATACAAACACGGACCTGAGGTTACCTTTGAAAAAAACAGCAAACGGTCAAAAATGTTTTTCTTTCAGAGGAGCGCAGTTATGGAATAGCCTCTCAGCTGAGTCAAAGCAAGCACCCACCGTTAGCTTATTTAAGCAGACGATATAGGGTTTCTTCTTTTTTTCATTTTTTTAAATGGACATTAGATATTGTAAATAGATTTTTAGATTGTTAAATAGGCTTAGGTTTTTAGATTCCGAAGTTTTTATATTAGTCATTTTTGTAATTTAGTTTAGTTTTAATTTATGGGAGGGCCCCTTGAAAATCAGCACTTCTGCTGAAGGGCTACCCTCCCCGTTAGATAAATGAATCAAATCAAATCAAATCAAATCAAATTAAATCAAATCAAATCAAATCAAATCAAATCAAATCAAATCAAATCAAATCAAATCAAATCAAATCAAATCAAATCAAATCAAATCAAATCAAATCAAATCAAATCAAATCAAATCAAAATCAAATGATGTTTGCCACGACAAATGATGATTGCGACGACCAGCGCCAAAAAACAACTGCAATGACGAATTACTGTGGGAACGTCGAATCATTGGATGATCACGAATTACTTATTCAGCCACGAATCACTTTCCGACGATGGACAGGTTTTCAACGATGGATGGCTATTTCAACGATGGATGACCATTTCAACGATGGATGACCATTTCAACGATGGATGACCATTTCAACGATGGATGACCATTTCAACGATGGATGACGATTTCAACGATGGATGACCATTTCAACGATGGATGACCATTTCAACGATGGATGACCATTTCAACGATGGATGACCATTTCAACGATGGATGGCTATTGCTGCGACGAAATATTTTTGACCCCATCACCGCTTCATAAACTTTTCTCTGCAGAAACGGAATCAGTCAAAACAAAACCCATTGCTAAACACAACCGTCTAGGGTCATTTCACTACTGTGCATATCTGCTTCACATCTGCTTATGTGTGGAGATGTCAATTTTCATGTGGAGGATAATCAGGATAGTGAAGCTAAGAAATTCCTGGAAAATCTTTCTTGTCTGAATCTTGTGCAACATGTGAAAGGGCCCACCCATAGAAATGGTGGTACATTGGATTTATTGATTACAAGAGAAGGAGACGATATAATTGGACCTGGCCCGGTAGTAGATCATAGGATTTCTGAACATGATTCATTCATCGTGGAGCTTAATAGTGACAAACCTAAAACAATCCGGAAAGTTATTATATATAGAAAGCTAGAAGGCATCAATATATATTCATTCAGGGACAGTCTAGTAGAATCTGAGTTATGTTCTGATTTCAAGAGCACAACTGTATCACTCAATGTTGTCTGGGTTGCTGGACATGCAACAACAAATTTGTCTTTGGTTACAGTTCGTGACAAAAGGCTATGGATTAGTCAAAAATTCTTACAGGAAAAAAGGAAGTGCCGTCAGCTTGAAGGAAAGTGGAGAAAAAATTGATCAGATGAGCAAAAGAGAAAGGATTTCGTGGCTAAAAGAAATATTACCAAAGCTGTCCTTAGTAGTGATAAGAGTGTTTATTTCAAGGCTCTGATTAAGGATAAACATGAGAATCATATGGCTTTATCTCGAACTCTCTTCTTGGAAAAAAACAGAGAAAATCTTTTACCCCTACATGAAAGTATCTGAGCTTTAGCCAATGATTTCAATTCACTTTTGTTGGCAAGATTGAGAAAATAAAATCAACACTTGATGCTTTAGGGGAAACTGACTTTTCATTCAAGATGACTGAACCACAGCCTCCTTGTGTGTTATTCAGTAAGTTTCAAGAGGTATCTACTGAGGATGTGATGAAGATTTTATCAAAAGGGAAAATCAAGAGATGTGACCTGGATCCTTTGCCAGCAGCAATCCTGAAGCAATGCTTGGATATATTCCTCCCTGTCATTGTTCATAATTTTAAAGGGATTGTGCAAGGCTAAAAGCCTGCATTTGCACAGAGCAGAAAAGTCTAAAAATAGCCCATTGAAATCGACAGCCCACACGTGTTGTTAATAATCGGTAGCTAAAGAAATAATGCTGTGTTTGCGCATTTTCTTTGTTCTATTTATCGAGAAGCCTATTTACCATTGCACATTCCCTTTAATGTCATACTTGCATCTAGCTGTATGCCTGCCAGTCTTAAGCAGGCACTTGTCATACCTCACTTGAAGAGAACAGCTTCGGAATTACTTTTTCCCAGTTATAGGCCAGTTTCAAATCTGGCATTCATTGGAAAAGTTACTGAGAAAGTTGCAGCTAATCAACTAATAAGTCATATGTCTGATCACGGTATTGGTGAAATGTTTCAATCATCTTACAAAGAGTTTCATTGCACAGAGACAGCATTACTTCGAGTCAATAATGATATTTTACGAGCTCTGGATTAGGGCCAATGTGTGCTCTTAATTCTTTTGGATATATCAGCTGCATTTGATACCATAGATCATGGTATTCTGCTGGAGTGCCTTGCGAGGTATGTTGGGGTTACTGGGAGTGCACTGCAGTGGTTCAAGGACCATCTAGCTGATCGCAAACAAAGTGTTCTAATCAATGGTCATAGGTCAGCTGAGTCTAGTTTAGCACAAGGAGTTCCTCAATGGAGTGTACTTGGACCTATCTTGTTTACTGTGTAGATGCTACCCCTGGGTAAAATCATGCGTTACCATCAACTGGATTACCACTTTTACGCTTATGATTCTCAGTTATACTTAGTGTTTCAGCCAATGCAGGAATCTGCAGACACTGCCATTAATAAAATGATGAACTGTATATCTGATAATCGCTCCTGGATGGGTGTAAACAAGCTGATGTTAAATGCTATCCCTTTTAATGCTATCCCTGCCACTTTAATTAGGGGTGTCTTTAACATGTATTTAAAGGGCATATGAAGTGAAAATTTTTATTCGAGTTTTTAAGACTTCAGACATTGCTTTACACGATGGCATAAAAAGAATTTTTATTTGCAGCCTCTAAAGCTGCAAATTAGCGCTTCGAATTACCTGGGATAGCAAAAGAATGTGGCGCCACAGAAACGCGGTCAGGACGCTGCTCCCCAGACTTCGCAATCCACTTATGACGTATTGTGTTTATCCCATTTGTTTTGTGCGATCGATTTCCTATGTAGTGTCAGGTAAAATGAATGGAATGAAAACAATTTCTTTCAGTGGAAAGACACTCCTACTCGAATCTTTTCGACTTGAAAATACTTGCATTCGTTTTAGAAATAAAAAGAATTGCTCATTCAAAGTTATTCGTCCTTCCTTGCCTGCGAATATAATCTTAGATGTTTGTGAATTAGTGATGCCCAAATCATTAAAGAAACCACTGCCAGGATTTCACAAAAATGTCTGAGGATGCAAATGCAGATGAAGCACAAAGTTCACGAGCTCCTTTGCAAAACCAAAATTTGATCCACGTATTTCGTACTACGATCTAAAGACCAAAACAAATGTGATTTAACATAAAACCTACCACGCTGTGGAAGGCTCACTTTCACTTCAACCCTTGATGAGCTGGCCTAACATAAACAGAACGATTTTCACGGCGGCGGCGTAGTTTTTTATTGGCTCCTTTTCGTTATAGATTTTTCTTTTGGAGAAAGAACCGGTTTCTTCTGAAATATACTAGAGATCTTCTCAGCCGGCAATTAAACGCCATCAGGTTTGCTCTTTGCTTCACCTTTCCATTTCTTTGACTCGAGTTTCCATGGCCGAATTACCACACAAGCACTGACGGAATAACGCGGAATTAAAGCTCTGCTGTGATGATTTCTATGATTTACACAAAAGAGAGCTGCAAAGAATGACTTTGATTGTGATGCAGTGTCAACGAAACGACCTTTTCTCAGCAAGACGAAACTCGCAGTAATGAAGTTTTTGGCAAGCACGACAAAAGGATGGTGAATAAGAGACCAAGAGCACATTCTATGAATAAGAGATTCAGACTAATCTTTATACCTCTTTTTCTGATACAAAATACATTTACAGAAAGATTTAACCCTAATCCATACGGGCTTTTTTCGAGCTACCATTTATGGAGGGGGGGGTTCTTTCCACCCCCTCTGAAAACAGCCTTAGCCTCTTCAGAATTCAATACAACTTGGCACCGTTATAGATCAGGTAGTTTCTAGCATGTAGCTTAATTTGGGTGTGGCTGCCACACCTTATGACGTCATGGTGACGTCATGAAGTTGAAAATCTGTGAAAATCAGGTTTCCAAGTTAAATTTGAATTTAAGGAAGGTTGTGCATAAACATTTAGCAGTTCTTTGTTCAATTTCGCCACAAATTTGATATAAAAATATAATTTCATTGAAATTAATGCTTTTGGAGTGATATTTTGGCAGAAATTAGCCAATTTGAATGACGTCATTCATGTAATTAATTCTTTCTCTGTAAAAATAGGGAAAAAGAAGCTGCAAAGTGGTAATACTCCATTAAAAACGTATCATTGGAGTGTTTTCAATTGAAAAATTCTGAAAATATTCAAAATTTGCTAATTAGCCCAAAATGGCGGCCAAAACGACGTCATTATCAAAAAATGCTGACGTCATCAAATTCCAGAAATTCCGGTATCAAATTAAAGCTCTTCCTTTACTGATTCATTTGCTGTATGATACTTTATAATTTGATCAAATCTTTCCATTGAAATCATCAAAAACAATGATTTGTTTGCTACCTGCCTCCAAATATGGGCATGTCACTTGACCTGTAAGCTCTATTGTTTGAAAATTTTTTGGTCAAAATGTAGTGAATAGATAATTAGCAACAGTCAGAGGAGTTTGGGGGACATAGTTGATGTCTTTTAAAAACGCTGCAAGAAAAACCTCGAGGGGGGGGGGGGTGAAAAACACCCCCCATGCGGATTAGGGTTAAAATACTTAAAAGCATCAAAGCCATGTAAGGGACAGATATACAGAGAAATTTCATTGCAACAGAAAACTTCTGTCTGAAATTATCAATTATGAAATCAAATTTCTGTCAAAGCCTGTCCCTCATTGATATCAAATGCAGACTTTTTCAATCATGGCCGCCTGGCAGACGGACGTGTTTCACTCTGTCTGAAGTTAAGAGCACACTTGTGGTGATGAATTTCATAAGTACGTCGATGGTTTAGCAAGAAATTAATGAGTAGCAACTGGCTTAAGGGGTCAGCACTGTTTTCGAAGTTAACTGAGTGCTCTTTCAATACTTTTTCGTTACAAAAATTGCTGCCACGCCTTCGGAGATTGCCGCCATGACAGGAAAAACACGTAAAGCCGAGAGCTATCAAATTTACTTCGATGAAAAATTTGACGAACTGAAAAAAGAAATGGCAACAAAAGAATGTATAGAAACATTAAAATCGACAATTGAGAAGCAGAACAATCGAATTGATGCCCTTGAATCGAGGATTGTAGTGATGGAGAATCTAATTGCCAAACTGCAAGATCACAACGATGATAATGAACAGTACAGCCGCCGTTTATGCCTCCGCATAAATGGGATACCTCCACCACCTAAAGGGGAGAAGGAGACAGGTGAGGATTGTCTCGAAAAGGTCAAAAAGGTGTTCAATGAGCTTCAAGTTGATATCCCAGATTCCGTATTAGATCGAGCCCACAGGATTGGAAGACCTCAGACAGTGCGTGGAAGAACAATTCATCAAGTAATCGTGCGTTTTACGACCTGGCGTCACAAGACCAAGGTTTATCGCGCAAGGAAAAAATGCCCAAAATATCGCATAAAGCTCGACCTCACAAAGAAAAGAGTCAAGTTGCTAGAAAAAGTCAACGTTTTTTTGGAAGAAAAGGAGCTTGGTTTTGCTTTCGCCGATGTGAATTGCCGACTCTGTGCAAAGATCGGTGATCAGTTCCATTATTTCGAATCAGAAGAAGACTTACTTGATGTCATAAGGTCACTTGATGAGCTTGAAAGTGAAGACAGCCACCATGAAATGAGCCAAGGTGAAGAGGCTGACGATCCCACTGATGGAGCTCAAGGTAGTTCTGATCATTCTGATCCATGAACATGAAAATTGATGTTAGATTGGTTGAACCCTGTATGGGCCTAGTCTTAGTTGCAGTTTTGTTTTCCTCTAGTTCTCAGGTTGCGGCTATCTCTGGAACGCGGAGTGTGGAGTGGTGGAGTGGGGTGGTGGGGTGATGTGGTGGGGTGGTGGAGTGCCTGTTGGATAATTGGAATTGGTCTCTTGGGCATCGGTGGGATGCTAACTTTGGCGTCCCACTGGCGTTTGGCAGTTTGGTTCGGGGTGTTTGCTGGTGTTCCGCCGTTCCGTCGTTCCGCTCCGTCTCCCTGTCGTCTCGGTCCGTCGTTCCGCGTCTGTGTTTTAGGGATAGCCCTCAAGTTGTTTACATCTTGTATCTTGTCCACGGAAAATTTTTAACTCGGTTTTCAAATGCCCTTGGCATATTCGATACAATGATATAAATATATTTTCCATCGTGTTGAGACAAAAGATTTCAAATAAGTCACCACTCGTGTGATTTAAACCCCCATGAGCAATCAAAACCCAATAGGGAAGGCCATGGTTGCGTGCATTCTATTACTAGATGTAGTGTGTACTAACTGTATTTTTTTGTATGTTGGAACTCTCGTAAGTTGTTTCTTAAGTTATTTCTTGTTTTTCCTATTACGGATTATCAATGGAGATTGTATCGGCTACTGCACGGCAACTTTGTTTCGCATAAAATTAAAACCAGCGAGGGGAATCCCATACCGTGATGCCGGTTGAAATAAGTCAGTGGCGAGCAGCAATAGGTTGCTTCCGGGTATCCTTCAAAACATCGTACCGCACAAACAAAACAATCAAGCCACTCTCCGTGCTTTTTCAGTTTCTCAAATTATGCTGGTTTAGCTGTATCTTTATTGCAATTTCAATCCTGGTCTTACCACTAACGTTAATGATACAGTTTCTTGCAGTGCACTCTTTTAAACCACACACTAGTTTCTTGCCTTTGTTCTGTCGCATTTATTACCTTGCTAAGGTAATCCTCTACACAATTATTGAACTGTTTAAACGAATCCCTTTAGGAGTAATTTTTCTTTTGCGTTATAAACACCATGGTCTTCGGAAACTCCTTTTCGTTTATGCATACTTTTATATCTTATGTATGATATGCTACACGCTCCACACACAATGGACTATTTTTAGATCTATCCAGCTAAGTGGTGATATAGAGACAAACCCTGGTCCAGGTACCCTTGATTTTTGCTGCTGGAATCTGAATAGCATTGCCGCGCATGATTATCTACGAGTTTCTCTTATAGAAGCATACAACTCTGTTTATAACTATGATTTGATTGGCATTGCTGAGACCCACCTTGACAGTACCGTTGATAAAGATAGACTAGCACTAGATGGCTACACATTCATTCAAAATAACCATCCGCAAAATGTTAAAAGGGGTGGTGTTGGGCTCTATGTCAAAGACACCCTTCCCTCTAATGAGCGTTTTGACTTGGTAACTCTCCCTGAATGCATTGTATGTGAGATCCAACTGAACAGGAAAAAGTATTTCTTTGTCGTCATTTACAGAAGCCCAAGTCAGAACCAAACTGAATTCGATGATTTCACCCTAAATTTTGAGTCGATGTTATCCAAAATGGCTGCCGAGAATCCCCTTTGTGTTGTCATCACTGGTGATTTTAATTGCCGCTCTTCCCAATGGTGGGAAAATGAAATAGAAAATAATGAGGGAAAGCTATTTGAGCCGTTGACGTCAGACCTGGGTCTGTATCAGTTGATCTCAGAACCAACACATTTCATTGGAGATTCAAAATCTTGTATCGATTTGGTCTTTACCGATCAGCCTAACCTCTTTATCGAATCCGGTGTTCATTCTTCTCTGCATTGTCAATGTCATCATCAAATAGTATATGGAAAATTATCCGTCTCTAACCTGGCACCGCCCCCCTACAAGCGTAGGGTTTGGTACTATGATAAGGCCAATGTCAAGGCGATTCAGAGCAGCATTAACTTGTTTGATTGGCACGAGCATCTTGAAAATATTATATGTCCTAACGAACAAGTCAAATCGCTCAATGAAGTCCTCATGAACATTTTCTCTAACTTTATACCGAACAAATTTAAAACTATGAGGCCTCGCGAGGCACCCTGGATAACCCAAACTGTGAAGAACTTTCTAAGGAAAAAAAACCATGCGTATAAAAACTTCGTCAAGAATGGCCAGCCAAACAATAAACTGGAAGGAATAAAGAACATGATATCAGAAGGTTCTAGACTAATTGAGAACGCTAAGAAAAACTTTTTTCTAAAGGCCGGAAGGTCATTGGCCGATCCTAGCACAGGCAGCAAAACTTATTGGTCTCTAATTAACGCTGTACTGAACAAAGCTAAGATCCCTGTAATACCGCCACTTCTAGATAACGATATATTTGTAACAAACTTCTCTGAAAAGGCGCAAATATTTAATGACTATTTCTTGCTCCAATGTACGACAATTGATACAGGCAGTGAAATCCCACAGGATGAACCAGTAACGGTCACCCTACTGAATGATTTTTGCATTTCTGAGGAAAAGATACTGAAAATTATCAGATCACTCAACCCTAATAAAGCGCATGGCTGGGATGAGATTTCTGTGAGGATGATTAAACTCTGTGATATGGCCCTGGTTATACCACTGAAGATAATATTCATAAACTGCTTGAGAAGAGGCATATTTCCCGATATATGGAAACATGCAAATGTAGTTCCTGTCCATAAGAAGAATGAGAAAAATGTCAAGGGGAACTATCGTCCTATTTCTCTTTTACCAATCTTTGGGAAAATCCTGGAAAAACTCATATTTGACTCTCTGTACTCTCATCTTGTCTCCTCGAAACTGCTAAACCCGAATCAATCTGGTTTTCGTCCAGGTGACTCAACAATCAACCAATTGATCTCTATAACGCATACAATATTTACAGCCTTCGATTGTAATCCACCCCTAGATGTTCGATCTGTGTATCTCGATATTTCAAAGGCATTTGATAGAGTATGGCATGATGGCCTCATTTATAAACTAAAACGATGTGGCGTCTCTGGACAACTTCTATCTCTCATTCAGAATTTTCTCAAAAATCGAAAGCAGCGAACAGTTCTAAACGGGCAGGCTTCTAACTGGGGGGATATCTTAGCTGGTGTACCCCAAGGATCTATACTGGGACCCCTATTCTTTCTGGTATACATAAATGACTTGACTGAGAACTTAAAGTGCAATGTCAAGCTTTTTGCAGATGATACGTCCCTATTCACTGTAGTTCAAGACTCAAACACAGCTGCCAGTGACATGAACCACGATCTTGAGTTGGTGAGGAAGTGGGCTAATGATTGGAGGATGTCCTTCAATCCTGACCCAACGAAGCAAGCAGTTGAATTAATGTTTTCAAAGAAAAAATCGGTGATTGATCATCCAGTAATACTATTTAATGATATGCCCGTCATGAAAGTTGATGAACATAAACATCTTGGAATCACCTTGGACAGGACTTTATCTTTCTCCGCTCATATAAAGGCTGCTATCTCAAAAACAAGGAAAGGTATTGGTATGTTGAGATTCCTTTCCAGATATCTGCCTAGGCATACCTTAAATGAATTATACAAGCTCTATGTTCGACCCCACTTAGATTACGGAGATGTTATTTACCACAATCCACCAAAAGTATGTGACTTCACAGGCAGTACCACCTTATCAAGTTTAATGGAGAAGCTAGAATCTGTTCAATACTCCGCTGCCTTAGCTATAACGGGAGCGTGGAGGGGGACGTCTCGAGATAAGCTTTACCTTGACCTTGGGTGGGAATCTCTAAGCCTCCGAAGATGGAGTAGACGTCTTACGTTGTTTTATAAAGTCATAAACAATTTAACTCCTGACTACACAAGGGACCCATTGCCACCACTTCACCAAGTCCAATATTCTTTTCGTGAACGTGACACGATCGGGCAAATACGAGCAAGGACAGAAAAATATAAATCTAGTTTTTATCCTCACTGTTTGTCCGAGTGGAATAAACTTGATCCTGAAATTAGATTGTCATCTTCTGTTGCTGTTTTCAAGACAAAGATACTATCTAAAATCCGCCCCCCTACAAAATCTGTGTTTGGCATTCATGACCCGAAGGGCCTGTCTCATCTTACTCAACTCAGGGTTGGTCTCAGCAAATTAAATTTTCACAAATTTCAACACAACTTTAGAGACACAATAAACCCAATGTGCCCAAGTAACGATGGAATCGAGGATACGGAGCACTTCTTGTTGCTCTGCCCCTCTTTTGGTGTTCAAAGGACTGATCTCCTCGCTGGAATATACTCTCTTGTACGACCATATGGATATGTAAATCTTGCAAATGATATTCTGTTGCAAATCTTATTGTACGGCGATAAGAATTTTCCAAACAATCTCAATAGAAGCATCCTTGAGTTAACAATACGTTTTATACATAGTACAGGTCGATTTGAATAAAGTACGTCGCCCCAATCCCCCTTAGTAAGCCAACAATAATTTAGTTAATTATCATATGTAGAGCCTGTCTCAAATTATATATGAGGTGAGATCTGTGGGAATGCAAAATTACTCATACTATTACCCATAACGCAGCGAACATCTTGTCTGCTATTATTTCGCGGACATTTTTCACCTGATATCTAGTTTGAGACAGAGCGTAGTGTTCTTTGCTTCTTTTTCATGTCTTGAATTTTTTTTTTCTGTAATTCATATGTAAATCGTCTTAGTTTTTTGTGATGCCACGGAGTAGTCATAGCATTTTGCACCCAGTGGCATCGTCCTTGTAGTGTAGTTAAGTATTCTGTAAGTAGTGTAACTAGTAAATCCGTATTGTAAATTTTTATTGGCATGTAAAAAAAAAAAAAAAAAAAAAAAAAAAAAAAATGCAGAGTTCCATTTGTTTATCTTGAATGAGTCTGGATGTTAATTTATATCTGAATTTGGATTTAAATCATATAAAAATTAACATCGAATTAAATGTTGACTGAACTCCAACGACATCCATGATGAAAACAGATTGTTACTCGCCAACAGTGTAAAGCAAGGTGAGACCCACAAATGTTTGATGAAAAAGCCGGGATGGCTATCTTGCCAAAGATCAGACAGTCTTTGGCACTAGTAGCATTAGAACTTTAACCAAACTATCTGCCAACTAAAATCAATAATGATGCATTTTGCAAATCTCATCCTGACACCTCATTTGAAACAGACTTAGGGGATATATACAGATAAAATTTGATAATAAAACAATAACAACAACATTTGTTTACAAATTCATAAGAGCTTTATTGTTGTTCTTCCACCTCCTGATAAAGTCTGTGCTGATGAGTGTGATATGTGTTCTGAATAAAGCAATACATGCATGCAGGCAAGGACTGTCTGTTGTCCTAACCAAAGCAATTAAAGATCCAGGGTGCCAGCCATCTTCAAGCTGCAGCTTGTAAAGTCTGTGGCAAAAAAATGTTGTATTTAGTGTTTGATTTAAAGGAAGGAAATGGTGACTATCAGAACTCAACTGCTTGAAGAAGAATGGCAATTTTTCTGGATTTACAAACATAATAATTACCGTAAAACGTCCTTCCAAACAATGAAGGCATACGGAGTAACATTTATTGAAATAGCGTCGATGAAAGGGTCTACTGGGGTAAAATGGGTAATCTTGGGGTAAAAATGTGTAAGACAAAAGTGAAAAAAGTTAATCAATTGAGTAAAAATCTTCAGATGCAGATTCTCCCTAGCTGCACCTTGATAGAATGGCCCTCAAGTATTTGATGTTGATTCAATCATTCATCATATACCATTTTCAGCAATCAACATTACCCATATCTCATAGATCTCATAGCCTACAAACTTCACAATCTTCTTTTATATTGTTTGAATTTATTTACCAGTTTTACCCCCAGCAGACCCTATTGCAAGGAAGAGGAAAAAGGACAGCAAGTCTTGGTCAACTTGCATCCCTGAATATCAACGGTCTTCGAAGTCACCTAGATGAGGTTCAGCTATTAATTAGGGACCTTGGAATTCAAATTCTTGACTTGAATGAGACCAAGCTCGATCCAGAGTCCCCAAAGGAGCTCACTAGTGTGGCTGGGTATCAACAAGAACGTTTGGATAAGACATACAATGGTGGGGGTGTTTCCATTTATATTAGGGACTCTATCAAGTACAAACGTCGTCTTGATATCCCTACTGATAACCTGGAACTCATTTGTATTGAAGTAGAACCACCAAAAAGCAAGTCATTTCTTGTTCTTGCTTGGTACCGTCCACCGAGCGACCCTATTGGATCTCTCAGTAAGCTTAAAAAAGTTTTCTCTTTTTTAGACAAAGAGGGCAAAGAAATAATCCTCTTAGGGGACACTAATTGTGACCTCACTCCAAAACAAGCTGAGCAGCCCATAGACAACAATTCAAAGCACATGCTTGATCTCTATGAGTTCTTCAGCTTCAAACAGCTTATTGAGGAGCCAACTAGGGTTACTCTAACTACCTCTTCTATAATTGTCCATATTGCTACAACAAGTGCGAGAAACATTGTAAAATCCGGAGTGTATGAAGTTTCCATGAGTGATCATTATATGGTCTACTGCATTCGAAAATTTAATGGAGCAGTGGAAAAAGGCCACAAAATGATCAAAACTCGAAAGATGAAAAATTTCAACGAAGAATCATTCCTGGCTGATGTTTCTGGCATTTGTTGGGAGCAAATGCTTACTGAAACGGATGACATAGATGTTCTCGTAAGCAGTTGGTCGAACCTTTTTCTTTGATCATAGAGAAACATGCCCTAATGACTGTAATGCGTGTTTCAGAGAAGTACTGCCCCTGGATTGACAAGGACCTGAAGAAACTAATGCAAACCAGGGATAAGCTAAAAAGGCTGCAGTTAAAAGAAAGTCCCAATTCCTTATAGACTCTTATAGACAGGTCCGTAACAAGGTCAATGTCCTAAACATCCAACTAAAGAAGCAGTACTATACTAATAAGATCTCTGCATGTCAAGGTAACATGAAAGAATCATGGAAGACAATCAATGAAATCCTCAATAAAAGATCAAAGTCCAGCAACATTGATTGTCTCAAAGAGTCTGGTTCCGAAACTGTTCATAGAAAACATATTTCTAATGCAATGAACAGTTTCTTCTGCTCAGTAGGTAAGGATCTTGCTGAAAAAATAGATCCAGCCCCTAATCCCCTTCTTGCAGGTGACTATGAAATTAACAAACATAAGGCAACATTCCATTTCAGAACTATTTCAGTGCAGGAAATCAGGGATGCATTTGCCACTGTTAAGACAGCAAAGAGCTTTGGGACTGACAACATCTCTAGCTACTTTTTGAAGCTTGCGTTGCCTTTTATTGAAAACTCGCTTGCTTTCTTGTTCAATACATCCATTGAAACAAGTCGCTTTCCCGACTCATGGAAAGTTGCTAGAGTTACTCCGATATTCAAAGATGGAGACAGGGCTGATAAGTCCAACTATCGACCAATATCAGTCTTGCCTGTTATCTCAAGGCTCTTTGAAAAATTAGTAACAAATCAGCTGTACCAGTACATGAATGATAACGGCCACTTTTCATGCGGCCAGTCCGGCTTTTTGCGTCTTCATTCAACAGTAACATGCTTGCTTAAAAATACTGACGACTGGTACAAGGGAATGGATCTTGGAAAGCTTGTTGGTCTAGTGTTCATTGACCTAAAAAAGGCATTTGATACTGTTGATCATAACATTCTCTGCAAAAAGCTTGAGCTTTACGGTTTACATCATCGTGAACTCACTTGGTTTAAATCCTACCTAACGAATCGGAAACAATTTTGTAGGGTTAATGGTGTTGATTCCGAAATCGAGGACATATAAGTTGGTGTTCCACAGGGTTCATGTCTTGGCCCTCTTCTTTTCCTCGTCTACATCAATGATCTTCCGCAAGCAGTCCTGGATTTCAACGTGTCCATGTATGCTGATGATACTAGTTTGTGCTACCAGTCTCACGATATGACTCGGCTGAATGAGGCTATTAACAGTGATCTTGCGAAACTGGACACATGGCTACAAGGTAACAAGCTTTCCCTGAATGTAGCAAAAACTCATTCTATGCTTATTTCCTCCAAGCAGAAACAGTATTCTCAAGGGTCAAAATGAAGACTTGAAATTGAAAATACGCGATAACGAGCTGGAAGTAGTCAAAAAGACTAAATACCTCGGTTTGCAAATTGACTGTTCTTTGGATTGGAAAGAACAGATCAAGGCAGTTTCTGCCAAGGTCTCCAGGGCAATAGGATTTCTAAAACATGCCAAGTTTTTTCTTCCAAAAGAAACTTTGCAAACTCGTAGCTTAAAAAGGTATAATAAAGCCTTGTTTCAGCAAGATCTGCAAGAAATTGATTGGCATTGTATTCTTGCATCCCTAGCCGATGAACCAAGTAAGATGGTAACAACATTCCAAGAGATCTTTGAATCGCTTTTGAATGTGCATGCACCCCTTAAGGTCAAAAAGCTACGGAATGAATTTATCCCCTGGCTCACTTCCTCGGTCAGAGACCTAGGTGCTGTGGCGCCGTGGTGTAATCCTCTGACATTGCAGCCAGAATAGTCCGGCGGAGTGGGTTCGAGTCCCGGTAGAGCCACCACTTGAGCGTCATGACAAGGGGTCGCGGACTCGATTAGGTCTGCTCTATTTCTGCGATCCCAGCGCTTGGCGCTGAAAAACGCAACTTCACCTTCACCTTCACCTTATGACCAAAAGGGACAGGATGAAGAAGGCAGCTGAAAAAATTCTCACCTTTGGCCAAATTATAAAGGGCTACGTAATCAATGCACTTCTGCGATACGAAAAGCAATTCAGGATTATCATCATGGATTAATTGAAGAAACCAAAGATGATCCTAAGAAAATGTGGAAAACCATTAACAGAATGTTGAATAGGGACTCGGCCGGTAAATCTATTTCCAGTCTAAATGTAAATGGTAAAGTAGTGACTGGAGAGGGTGAACTCGCTGAGGCTTTGAATCAGCATTTTGTTTCTGTTGGCCCAAAGCTTGCAGACAAAATCAAGACGACACCAAGTGACAACCCACTTAAACACATCAAACCGAATGATTCAGCTACCTTGATCTTAAAGCCAGTAACTAACTCCCAGGTCCTGAAGAGCTTAAAACAACTCAAAAATGGCAAAGCATGTGGGCCTGATAAAATACCTACAACCTTGGTAAAAGATGCAGCTGATTTCATTTCATACCCATTGACTCTTATTTACAATTCGTCAATAAAAAATGGAATATTTCCCGATCTTTGGAAAATAGCTAGGGTTGCTGCAATATTCAAGTCTGGGAAAAGATGCGATAGCAATAACTACAGACCAATCTCAGTGCTTTCAATTTTCTCAAGAGTGTTGGAAAAAATTGTGCATGATCAGTTACACGAGTTTCTCAAAGCAAATGGTATCTTAACTAATAACATTGAAAAAACTTAAAGACGTTCTTCCCCAATCAAAGTTATGTGATGTATATCACGCTCTCTTTGAGAGTCGCCTACGCTACGGAAACGTAGTGTGGGGTAGCATCTCTTCATCCGAACTTCAAGCACTTCAACGTCTCCAAAACAGAGCCCTATCAATTATAGAGCGTGCAAGATTTAAGGACCCATGGCCTAAAAAATAGCTAAGCGTTGTGAATCTTGTTCGTTTTGATCGCTGTGTTATGGTATATAAGATTGTAAACAAACAATGCCCTGAAAGCTTATGGAATATGTTCCAACAGAGATGTACTATATCAAATTATAATACGAGGAATCATAGAGATCTCCATATTCCCAAGCTAAACCTTGAATTAACCAAGAAAGGATTTCATTACTCGGGCATTAAGGCTTGGAATGATATTCCAGTTAATATCGGAGAACTGCCATCACTGCGCCTGTTTAAAACAAGTCTAAAAAAGCATCTGATGAGCCTTGATAATTAATTCCAGCCCCCTCAAGAACGATTCCCTGGAAGATCAGTTTATTTGATTGTTATATTACGTTCTTTTTGTAAGATTTTTAACGCTTGTACTGAAGGGATATCGTTGTAGAGAATTATTATTATTATTATACTCTCTATACAGGTATTGTGGAGCCTCATTTTCGATACTGCTGTTCTGTCTGGGGCTGCGCTGGTTCAAGTGAAATTAATCAGCTACAAAAACTTCAAAAGCATGCTGATAGGATAATAACGAACAGCAGCTTCGATGCCCCAAGCAGACCTCTTATCGAAAAGCTGGGATGGAAGACCGTTGACCAACTGATTTCCAGTGAATCTAAGACAATGGTCTTCAAGTCCCTGAATGAGCTGGTTCCACAATATCTGTGTGACCTGTTCACCCGAAAATCGCTCTACTCATCGTATAGTCTTCGTAATACGGGAACCGACTTGAGGTCAGGTCACATTTTTGTTCCTGCTACTGGTAACATTGTAACCCAGTACAACCTGCCGCATGGACGGGTAGTCGGCGTCTAAACCGGCTCCCCCACTGGTCTTTCCAGTGAGGTGGGTGGCATGACACCCAGCAGGACGAAAAATAAGACCTGTCAAAGGGCGGATGAGCTCAACATGAGTCAACGGCCATCATGCACGGCGGTACTGTTTAGTCAATGCGGCATCAGTTCTGGCACCAAGCAACGAGTCGTTCCTGCGGCCATCTCAGCTATGCTGAGTTGTCGATTAACAGGACTTCTCGCCAAGAGGGTATTGCATTGCGCTGAGCAGTACCGTCATCTTTAGCGCAGCCTAGCAATTCATGAGATGAGTGATAATGAGTCTTCAGATAATACTACTGCGTTCGAGGTAACCGACGCGCCACTCTCTATGGCAGTGGTGGAAAGTGAGAGAAGTCCATATGATAATGCTACCGCATCCGGGGGAGCCGATGAATTTGCTACCACATCCGGGGGAGCCGATGATCTTACTAATATTCAGAAAAGCAGAATTTCCAGAAAACACACGCATCTACTTAATATTGGAGCGTGGAATGTTAGAACGACTAATGATAGTGCCACTTCCATTAGACCAGAGCGTGCAACTGCCATCATATGCCGGGAACTCGAAAAAGCCAGCATAGACATTTGTGCATTAAGTGAAGTAAGACGCCCAGGTTTTGGGAACATCAAAGAGAGAAGTTACACAATCTTCTGGAGTGGAGGTGATGACAAGACAGCGGGGGTGGGCTTTGCCATCTCCAACAAACTGAGCTGCATTAACCCAATTCCAGTTAACGACAGGCTTATGACTGTTCGTATGCAACTTAAAGATAGCACTTATCTCACCATCTTAAGTGTATATGCTCCTACAATGCAAAGAACTGAAGAAGAAAAAGAAGTTTTCTATGAAAAACTCAGTGAATGTATTAGCAGAGCCAAAGGTGATTCTGTTATTGTCCTCGGAGATTTCAACGCTCGTGTGGGGGAACGACTGGAGGTCTTGGCCATCAGTTATAGGTAGACATGGAGTTGGAAAGATGAACTCTAACGGTTTAATGTTGTTAGAATTCTGCACTCGCTTTCAGCTAACAATAATGGGCACCATGTTTCAACTCAAGAATCGTCTCAAGAATACTTGGCAACACTTACGCTGCAGACATTGGCACCAAATTGATCATGTATTAGCTAATGAAAAAGCAAAGCAGTTTATAAATATAACGAAGATCAATCCTACTGCGGACTGTTTTACTGATCACAAGCTATTGATTTGTAAGTGCAATATAAAGTTCTTGAGAAAGAAGAGAAGCTCTAAACCACCCAGTAAACCTGATACAAACTAAAACTAAGGAAAAGTCCAGGACCTGACGGGTTACTGCCGGAGGTCTTCGTCCAAGGAGGGAATAATCTTAGATCTATACTTTTAAACAATTTCAATACATTTTGGGTAATGGAGAGCGTACCTTCTGATATGATCGACGCAAATATTTCCATCTTATTAAAGAAAGGTGATCGAAGCTAATGTGGAAACTAACGCAGAATTTCCTTGCTAAGTGTCGCAGGGAAAATCTTTTCTGACATCATACTACAACGTCTCAAGTCTCTAGCAGATATATGCTATCCAGAGTCCCAGTCAGGTTATAGAGATGGTAGAAGTAAAATTGATGGAATCTTCACATTACGACAGATTATGGAGAGATGCAGAGAACAACAAAGGGATTTGCATATTGCCTTTATTGACTTTTCCAAGGCCTTTGATTGTGTGAATCGTGAGCTCCTCTTCAAAATCTTAGGTAAGCTTGGATGTCCATCAAAATTTGTTAGTATCATCAAAAGTCTTTACTCCAACGTGCATGCTAGATTGATTATAGATGGAGAACTATCGAAGCCAATTAAATACAACAGTGGCGTAAAACAAGGTTGTGAGCTTCTCCTACCCTTTTTGGAATCTATGCAGCTGCTCTTCTCCTGCTAGCATTCAGAAATACCAATAACGTATACAGCATCAAGGTTCGCTTCAGGTGTGATGGTGATATCTTTGATCTTCGTAGATTAAAATCAAAAACGAAAACTCTCAACTTATTTATTAAAGAAGCCCAATATGCAGATGACATTGCTATCTTTTGTAACAGCGCAGAAGGTCTCCAACTTCTTCTGTCTGCTTACAATGCATTATCCACTAAAATGGGCTTAAGTATCAACATAAAGAAAACTGAAAATATGAGCATTGGCACTTGTGCGGACTTAAACATCGATGGAAAAATGCTAGCTAAAGTGGATCGCTTTAAATACCCAGGCAGCTATATCACCAGAGACTGTAAAATGGATGAAGAGAATAAGGCACGTATCCAGGCTGCTTCAAGTGCTGTTGGTAGGCTAAGGAACAGAGTGTTTGATTGTCGGGACCTTACAACAGAGACAAAACTTAAAGTGTAAAATCAGTGTGTGATTCCGTTGTTAATGTATGGAAGTGAGACTTGGACACTTTACCGAAAACAAGTTAGACAGCTTAGAACTATTCAGCAACGTCACCTACGATTTATCTTGAAACTCAAATGGGACGACTTTGTCACAAACGATGAAGTCCTGTGTCTCGCAAAGGCAGATGATATGGAACTTCTTCTTAACAAGAACAGATTGCGTTGGTTGGGTCATGTTGCTCGTATGCCAGAGACAAGAGCAGTTAAGGCTTTTCTTTACGGTGAGCTTGCAGAAGGGAAGAGAAAAGTAGGACGACCTATGCTCAGATTCAAAGATACCATCAAAGATGTTCTCAAAAGAGGTGAAGCTCTTGATTCTTGGACAGAAAGTGTGGACAATCGACCTGAATGGCGCAAGTTGACCCATGAAGTGTGTAATGGAATAGATTAGAAGCGGAGAGTTAATAACGAACGGATGAGGGAGAAGAGACACCAAAGAAGATAGGCAAGAACCATGGTAGTCTTCTCGAACTTTTTAGTTGTGTATTTTGGACTTAATTACTCGTCGTTGTTTTGTGTTATACTCGTATCGGGTCGTAGGCGTATATATATATATATATATATATATATATATATATATATATATATATATATATATATATATATATATATATATACACATACACACACACATATATATATATATATATATAATATATATATATATATATATATATATATATATATATATATATATATATATATATATATATATATATATATATATATATATATATATATATATATATATATATATATATATATATATATATATATATATATATATATATATATATATATATATATATATATATATATATATATATATATATATATATATATATATATATATCTATAAGTATATAAGATGTACACAAAAAAAGACGAATTGAAGTTCTTGAAATCTTTTATTATTCTTCTACTTTCTTCTACTCTCGACGCGTTTCGACTGTGTTGACATCGTCAGGAGAATGAATTTTTTCAGGCGTGCATGCCTTTTTATAGCCTTTTTAGTGGTCAGGTGACCTTAATGAGGTCACATGGCCTTAAAAGGATCATGTGATGCCAAAATGAGGCGTCATATGAATCCTAGATTGAAGTTAAATATTACGTTGTATTGGTAGAAATTGATAGGCCACAGGGGAACAAAGTATTGCATAATTTCGTGAACGGAAAAAAGTGGCCTAGCCATGGGTTTTTGGGGGGATTTTCGATTAACATTGGTCGGGGTGGTTGAGTTTATTGTTCAGGCCCTTAGGGGAGAGAGTCTGTAGTCGTTTAATCCAGTTATCCTCATGTGTTTCTAATAAATGTGTCATATTTTCGACGTTTTCTTTTTTCAATTTTCTCAATAATTATGAATCTTGCGTCTCTTTCGAAGACGTGATTTTGCTCTTTGAAGTGCTTTTCTACCAGAAGGAGCTTGTCATATTGTGTAGATTTTAAACGAGAACGATAGTTGTCAAGTCTATAGTTAAAAGGCCATTCAGATTTGCCGACGTATTGTTTCTTACAACGGATGCATTCAAGGAGATATATCACATTCATGCTTCTGCAGTTGGATTCGTGGAAGATTTTATGTTTTGTGGGTGTTTACGCTAGTGAAGACATTAGTTTTAATGGCATTGTTGCAGCATAGGCTTCTTTTGGTGTTGCATGGTGAGCAATATTTAGCCGTTCTATTATTGGCTTTTTTTCTCAAAACCTTATCATTAATGATAGTGTTACAGCCGATTAATTCTCTTAGGTTTTTGCATCTACGGAATGCAATGATCGGGGGTTCCGAGAAGAGCTTCTTCAGTTTTGGCTTAATATTCAGAATATCCCATCTTTCTCTTAAGATTTTGCCAATTTGGGGAAGTGTAGGGTTGAACGTGGTAACTAGGGGATTCTTGTGGATCGTTCCTTGGAAGCTTTCTTCAACGTAGTGTTTCTTGGGGTTATGATGGCTTTATGGATTTGATCATGGAGGTTTCTTATGTGATATCCTCTTCAGAGAAAATGTTCTTCCATTTGCTTGCAGTTGCTGCTTAATTCGTCATCTTTTGTGCAAATTCTTCGTAGTCTGAGTGCTTGTGAATACGGTAAGCTGTTCTTAAGGTGTCTGGGGTGGGCTGATTTATAATGAAGGTAGTTGTGTGTGTCAGTTGGTTTGGTGAATAGAGTCGTTTGTAGTTGTCTGTTGTCGTCAATATAGATACGAGTGTAAAGGAAAGGGATGGATGTTTTTGATATTTCATAGTCGAATTTTATTGATGGGTGTTTTGTGTTGAGTTGTTCCGCAAAGGTCTTGAATTCTTTTTCAGTGCCCTTATAAATTAAGAGGATGTCATCTATGTATCTACCATAGTATAGGCAGTCTTTACCTATTGTCGGATAGATATGTTTTTCTTCAAATTCAGCCATGTATATCACTGCATATGAGGGTGCTGCAATTGTGCCCATAGCACACCCTCTTGTCTGTAGGTAGCTATTTCCATTGAATGTGAAGCAGTTGAGTGTGAGAACATGTCTCATCATGGTTAGTAGAACATCAGTTGCTGGTTCTTTATTAGTTCTTTTGTTTAGGGCATTTTTAAGGGCTAGTAGGCCCTCGTTATGGCATATGTTTGTGTAGAGGGATCTTACATCTAAGGTGACGAGCAGAGCATTTTCTGGTATTTTACCGATATTTTTTATTTTATTTAGTAAATCTGTGGTGTCGCGGATGTATGATCGTACTTGCTGCGCAATGGGTTGTATATAATGTTCGACGTATTTTGAAATTTTTGTGGTGTGGCAGTTCGTCGACGCTACCACAGGGCGGCCTGGATGGTTCTTTTTATGAATTTTTGGTAGTAAATAGAATCTAGCGGGTTTAACTTCTTTAGGAACTTTTAAAATCCCTAATGTTTCTGCGTCTATTTTATTTTGGGAATGCATTTCATCTAACGGATTGTTAATTATTCTTATGTAGCCCTGAAATGGGTCAAATGTCAATTTCTTGTAGAAAGCTATGTTATTGAGTTGGTTGTTGGCTTCCGTGAGATATTCATCAATACCCCAAATGACGGTTGCCCCTCCTTTGTCGGCTCGGGTGAAAACAATGTCCTCCCTTTCGGACAAATTCCTTAGTGCTTTGATCTCACCTTTCGTGAGGTTATTTGAGCGTGGTGGCTGTTTCTCGTGGTTCCTAATGTCTTCGATGACTACAGACTCAAATGTCTCAATGGTATTGTCTACGTTTTTCGGTGTAAATGAACTATTTTTTTGTTTTAATTGTTGTAAAATTGTAGGATTGTATTCAGAAATTCCGAAGTGTGCTCTAAGTCTTATACGTCTAAAGAAGGCCTTAAGGTCTTCGCCAAACGCGGTCGTGTTAAATCTCGGCGGTCGCGGGCAGAAGTTCAAACCTTTAAC
The DNA here is from genome assembly GCA_964019985.1 of Aurelia sp. 4 Dawson et al 2005. Lineage (NCBI taxonomy): Eukaryota > Metazoa > Cnidaria > Scyphozoa > Semaeostomeae > Ulmaridae > Aurelia > Aurelia sp. 4 Dawson et al 2005. The sequence continues at coordinate 7,979,852 of OZ026507.1, read as the reverse complement.
TAATAAACTAAATACGTCTAAAGAGAAAGTGTGTCTACTTAAGTTTATAATTCGTCCATTTGGGTCATTTTTAAATCTACAAGTCTCTCGAAGTTTCTTTGCAGTAGAGCGAAAGCTTCTTGCGTGTTTGTTAGTAGGTCTTGGAAGCCCCCGTCCATGTTGTCTTTTCGGGAGCTGGAATGGTTTTTTGGGAGTGTCTTCGTTGTTTCTTGATAGGGGGTATTTCTGCTTGGTACGAGTGGTGGTCTTCGGGTGGCTTTCGGCTTTAGGATTTCAGCGTAGGTGCGGGTCTTCGTGTCCAGTCTTCTGCGTGGTTGTTCTTTCGGGGTTGCCGACTCATCGCCGTCAGTGAGTCGCTGTTGCTGTCCATGAGACATAGCCTTTGGGGCAGTATTGTATCTACGTTTTCCTTCAGTTTGTTGTCTATGCGTAGGCAGTGGTGGTTGTTGTTGTTGTCGCCGTGGCTGCAATGTTGGTTGCTGTTGTTGTTGTCTTTGTTGTGGTTGCGGCTGCATTGTTGGTTGTGGTTGTTCATTTTCATTTCATTTCATTTTTAATTCTTTATACAGGGTAAAAACTTCAATAACTAAAGTTACTGCTTTACAGCTTGCCCTGTCAACTAAACAAAAACCTATTTACAATTTTATGTCGCAGCTAACGTATAAAAAAAAATATAGAGTAAAAGTAAAAGAATATATGGAGTCAATTTTGCGTGACAGCTTTCTTAAAAGCAGAAAAGCTACTCGTAGTTTTGGCTTCGGATCCTAATTTGTTCCAAAGCTTTGCTCCCCTGAATGAAAAGCTCTTTTGTCCAAAGGATGTTTTCAACAGCGGAAGGTTTAAATCTAGTTTGGAATTGCGTAATTCCCTGACGCATTTATCAGAGACCCTAGTAAACAGACCTTGTAGATATTCAGGTACTTCATTGTGCAATGTCTTGTGAACAATCTTAGTTGTTTCAAACTCAATCATTTGTTGAATATTTAGCCAGCCAAGTTGTTTAATTAGCGGTAATGCGGAGGCGTCATAGGGACTATTTGTGACTATCCTGGCTGCTCTGTTTTGCAGCTTTTGCACTTTCTGAAGAGCCGTAGTACCACAATTACCCCAGACAGGTAAACAATACCTGAAGTAAGGCTCTACAAGACTCTTACACATTCTTTGAATGGTGGATAATGGGAGGTATTTTTTTGAGTATTTCAGCATTCCTAAACCTCGAGCAATTTTTTTGGTAATAATACTGAAATGCTCATCCCATAGTAAGTGCTGATCGATCTGAACACCTAAATATTTAGTGTGCTTAACCATAGAGATAGGCTCCTCTCCTATTTTCAGGGCTGGCTCAGGGTTTTCAGACATGCCGATCTTTTTGAGTCTAGTTCGGCTACCGATAAGCATGCTCTGTGTTTTTGCTACATTTAGCGATAGCTTGTTACCCTCCAACCAGTTCTTAAGGTGATCCAAGTCTTCATTGACTGAATCATTAATATTTGTAACCGAGTCCGAGGAGTAGGAGATGCTGGTATCGTCTGCATACATATTAACTTCTCCAAACTTAAGTGAGAGGGGAAGATCATTAATATATATAAGAAATAGTAAAGGCCCAAGGCAAGAACCTTGGGGAACCCCGTACTTAATTGACTCCATGCTGGAAACGTGCCCATTGACCTTGCAACACTGCTTACGATTTTGCAAGTAAGATCTGAACCAATTCAACTCTTTCCCCGCAACTCCATAAACACATAGCTTTCTTATCAATATTTGGTGATCAACAGTGTCAAAAGCCTTCTTTAAGTCAATGAAGGTGACAGAAGTATATTGTCCCTTATCGAGGTTCAGATACCAATCGTTTGTACATCCTAACAAACAGGTAAGCACGGAATGAAATTTCCGAAATCCTGATTGTTTTGAAAACAGACGACGGTGTTCATTGAGGAAAGAATAGAATTGGTCACAGATTAGCTTCTCAAACAGGCGCGAGACTACTGGCAGTACCGAGATAGGCCGATAGTTTGAATCCACGTCAGTCGGACCATCCTTGTAAATTGGTGCAACCCTGGCAATTTTCCAGTCATTAGGGAATAAGCCTTTAGACATGGATAAGTTGAATATTTCGCTCAATGAAGGAGCTAAAATAGGCATTCCAACTTTAAGAAAATAGCTGGAAATGTTGTCTACACCAAAACTATGAGATGTTTTAAATTTGTTTATAGCTTTCAGCAAATGATCTGGTTGAAGTGGCGAAAAAGTGAACCTCTCGCTCTCGGTACTACCATCAGAGGCACTGTCTAGAAAAGCATTACCAGTATCAGGAATTTCCTTGCTAAGTTTCTCTCCAATACTACAAAAAAAGTTATTTATTGAGTCTGCCATCCCCTGAGGATCAGTTATGATAGAATCACCCTTTTTTATTGCCGATATGGACGTAGTCTTGGACTTCTTGTTGATTAGTTTGTTGATGGTAGCCCACGTTTCTTTAAGATTTCCTTCACAAGAATCAATCTTATTTGTGAAGTATTGCCGTTTTAAACGAGTATTTAGAGAATTAACTTTATTTCGAACTTTTCTATATGCTTGCATTAATAACTCAGATTTTGCCTTAACAGCAGCAATTTTCAGCTTATCTCCAGTCTTTTGTAGATTCTTGAGACCAGAGGTTATCCATGGACAAAGCTTTTCTGAGACACGACGCACCATAAGTGGTGCATGTTTCTCTATTATTGAACTGAGTTTATTTGTCCAGCGAGCAACAATTTCGTCGATGTCCAAGTCAGCAGTGATTAGCTGTCTCCAATCAAATGAGGCAAGGTCCATTAGAAAAAGCTCTTCGTTATAGTTTTTCATTTGCCTTGTCTTGATTATTTTGTGGTTATTTTTCACCGCTCCTCTAAATTTGTAGTTGTTTCTTTTTCTGTCCATTCGTAATGTTCCACCTGAGCTTGCGGTGTTTAGCTCTTTTGGTTTTTTGTAGTTCCTGCCTCTTTTGTTCACTGTAGTTGTTAATAATTAGTTTAATCTCATTGTACTCTTCAGCTGGTGTTGTTGTTCTCAATGTTTGGTCTAGTGACTTGGCTTCTGTCTCGGCTTTCGCAATTGTTCCGTTACAGAAGTTGACTGTGTCAGTCATGAGTTCGAGTGAGAGCTTCTCAATCTTTGCATACCAGGATGCCAAGAACTGATCGTCGTGGTTACCAATGGATGGTTCAATGTCAATCCTGAAGTTCCAAGGGATGATCCTGTCTCGAATGCAGGTGGCGAGGAAGTCACGGTGCGATTCGAAGCGGGCTATCTTCTCGGTTTGGCGGCTGAGTTTGATTGCGTGTAGTTCCTTGTCATCGTCAAATGGTCATCGTCATCGTCATCGTCAAATATATATATATCAAATAATTCAGTGGAGCAATTTCCACAGTAACACCGAAATAAAGAAATATGACAGCAAAATTATCCTTCGGTGCTTGTACTTTTACAGTGGGTCCATTATAGGGGGTCCGATATCCGCATAACCGCGCCTTTTTAGCTCCGATATTCGTTAACCGCGCCTTTTTTTCGGCAATATCCGTAGCCGCAACGATTCGGTTTGAAATCGGGATCCTATGACGAAGATGCTTCAATTTCATTACAAAAAGGCGGTGGTGTTACATTACGATAGAACATTTAGCATAGAAGTATGAGCCCAGAGTAAATTTCTAGCACTGTTGAAATAGTGTTGATAAGGTTCGTGAAACTAAAACAGTTCAAAAGAGATTTGCGTTGATGAAGTCTTCCGTTTCCTACGAGAATTTGAAGTCATTTTATTAAAAGGAGCACCCTTTTATAACAGTGCTAACAACTATTTCAGAAACATTCATTGAGGCAGATCATTGGAAGATCTGTGATAAATCCTACTTATCTCAAAATGTCATATCCGAAAACTTGATGTTCATTGACTGACGAGTATGTTATATTTAGAAAAGTAAAGACAGCTGTCCTGGAACGATTTGTAATACATGTATTTTTTGAAATATAAATTTGATTGCTATGTTTTCCCATGAACAATACCAAAGGTGGACCACCTGAATCTGAAATAAGCCTGCACCCTTTTCAGTCAAAAAACTTTCCATTAAACCTAATTGCTCTGCCAAATCTTGATCTGGAGCCAACGAGAAAAATGTCTGCTCTGCCACTTGTGCTCTATCATCCTACTTATTTTGATCTTCATTAACATCTGGGATAACTTCTTCATCTTCAGTCTCATCTGAATCATACTCGTCCAAGCTATCATTTTCTTCAATATCGCTGCTGCTTTCTACTTTTACTGCTGTCCCCTCCTCAGTCTCTATTCTCTGGTCTCCGTTTTCCAAAATTTCTTCAGCAGTTCCTGACGTCCAGTTCGTTGTCTGACCGCTCTTCCGTATACATTGAAAAATCAATCAGCCTTTGGATGTTCTCCTTGCTCATCTGTTTCACGAGGACAGGCTTTAATCTTGGTATATCCTAGAATTTTATTGAGCCCTCTGGAACAGGATACCAGCTTTTCGGATGAGTGAAGTAGTGCACACTCTAATGAGATAATCGTTTCAGGGTTTCTTTTATGCAGTCTCCAAACGATCGACAATGTTACAGCATTGACATTAATTACTGGCATCTTATAATGAGTCGTGACATGAAAAAATTCTACATCAAGAGTCAAACACCTTTGTAAATTGCATCTGTCGTACCCATAAAGGTCAGTGATATTCTGGCAAATGGGCATTGAAGATGTAATCTGTGGGGATAGGCTGGGTCACCATACAAACACAATGGATTTCCATTAGGGGCAAAAGACCTTTGCTCAAGCTGATTTAGCAGCCCTGACATGGCCAGCAATGCACTATCATGCCTCCTGCCTTCCACAGGTCCAAACAGATTTACGATCAAACCATTTGGGGCCACGACCGATTGAAATTTTAACGCGTGTACCCGTTTGTGTCCATTGTACACCATCCGCTGGTTTCTAGTTGGTATGCATATTGGCCGGACTGTCCCATCAATGAACCCCCAGCAGTTATCAAGGGCTGCTCCTTTGGCAAAAACTGCATTTGCAAAAATTTGTAGGTTTTCAGGCGTTAGCCATGGCTGATTTAGGTCCTCCAAAAGGTAAGAAAACGGATCAAATAGAATGTCTATGACTTTATTTGATATAGCACACAGCTGTGGAACAGGTCTGCCAAATTTTGGGACCAATCAGCATATCTACAAAGGTATGCAAATCTTTTCAAGCAAATGCATAAAGCTTCTACAGAATCTGCTACCCAACCATTATAGCATCGAATATCTTCTTCCAGACGAAAAGTAGCAACTAGGCCATATATCTCTTCCTTGGTAAAACGAAATTCTACCAGGCATTCGTCATCGTCCATCTCCTCAAGATTGAATGGATCAAACTTCCAGTATGGTAAACTTAAATGTCGATTTCTTGGGCCGTCTACATCATATAAAAGCAAGAACTCTTCGTCTTTTAAATGAGCGATAGCGTTCAAGTCGAATTATAAATTTGCCATTTTGACTTTTGGCGCCGTTTTGAAATGCGAGATTTATTGGCGCGTCTTAAAAGTACGAGATCATAATCAAATTTGAAATGCGACGCGCTACCTACTAGTTACCAGGGCTCCCAGGCGCGTCGTGTTCAGGCGCGTCGTGAATCATAAACTCTCTAATAAGGCGGCTCAGTCCCCATTCAACTAATCGAACTGACTCGACAGTTTTACTGGCAACATTTCCTTCAGGACCATTTAAGTTTTTCGGCAATTTTCTTGTGGTTATGTCTTGAACTATGGCTTCTTCGTTTTGCTCGAGAGCTACCCTACATCATTCAACAAAACGCAATGCTGACTTCAGGTCATACTTGTGGCATTGTGCACCTTTTCGTAGACAGACAATGCCTTGTAGACTCCTCCCACAGCTTCTAGAAACTCAATTGCATTGGACATGGGTGAAATGACTTGACCCGTCCCCGAACCGACATCTGTTGCAAATACAACGTTATCGAATTCAACTGCAAAACCACAGGGCTGCCTGAAACTGCATTCCGAAGTAGGCCCATCCACACTACCTGATTGCCCATTACCTGCAAACTGCTCAATCACATTTGATGTAGGATGGTACTGGAAGATCTTGTGATGTATTGGATCTGTAAATACAACATTGCTGCCTCTTGCTCCAACTTGGAATGGGCCAACATCATCTCTAATATTGTCAATCACATTTCTGACCCCACCTTCTGCACTTAAACTAACTGCATCAATTCCATGAACGAAATGATAAATTAGGACAGGAATAACTCGATACATTATACGATTATACGTAAACCTTTTCTCTAAAATCTGCGTTTTTTTACAGCCTGTCACAAATTGCCAGGGGATTCTATTTTTGACAAAAACACCCTTGAAACAGATCTAAATGAAGCCGGGAACGCGAAAATTCCAAAGCGACTTCGTCCTCACCAATCCTGGTATTCTGGCAATCCGATATCCGTTCTCAAGAAAAAAGTTTTTACGCAACCGCAAGGGATTTCGTTAACCGTTAACCGCACTTTAATTTGCAAAATATCCGCTAACCGCACTCAAATTGGGGCCGAATCCACATAACCGCAAAACTATAATGGACCCACTTTTACAGGTGCAACATGTGACACAGAAAACTTGACATAACGAGCCTAAGCTTTATAATGCCTCTGGTCTCGATAGAAGCCAGAGCCCTGAGGCTGAGTCCCCCTACCAAAACAATTCAAAATCGGGCAAACAAGTTAAACAAACGGCCTTTCCCCAAAAGAAGTTACTTATTAAGATCAAAATGTTAACTTACGACTCATGTAACGACATTTTGCCCTCAATTTTCGCTCGAAGTGGTGATGGTCTGCCATCCTTGCCCTGCAGTTGATCTCAACGACGACCTCATCATGTATATCTTGCTCTCGCTCCAGCTCGATGTAGTAGGCCCATCTTCAGACTCCGACGAGCTTAACCACTCGGACGCCAGTTGCTCGTGATGGTACGGAAAATAAGGGCCAGCATCTTCTTCATTACTGGATGCATCGTCTGGGGCTTTCCATTTGTCTGATTCGCTGTTAGGCATACTTTCCGAGAGCAGTTTACTAGCATGCCAACATGAAATGAACCTGCTTTGTGTAGGTTTTCCTCTCAGAATCTCAGAATGTAATAAACATAATACGTCACATCCGCAAAAAGGCCGCTCACTCGCACAAGGCCCCGCAGTCACTTTTTCAGAGAATCTGAGTGTTAATTACGCCACAATGGCTTATCAAATGATTATTTCGATAACATATTCGGAATCAGCATGAATTAACTATGAGCATCGAAAACATTTTTCACCTCATATGCCCTTTAAACTTACTACATAAAATGTATTGCAAATATTTTATTTATCTATTTATTTTTTTATTTGCCCTTTCCTTTTCTTCTAACAATTGTAATTTTCTTTTTATTTGTGGCAAATTTATACGCCTGCAAGGCGTGCTTCATGTTGCTTCGCAATCTTTGGTCAATCAAGATGTTTTTTGAAAGCGACACCTTAGCTACGCTTACTCATGCTTTTGTAACATAAAAATTAGGCTATGGTAACGCTGTTGTATGGTATTCCAAAAACCACAATGTCAAGGCTTCAGTACGTACAAAACTGTGCAGCCAGGTTAATTAAGGGTGCTCATAAGTTTGATCATGTGACATCCTTGCTAATTGGCTTACACTGGTTACCAATGGCGTATAGACCAATGTTTATGATCCTCCTGACTGTGTTTAAGATTCTTCAGGGTAGGGCCACAGAATATTTGACAGATTTGATCACTATTTACCATCCTAGTAGATCCTTTCGATCAAATGACAGTCTAATTTTGAATGTACCCCGTTCTAACACGAAGAGTTGGGGCGACAGAGCTTTTAGCACTGCTGGTCCCAGATTATGGAACCTGCTCCCGATGGAACTACGTATGACGACTAACATTATTGAGTTTAAATCGAGACTGAAGACCCATTTTGTTCAAAGTGGCATTCGAGGGATCATGGAGGGATACTTATAATTTTATAAACTTTTTATACCTGATTTGTAACTATTTTTATCTGTTTTTCCTGACATTATCTGAATTTGTTGAGGCGCGCCTTTGAATATATTTTTATTGTAGATAAATGGCCTATAGAAATATTCTAATAATAATAATAATAATAATAAAAATAATAATAATAATAATAATAATAATAATAATAATAATAATAATAATAATAATAATAATAATAATAATAATAATAATAATAATAATAATAATAATAATAATAATAATGATAATAATGATAATAATAATAATAATAATGATAATAATAATAATAATAATAATAGTAATAATAATAATAATAATAATAATGATAATAATAATAATTGTAAGTAAAGATTCTTTCGTCTTGATTATTCAAGTGTAATAGATTCAAGAAAAACAAGAACTTTTTAGTGAAATATTTCGATATTACGTAGATCTTCTTCAGTCGCCATGTGAGTAAATTACAAATTACAAATTCTTCCCTTTATCGTTATAGTACGCACTCTTGCAATTTACTCACATTGTGACTGAAGAAGATCTACGTAAGATCGAAATATTTCAGTGAAAAGTTCTTGTTTTTCTTGAATCTAATGATAATAATGATAATGATAATAATAATAATAATAATAATAATAATAATAATAATAATAATAATAATAATAATAATAATAATAATAATAATAATAATAATAATAATAATAATAATAATAATAATAATAATAATAATAATAATAATAATAATAATAATAATAATAATAATAATAATAATAAATTCTGATATGATTTGACTAACGAGAGCTAACTAAGATGTCTCAACGTCAAATGTTTGTCCAGCATACTCATAAAATCAAATTTCATTCTGTCCGTGAATCCCTTTGCATCGGTTTCGCCATATCATGTTTCCACATATCATATTAGATACACTGCACCATTTCATCGTAGACTTTGCCTCCTCACTCGACAGTCCTAATCCTTTTAAGTTCTTTCTTACGTCTTCATGAACAGTTCCAAGCGATCCAAAGCATAATATTCTTATATTTGTCTTTATCCCATTCCGATTCAAAATGTTTTTGAGTTGTTGGTGCTTCCTAGCTTTACTTTCATATGACTCTGACATGTACAAATCAAAGCATACAGTTACTTCTATGATCTCGCATTCTTTTTCGTTAGACGTTATCTCTAGCAAATCAGGCTTCCTGTTATTGATTTGCTGCAATTCTGTTCGTAAATGTGGAAATGCTGTTTCTGCCATCCTGTTAACAAACTTGAGTGACGTTTCACTGTACCGACGAATCTTTTGATAAATGGCTTCTACTATCCTATCGTGTCGTTTTGAGTAAAGATCTTTAAATCTTTTGCAAGAGTTCATTAAATGGGCTACTGACTCTGTGTGATGGTTACACAACGAGCATCTCTTTTCATGATCTTTATTCCAAAAATTGATCAGCTGGTTGCAAGGTATTTGGTTCATTCTTGCTCGTAACACAAATTTTACTAAACTATCTGAGAGCTTCCATCCGTAGTATATTTGATGAGATATTTTCCGATCAATGGCATCTATTCCTATGAATTTCCCTTGAAACCTGAGTTCTGAGCAGTTTGCTGTATCATGTTTTCAAATTCTCGCTCGATCTCTTGCTTCAGATTTTTGTGACTAAGTTTTTTTCCATTAACAACAACTTTCGCCAAATTTTCCTCGTATATGACACACCCTTTCAATTTATTCACTTGGAAAAGAAGATCTGGCCAATCGGAATTTCCACCGTAAGTTTTGTTTTTCACCAGTCTGTCGTTATCATCTAATTCATAGCCTAAAAAGTTCTTTTCGTCATTTGTAGCTCTTACACCCCGCGCTCTCATATCCAAACTTAACGATTCTCTTGCTATATACCTTATATTTTCTTCTTCGTGGTTTAGCATTTTGACTAGATTTGCGATCCGTGTAGCTCTGTAAACATTGGATGGCTTTTTTATACCAAGACCCCCTTGTAGCCTTCCAATGAAAAACACTTTATCGGTTGTTTTAGGGTACAACCCAAACATATCTCTTACGACACAGCTAACTTTACTGTCCATCTCTCCTATTTGTTGTTCCTCTATTCTTGTGTTATCAAAGTGATGTAATATTTTGGCTAGAGCCATGTTGTTAAAAGCACTAAGTTTTAGAGGGATTGGGAGGGAGCTAGCGTCGATCTTATTCAAAGTTTCTTTGAATTCTTCGATAAAGGCTTCAACTTGATTTGGGTCTTCACCACAGATACTGAGAGATTTACCAAGATATTTGTATGCCTGTGCTCTCTTATATGTCTCAATCTTTTCGCCTTGAATCTCTATGGCTGGTTGTCTATCATTCTTTCCTTTATACCAATTATTGCGTGAACGCCTTTCATAGAATAATGCACATTTTGGTCCCTTCACTTTTAATCCAGCATCATCAAAGAGCGGCTCACTTATTTCTAACATCGTCTTGATCATTTTGAAATCATAAGAAACCATTGCGATATCACCTGCATATGCTTGAATAGGTAGAGGGTTAATTTTTCTTTCATTTTGAATGCTAAGAGCTATCAAGGAATGATTGAAAGCAGGCTGTAGAATTCCATTTAATACCATCAGAAAGATGATAACACTAAGTGGGTCTCCTGTTTTTGTGCCCCTCGTGATGTAAATTTTTTTTGATAAAGTGTTCCCACATATGACTTGAAAACATGCTCCTTCATAAATGTTCTTAATGATCTTACAGTACGTAGCAGGAATATCATACTCGCTTAGTGTCTGTATCATTTCATCATGCTTGATGCTACCATAGGCATCTGCGAAGTCAATAAACAGGACGTGCAACTTTGTACTGATATGTTTGAAGTCATCTAAGGCCGTTTTTAAACTGAAAATTAGATCCTGCCTGTTTCTTCCTTGCAAAAAGGCTCGTTGCCAGAATTCAATTCTAGGCTCGATCAATGGTAAAATTCTCTGGATGATACATCGTGAAAAAATCTTATAAACCACTGATGACAGGCAGATGTCACGCAGCGTTGTTAAATCCTGTTGCTGAAAATTCTTCTTCGGTATCCTTTGTACTATATAGTGTTTCCAACTGCTAGGCACCTTTTTGTTGATTAGACAGGTATTAAAACAGCTTATAATGTCTACCCTCTTGTCCTCGTATTTCCTTTTTCACATTTTCATAGCGAACTCCATCAAGCCCTGGTGATTTCCCATTGGGAAGCTTCCTTAGAACACTTTGTATCTCCTCCGCAGTAAACGGCGGAACTTCATCTTGGCATCTTTCCACTTCCTGTTGGTGTCCTATTGGGTTGTTTTCATCCCAGTCATTTTCCAAAATAAAGCCCTTTTCATTTTGATAGAATGCCTCTGTTTCTGCTTGATTAACTTCTACTTGTACCTTTATTGGCCATTTGCTGTCGTTCTTTATGATTTGATAAAGAACGAATTTTAAAATAATAATAATGATAATAATGATGATAATAATAAGAATAATAATAATAATAACAATAATAATGATAACAATAATAATAATAATAATAATGACATCAGGCAGAACAACATTGATCATGAAAGATACGAATAAAGGTACAGTGGTATCAAACTCTAGACCAATCACCTGTCTGCCTCTCATGTGGAAGTTACTGACGGGTATGGTAGCAGACAGTTTGTACAACTATCTTGAGGACAGCAGTCTGCTACCCCACGAACAAAAAGGATGCAGGAAGAGATCCAGAGGGGCTAAAGATCAATTGCTAATAGATAGGATGGTGATTCGAAATTGTAAACGAAGGCTCACAGGACTTGGAATGGCCTGGATTGATTATAAGAAGGCTTTCGACTTCCCTCCGCAAACGTGGATTCTTGAATGTCTCGATATGTTTGATGCAGCTAAAAACATCCAGAATTTGATTTCTAACAGTATGGAGCATTGGAGCACCCGATTAAAAGCTGGAGGGGTGTCGCTTGGGAATGTAAGAATACAGCGAGGTATATTTCAAGGAGACAGTCTTTCTCCGTTATTATTTGTTATTGCACTGATTCCTCTAACATTAATCCTTAGAAAAGGGAAAGAGGGATATGATCTTGGCAAAGGGAAGAGCAGAGTGAGTCATTTATTGTTCATGGACGACTTAAAGCTATTTGGCAAAAATGAAAAGCAACTTAATAAGCTAGTCAACACAGTTAGAGTCTTTAGCAAAGACATCAAGATGGAATTTGGGTGGAAAAGTGTGCTGTACTGATAATGAAGAGAGGAAAGTTTATAAGTAGTGGAGGAATTTGCCTCTCCGATGGACAAAGAATAAAGTCAGTAGAGAAAGAAGAGGGGTATAAATACTTAGGTGTATTAGAAGCTGATGGTGTAAACCACGACCAAATGAAGGAAATGATAAGAAAAGAATATATTCGCAGAGTACGTAACATCTTGAAAGCAAAACTAAATGGCGGAAACACTATCCAAGCCATAAACAGTAGAGCCGTGTCAGTGATAAGGTATGCAGCTGGAATAGTTAAATGGACGATAGATGAATTAAGAACGATGGATACCAAAACGCGAAAGCTATTGACGATTTACAGGACATTACACCCTCGAACAGACGTTGATCGACTCTATTTTAAAAGAAGAGAAGGAGGAAGAGGCTTGATAAGTGTTAAGAATTGCGTTGAGGTAGAAAGTGGCAGTCTGTTTGCTTATGCAAGTAGCTCTCGAGAAGATCTTTTGAAAGCAGTAACAGACGAAGGAATACTGAAGAGAGCGGATGAAACAATAACAATGAAGTATGTGCAGCAAGATAGAAAAGCATCATATCATCAGAAACCAATGCATGGTCAGTTTGCAAAGATAGCAGCTGAACAAGGCAGTAAGGAGACATGGGCATGGCTGAGGCAAGGAACGTTGAAAAAAGAGACAGAGGGCACTATTATGGCTGCACAAGACCAAGCGCTTCCAACCAATGCCATGAAAGCTAATATACAGGGTCAAAACATCAGTCCTCTATGCAGGATGTGTGGAAAAGAGAACGAGACAGTTGCTCATATAGTATCAAGTTGCGAGAAGCTTACGCAGAAGTATTACAAGCAGTGGAGACACGATAAAGTCGCGCAAATCCTTCACTGGAATTTATGTAAGAAATATGATCTACAGGCAGCCAAAAATTTTACGATCATGTTCCTGAGAAGGTATTAGAAAATGATCTTGTTAAGATACTATGGGACTTCAATATACAAACAGATAAAAAGCTGGATCATAATAAGCCAGATATTACCTTACATGACAAGAAAAACAACGAGTGCCTTCTAATAGAAGTGTCTTGCCCATTTGATATGAACATCAATGAAGTTGAGGAAGTCAAACGGAGAGAGACCAAGCTTTGAAATGGGAACTGAAGAAGATCTGGAATTGTAAAAGCGTAAAGATAATACCAATTATTATTGGGGCACTAGGCACTGTTAATGCAAGGCTTGGAGAATGGTTAAAGAGTATCGATGTCAACTGTAATATTGGACAAATACAACAAGCAAGCCTACTCGGTACGGGAAGAATACTCAGGAAAGTACTGGACACCTGAAGTGACTGGGAGTTACTTGATGTCTAGACTTTGGTATCAACATAACATCCAGCTAGAAGCTGTGTTTAGATAAAAGGACCATAATAATAATAATAATAATAATAATAATAATAATAATAATAATAATAATAATAATAATAATAATAATAATAATAATAATAATAATAATAATAATAATAATAATAATAATAATAATAATAATAATAATAATAATAATAATAATAATAATAATAATAATAATAATAATAATAATAATAATAATAATAATAATAATAATAATAATAATAATAATAATAATAATAATAATAATAATAATAATAATAATAATAATAATAATAATAATAATAATAATAATGATAGTAATAATAATAATAATAATAATAATAATAATAATAATAATAATAATAATAATAATAATAATAATAATAATAATAATAATAATAATAATAATAACAACAATAATAATAATATTTCAGGGAGACACGCTGTCTCCATTGCTTTTCGTGATCGCATTAATACCTTTAACTTACATTTTGTGAAAGTGCAGACCTGGATATGAGTTTGCTAAGAACAGGGAGAAAATAAATCATCTACTGTACATGGATGACCTCAGGTTGTATGCCAGAAGTGAAAAAGACCTTGATTCTCTTATTCAGTCAGTGAGGTCTTTAGCAAAGACATTGGTATGCTGTTTGGGGTAAAAAGATGTGCAGTGTTGATTATGAAGAGGGGTCGACAGATTAAATCTGATGGAGTAAAGATACCAGGAAGTAATGTCATCAGGTCACTTCAGGAGAATGATGGGTACAAGTATTTAGGGGTGTTGCAAAATGATGAGGTGAAAGAAAAGGAGATGAAAGAGATCGTCACAAAGGAGTACAAAAGAAAGGTTAGAAAGGTGCTTGAAACTAAACTAAATGGAGGTAATATCATAAAGGCCATTAACACGTGGGCGATTCCAGTACTGAGATACTCCGCTCCTTTTTTGAAGTGGAGAAAGACCGAGCTACAAGAACTAGATCCAAGAACACGAAAACTTCTTACAATGCATAACGCACACCACCCTAAGAGTCATGTTGAGAGGATCTACATACCAAGAAAGGAAGGAGGTAGAGGCTTATTGAATGTAGAAGATACCGTAAACACAGCCATTTTGGCTTTGGAAGAATATGTTGTTGACAGCAATGAACGAATATTATCTGCAGCGAGAAACATCGAGGAAGTTACTGAAACAGCGAAAGGCTTCAAGAAAAGAAAGAAAAATGAAAGAAAAAACAACTGGAAAGAGAAAGAATTACATGGTCAGTATCTGAGACAAACCGAAGAGGTGGCAGGCCCTGAACGCTAGGTGTGGTTGAAAGATGGAAACTTGAAAAAGGAAACTGAATTGTTAATAATATCCGCTCAGGAACAAGCTATCAGAACTAATGTCATCAAAGCAAAGATCGATAAGACCCAGATCGACAGCAAATGCAGAATGTGTGGAAAAGTGGACGAAAGTATCAGCCATGTACTTAATGACTGTGGTGAATTAGTCCAAAAAGAGTACAAGCGCAGGCATGACTGTGTGGGTAAGAGAGTACATTGGGATGTAAGCAAAGTCTGTGGATTTAAGGTCAAAGATAAGTGGTATGAACATGAACCTGAGGCTGTCATGGTGAATGATGACTATAGAATTTTATGGGATTTATCCATAGAGACTGACCATGCTATCGAAGCAAGAAGACCAGATATGATCGTCGAGGATATAAGGAACAGACAGTGCAAGATCATTGACTTTGCAGTTCCGTATGACAATAGAGTTGACAACAAGGAAGCTGAGAAGATCGACAAGTACCAAGATTTAGCCAGAGAGATAACGAGACTATGGAAATCATCCCAGTTGTAGTTGGTGCACTTGGCACCATGCCAAGGCTGCTACGGAAGAGACTAAAAGACATCGGAATAGAGACCCGTATTGTGGACTTGCAAAAAAGTGCCATCCTTTGCTCTGCAAGGATCCTAAGAAAAGTCCTTGAGGTTTGAGGAGACTTGGTGTCACCAAACCTCAAGGGAACATCTCTGCTAGATATATTAGCATGTATTAACCAATGATAATAATAATAACAATAGAGGCCATGATTGATCTATATCAGTATGTTAAAGGAAGTGAAGAAAAAATTCTGATTGCTGCAAGAAAAGTAAAAGTGATCAACGAAGAAGAAACTGTTACAGAGTTTAAAATGCGCAAACAAAATGAAAGTAGAGAAAGGTGAAAAGACAAGACCTTACATGGACAATATTTGAGGCAGACGGAAAATGTAGCAGAACAAAACCGTTGGATGTGGTTAAAGAAGGCAGGCCTGAAAAGGGAAACTGAGAGTCTTATCATGGCTGATCAAGAGCAGGCCATTAGAACGAATCTGATAAAATCTAAGATAGAGAAATCGCAACAGGAAAGTAAATGTAAGATGTGCGGAGATTCTGACGAAAGTATAAACCATATACTAAACGAATGCAAAATGTTAGCACAAAAAGATTATAAAAAGAGGCACGATTGGGTAGGTCGTAGGATTCACTGAGAAGTATGCAGGAAATATAAGATCGATGTAAGCGAAAAATGGTACAATCATGAACCTGTAAATGTACTTGACAATGGACAATGCACGCTTCAATGGGATTTTGCAATTCAAACTGATAATGAAATCAAGGCAAGAAGACCAGACATGATAATCAAGGATAAAGAAAAGAATACTTGTATAATAATAGACTTTGCAGTTTCCTATGGCACCAGAATAGAACTAAAAGAAAAGGAGAAGATTGACAAATATCGAGATCTTGCAATTGAACTAAAAAGATTGTGGAAGATGAAAGTAACAGTTGTACCGATCGTTTTTGGATCACTGGGAGCAATTCCAAAGAAGATAGAGAAGAGACTGAAAGATATTGGAATAGATACAAACTTAGCGGATATGCAGAAAACTGCAATCCTGAACTCTGCACGAATTCTTCGAATGGTTCTGGAAACTTAAGGAGGCTTGTTGCCACTTGGTACCAAGAACGATATGACCATACAAATATTTGTGTGTGTTAAGTATGAAATAATAATAATAATGAAAACATCTCATCCCTAAAAGTAACTAGTTACATAAAGTAATATACAAGATAAAAGTTGGTATATGCCACTCTCCAAATTGGGCATGACAAAATACATTTTACCGCTGCTAAAGTCCAAAACTTTACATCATTGTAACCTTAAATTGACAAGTCCTTTAAAATACCAGGAGATCTGGATCTAGCCAGTCTTTGTCCTTCTTACAAAAAAGATAGTATGTTGATCGAATACAAATATTGATTGCTGTTCCAATTACGTTTGTTGCATTTACTTTTGGAACTCCTATACTTGTTAATGCATTGAGTAGATTTTGTCCAGAATCGTTTTTACCGATTAGTCCAAGAGCGCTCATACTCAGATTTACGAAACTAGCGTTTTTGTATCTGGCATTCAAGTCTTGAAGCGTTTCATCATAGCTGGTCTGTTTCCTTTCACTGTTCTCCTTTACTTTTGTTATGAATCCACACGTTAATTCAACCACGACGACATTTTCCTTGCGGTGGACTAATATCAGGTCAGGCCTTTTTAATGATCTTGTTACTGAAGTTGGACAAGCATACCCTGGAAGATCAGCATATATTTGGACATCTTTTAAGCCTACAAGTGCTTTCGTGATGTTGGCGAGGATGGAATTATGACGCCACGTATAACGCCCTTGTTGTAGATGTACTTTACAGCCAGAGACGACATGCATTAGAGACTGGGCATTACTGTTACAAGCCAAGCAAGTGTCACTTGATGCTTTCCCCCACATGGTCATGTTTTTAAGTGTTGGCAGGGTATTGTTCAGATACCGCACTGTGAAGTTGTAGATGTTAGCTGGTAGGATATCTCTGGTCTGTGTCCAAAGACTTTTGAATATCTCTGAGCCATGTGACCACATCAGTTTCACTATGTATCCTTGGTATTCTAGTTCATCTGAAATTCTTGCTATTTGCTGAGATCTAACAGCTTTTGTTACTTCCTTTGAGTTTTCATGGGTGTCATATTGAATATTTGTTTCAGCTGTTGCTTGGTGTAAAAATCTTACGTCATGATTTAATAATAATAATAATAATAATAATAATAATAATAATAATAATAATAATAATAATAATAATAATAATAATAATAATAATAATAATAATAATAATAATAATAATAATAATAATAATAATAATAATAATAATAATAATAATAATAATAATGATAATAATAATAATAATAATAATAATAATAATAATAATAATAATAATAATAATAATAATAATAATAATAATAATAATAGATTCGTGTTCGCCCTAGTGTCAGTGCTGACACCTCAGTTAACATAAAAAATTATGCTTGTGTTATCCACTACAATTTGTACATATAAATTTTGTAAGACACAAGATTTAGAAGTCATCCAATGTGAAAAACACAATATAGAACTTCGCGTATCTGATCATACGCAAGGACCGAGAGAGAAAAAAAAGATTCATACGAATAACTTCCTAACCCTGTGTCTCCATATGTAGTTAGCCATTATCAAATTTGAAAGTGAGCACCACTGTAATGTTTTCTTTACAATTAACTTGTCTACTGACATTGATCTCATAACAGTCCAAACATCCATTTTGATACAACCAAGTGAGCCAAAGCAAAGCACCTTCAGATCTACATCCCAGCCCAAAGACTGCAGCAGACCGCACAGCGGCTGATACCGTTCCTGTTTGGTCTTCAGCGCTTGTTCAAAATATAGATCGTAGCAGACAGTCACCTCCAAGATAATGCATTTAAGTGACTGATTGTCAATGATAACGATGTCAGGTTTACGATGCGTAATACGCTGTAATTCATCACCATATTCTGTCAGTATTGATTCTGCAAGTTTATTTGCATGAAACTGAAAACCACTTAGACTTCTTGAGATCATCTCAAATATTTTGTCAGCAATTCGATTGTGACGTCTACTGTAAAAGTTGTGAAACTCTCTGCAACCATTCATCAAATGTGCGACACTTTCCGTGTGCTGATGGCAAAAGGGGCAAGAAGGGTCATGATCACGATTCCATACGTGTTTTGTGAAGTTTGTTGGAAGTAGACTAGCCGTGCTTTTATTGATTTATTGCAAACTTCACCAATAAATCACTTACTTTCCAGTTGTAAAAAATTGAATTGGAAGATTTCAACTGAACCTTAGTTATACAGAGAAAGGGGCCTTGAATTGACAATCGCCTTGCTTTTTGCGAATAACGATTAACTTTCTGTTTGCACAGCAACTTCTGAAGTGAAGCACCTTCATCAAAGAATTCCCCTTTAATAATTACTCCAGCTTTTCCTTGCCGGAACTCAATGGAAACATCTATCTTTCTAGCATATCTCAAAAGATCTGGCCAATCTGATTGACACCCAAAGTTTGTGCGACTATTC
This sequence comes from Aurelia sp. 4 Dawson et al 2005, assembly GCA_964019985.1. Classification (NCBI taxonomy): domain Eukaryota; kingdom Metazoa; phylum Cnidaria; class Scyphozoa; order Semaeostomeae; family Ulmaridae; genus Aurelia; species Aurelia sp. 4 Dawson et al 2005. Next base: position 7,960,729 of record OZ026507.1, on the reverse strand, counting down.
AAATAGCCGTCTTCACTAATCTCAAACCCAAGAAAATTCATATCATTATCTGTTGCAGCAACTTTCCATTTTTCCATATCTAAATTTAGGGACTGACGTGCAATGTTCTTGAACTGTAACTGAGGATGATTCAACATCTTAATGAAAAATGCAACCCTTGTTGACCTATACACATCTGAAACGCGCTTAACTCCAATCCCTCCGTGCTCGCGTGGTAAGAAGACGATGAGTTGTGTTGTTGTTTCATACAAATCATACATATTTCGAACTGCCTTCACCAAGGACTTATCCATGCACTCCAACTGCTCCTCTGTAAACCATGTTTTGTAAAAATGGTGGAGAATCTTCGCGAGAGCCAAGTTATTTAAAGCACTAGCCTTTTAGAGCGAGCGGTTATTTGCAGATTGTTATTTTCTCCAACAAATCTTTATAACTTTCTATAACTTCCAACACCTGCACAGAATCTTCGCTGTAAAGTGAGAGAGATTTTCCAAGATACTTATAGGGCTTATCACGGGGATAAACTTCGATGGCATATCCTTGAATTGACACAGTTGGCTTTTTATCTGCCTTGCCCTTGTATCATTTATTGCCAGACCGCCTTGCATACATAACTGCACATTTACTGGGTTTCACTGCTGAACCTGCTATCTCCATAGCAACGTTTCCAATATCAAACATCTCATTTATAATCGTTGCATCGTAATTAACAACAACAATATCATCCGCAAAAGCTTGTAATGGCAATGGATTAATCCTCCTTTCATCTTCAATGCAATGTCGAGTAACAGCCTCTCTCACCATAGGCTTGCATACTCTGTCAATCACCAATATGAATAAAAGTGCACTCAAAGGGTCACCTGTCTTTGAACTCTTTACTCAATTCAAAACCACAAATCACAGAAAACGAAGAGTACCGGTAAAGATTTTCGACCAAACAACAATAAATCAAAGCAATGAATGTCAAAGTCCCGGAGAGTTTCAAAAAGGAAACTATGCTCAGTGCTTCCAAAAGCATCTGCAAAATCCACAAAAACTGCACAAAACTTTGTACTTAAATGTCTGAAATCATCCATTGCGGCTTTCAAACTGAAAATCAATTCCTGTCTGTCACGATCTGGCAGGAAAAAACGCTGCCAAAATGCAATCTCATTGGATATGTGGGGGGTGATTCGCTTACAGATTGCTTTCGAAAATAATGATAATAATAACAATAATAAGAGAATAATAATAATAAGAATAATAATAATAATAATAATAATAATAATAATAATAATAATAATAATAATAATAATAATAATAATAATAATAATAATAATAATAATAATAATAATAATAATAATAATAATAATAATAATATCAAAACCAAACCACCTTTCAACAAAAACAGAAAATGAAATGTAGAAAATAAAACTGTTTTCAAAACTGACGTTTCGATTTAAAATCTTCTTCTGAGTAAAACTTTACTGGGACAGCCGAGAATTTATACAAGTTGTTTACAGAAAAAATATACATGACAAGTCTATTTACAAACCAAAATATGCCAACATATCATTGAGTAAATTAGAGGAGGAACGTATGAGTATATCAGCTAAAGGAAATAATTATAGAAATGTTAGTAGGGAGGAGAGTGAAGCAATTAACAGTCTTAAATCGGACCGAACGATCGTTGTCAAGGAGGCCGACAAAGGTTCGGCTGTAGTGGTTTGGGATAGAGACGATTACATCATGGAAGCAGAGAGTCAACTCAGTGACTCTGAGGTGTACAGCAAGCTTGACAACGATCCTTCGGAACGGCTTCACCAGATCATTTCGGACACTCTTAAAACTATCAGCGGTAGAGGAGATTTAGATCAAACCACATTAGACTACCTAATGGTGAATAACCCTAGGTTAGGACGGTTCTACCTCCTCCCAAAAATCCACAAAAGACTGAATAGCGTACTAGGGAGACCTGTTATTTCCAACTGTGGTTTTTTACGGAAAACATTTCGGCATTTTTGGACCACCATTTGCAACCTTTAGCGAAGAAGGTGCAGTCATATATAAAAGACACAAATCACTTCCTTAAAAAAATCATGGATCTGGATGGCCTCCCTGAGGGTGCTATATTATGTACAGTGGATGTGGTGGGGCTTTATCCAAGTATTCCGCACGAGGAGGGATTGGAGGCGTTAAAAGGGGTACTTGAACATCGAGAAGATAAAACCATTTCCACGGATACCCTGCTTGAATTAGCTCACGTTGTTCCTAAGAACAATTTTTTCGAATTTTAAAGATGATTTCTACCAGCAGCTTAGGGGTACAGCCATTGGTACCAAATGCGCTCCTTCATATGCGATCCTTTTTTAGCAGCGCTTGAAGAAAAACTACTTGCTGAAGCTCAAGGTAAACCGTTGGTTTGGTGGAGGTACATAGATGATGTATTTTTAATTTGGCAACATGGGGAGGAAAAACTGAGGGATTTTATTACTTTCTTAAATGGGGCACACGACTCGATAAAATCTACTGCAGAATGGTCCACAGAGAGGGTGAATTTTCTCGATGTTCAAGTCATTAAACAGGACAATAGACTTATAACAGATTTGTTTACAAAACCTACTGATACCCATCAACTCTTGCATCGAGCTTCATGTCATCCGAACCATACCAAAAAGGGAATTCCTTATAGCCAGGCCCTTAGAATTCGTCACATTTGTTCAGAAGAACAGTTTTTCGTTAATAGGGTAGCAGATTTAAAAACATGGCTTTTAGCTAGAGGTTATGGTGAAAACGAGGTTGATAGTCAAATAGATAGGGTACGGGACAAAGATCGTGCTCCTTTGTTAGATACAAGACCAAAGGAAAAGGATGATATGAAATACCTTTTGTGTTGACATATCACCCAGCCATGCATAAAGTATATGAGATACTTCGCAAGAACCAGAACCTATTGCTGGTAGACAAGGAGCATGAAGCAGTTTTTAAGGACAAAATATTTGTAACGTTCAGAAGGGCAAAAAGTTTGAAGGATAAACTTGTGAGGGCTAAGCTACCAAGTATCGATGAGGAGTTGATGAAAAAGGGTACTTTCAGATGCAATGGCAGAAGAAGTTGCCAGATTTGCCCTTTGATGAGGGAGGGGGATACTTTCCATAATTTTGATTCGGCCAGATCCTTTAAAAACTTCTCGGGGCGGTACGACTGCAACTCTGATCATGTCGTTTACTTGTTGCAGTGTGAGTCTTGCGACAAGAAATATGTTGGAAGTACAAAGACCAAATTTCGGCAAAGATTTAATGTTTACAAATATTATTTTAGAACATACGCACGCAAACACAACGAAAACTCTCTCGATAAAGGGAAACCGGTTCCACAAGCAAGTTTTTTCAATCATTTTTTTGGAGACGGACACAATGCAATTTCCGGGTCGGGATTAAAATTATAGACGGGGCAGATGATGTGTTTTCACTACGTAGAAAGGAGTTGTTTTGGCAATATCGACTTCAAACTTTTTCACCCAAGGGTCTAAATGAAAGAGCTGCAGACGTGGAACTGGACGTGTTTGCGTGCGGGGGAACAACGTAGATTCTGCCAATGCATCTAAAGGTCTCTAGAGGTTGCTCTGGTTTAAGGAATTAGCATCAGGCCATCTGGGATTCAGCTGTTGCTAAAAGAAGAGTTAACCCTAATCCATATGGGCTTTTTTCGAGCTACCATTTATGGGGGGGGGTTCTTTCCACCCCCCCTCTGTAAACTGCCTTAGCCTGGTCAGAATTCAATGCAACTTGGCACCGTTATAGATCAGGTAATTTCTAGCATGTAGCGTAATTCGGGTGTGGCTGCCACGCCTAATGACGTCATAGTGACGTCATGAAGTTTAAAATCAGTGCAAATCAGGTTTCCAAGTTACATTTGAATTCAAAGAAGGTTTTCTATGAAGATTTGGTAGTTTTTGGTTCAACTTAGCCACAAATTTGATATGAAGATATCATTTCATTGAAATTAATGAATTTGGAGTGATATTTTGGCAGAAATTAGCCAATCTGAATGACGTCATTAATGCATTGAATTTGTTCTCTGTAGAAATAGACAAAAAGAAGCTGCAAAGGTGGTAATACTCCATCACAAACGTATCATTGGAGTGTTTTCAATCGAAAAATTTCGAAAATATTCAAAAAGCTTGCTAATTAGCCCAAAATGGCGGCCAAAATGACGTCATCATCAAAAAATGCTGACATCATCAAATTCCATAAATTCCTGTATCAAATTAAAGCTCTTCGTTTACTGATTCATTTGGTGTATAATACTTCATAATTTGATGAAATCTTTCCATTCAAATCATCAAAAACAATGATTTTTCTGCTACCTGCTTCCAAATATGGGCATATCACGTGACCTGTGAGCTCTATTGTTTAAAAATTTTTTGATCAAAATGTGGCGAACAGATAATTAGTAAAAGTCAGAGGGGTTTGGGGGACATAGGTGATGTCTCTTAAACACACGGAAAGAAAAACCTTGAGGGGGGGGGGGTGGAAAACACCCCCCCATGCGGATTAGGGTTAAGCATCAAGTGAGTCTTCCGGAGGGTCACTTGGGGGAAGGGAGTTGCCAGGGCAGCCTCAGGGGTATCAAAGAAATCAGAATTAGTATGAGACCATCTGGGATTTAGCTGTTGCTAAAAGAAGAGTTAAGCATCATGCGAATCTTTCGGAGGGTCTTTTGGTGATAAATGCAGAGCTGCCAGGACAGCCTCAAAGGAGTAAATTAAACATTAAAACGCTTCCAATCCATTCTCAAGTGATCAGGGACAAAGCGATTAAGTAAATTTGGCATATTTTGGTTTGTAAATAGACTTGTCATGTATATTTTTTCTGTAAACAACTTGTATAAATTCTCGGCTGTCCCAGTAAAGTTTTACTCAGAAGAAGATTTTAAATCGAAACGTCAGTTTTAAAAACAGTTTTATTTTCTAGAATAATAATAATAATAATAATAATAATAATAATAATAATAATAATAATAATAATAATAATAATAATAATAATAATAATAATAATAATAATAATAATAATAATAATAATAATAATAATAATAATAATAATAATAATAATAATAATAATAATAATAATAATAATAATAATAATAATAATAATAATAATAATAATAATAATAATAATAATAATAATAATAATAATAATAATAATAATAATAATAATAATGATAATGACAGAAAGGCTTATGACATGATGCCTCATTCGTGGATATTGGAGTGTTTGAAATCATTAGGTATTAGCGACAACATACAACTGTTCCTTGAAAACACAATGAATACTTGGAGAGTTGAACTGACATGTGCAAACCAGCAACTTGGAGAAGTGAACATCAAGAGGGGGATTTTTCAAGGCGACGCACTCTCACCTCTATTTTTGTTGTTGTTGCAATGATTCCTCTCACACATGTTCTGAGAAAGATACAGTCTGGTTACGAGTTCACAAAGAGTAAAGAGAAAATCAACCACTTACTATACATGGACGACCTCAAGTTATATGCGAAAAATGAGAAGGAACTAGACTCACTTGTCCAGACAGTCAGAGTATTCAGCAATGGCATAGGCATGTAATTTGGGTTAGATAAATGTGCAGTTCTGTTAATGAAGAGAGGAAAGATAATCAAGTCAGAAGGAATAGAATTGCCCAATGACGAAAAGATAAGATCACTAAAGGAAGATGATAGCTATAAATATCTGGGTATATTACAATCAAACGAAATATAGCAGAAAGATATGAAAGAAAAAGTTGGAAAAGAATGCAAAAGGCGTGTCAGGAAAATACTTGAAACCAAGCTCAATGGTGGCAACATAATCAAAGCAATCAACACATGGGCCATACCAATGCTAAGATACTCAGCTTCTTTCCTTGACTGGGCCATTAGTGAGCTACAAGAAATGGATAGAAGAACAAGAAAGTTAATGACTATGCATAATGTGCTGCATCCAAGGAGCAACGTTGATCGTCTGTACATACCACGAAGTGAAGGGGGAAGAGGACTCCTGAGTGTCGAAGATACAGTGAATTTAGCTAAACTGGGATTGCAAGGATACGTAAAAATGAGTGACGAGAGGCTCATAAGTGCTGCAAGAGGTGCCGATGAAGTTACAGACTGGGAAGCAGCAATTGAAAGTAAGAATGATTTCAAGAAACGAAAAAAACACGAAAGACAAAACAACTGGAAAGCAAAGATGCTACATGGGCAGTTCATTAGGCAGACAGAAAATCTAGCGGACGAGCAACAATGGATGTGGTTAAAGGATGGCACGTTGAAAAGGGAGACAGAAAACATTGATGATGGCAGCTCAAGAGCAGGCAATCAGAACTAATTTGATCAAGGCAAAGACAGACAAGACCCAACAAGAAAGTAAGTGCAGCATGTGCGGTCAAGCTGACGAAAGTGTCAATCATATTCTGAGCGAGTGCAGTAAAATGGAACAAAAGGAATATAAACTTCGACACGACTGGGTTGGGAAGAAAGTGCATTGGGAAGTCAGTAAACGGTGTGGATTTGATGTAAACGAGAAATGGTACGAACATGAGCCAGATGCAGTCTGTGAGAACAATGATTTCCACATTCTGTGGGATTTTGAAGTGCAAACAGACCATGTGATTGAAGCGAGAAGGCCTGACATGATCGTGACAGACAAAAAGAACAATATATGCAAGATAATTGATTTTGCAGTGCCTTATGATAGCAGGGTAGATGCAAAGGAAATGGAAAAAATTGAAAAATATCAAGATTTAGCCAGGGAGCTTAGAAAGATTTGGAACAAGCAAGTGAAAGTCATCCCTATCATAATTGGAGCTTTAGGAAAAACTCCAAAACTGTTGAGAAAGAGACTGGAGGACATTGGTATCGAAACAAAGATAGTGGAATTGCAGAAGAGTGCAATCTTGTATTCTGGAAGGATCCTCAGGAAAGTTCTTGAGATTTGAGAAGACTTGTTGTCACCGAACCTCAAGGAAAAAGATCTCTACTGACTTAGACAGTATGCGATATGACGATAATAATAATAATAATAATAATAATAATAATAATAATAATAATAATAATAATAATAATAATAATAATAATAATAATAATAATAATAATAATAATAATAATAATAATAATAATAATAATAATAATAATAATAATAATAATAATAATAATAATAATAATAATAATAATAATAATAATAATAATAATAATAATAATAATAATAACAATAATAATAATAATAATAATAATAATAATAATAATAACAATAATAATAATAATAATATAGAAATAACAGCTTACATGGCAGATTTTTTAAAGCTACAGATGACGTTAGGGATGAGAAAACGTGGGAATGGATGAGGAAACGCGGCATAAAGAAAGAGACTGAAGGTTTGTTAATGCCATCGCAAGAACAGGCGATCAGAACGAAGTACATCAGCAAAATCATAGACAAAGAGGACATTGATCCAAAGTGCAGAATGTGTGGTGAGCAGGATGAAACTGTGGCTCATATTTTAACAGAGCGCAAGATGTTGGCACAATGTCAGTATAAGAACTGGAGACATGATAAAGTAGCAGTCTCTACGTTGAGAAATTTGTAAGAAGTATGGGCTACCAGCAAAGTGAGAAATGGTATGATCACCGCATTGAAACTGTTATGGAAAACGAGGAAGTCAAAGTCATGTGGGATATGAAAATCCAGACAGACAAAGAGATTGAACACTGTAGACCTGACATAGTCATCCGATGTAATAAAAGCAGGAAATGTTACATTTTGGACGTCGCTTGCCCATTTGATACGAGGGTACAAGATAAGGAGAGGGAAAAGGTTGAAAAATACCAAGATTTAAAACGGGAATTGAAGAGAATTTGGCAAAATCAAGAAATATTCACAATTCCAAGATCATAGGAACGCTAGGCACAGTAAGCAAAACTTCAAACACTGGTTAAGAAGGTTAGACATCATGGTGAATTTCAGCACATTACAGAAAGCTTGTTTATTGGGATCAGCAAGAGTCATTAGAAAGGTTCTGGATACCTAAGGCCGTGAGATATGGCTCTATAATCAGTAGATTCAACCAGCAATAACATCAGATGCTGTGATAACTTCAGACATAATAATAATAATAATAATAATAATAATAATAATAATAATAATAATAATAATAATAATAATAATAATAATAATAATAATAATAATAATAATAATAATAATAATAATAATAACAATAATAATAATAATAATAATAATAATAATAATAATAATAATAATAATAATAATAATAATAATAATAATAATAATAATAATAATAATAATAATAATAATAATAATAATAATAATACATTCGTATCTGCCCTGGTGCCTGAGCTAGCAGCTCAGTTAACGTATGAATACGCTATACTAGGTTTATGTTAGCTACTACACACAGTATCACATGAAAATACCTCAGCAAAGGGGGGGGGGAAGTTTATCCAAGCACAGGCAGACATTTAGCTGACTTATTTCAAACGGAAAAAGAGCAATGCCCTCGAATTTCAAAAGTGCTAAATGTAGGCCTAGACTATGGGAATAACTTCCGCACCCTGTGCCTCCAAATATAATTTGCCATAATAACATTTGATATTGAACACCATTGTAACATCTGCTTTGCAACTAATTTGTCAACTGTCAAAGTACAAATCATAACACACAGCTACTTCAACAATGGTGCACTTCTGTGATACATGATCAATTAAAATAATGTCTGGTTTGCGATGTTCAATCAACAGCAGTTCCTCGCGATACTCTGTGAATATTGTCTCCATTAGCTTGTTTGAGTAGACTCGTAGACGACGGTTACTCTGAGAAATAACATGTTCTACTTTATCAGCGATTCGATTGTGGCGACGACTATAAAAATTTTGAAATTCATGACAGCCATTCATCAGATGCGCCATACTTTCGGTATGATTTCGGCAAAAGGGGCATAAAGGATCATGTTCACGGTTCCAAATATAATAATAATAATAATAATAATAATAATAATAATAATAATAATAATAATAATAATAATAATAATAATAATAATAATAATAATAATAATAATAATAATAATAATAATAATAATAATAATAATAATAATAATAATAATAATAATAATAATAATAATAATAATAATAATAATAATAATAATAATAATAATAATAATAATAATAATAATAATAATAATAATAATAATAATAATAATAATAATAATAATAATAATAATAATAATAATAATAATAATAATAATAATAATAATAATAATAATAATAATAATAATAATAATAATAATAATAATAATAATGATAATAATAATAATAATAATAATAATAATAATAATAATAATAATAATAATAATAATAATAATAATAATAATAATAATAATAATAATAATAATAATAATAATAATAATAATAATAATAATAATAATAATAAATATAATCTTCAGACATAATGATAATAATAATAATAATAATAATAATAATAATAATAATAATAATAATAATAATAATAATAATAATAATAATAATAATAATAATAATAATAATAATAATAATAATAATAATAATAATAATAATAATAATAATTGGTCCTGGGTATGACGATAAACTGCATCCGGTTGTGGAGTTTCGACGTGGGCGAATGAGGTTACCCTTAGCTGCAACTACCTCCAGGTCACCCTTGAGCAAGGTGTAGTACCTGCCAGCTCTCCCCGAGACCAAGAAATACTGGGTTGGCGTCCAGCGGGGGCTAGTCTGCCTCATGGGTAGGGGGGACTCTTTAGTCTTGGTCGACAGCCCCCCTAGAGATGGTGTCTCGAAAAAAATACTAGTTGGCAGTAACTGAAAAATGCATCTCATACTAAGTATGATGTCTTCAAATATTAATGAAATAGATAACGGCGTGAATGAAACTGGAATCATTTTTGAAGAAGGTTTTTCGCCCGGCAGAGTGACTTGTGTTGGTGAACAGGCAGTCCTCGGTCGTCAACCCACGACTGTTCACGACAAGATAGTGAAGAGAAAATGGAGCAAAGCTGATTATAAAGTCGCTATGGAATGCTTTTTAAGAGCACAAAAAGGCGGGAGAGGAGTAGGAAAGCGGACGCTAGATTTGTGGTTAGATAGAGGTATGTTAGATATTAGCGAAAATAACCTGATGAATCAAATCAGAGTCATTAAGAAGAAACAGTGGGTAACAAGTGTCGAGATTGAGGAAATGAAGCGGTTAATTGAAAATGGAAGTCAGGAAGGAGTCGAAACTGACGTGGGTGATGAAACTCCACAGAGCGATAGTGGAAATGCCAATGAACAGCATGACGCAATTGAGAGGGAAGACCTAGATCAAGACAACAGCAACTTAACAGAAGAGGAGAATGCAATTGTAAGTCGAATTAAAGAAGTCCGCATGCAAGGGAACATACGAACCGTCAAGAGCCTAAGGAACATCAATAAGCTTGAATTGAGAAGTGAAACTGCAAAGGTAAATGGAGTTTTGAAACATATCGAGACGAAAAACATCACGGAAACAAGAGATCTTTTAAAAGCAGCTGCAGTTGTAATTTGTGAGAGATTAGGTGTGAAAGATACCACAGTAACGAGAGGAGAAAGACCTTGGTGGATGAGGAGAATTGAAAGTGATATCAGTAGGTTGAGAATGGACTTAAGTAGACTTGATGCATGGAGTAAAGGGCTGTGGACTCGTCCAAAACAGAGAGTAAAACAGGATCTTGAAAGAAAGTATGGAATAAAACAGAAAGGAATACATACAGTAATGGAAATTGTCAAACAAAGAATCCTTGCAAAGGCGTCAAAACTAAAAAGATATAAGGGAAGGAAAGCACAATTTGATGATAATCACCTTTTCAACACGAATCAGAGACAATTCTATAGGAATTTAGAAGGGGGTGCTATTATGGCGGAAAACCCAAACCAAGAGGAAGTAATAAAATTTTGGAGTGACATCTGGAGCAAAGAAACCAAGCACAACGATAAGGCACAATGGATTGAAAATATCAGAGAAAAAGTCCGGAATAATGATCAGCAAGATAATATCACGATCTCATTAAAAGATACCAAAAGACAAATTAACAGAGTACCAAACTGGAAGGCACCCGGGCCAGACGGGATTAGTGGGTTTTGGATAAAAAATTGTACAGTTCTGCATGAGAAAATAAACATTCATCTCAATGATTGTTTGGAAGCAGGTAGTGTACCTAACTGGATGGTTGAAGGAAAGACAACGTTACTTGTGAAAGACAAGATGAGAGGAACAGATGCTGCAAATTATAGACCCATAGCTTGTTTAAATCTTTTGTGGAAAGTTTTGACAGGAATTTTTGCAGAGAAAGCGTACAAACACCTTGACGACAACAGTTTACTAACTGATGAGCAAAAAGGGTGCAAAAAGAATACTAGAGGAACAAAGGATCACCTAATACTTGACAAAGAAATGTTGAGAAACTGTAGGCGGAGGCTAACCAATCTATCTATGGGCTGGTTAGATTTCAAAAAAGCATATGATATGGTTCCACATTCGTGGATCATTGAGGTCCTCAAAATGTTTGGCATCGCAGACAACCTGGTTAAACTAATAACAGCCAGTATGTCAGACTGGAAGACATGCATCTACGCTAATAATACGTTTTTAGGGAGAGTAAAGATATCACGTGGAATTTTTCAAGGTGATTCGTTTTCGCCACTGTTGTTTGTGTTGGCATTAAACCCAATTTCAATAGCTTTGAAAGATATCAAGATGGGATACAGCTTAGCTAAGGGAGGTCCGTTCATAAACCACATCCTTTTCATGGATGACATCAAGTTGTTCGGGAAGACAGAAAATGAGATCGATTCACTTATCCAGACCGTCAGAATTTGCAGTCAAGATATCAAAATGGAATTTGGAGTAAACAAATGTGCTGTGTTGACAATGAAGAGAGGCAGGAAAATAGAAAGTAATGGTGTGCTTTTGCCATCTGGAGATAAACTTGGTGACCCTGCAGGAGGTGGATATAAGTACCTGGGAATCTTGGAAAATGACAAGATCTTGACCAGGGAAATGAAAGAAAACGTGACGGCATTATACAAGAAAAGATTGAAGTTGCTGCTTAAAACAAAGCTTAATGCACGAAACTTAATCACAGCCATTAACTCATGGGCAGTGGCTGTGGTAAGATACAGTGCCGGCTTTCTTGACTGGACAAAAGAAGAAATAGATATGCTGGACAGAAAGACAAGGAAAGCGTTGACAATGAATGGTGGTGTACACCCGAAAGCGGATGTAGATCGTCTGTATCTCAGGAGAAAGGTTGGAGGAAGAGGACTTATAAGTATTGCTAAATGTGTAGAATTGGAGAGATTGAATCTTGAACAGTACTTAAGAAGTAGTGAAGAGGAGGTATTCAAGTTTATCAGTGACCAGAAGGCAATCGGTGCTGTTGCAACTGAGACAAAAGAAAGCTACAAGATAAGGGTTGAGAGGGAAACGCTTGCTGCAATTGAGAATAAACCGCTTCATGGTCAATTTGAGAGAGATACAAAGGAATGTAAGAAGAAAGATTTATCCTGGATGTGGCTAGCAAACGGAGACCTAAAGAGAGAAACAGAGAGCCTTATAATCGCTGCGCAAGACCAAGCGTTGAATACAAACTCAATTAAAAAGTCCATTTACAAGTTAGACGTTTCAGATAAATGCCGTTTATGTGGAAAAGAAACGGAAAACGTCACACACTTAGTCAATTCTTGTGGAATGCTTGCACAGAAAGAATATAAAAGACGGCACGATAAGGTGTGCCAGAATATCCACTGGGCGTTGTGCATCAAATTCGGATTTGAGTGTAGTCAGAATTGGTGGGAACACAAACCAGAATTAACGTTAGAAAATGATAAAGCAAAAATCCTATGGGATTTCCTGTTTCAGACAGACAGACGAATTGAGCATAGAAAACCAGATATTGTTATACGTTACAAAACCAAAAATACATGCCTGATCGTAGATGTTGCTATACCAGGTGATCACCGCATAGCGTTGAAGGAGGTGGAGAAGATAATGAATTACGCGGAACTGAAGGTGGAACTGGAACGAATGTGGAAAACAAAGACTAAAGTCATCCCTATTGTTATTGGTGCGATAGGTTCGATCACAAAGAAACTTGAAGAGAATCTAAAGGAGCTCGACGTTAAGCATAACATCAAAGTATTTCAAAAATCAGCATTACTCGGAACAGCTCATATCTTGAGGAAAGTGCTTGCTGTCTAAGACTCTTTGTTAGAGTTTGACATTTGGCATGTATGGTTCTGGCATTAGGCCATGTCGTATTTGAAATAATAATAATAATGATAATGATAATAATAATAATGATAATAATAATAATAATAATAATAATAATAATAATAATAATAATAATAATAATAATAATAATAATAATAATGATGATAATGATAATAATTATAATGCGAATGTGATAATACAAATGTGTGCGTTCAGTGTCCGTACAAATGTGATCAAGGCGAAAATTGATAATGCTCAGAAACAAAGTAAGTGCAGAATGTGCGGAGAAAAGGACGAGACAGTGAACCACTTAATAAGTGAGTGTAGTAAGATGGCACAAAGAGAGTACAAGAGAAGACACGATTGGGTTGGTAGGAGGGTGCACTGGGATGTTTGTAGAAAGTATGGCATCGAAGTAAAGGATAAATGGTATCAACACGAGCCAGGTTCAGTGATAGAGAACGACAAATGTAAGATTTTATGGGATTTTACAGTGCAGACAGACCACATCATCCAAGCAAGACGTCCAGATATGATAGTCATTGATAAAGAGACAAACGAGGCTCAGGTAATAGAATTTGCTATCCCATATGACAGCAGGGTGGACAGTAAAGAGATGGAGAAGATTGAGAAGTACCAAGATCTCGTACGAGAACTGAAGAGGCTGTGGGACATGAAGGTAGTAGTCATTCCTATAGTATTCGGGGCACTTGGAACTACCGCAAAGACACTGCAGAAAAGAATGAAGGACATTGGCATTTAGATCAGAATCGGTGAACTACAGAAAACTGTTATCCTGCATACAGCAAGGATCCTCAGAAAGGTCCTTGAGGTTTGATGAGTCTTGTTGACATCAAACCCCAAGAAGCCAAGAAGAACAATCCATTGACTAGAACAATGTGTGTTATCTTTCAATAATAATAATAATGATAATAATAATAATAATAATAATAATAATAATAATAATAATAATAATAATAATAATAATAATAATAATAATAATAATAATAATAATAATAATAATAATAATAATAATAATAATAATAATAATAATAATAATAATAATAATAATAATAATAATAATAATAATAATAATAATAATAATAATAATAATAATAATAATAATAATAATAATAATAATAATAATAATAATAATAATAATAATAATAATAATAATAATAATAACAATAATAATGATAATAATGATAATAATAATACTAATAATAATAATAATAATGATAATAATAACAATAACAACAACAATAATAATAATAATAATAATAATGATAATAATAATTTGTCCTGGGTATGACTTTAAACTGCATCCGGTTGTGGAGTTTCGACGTGGGATAATGAGGTTACCCTATGCCACAACTACCTCCAGGTCACCCTTGAGCAAGGTGTAGTACCTGTCAGCTCTCCCCGAGACCTCGAAATACCGGGTTGGCGTCCGACGGCGGCTAGTCTGTCTCATGGGTAGGGGGGATTTCAGCCTTGGTTGGCAACCCCCCTAGTGATGGTGTCACAAAAGTAATACCGGTGGTAGTGTCACCTTATTACCACTATATCCTCATTATGAGTGTAATGTCAAATAATGGATTATACAACAACGGCGTTAATGAGGCTGGAACTTTTAGTGAAGGTCTCTCGCCCGGCAGGTGTCCTGTGGCACAGCACCGCAGGCCCGGTCGTCAACCTATGACTGCTACTATGATGACTTGGAACAAAGAAACAAACAGAGCTGTAATGGAATGTTATTTACGGAGTGAGCCAGAACGAAGAGGTTACAGGAAACGGATGCTTGAAATTTGGAATGGAAAAGGTATGGTTGAGGTGTCAGAGCAAAGATTGGCCCACCAAGTGAGACAAATTTTGAAAAAAGGATGGATGACAGATATCGAAATCGAGTCGATCAAAAGAAGAGTGCAAAATGGGGAAAGGGAGAATCCTGAGGAGATTAATGAAAATCAAAACGATACTGAGGTGGAGAGGAATCTGGAATCAAATCAATTGAATGAAGATAGAATTCCCATTGAAGACCTCGAGTTTACTGATAAAGAGCTAGAAATAGCTACAAGACTACAAGATGTGATAAATGACGTTGAAAGAAAGAGGATACCGAGTCTGAAGAGGGTACAGAGACAAAAATTAATGGCAGAAGTAAAGAAGATGGATAATCTCTTAAGCAAAATTCAGTCTCAGAATATATCATACACCAATAAATTGATATATGCTGCTGCGATAGTTGTCACTGAGAGGTTAGGTGTAAAGCTTGATAGACAGAAGAGTTGGAAGGAACCAATGTGGAAAAGAAGAATGGATGGCCAAATTAAGCAGTTGCGTAAAGATCTGGCACGTGTAGAACATCTGCTTGAGGGGAAAAAACTGAAAGCAAAGCATAAAGAGGCATTACAGAGAAAATACTGGCTAAAGCAAAAAGGATCTAAGAGAGTTGCAGAGGAAATAAAACAACGGTTGATATCAAAGACAAGTAAAATGAAAAGATATCAGTCCAGGATCAAACAATTTCACCAAAACAGGCTTTTTCACACAGATCAGAGCCGACTCTTTGAAGAACTCGACGGGAAAGAGAGGTCCGACTTGAAACCTGACGGTGAACAGACGAAAAGATTTTGGAGCGAGATCTGGAGTAAACCATCGCAACACAATAGAAACGCTGAGTGGCTGAACAATTTAAAAGAGGAGATATCTGTAGAAAAGCAAGAACCGGTGAAGGTCTCGATAGATAAAATAAGAAAAGTGTTGAAAAGAATGCCTAACTGGAAAGCACCGGGACCCGACCTGGTGCAAGGTTTCTGGTTAAAAAATCTAACAAGTATGCATGATAGACTGACAGAACAGTTGGAGGCGTGCCTTAGCAGTGGAAATGTGCCTACCTGGATGACAAAGGGGGCACTGCGCTCATCATTATTATTATTATTATCGATTTATTTCAAGTTGGCAACTTACATAGCTATGTGAAATTAAAAAGCTAATTCAAGCCAACAAATTAAATACAATGTTACATAAATATATACAAGGAAAACAAGTCAATAAAATTACAAAAATTCATATCAATGTACAAAGTTCATATTAAAAATGGTGTAAAACTATAAAAAGCCGAGCCGAGGAATATACTGCCTGCAAAGTCTGCAGTCGCAGTCTTCATTGGTCCAATATTTGATTTTATTCTTAAATTGTTGCACAGAATTTGAATCCTTGATTTCCTGTGGAAGATAGTGCCAAATACGCTGCCCTCTGTATCGAATTGTTTCAGTACCACAATTAACTGTATGTACCATAGGAAGTAAAAATGTATTGGTATTTCTCAGATTATATCTAACACTTCTTTTCAAAAAAAATTTCGTCCATAAAACTGGGGTTTAAATTATTTATAGTTTTGAACATTTCAGTCATTAGCAATTGCACATTTTTCTGGTGTATTGTTACAGATCTATCTTTTTCCAACAAAGATTCGAAGCTGGAAGCATAGTCTTTATATGCAATTCGTAAGGCTCTTTCATGCAGTCTATTGATCTTGTTATTCATTTTTCTGCTATGGAACATCCATACCAAAGGACAGTATTGGAACTGGCTAGTTACAAATGCTCTCATTAACAGTCTTAATGTATCAGTTCCTAGATATGTGGACATGCGTTGTTTCCAGCCTTTTTACAAATATTGCTGACAAGCTTTTCAAAGTTGAGATTTGAATCAATCAAAACCCCTAAAAGTTTCTCTTCTTGTGAATTATTGACAGTACAGTTGTCAATATTTATGCCTACATCTTGATTTGTTCTTTCACCAAAAATCATAAAATGGCATTTATCTTCGTTAAGTTTCATGTTGTTATTTCGAAACCATTCAATTATGATTTTGGAGTCATTTTCTAACCTAGAGACTACATTTTCTAGACGCGTATCGCACGTATAAATGGTTGTATCGTCCGCATAGTTACATATATCTATCTCCTGAATCGACAACAGAAGGTCATTGATGTAGATATTGAAAAAGAGAGGTCCAAGGACGGATCCTTGGGGAACACCATGCTGAAGATGCTTATAGCTACTGAAAGATCCATTGATTTTTACTCTTTGTTGCCGATTTTCCAGATAGCTGTGGACAAGCAATAAAGCGTTACGACTAAATCCGTATGCATGTAACTTAGCGATCAGTAAGTCATGTCGAATACAGTCGAAGGCCTTTGAAAGGTCCATGAATATGGCTCCAACTTTTCCACCCTTGTCGAGGCACGTTCTCCATTTTTCAATTGTCCGTATCAATGCATGTTGAGCATTATAGCCCTTACGAACGCCACAAAGCAGACATGATAAATACTGAGACATATAAGTTGTTATTTGAGTACCCATGAACCTTTCAAATACCTTCGACACTGTTGGGAGCACACTGATAGGTCTGTAATTACCCTTGAAGGTTTTGACGTCCTTTTTAAAAAGAGAAGATACATCGGCTAATTTCAATTCATCGGGAAAGGAAGAATGTTCTACTGAGTTATTAAATATGACTTGCAAGGGTTCAGAAACTATTTCCGACTCAGATTTTAACAACTTTGGAGGGATACTCTTGAAAGTGGTTGCTTTAGAGGGGTTTAGTTCACTAATCCCATTTTTGATATTTTCAATTGAAACCTTTTCAAATGAGAAAGAAGCATTGTTTACATCGAGTGAGCGAATTTTTTGAATACTTGGGTGCCTCGAAAATTTAAACACTATTTCATCGATGGGGTCACTAAAATCTTCAGAAGCAAGAATAATATTTTCATTTTCGATAATTCCAAGAGAATCAGTGATTGTGACAAAAAAGTTATTGAACGTTTCAGCCACATCAGACTCGTTCGACACAACTTTCCCTTCTTCAACCAACGTTATTCGTGATTTTGATGGGCTCTTATCCGAAATAAAAGGTTTGACCGTTTTCCAAAATTTTTTGTTGTCTGTAACTGCTGAAATATCAATTTGATTATAAAAATCTCTTTTTGCCTCACGGGTCATTTTAACGCAAAGATTGCGCTGTCTGCGGAAAGCATCCCAGTTTTCAGCTGTTCTATTCTTATCATACTTATTCTTTAGTCTCGTGCACAGCATGAACGCCTTGTGAAGAGTTCGGTTCATAAATGGGCTGTCATTTGCACGAATGTATCTCTTTTTCATCAAGGATTTAAAAAAGGGTAACAATGCGAACAATTACCGACCTATTACTTGCTTGCCAATGATATGGAAGTTACTGACAGGGGTGATTGCAGAAGAAATGAATGGATTTCTAGAACATATGGGGTTGTTACCAGAAGAACAGAAGGGCTGTAGGAAGGGTGCGAGAGGAACAAACGATCTCCTATTCATAGATAAAATGATCCTCAGAGAGGCAAAGAACAGAAAGAAAAACCTAGCAATGGCCTGGATAGATTATAAAAAGGCCTTCGACATGGTACCACACTCCTGGATTTTAGAATGTCTGGATTTGTTTGGAATAGCAGAGAACATCAAGCGGCTGCTGATGACAAGTATGAAGAGTTGGAAGACAGAGTTAACGTCATGAGGAGAGGTATTAGCAGAAGTTAGGATAAGAAGGGGCATTTTTCAAGGAGATTCGCTCTCCCCATTGTTATTTGTAATGTCCCTCATACCTTTGACAATGGTGCTAAGAAAGGCAAATGCAGGTTATCAGTTCACTGGCGGAGAGAAGATCAATCATCTTTTATATATGGACGATCTGAAGCTATATGCTAAGAACGAACAACAACTAGATTCACTGGTACAAACAGTCAGAACATTTAGTGAAGACATTGGTATGCAATTTGGGATAGACAAGTGTGCATTAATAATACTCAAAAGAGGAAAGAGGACGGTTTGCGAAGGAATAACCCTTCCAGATAATCTTGTTATCAAATCATTGGAAGAAGATGGGAGTTACAAATATCTAGGAATCTTGGAAGCAGATCAAATAATGCACAATGAAATGAAAGATAGTGTACGCAAGGAGTACTACAGGCGAGTTCGAAAGGTATTCCAGTCAAAGTTGAACGGAGGAAATTCTATCAATTCAGTGAATACTTGGGCTGTGTCTTTGTTGAGATATTCAGCAGCATTCATTGATTGGACTAGAAACGAACTGAAAGAGATGGACCGACAGACCCGTAAGATTATGAATATGAACGGGGCACTACATCCTAGGGATAGCGTTGCAAGACTTTATATACCGAGGAAGGAAGGAGGTAGAGGCCTTATGTCAGTGGAAGATTGTGTAGATATTGCAGCACTTGGTCTAGAAAAATACATAAATGAAAGCACCGAGAGAATAATAAGTGCAACAAAAAGAAATGATGGAAGGGAAATAGAAAGTGTTACAAGCTACAAAGCAAGACGTAAGCAAGAAAAAACAACTGAACTGAAAGAAAAGCCACTACACGGTCAACACTTTAAAGAGACAGAAGGAACAGGAAACAAAGATTCATGGACATGGCTTGAGAAAGGTCAACTGAAAAAAGAAACAGAAGGATTAATCATGGCAGCTCAAACGCAATCTTTGAGAACAAATGTGATCAAAACAAAGATTGATAAGAGCCAAACTGATTCTGCATGTCGAATGTGTAAGCAGAAAGACGAAACAATTAGCCACATAGTGAGTGAATGTACCAAGTTGGCCATGAAAGAATATAAGCGAAGACATGACTGTGTGGCAAGAGCTTTGCACTGGGACCTGTTAAGACAAAATGGCTTTCATCATTCAGATAAATGGTATCAGCATGAACCAGAAGCAGTTGTTGAGGATGATCATCACAAGATTTTATGGGATTTTACCATACAAACAGATCGTGAAATCACAGCCAGAAGACCCGACATAGTTGTGATTAACAAAGATACAAAGAGCTGTCACATAATTGATGTAGCAATACCAGGAGATGCAAGGATTGTAACAAAGCAAGAGGAGAAGATAGACAAATATCAGGATCTAGCCAGAGAAATCCGCTCATTATGGAAAGTTAAGGCCAAAGTTATACCAATCGTTATAGGAGCACTCGGAACCATACCAAAAGGCTTGAATGGATACCTAAAAGAGATTGGAGTTACAACAAGAGTAGAACTGTTGCAAAAATCAGCACTGTTGGGAACTGCCAGGACACTTAGAATGGTTCTTGAAACCTAAGGAACTTGTTGGACCCGGTTTCAAGGCATATTCCGGTTAGATTAACTTGAGACTATCACTAACCGTGGACATCAGCAATAATAATAATAATAATAATAATAATAATAATAATAATAATAATAATAATAATAATAATAATAATAATAATAATAATAATAATAATAATAATAATAATAATAATAATAATAATGATAATAATAATTTGTGTTAGCATTGATCCCTTTGTCTATTATAATAAATAAATCTAAAGAAGGATATTCACTAGGAAAGGACAGGGCTAAATTGAATTACCTCCTTTTCATGGACGATTTAAAGCTATATGGAAAAGACAAGGATCAACTGGATTCTTTGGTGCAGACAGTGCGAATATTTAGTAGTGACATCGGGATGACATTCGGTATTGAGAAATGTGCTATGGTGGAGATGAAGAGAGGAAAATTGATTGATAGTGATGGATTAGATCTACCTGAAGGCGAGAAAATAAGATCCTTGCAAGATGAAGAAGCTTAAAAGTACCTTGGAGTATTGGAGAATGATAAAATCAAAAGCACAGAAATGAAGGACATACTCAGGCAAGAATACTTCCGTAGAGTTAAGAAGATCTTGATATCCAAACTGAATGCAGGGAATATAATACAAGCGATCAATTCAAGGGCAGTATCACTAATACGATATGGGGCTCGAATCATTGATTGGAGAAAAGATGAACTGAAGGATATTGACAGAAAGACCAGAAAGTTTTTTGCAATTCACAGAAGCATGCACCCCCAATTGGATGTGGACCGTTTGTACTGGAAAAGGGCTGAAGGAGGGCGGGGACTTAAGAGTGTTGAAGAGGTTGTAGAATTAGAGAAAGCAAGTCTTGGCTATTACCTGGAACAGACAGAAGAAGTTTTACTTAAGAAGGTGGTGAGAGATGGGTTATTTACAGAGTCAGTAGAGCCAAAAAGGAAAAAACGGGAAATCACAAAAAACGGAAAGCAAACTTTGAAGAAAAGAAGCTCCATTCAGTGTTTTTCAAAGAAACAAAAGAGGTTAGAGACGACAAGGATAGCTGGCTGTGGTTACAGAAGGGGGTATTAAAGAAAGAGACAGAAGGATTAATACTAGCAGCACAGGAACAGGCATTACTGGTAAACTGGATCAAGAAAATGATACATAAACAAGACTGTTCAGCCAGATGCAGAATGTGCGATGAACGAGACGAGACTGTAGCACACATTGTATCTGAATGCTCACAGTTAGCTCAAAATGATTACAAGAAGTGCAGGCATGATAAAATTGCCGCAATAATCCATTGGAACTATTGCAAGAAATTCGGCTTTGCATGCACGGAGAAATACTATGAGCATTTCGTGGAAACAAAGATGAAAGTCCTTGAAAACGATGAAGTCAAGCTGTTATGGGATTTTTCTGTACAAGCTGAAAACAGAACAGAGCATAACAAGCCAGATATTGTGGTCCTAGATAAGAAACAGAAGTTGTGCCTCGTAATAGATGTTGCATGCCCGTTTGATACCAGAATCAAGAAAAAAGAGCAAGAAAAGATAGAATACTACAATGACTTGAAATACTAGATTTTGAAATGTTGGAACAAGGAAGTAGATAAGGTCATGATCCTACCAATCGTCATAGGGGCTTTGGGAACTGTGACTAAAAATTTAAGAAAAAACCTTGACAAGGTAGACCTGCACCTGGAGGTTGATGCTCTTCAAAAAAACATGTCTTCTTGGGACAGCGCGAATCATCCGGAAGGTTCTCGATACAAAGTAAAGAACAAAGGAGTACTGCACAGAAGGACAGTGAGAATGACGAAGGACAAAACTGCTTCCCATCCTAGACGATGGGTAGTGGTTCGATGAGAGACATAATTCAGAGAATTTGCCGGTTGTTAGATCAATACCGTGTAAAAGCAGCATAACAATAATAATAATAATAATGTTCCTGAGAAGGTATCAGAAAATGATCTCGTTAAGATACTATGGGACTTCAATATACAAACAGATAAAAAGCTGGAACATAATAAGCCAGATATTACCTTACATGACAAGAAAAACAACGAGTGCCTTCTAATAGAAGTGTCTTGCCCATTTGATATGAACATCAATGAAGTTGAGGAAGTCAAATCGGAGAGAGACCAAGCTTTGAAATGGAAACTGAAGAAGATCTGGAATTTTAAAATTGTACAGGGTGAGTGTGAGTGGCCGAGGGTGAGTGGCCGAGTGGCTTATACAGTCTTCGTCAGGTGACTGAAATTAAGCTTGGTCGAGTGAGGTCAGATTTCGGATGGGTGACCACTGAGGCCTGACCTCGCAAGTCACCTCGCCGTCCTCCGGAAGGGACGTTAAACTAGGGGTCCCGTGCCTGGATGCGGCATGCACAGTGGGCCTAAATTAGCTTTCAGTAGCTAGAAATCCTGACAAGCCCACTCAAAATAAATTGAAAACAAACAAACAAAACAGATAATGCCAATTATTATTGGGGCACTAGGCACTGTTAATGGAAGGCTTGGAGAATGGTTAAAGAGTATCGATATCAACTGTAATATTGGACAAATACATCAAGCAAGCCTACTCGGTACAGGAAGAATACTCAGGAAAGTACTGGACACCTGAAGTGACTGGGAGTTACTTGATGTCTAGACTTTGGTATCAACATAACATCCAGCTAGAAGCTGTGTTTAGATAAAAGGACCATAATAATAATAATAATAATAATAATAATAATAATAATAATAATAATAATAATAATAATAATAATAATAATAATAATAATAATAATAATAATAATAATAATAATAATAATAATAATAATAATAATAATAATAATAATAATAATAATAATAATAATAATAATAATAATAATAATAATAATAATAATAATAATAATAATAATAATAATAATAATAATAATGATAATAATAATAATGATAGTAATAATAATAATAATAATAATAATAATAATAATAATAATAATAATAATAATAATAAAAACAAGACTGTTTAAAATCACATACGTTTCGATATTCAAATCTTCATCAGTGTTTGATAATAATAATAATAATAATAATAATAATAATAATAATAATAATAATAATAATAATAATAATAATAATAATAATAATAATAATAATAATAATATGAAAAATAAGACTGTTTTATAAGACCTAACGTTTCGATTAAAAAAATCTTCCTCAGAGATAATAATAATAATAATAATAATAATAATAATAATAATAATAATAATAATAATAATAATAATAATAATAATAATAATAATAATAATAATAATAATAATAATAATAATAATAATAATAATAATAATACTAATAATAATAATAATAATAATAATAATAATAATAAGAATAATAATAATAATAATAATAATAATAATAATAATAATAATAATAATAATAATAATAATAATAATAATAATAATAATAATAATAATAATAATAATGATTTTTCAATCTTCATCTCATCATTTTAAAATCCCACTGAACATACAATAAAAAGCAAAGATATCAGAAGAACTGCAATACCACTCACTAAAAGCCATGGTATGTAGACGGTAAAAGTCACAAGCAGTCTACCAACTCATTAGTTCCGGATCTGTCCACTCTTTGTCTCTCATACAGAAAATGTAATAAGTACTACGGATGCATACATTTATTACCCGTTTCACTAGAAAGTCAATGGACTTTGAGTCAAGAGATAATTTCGAAAGTGCTGAATACAATTCAGAGCTACCTCTACCAATAATTCCTAATGCACCCATGGTAAGATTGACAAAAATTACTTCTTTATACTCTTATCTCATTGTGTCCATTAAGTCTGTATACTTTTCTCTTTTCTTTCGTCCATTCTTTTCAATGTTCGTCTCAAAACCAACGGTCAGTTCAACAATAACAAGCAGCTTATCTTTGACTAAGACAATGTCAGGCCTGTAAGTATCCCCCGTGATTACTGATGGGTTTGAGAATCTAACATTTTTATCCTCAATATCAGCATATTCTTTAAGCTTGAATGATTTTGGAATAAGCTTCATAATGTTCAGCAAGACTGAGTCGTGTCTCCAATTATATCTTCTTTCATCTAGATGTACGGGACAGCCAGCAACATGTCCCAACGTCTGCTGCATGTCACAGGCTTTGCATGAAGCACTTTCTGTTGTTTTCCACCGTACTGTATTGCTTGCATTTGGTAGAGAATTGTTGAGATAACTAACAATAAAAACAATAGCAATAATGGTAATAATAATAATAATAATAATAATAATAATAATAATAATAATAATAATAATAATAATAATAACAATAATAATAATAATGATAATAACAATCATCTTCATCATCAGCATCATCATCATCATCATCATCATCATCATCATCATCATCATCATCATCATCATCATCATCATCATCATCATCATCATCATCATCATCATCATCATCATCATCATTATCATCATCATCATCATCATCATCATCATCATCATCATCAATCATATCTTACCCAACTTAGGGTGGGTCTCAGTAAACTGAATTTTCACAAATTCAACCACAACTACATAGGCACTATAAACCCAATGTGCCATACCAACGATGGAATTGAGGGTACGCAGCATTTTTTGTTGCTATGCCCCTCCCTGGAAGTATCACGCAGAGATCTTCTCGCTGGAGTCTCCACTTTATTACGACCACTTGGAAATACCGATCTTTCAAACGATTTTCTAATGCAGATTTTATTGTACAGTGATAAAGATTTTCCCGATTGTGTCAATAAAGATATACTTCTCTTAACGCTCCTATTTATTCATGAAACTGGTCGTTTTGATTAGAAATTTGATCTCAGTTATGAGCCATACAACCACCAAGTCCCCTTTAAGTAAATGTTCTTTCCTTTTTTGTAGTAGATATGTGTTACAGTAAAAACCAGCGTATAAGAACCTAGTGATTAAGAACCTGCAGGCTGAAATATTGAAATTAGAGCCCCATTATGTAAGAATCCATTCAAGCCTGAAATTTGAAATAGGTTCTTATTTGTAGAGATCACCAAATTTAATTCATCTGAGATCAGCTTTTTATTGGATTATATAGAATTTCTGATTCTTCCAAGAATTCCTGCTGTGAATAAGGCCTCGTGAATTCAAGTGCTGTGAACTGGCAGTAAATAATAGGCTTGAAGTTAGATCCCAAAAGCCCTGAATTAACCCTATTAATACCTGGCTTTTTGGACCCTAAAGTCGCCAATGCTGCAGATATGAGAACGAAACTTGGTACAATGGTGTACTGTAACGCACAAATTTATTACTCCAGAGGTACTGAACAGTTTTGTTTTACAGTACATTGCTGTGACATTTAAATACGTACTCAAGGGACATGGGACCTGTTTTCCCCAGCGTATTTAAATCACGTTGTTTTTCTCGTTTCAAGTTGTTTACGTTGCATTTAGCCTTGTTACTTCCATTCAGTAGAAAAGTGATACGTCGTGCTGTCTCTGTCTTGGGAATAGTTGTTTTTCATATTTAAGTTGTTTACGTCGCATTTAGTTTGTTATTTTATTTAGTAGTAAAATGACATACCGTGTTGTTTCTGTATTGGGAATAATTGTTTTTCATACTTGTGGCTATAAAAGCAAAGCAATCATGGCTTTCGGGGCTTTAAGATACAGAGAGAAAAAAGGGCAAAACAAGAAGAAGGCCAAAGAAGGGAAGAATCTTTGGCAGCTAACCTTTGGCGATGCGATTTTTGGTAAATGCTTTGGATATGCTGAGCTTTTAGCTACGCGGATATAAAGTTTGTGAGTATCAGTACCCTTGTTGCAGCAGTTATTCGGTATTTCGTTTCCGTTCCTTCGTTATTCGTAGTGCACACATATCTTGTAAGTTTCTTAACCGTTTCATTTTCAAGCTTCGTTTATAAACTTACTTTGTTGATTTGAAGTTAATTAGTGCTTAATTTATTGCAGCAAACCGTATCATTATATGCCTAAAGCCTGTTTATTTATTGCTGTGGTTCTTGGGCTTCGGGTTTTGGTGGTGCGCGTTGGAACTCCCCTGTAGCGAAGATTTGAGATTAGTGGCTACATCAGTTTGAAACTTTATCATGGCTGAGCAGGCAAACTTTGGAATATCTGATGAGAATTTGGTGATGTCGGAGGCAGAGTCCCGTAACAGAAGACGAGAAGATGCTGAAGAAAGAAAGCGACTGAAACAGACGAGAGCAAATGCAAAGCGTGGGTTTACGAGGGTACTAAACCGAGTGGCAGAAACCATGTTGGCCGAATCTTCTCTTTCTGAATTGATCACGAGTGAAGTCAACTTGAAGACAGCTTTTGGCGAATTTTGTCATGCATGTGAGCTCTATCGCAATTCCCTTGTTGAAGAAGACGATTTAGATGAAAGCCGTGCATATTTTCACGAAGCTGAAGTGAGATTTCTGGCGATGAAAGACCGAATAGCGCTACGTTTTGAGCACATCCAGAAGTCTGACCCTGATCGAACAATAAGAGAACAGGATGTTACCCCTGAAGACTCGGTAAGCCAAATTTATTCCATTAGTAATTCTTGTCAGTCTTCTAGATCATCGAAGCGTTCCAGTCAGCGACTTCTACAGGAAACACGATTGGCAAATGCTGCAAGAAGGGCATCGTCGATGGCAGAAGCATCATTTTTGAAGATGAAACAGTCACTTGCAAATCAAGAGATACAGTTGCAACAGCAAAAGGAGGATTTAGAAATGAAGATACAGTTGAAGAAACTTGAAGCAGAGGACGAAGTTTGCAATGATTTTGAGACCGTGATATCCTATGCTGAGCCTGCCCCACCCCAGAAGCACAAATCATTACCCCGCTGGTGTTTTGGACCTGGACCAGTGTTCCATGCCCAGTCAGCTCCTCCTCAGTTACCCATGCCTGGTGCGTTGCACAGTGCTGTCTCACGCAGTCATGCACAGGATCATGTGATTGGTGCTCCTCCTCAGTCAGCAGTGAGTCATTCCTTTGGTGAGCCAGTGAATCCCCATGCCCAGTCAGCTCCTCCTCAGTTACCCATGCCTGGTGTGTTGCGCAGTGGTGCCTCACGCAGTCATGCACAGGATCATGTGATTGGTGCTCCTCCTCAGTCAGCAGTGAGTCATTCCTTTGGTGAGCCAGTGAATCCCCATGCCCAGTCAGCTCCTCCTCAGTTACCCATGCCTGGTGTGTTGCGCAGTGGTGCCTCACGCAGTCATGCACAGGATCATGTGATTGGTGCTCCTCCTCAGTCAGCAGCGAGTCATTCCTTTGGTGAGCCAGTGAATCCCCATGCCCAGTCAGCTCCTCCTCAGTTACCCATGCCTGGTGTGTTGCGCAGTGGTGCCTCACGCAGTCATGCACAGGATCATGTGATTGGTGCTCCTCCTCAGTCAGCAGTGAGTCATTCCTTTGGTGAGCCAGTGAATCCCCATGCCCAGTCAGCTCCTCCTCAGTTACCCATGCCTGGTGTGTTGCGCAGTGGTGCCTCACGCAGTCATGCACAGGATCATGTGATTGGTGCTCCTCCTCAGTCAGCAGTGAGTCATTCCTTTGGTGAGCCAGTGAATCCCCATGCTCAGTCAGCTCCTCCTTAGTTACCCATGCCTGGTGTGTTGTGCAGTGGTGTCTCACGCAGTGTCGCACAGGATCATGTGATTGGTGCTCCTCCTCAGTCAGCAGTGAGTCATTCCTTTGGTGAGCCAGTGAATCCCCATGCCCAGTCAGCTCCTCCTCAGTTACCCATGCCTGGTGTGTTGCACAGTGGTGTCTCACGCAGTCTTGCACAGGATCATGTGATTGGTGCTCCTCCTCAGTCAGCAGTGAGTCATTCCTTTGGTGAGCCAGTGAATCCCCATGCCCAGTCAGCTCCTCCTCAGTTGGCCATGCCTGATGTGTCACGTAGTGGTGTATCACACAATGTTATACCAGATCACAAGATTGGTGCTTCTCCACAGCTACCATTTCCTTACCTGCATGACAATGGATTGAATCCTTATGTCCTACCTGTACCTTCATTGCCACTAGTTCCTGAATCAAATACTGCTGCAGTCAACCAACCAGCAGATATATTAGCTCCTCAAATTCAGCAAGAATTCCCACAGTGCTATGACATGGATGATTCCCCAGAAGATAACATCTCAATGAAAGAGGAAATAAATGATCCAGGTATTGAATATCTTGAAACAATGCGTAAATTAGCCACTGCTACATTGCTACCAAAATCTGAACTAATGACATTTGATGGTGATCCTTTGAAATACTTTTCTTTTATTAAATCCTTTGAAAATAATGTGGAAAAGGATGTTTGTGATTCTAGTAGGCAGCTTCAACTTCTCATTCAATACTGTACTGGAAAGGCAAAGAAGGTGATAGAAAACTGCGTTTTGCTGAGCCCATCAGAAGGATACAAGGAAGCCAAGAAGTTACTGGAAGAAAGATTTGGAAATGTATACAAAGTGACGAATTCTTGGATATGCAAAGTGATGAATGGGCCGGTGATTAAACCTGGTGACCGAGAAGCATTGGTTGATCTGGCGGATGATTTACACAATTGCGAACTTACACTCAAGGCAACAGGGAGATTGAATCAAATCAACAATGAGGACTGCTTAGTGAAGATCTTAGAGAGATGTCCTGGCTTTGTCAAATCTCGCTGGCAATCGAAGGTTTATGAATTCCGAGAGCGTGGACACAACCCAAATATCGAAGATGTTAGAAAATTGGTGAGAATGGTTGCTGTTGAAAAGAACGACCCAGTATTTGGTGCGATCATGGAAAGAGATGGCAGTAAGCAGACAACAAGGGATAAACGTATGAGGCGATCTGGACAAGTTGCTGATAAATCAAGCCACAACAAGCACGTGAATTTCAAGATACAGACAACTGCAGACCAGAAACCAAATGATTCTGAAAGCAATGCAAGATGCTACCTTTGTGAAGGCAAACATAAGCTAGAAGCATGCGAAGACTTCAAAAGCAAAACTGGCGAGGAACAGCTCCAATTCATTCGTTCTCACAAACTGTGTGACAATTGTTTATCTTCAAATCACTTCTCCGCTGGCTGCAAGCGTCGAAATGAATGCAAAGTGCCTGATTGTCCTTTGCGAAGAAAACACATGACATCACTACATGAGTCAGTTATGGCCTTCGAGAAGAAACGTCGTGAGACAACAAAGTCTGGAGCAACAAGAGATCATCAGCAATCCAGAGGAACAAGTAAAGGTCAATTTGTTGGATCGAATATGCACACTGGGGCCGGATGTAACAAAGGACTGACAATCGTGCCAGTAAAGATCAAAGGAAATGGACAGAACAAGGTGATATGCACATATGCTATGCTGGACACTGGATCAACTGCTTCATTCTGCTCAGAAGACATCCTGAAAGAACTTGGAATATCTGGAACAAGATGCAAAATATCTTTGGCAACAGTCAACAATGAAGAGCAGCATGAATGTGTCATGGTCAATTTGAACGTCATGGATTTGGACGAGAATGTCATGATTGAAGTCACAAATGCCTTTTCTGTGAAGAAACTGAATGTATCATTGGAATCAATCACGAAGCAAGACGATGTAGACAATTGGTCCTACCTGAATGGTGTGACAGTCCCAAGAGCACTCACGAATCAAGATGTTGGTCTCCTTATTGGTGTGGATGTGCCGGAAGCGTTAGAACCAGAAGAGATTAGAAGAGGACAAGATAGTGGACCTTATGCAGTGAAGACAAAATTTGGGTGGACGCTTAATAGACCACTTGGGAGATATGGTACAGAAAGTAAGCATTGCTATCTCATTCCTTCATGCGAAAATGATGACTTGCTAGAGAAACAATTCAAGCAGTACATCAATCGTGACTTTTGTGAATCAACTGTTGACAACTGCAAAGAGATGTCGATTGAAGATAAGAGGGCACTAGCAGTACTCGAAGACACAGCCAAACTTGTTGATGGGCATTATCAACTTGCTATACCATGGAGAGATGTCAAGCCATGTTTGCCAAACAACAGATCAGTGGCAGAACACAGACTGAAACACTTGAAGAAGAAGTTGTCAAGGGATGTTGGCCTCTGTAAGAAGTATACCAATTTCATTGATGATCTTATGGTGAAAGACCATGCAAGAAAGGTTCCTCAAGATCAAGTCAGTAGAAAAGATGGTGCAGTATGGTATCTCCCACATCACAATGTGTTCAATCCGAAGAAGCCGGAGAAAGTCAGAATTGTTTTTGACTGTGCAGCAACATACCGTGGAAAATCACTGAATGACAATGTATTACAAGGCCCAGACTTCACGAATTCACTTGTTGGCGTATTACTCCGATTCCGTGAAGAATCAGTGGCACTGATGGCAGACATTGAATCCATGTTCCACCAGGTACGTGTTCACCCAAAGGATGTTGATGCATTGCGCTTTCTTTGGTTTCCCCATGGTGATTTAAGCAAAGATCCGGAAGAATACCAGATGCTCGTTCATTTGTTTGGTAGTGTATGGTCACCGTGTTGTGCAAGCTATGCTCTGAGGAAGACAGCTGCAGACAATGCAGATAGATATAGCCTTGAAGTCACTGAAACTGTTCGCAGAAATTTCTACGTGGATGACTTGTTGAAGTCAATGAAAGATGCACATTCTGCGATCAAAATGTACAAGGAAGTTACCGAGCTGCTGTTTCATGGAGGATTCCACCTGGCGAAGTGGACAAGAAACAAGAGAGAAGTATTGGAAGTGATTCCAGACTCTGAGTTATCGAAGGAACTGAAGAATGTGGATTTTGAAAAGGACACGCTTCCAACTGAAAGAGCCTTGGGTCTTCAATGGAATACCGAGCAAGACAAATTTCAATACATCATTAGTCTCAAGAACAAGCCAGAAACAAGACGAGGTATATTGAGCATTGTATCATCAGTATATGATCCCCTTGGATTTGTGTCACCGTTTATCCTTCGAGCAAAGATGATCCTACATCAGCTATGTCGAAAGAAACTAGCATGGGATGATCCTGTCCCAGAAGAAGAACTTCAATGTTGGAAGCAATGGCTTGCAGAACTACAAACACTTCAAGAGTTTTCTGTTGACAGATGCTTCAAGCCAGAAACATTTGGTAAACCATGCGTGATAGAGCTACATCATTTCTCAGATGCTTCCGAATGAGGTTATGGAGCAGTCTCATACATCAGAATGACTAACAGCAAAGGTGAGGTTCACTGTGCATTTGTAACTGGAAAGTCACGACTGTCCCCTCTGAAGTATATGACAATTCCACGTCTTGAGTTATCAGCAGCTACAGTGGCAGTGAAGTTGGACCAAATGATCAGAAAGGAGCTCGACTACAAAATCAACAAATCATTCTTCTGGACCGACAGCCAAGCAGTTTTGAGGTACATTTGCAATGAAAACAGAAGATTCCAGACATTTGTTGCAAACAGGCTGGCAATCATACATGATGGCTCTCACCCAGAACAATGGAGGTACATCGACACAGCTGCAAATCCAGCAGACGATGCCTCAAGAGGCTTGCATGCTCACCAGTTGTCTAATGGCTCCAGATGGATTCAGGGTCCCTCATTTCTATGGCAAAGTGAAGAAGCATGGCTGGTCAACCCGAAAATTGGTGAAATTCCTGACGACGATGTTGAGCTGAAAACAAAAGTGCAGTCATTTACAGTCAACGACGAGAAACAAGGAAGTATCATTTCTCCAATGTTTTTGAAATTTTCTGATTGGATACGACTGAAGAAAGCTGTTGCATGGATTCTCCGCTTCAAACAATGGATAAAAAGCAAAATACTCGATGCAGCGAATCAGTTGGTTAGAACTGGTCATCTGACAGTCGAGGAGATACATCAAGCTGAAAAATGCATTATATGGCACGTGCAGAAGGAAGCTTACGAAGACGAAATAAACAAGTTGAGATCAAGAGTTGTTGTGTCCAAATCTAGCTCTTTGCGAAGACTGGATCCGGTGATGATTGGAGAATTGATTTGTGTGGGTGGCCGTCTGAAGCATGCAGCGTTATCTGATGAGGCGAAACATCCTATTATACTTCCGAAGAAGCACCATATTGTTGATCTGATCGTCAGATATTACCATTACAAGTCTGGACATTCTGGCGTTGAACATGTTCTCTCACTGATCAGGGAAAGATTTTGGATTGTGAAGGCAAGAGTTGCAGTTCGTAGGATAATCAATGAATGCTTTAACTGCAAGAAGAGATTACAGAGGCCTGGCCTGCAAAAGATGGCTGATTTACCACCAGATCGAGTCAGCTATGGTATGCCTCCGTTTACGTATGTTGGATACGACTGTTTTGGACCATTCATGGTGAAGAGACGACGTTGTCAAGAGAAAAGGTATGGTGTAATTTTCACATGCTTAGCAGTTCGTGCTGTGCATATCGAAGTAGTTCATGGTATGGATACAGATTCCTTCATTCATGCATTAAGACGCTTTGTGTCTAGAAGAGGTAAACCAAAAGAAATGAGATCTGATAATGGAACGAACTTTGTTGGTGGCAATCGTGAACTCAAGGAAGCAATTGATCAATGGAATCATGACAAGCTACATCAGCATTTTCTGCAGCAGGAAATCAAATGGATTCCTAATCCCCCAAAGGCTTCACACATGGGAGGAGTATGGGAACGAATCATCCGTTCAATAAGAAAGCTAATGCAGGCACTTCTTCGAGAGCAGCTGTTAGATGATGAGGGACTGCAAACCCTCTTTTGTGAGATTGAGTCGATCATTAATGGAAGACCATTAACAAAAGTGTCCAATGACCCAAAAGATGCCAATGCACTGACACCAAACCATCTTTTGCTTCTGAAATCAAATGGATGCTTTCCACCTGGCATTTTTGTGAAATCTGATGGCTACTCAAGAAGAAGATGGAGACAAGTGCAATATCTTGCAGACCTATTTTGGAGAAGATGGACAAGAGAGTACTTACCTATATTGCAGATGAGACAGAAATGGCAAACTGTCAAGCGAAACTTCACCACTGATGACATTGTTTTGGTGATGGATGAATCATTACCAAGAGGGTATTGGCCACTGGGAAGAGTGACTGAAGTGACAAAGGGAAGAGATGGTCTGGTTCGTGCAGTAAAGGTGAAGACAAGCAGATCAGAACTTTTGCGACCAATTGAGAAGCTTTGCCTTCTGGAAGCAGCAAATAGATGGAGACAATGAATAGAAGAAGATATTTGTGCTGGAGTTCAAGAAAGAGAAACAGTTCCATATGGTCCACTGTTTGGGGCCGGATGTAACGCACAAATTTATTACTCCAGAGGTACTGAACAGTTTTGTTTTACAGTACATTGCTGTGACATTTAAATACGTACTCAAGGGACACGGGACCTGTTTCCCCAGCGTATTTAAATCACGTTGTTTTTCTCGTTTCAAGTTGTTTACGTTGCATTTAGCCTTGTTACTTCCATTCAGTAGAAAAGTGATACGTCGTGCTGTCTCTGTCTTGGGAATAGTTGTTTTTCATATTTAAGTTGTTTACGTCGCATTTAGTTTGTTATTTTATTTAGTAGTAAAATGACATACCGTGTTGTTTCTGTATTGGGAATAATTGTTTTTCATACTTGTGGCTATAAAAGCAAAGCAATCATGGCTTTCGGGGCTTTAAGATACAGAGAGAAAAAAGGGCAAAACAAGAAGAAGGCCAAAGAAGGGAAGAATCTTTGGCAGCTAACCTGTGGCGATGCGATTTTTGGTAAATGCTTTGGATATGCTGAGCTTTTAGCTACGCGGATATAAAGTTTGTGAGTATCAGTACCCTTGTTGCAGCAGTTATTCGGTATTTCGTTTCCGTTCCTTCGTTATTCGTAGTGCACACATATCTTGTAAGTTTCTTAACCGTTTCATTTTCAAGCTTCGTTTATAAACTTACTTTGTTGATTTGAAGTTAATTAGTGCTTAATTTATTGCAGCAAACCGTATCATTATATGCCTAAAGCCTGTTTATTTATTGCTGTGGTTCTTGGGCTTCGGGTTTTGGTGGTGCGCGTTGGAACTCCCCTGTAGCGAAGATTTGAGATTAGTGGCTACAGTGTACAGTTACAAAATCTACACAACAGGCTACTTCTTTATTTTTCATTACATCCATGACGTCACAATGATGTCATAATTGAGGAAAATCGCAGTATTTGCTTGCTGTTGCCAAAATTGACAATATTTAAATTTTATTTGACTATTCCTTTTGTTAATGGACTAAAATGTATCGCAAAGCGTTAATTGCGGCCGAAGGTCGCTTACTAATCTGTGTGTAGCTGAGTGAATTTGAGATTTGAGCGCATACCTTGCTAATTAGGCAATTGTTAAAACAATGGCAGTCACATGCCACGACTTTATTTGATTGGTGGAAAGGAAGAATGAATAGTTTATCATTGGCCAGCCTAACAATAGTAGGGTTTTCATTGGCTGGTTCGAAGAAAAGAATAACAATAATAGGTTGACACGGCGACTGCAACTGATTAAGGAAAGATTGCAGTGACTTTGCAGTGAAGTTGGAAAGGGACTGGAGTTTGAGATTTCATTTCAAGTTACGAACAATTACTTGGAAATTGCCGATGTGGAAGGTGGAAGCTTTTATCGGACCTGTTAAACATCAAGAAAGATCCAAGACTTACAGAGATGCAAAGCTGTGCTCAACATCAGTGGATAACGCAAGAAACCAAAACAAACTCACTTTTAAGCTTCAGTTCCTCGGGATCGAAGCTAAATTCCACATTGGTTCAATATAAGAAGCAAACTCTCCACCAAAAGAGTTTGTTACGTTACAGCAACTGTAACATTCTCTCTGTAGAACGTAACAAGCTCGAGAAGTCCACCTTCGAATTTCCAAGCACTGCAAAGTCACAAACACTCGGTAAACTTACTTCGAGATGCATCCTAAAATCAACTTCCTCTTACGCGGATTCCTTCCTTTCTTTCAACACAAGTCAATGAAAACAAATTTGAATAACAGTGTAATTCATTTCCATGGTTGCAAGGTCAAAGTACCAAAGGCAAATTCTATGTCTCTTTCAAATGCTCGTTCTATCCACAGAAATGGTTCCATCATTTCAAATCCTCCGCAGAGGTGATCCAGTTGAAAGAGCCCCTTGTAGCTAAACAGCACTTTCGGTAGACTTATCCCAAGTTTATTTCGTCATCTGTAATAAGTCACCTGAAAGACTTAGGCAAGTCTACACTTCTGGGGACAATCTTTCCTGATTCGAAGTCATTTTATATCCAACAATACTATGATTCAGCTACCCGGCCGCATGTTTGTAATTTACAAGTTACTAGTAAGTAAAAATCTATAGTATAACATCTATTTAAGTTCATTACGTATATCATATATTCATTATATACATATACACAAGTTTTTAATTGTTTAAATTAAGCCCCTAATTGTCAATGTAAATACTCTGAAATGCCTCAAGACGATGTATAATGATTAAGAGAATCCTGTTAGGTCATAAGAAATTTCTAATACATTTGTTATTATTTATATGACTTCATAAACATTGATGACGTCATTAAGTTTAAAATTGCTGACGTCATCGAAAATGAAAAAACTGTATACCATCTGAAAGCTCTAATGAAGATCTATTGAATGGTAGTGTTTTCAATGATCTGTGATCATTCTGGAAAAAAATAAGAGTCCGTTCTTTTCTATTACTGCCGACCACGTGTTGAAAAGATGTTAGCCACGTGATCAGTGTGTCTATCATTTTGAAAAAATTTTCAGATCTTAATTAGTATATTAAATTTGAGGAAAAGTCACCAAGTTTCAGCTCTGTATCTTTCGAGCTGACAGCACTGCATCGAATAATAGGGTTAAATAAAACCAATTTAAGAACCCGAACAGCCTCATTTTTCCCACTATATTCCCAACATATAAGAAAGATAATAGGCAACCTTCGATCTTAAAGATCATGGTGTACGCATTAAATAAAGTCTTAGTCCTGATGAGTCCGGATATGGCTAAACAGTCCAACTTTTGAACGGCAGGGCTTGTTGCCATGTTCACAAATAAATGCATCATCGTTCGCATCCAGGTTTGTTAACGGCTGCTTCCTTCTCTTTCTACTTTCCTCCTTTCTTTGTATAAGGGCTTGTTCATATCTCCTTGCTCCCATAGTCACATTTTCTCTCCCAGATGAACGTTGCATTGCACACACCTCCCAAATATCTACATTCAAATCAAACGATTTCATGTCACTTTTGCAATTATCATGATATCTCAACAGCGGGCGTCCTTGTTTCTTAGAGCCATCACGAGCTTCACTGAAAAGAACGGTCTTGGGAATACGGCTATTGTCCATCCTTTTGACATGCCCCAGCCATCTCAGCCGTTTCTGCATGATTATCGTTCCCAAGTGTGTTAGCCCTGATTTCTTTAGTACCTCTGTATCAGGTATCTTGTCTTGCCATTTTATCTTTAGCAGTTTTCGTAAGCACCTCATGTGAAAACCATTTAACCTTTTAATGTTCCTAACATAAGTAGTCCATGTCTCTGAGCAGTATAGCAACGAAGAAAGCACGCAAGTCTCATATATGCGAATCTTGACCTTGGTAGAAAGTCTATTATTCTCCCATGCTCGTTTCTTTAGTAATCCAAAATTCATGGCTGCTTTGCTGATTCGTTTTGATATTTCATCGTTTAGATCTAAGTTCTTCGTTATTGTGGAACCAAGGTAGCAGAATTTATCGACACTGCTAAGACTATTTCCATCCAAGGTAATTTCAGAATTGGATCCCACAGATCCCTGATGCATTATCACAGTTTTCTTTAAACTTATCCTGAGCCCAAAACTCTTGCATGACTCTGAAAATTTGTCCAGAAGCCTTTGCAGCGACTCTTCACTGTGAGCAACTAGTGCCGCATCGTCAGCGAAGAGTAGTTCACGTACAGTCATTTCTCTCACTTTGGTCTTTGCTCTGAATCTAAAAATGTTAAAGAGTCCCCCATCATGTCTGGATCTGAGATAGATGCCTTCATCGTTTCCTTCGAAAGCATGTCTTATCAGGTAAGAAAAGTATATGTTGAATAGAACAGGAGCAATGACGCATCCTTGCTTTACTCCGTTATCGACCGGGAATGCTTTAGATTCTTCGTTTTTGTAGGCAACGGTTGCCATCATACCCATGTGTAACGACCGAATTAAGTTTAGTAGCTTTTGTGGACAGCCAAGTTTCCTGAGAACAATGTATAAACCCTCTCTACTTACAGAATCGAAGGCCTTTGTGAGGTCAATAAATGCAATATGTAAAGGGACACGTTTTTCCCTGCATTTCTCTTGAAGCTGTCGTACTGAAAATACCATATCTGTGGTAGAACGCCCTGTCGAAAGCCACATTGACTTTCTGGGTAAATATTTTCTCCTAAAATTTGTACTCTTAGAAGCAGGATCCGACTGAATATTCTACCAATAATGTTCAGCAGAGAGATACCTCTGTGGTTGTCACATTCACTTCTGTCACCCTTGTTTTTACATAGTTGTATGAATCGCGCATCCTTAAAATCTTGTGGGACGTCATCTTCACGCCAGCATAAAAGTAAAACTTGATGAATCTTGGTAAGTAACTCTTTGTTAGCGCATTTATAAATCTCAGCTGGTATGCTATCATTTCCCGATGCCTTATTTACAGGGATAGAATTTATAGCTTGCTGCAGTTCTTCTAGTGTTGGTACAGTGCTTAAATCCTCCATGATTTCAAACTGAGGTAATGTCGCAAATACAGCCTCATTGATATTGATATCAGATGTTCTTGTATACAGAATCCCATAATGTTCAACCCAACGCTCAAGCTTTTGCTGTTTGCCTGTTAAAATATTTCCTCGAAGATCCTTCAGTGGGGCAACTGCCCTTTTTGCAGGACCAATACAACGTTTTATTCCTTCGTACATTTTACGAGTATCCCCCATGTCAGCTGCTCTTTGAATTTCATCGCAAATGTTAAGCCAGTAACTCTGAGCACATTTCCTTGCTTCTGTTTGCATCCTACTACGTCCCATTCGCAAATTTCAAGATTCCCAATACTTGGAGAGTTTTTGTATGCGATCAATGCAGATCTCTTCTCCTCAACAAGTGGTAATAATAATTGTGAGTTTTCCTCAAACCAGTCAACATTTTTCTTTACACTTTTGCCAAAGGCTGCAATAGCAGCATTGTAAATCCCATCACGTAGACCACACCATGCCTCGTTGGCTGATGTCAAATCTACCCTCAGTTTGTTATTTTCATTATTAAATGTAGTGCACTTTTGATAATCCTTTATGTTACTGACGTTTATACAAGAAAGACTAGGACTTTTGTTGCGATATATCTTCTTCACACAAATTTTAACCTTGCAGCCAACCAAAGAATGGTCAGTGTCACATTCAGCGCTCTGATAAGATCTCGTGTGTAAGATTTCCTTTAAATGGGAACGTCTTGTCAGCACAAGGTCTAATTGGTGCCAATGCCAAGATCTCGGATGCTTCCAAGATGTTTTCCTCGATATTTTTCTTGCAAAGAACGTGTTGGTGACACACAGATTTTGGTTTGCACATACTTCCAACAATAGTTGTCCGTTATAATTCATATTTCCGATGCCATGTTTCCCTAGTATGCCTTTCCAGTTTTCAAAGGAACGTCCACCTCTTGCATTAAAATCGCCGAGTATTATAATTGTTTCTGTTTCTGGCACTTTCTCTATCTCTTGTTCAAGCTCTTGATAGAAATTATTCTTATCCTTGTCGTCAGCCTGGAGAGTGGGTGCATATACACTAAAAATCGTTAGAGGGCCTTTGGTAGTGTGAACCTTCAAAGTCATAAGTCTGATTGTTATAGCCACTGGAGTTTCACAAAAGGGTACAACGTTAATTCGTATGGCAAAACCAACTCCATGTTCGCGTCTCTGCCCTTGTGGCTTCCCATGCCAAAATATGGTGTAAGAGCTCTCCTTGATTGAACCGCTTTCTGGTAGGCGGGTTTCAGATAATGCAGCAATATCAACGTTAAGCCGATCCAATTCATGATTCAATAAAGACGTTTTGTCAAAGTCCGTATATTCCAACAAACAAGAAATTTAATTTCAGTGGATTCAGGATGTGTTTTTGGTGCATGGCTTTTTTAGCCCACCTTTTCTAGGGCCGTCCTCTGATTGAGGGAAGCAGGCCATCCCTAAATAGGGCTGCTTGGATATCTTGGTAGCTGCCTCAGGTTTCCTTCTGCTCCATACGGAATCCTGCGACCATCACACCAAAACCTTCGACGCGCACGCCTAGGCACTGAGTATGGAAGATGGGGGCTGCCTTAGACCTTCCATCCCCCCTTTTGGCTTTGGTGACATTATCCAAAGGCCAGACAGGGTCTGGACGTTCGGTGTCACGTCAGCTGTAGCTTCTGCCAGAAGGCAATGATAAATTCAAGCCAACTGCCTATCGCCTCAGCATGGGCGCTTTTCCTTACGGTTTAGTCCCGGAGCCTTTCTTCAGCCAAGAAGTACCCACAAGGCAGTGGGGGCATGGGTTTTAAGGCGCCCATAACTCGCCTTACTCTGGAGGCTGCAACTTTGTGGTATTTTGTAGGGACCACCACGCCACGAATGGTCCCACCACGTTGTATCAGTCCACGTTGTATAAGAAAGATAGCAGTTACGTGTAATTTATATGCACTCTTTGTCTATCCAGTCGTTACTTGTAGTAGTATGTTCGTGTTTTTAGTTTTATGTTACCATTTGGTAGACGTAGTTTTTCGCTTCAAATCGTATTGTTCTTGTAGTAGGGTATAGTATTTTGTAAGTAGTGGTATTAGGTAATATGTATTGTAAGTTGTTAGATGGAATGTATATAAAAAGTCACACTTTAGTATTTCACTCACAAGATTGCTTCTTACAAAGGAAACCTCAAGAACACATGGAAGACCATTAATAATGTTCAAACAAATTCTAAGACCACTACAATTTTGTCACTAAGGATCGAAGGGAAACGCATCTCTACCAGCTGCATTGGGGAATCGACGAATAACTTTTACGGTACCGTCGGAGAGAGAATTAGAGACAAAATTCCCAAATTTTCTCTTCTTGAGAACGATTACAAGGTCATTACACAACAAACAAATTTTTTTATTTCCATGTTCCTGGCACCTTCCAATTAGGT
Source organism: Aurelia sp. 4 Dawson et al 2005 (assembly GCA_964019985.1). Taxonomy (NCBI): domain Eukaryota; kingdom Metazoa; phylum Cnidaria; class Scyphozoa; order Semaeostomeae; family Ulmaridae; genus Aurelia; species Aurelia sp. 4 Dawson et al 2005. Next base: position 7,920,106 of record OZ026507.1, on the reverse strand, counting down.
ACAGTTTCTTGGAAGTTCAAGACCTCAAAGAGATCCACATCTCTTTGAGGTCTTGAACTTGCCAAAAAACTGATGGCATTGCTAGTTGTTCCTGAGAATTGCACTTCCTGTTATTTCTTAATCTCTTTGTGATACTTTCAATCTCTTAGTTACTGCTGGTTGTTTACAAAACTGATGTTGTTTACAAAATTTTAACAAGCTGATGACCAATCTAACTACCGATCTTTGCTTGTCATGCATTGTTTTAGCGAAGGTGTTTGAAAAACTTTCTCAAAACAAACTATACGATTATTTGGAGAAAAACAAACATCTGTTTTCAAACCAATTTGGCTTCAGAGCTCTTCCTTCTGTTGTCACTTGCCTTTTTAACAACAGAGATGACTGGTAAGTGAACACAGACAGAGGCAGATACACTAACACTTGCATGTGTTCATGTGGGGGAAAACTCTGTACCCAAAAGCAGACAGAACCTGCTAAGGACAAAAGATGAGGCAAGCGACGACAATCATGTTGAATTTAGTCATTTTATTGACATTACATGCTATTGATAAAAGCAGGGATAACGACATTCCAATTATTATGGCATTCCAAATAGAAAGACAAATAAGAGCCAAGCAAAATTTCACAAATAATTGAGCATGTTGGCTTTTCAAGCAGATAATGCAAATAAAAATTGTTAAGCACTCAGGAGCAGCAGCTTTCAAATGGTGGGCGTTCCCTCTGACTCAGCCTGTACAGACCAACATTGAACTGTTGAATTGAAAGTCTAAACTGTTCAGCGAGCGACCATTTGAGGAAACTGCGGTGCCTTGCGTCGGCATACAATTAACTGACTTTACTGCACATGCCCTAACAATACCATAAGTTTCGCTTTTGTTCTTGTTAGGAGAGTACAGCGATACTTTGGAGTTGCTGATATTTCGATTGATCGTGCACATGCAATTTAGGTACACGTGAAAACCATCTTCTCAGCCTCGTCAAATTCTTTGCGAAGGTCGGCCATAATGACAGGTTTATCTTTCTCGAATGACAGTTGGTGGTCAAACAGCAGTTTTTGTGTTGCCTACGAAGAAAATTCAATGAATTATCCTTCTTTCTTAACTGCCTATGACAAAGGCCTGTTTGATAGATCATTTACCACATTGGCTAAGGCCTTATGCCAGATGATGCAAGAAGTACTGACGTTTTCTAAAATGCAAGGTTCTTAATCATCCAACAACTTCAGCTTATTAGTAATCACTTGGTTGTATCTAGATAGGCTGAGCTACAGTACCTCTCCCAAAGCTATGCCATTTTTGCGCAGTAGCAATTCAGCATTCGAGACCTTGTTCAAGTTGTTACCTTATGAGAAGAAATAAAAACCAAAATTGCTTCAAATAAAGTTGAACGATGTTTCAGTGCAGCACTTTGGTAGATAGGATAAGGTCTCAGAAGAACTTTCAGTTTATATTTGTGCAAAGTGATCCATAAATTTGTAGGCTCCTTGTTTGCCATAGATTTGCATTTTCAGACACCAAGCAATAACCACACAAACATTTCTAGCCAAAATTATCTGGCTACCCTGCATAAAGCATAAATGAATTTTACCGTCGCAACTTATTTTCTGTTACAAAGTCCAACTTTGTAATCTAAGAGAGGACTCCAGGTCAGTAGGTAGGAAGGTAAAAGGAAAGTCAGTGAAGCTCGTTAATGCAATTGATTAATATTTTATCTCTGAAGTAGGCAAAGAGATTTGGTATTTTGCAGCCATTCATCCCTAAAAGAATTCACAATTTTAACTTCTGCAAGAAATTTAACAAATAAAGCCTTGAAAAGTGCGCCAAATGTTAGTCTTGATATTGTTTTAACAAATAGGTACGGCTTGGTCACCTTTTGTCCTTTCACTGGATGTCTGTTAAATATTAGTGATTATTTATGCAACAATCTTAAAAATCAAATTCAAGACATGTGAAATTAAAATAGTCATAAAAGAATTTTGGGTTCGAATTGGCACTAGCCCTGTGGTAGCAACTTGTTAGAGAGGTGTTTCTAATTGTTGAGATTATTTTGAAAAGCACAGGGAAACATACTTTTTTGTCTTTAGCTTTTAATTTTACAATTGACTGTTGAAGACAAGAAGTTTTTAGAAAACTACCACTGTGAAATGGTCTAAGAACGGTCATAAAAATGCAAAATATCTTAGCATGCTTGACATTGCCTCAAAGCACACATTTAGGGGATCAGATTGAGACTAAAATGAAAAAGGTCCGTCAATTCTGATTCTAGATACAAGGAATTGTGACTTGCTGTCAAAACAGTGCTATGCCTCTGCCACTAACGTAATCAAAGATCTGATTTAGGCCCAACTTCAAAAGTCAATATCTTTGCTTTTGGTTGACTGATCTTGGAAATTTTTGCAGCACACGAGCCCCTAGGTTATGATGCATGTCACAAGCTCAAAATCAAGCAGGAGTCTAAAACTTCAAATTTTGGTTAACCCTATTTTGGCTGGGGGTGGGGAGCAAATTCCCCCCCCCCCCCTAGTAGATTTTTTTTCAATAGCTCTGCTAGGAAGAAATTTATAGCCATGAAACTTCTTGACTTTTTGCAACTACTTATTGTGCAACTTCGCAAAAAGTTTTATTGAAATATTTTGAAAAATGAGGGGGCGGGAGACAATTTTCTGGGACTGACCCTGGAAAAATCGCAAATTCTCAAATCTCAATTATCGCGAAAAAAGGAACACAGATTGAAAATTTTGCAAGTTTCTTTAGCAGTGTAGTGTTATTTGATGCATTCTATCACAATTACCATGTTTGGGTGGAAAACGTGCTCCAAATTTAATTTTATCGCGATTTTCCAGATTTTAGTCAATTTTGCCGCTTTTCTTGACCACACAAAGGAAAATGCTGACGTGAGCAAAAATGAGGGCCAACCTTAGGTTGATTTTTATATTTTCAGAAAGTGCATGCCTGAGACTATTAGCAAAAAAAATTTGGTCACTCTAACTATTACCAGTCAAGAGTTAGGTGGGGGGGGGGCTTTTTTGCCCCCCAACCAAAATAGGACAATCAAATAGGCCAAACATTTTTTTTTTATTGTCTATTCATATAAGAAATTCACAAAAAGTTTTACATTCTACTATACCTATTTAGCTACTATACAATACTACAGGGACGATGCAAAGGGGAGCGATGGACAACGACTACCCCAGAGCCTGAACATAAAGACAAGCAACTATACCTTACATACAACTAACTGTACACCACACACAGTTAAAGGCCAAAGAATACTGTCCTTGATTCTGTTTCACATTGGATGTCAGATCGGGGTGGGGAAGAAATTTAAAAAAAGTCACGAGTGCAGACTGTTTATGGGATCAAGTTGGATAAAGTCTGACATCCAATATGAAACAGAATTTACAAAGGAAAAAGAAATAACATTTACGCAAAGGAACTTGGTGGTTGCTTTGTACATAGCCTAATCAAACCGACCGGTTTCGTTGATAAATTTGATAGTAAGCTCAAGAATAGTTTTGGTAATTTCATCAGAGAAGTCTTTATCACCATACAATAATATTTCAACCAGGATGTTGTTCGAAAGACTATTGATCTGGACAAATGGTCGTATTCCAGCGAGAAGATTTCGACGTTGAATCTCAAAGGCAGGGCAGAGCAACAAAAAGTGTTCCGTATTTTCAATGCCGTCGTTCATTGGGCACATAGGGTTCACGGTATCCCTGAAATTATGCTTGAATTTGTGAAAATTCAATTTACTGAGACCGACCCTTATTTGGGAAAGATAAGATAAGCCTATTGGGTCTTAAATCCCAAAGACAGAATTTGCAGGAGGGCGAATAATTGATAAAAGTTTTACCATAAAAACAGCAACAGATGGTGCAAGCCTAATTTCAGGATCAATTTTATTCCATTCAGATAAGCAGTGAAGATAAAAGCTAGATTTAAACTTTTCTGTTCTTGCCCGAGTTCGCCCAACGACATCCTGGTTGCGAAGACAGTATTTCGTCTGAGGAGGTTGTGGGATTGGATCCTTTATATATGTGGGAGTGAGATTATTGATGATCTTGTAGAACAAAGTAAATCGTCTACTCCATCTCCCGGAATTTAGTGACTCCCAGCCGAGTTCTGTATATAATTTTTCTCGCGATGTTCCCTGTATATAATTTTTCTCGCAATGTTCCCCTCCATGTACCTGTCACAGCACGAGCAGCAGAATACTGAACAAACTCTAACTTTTCCATTAAGTTTGGTAAAGTGATGCTTCTACTGAATTCACATAAATTGGCTGGAATATGGTAGATAACATCCCCATAATCCAGGTGGGGTCGCACATGAAGCTTGTATAGTTCATTCAGGGTACTTCTGGGCAGATATTTGGAGAGACATTTCAGCAAACCAATACCCTTTCTTGACTTGGAGATTGCAGTCTTGATATGAGCCGAAAAAGATAATTTTGGGTCCAATATAATGCCTAAATGCTTGTGTTCATTTACTTTTTCCACCGGTATGTTGTTAAAGTGGATCACTGGATGATCTAGTTCATTTCTTTTCCTTGAAAATATTAGTTCCACAGCTTGCTTTTGCGGGTCAGGATTAAAAGACATCCCCCAGTCATGGGCCCATTGACTTATCAACTTCAGATCATGGTCCATGTCATTTGCAGCTATATTTGATTCTCGGGCAACCGTGAACAATGACGTATCATCTGCAAAAAGCTTAACATTACATTTCAGGTCTGCAATAAGATCATTTATATACACAAGGAAGAACAATAGTCTTAAAATGGAACCCTGCGGCACTCCAGCTGAAATATCTCCCCAATCAGAGCACTGCCCATTCAGAACTGTTCGCTGTTTTCGATTCTTGAGGAAATTTATGATGAGAGAGAGAAGTCGTCCGGAGACACCACAAGTTATAAATTAACCCATCGTGCCATACCCTATCGAATGCTTTAGAAATATCAAGATACACAGAACGAACATCAAGAGGACGGTTACAGTCAAAAGCTTTGAAGATCGTATGCGTTATGCATATCAGCTGGTTAATCGTTGAGTCGCCTGGTCGAAAACCTGATTGATTTGGGTTAAGTAATTCACATGAAACAAGATGTGAGTATAGAGAATCGTACATGAGTTTTTCGAGAATTTTCCCAAAAATTAGTAGAAGAGGGATTGGTCGATAATTACTTTTTCGATTTTTTTCATTTTTCTTGTGAACTGGGACTATATTTGCACACTTCCAGATTTCAGGAAATACACCCTGCCTTAAACAGTTTGTAAATATTATCATAAGAGGAGTCACCAACGAAGCATCAGCAGATTTTATCATCTTGACAGATATTTCATCCCAGCCGTGCGCTTTATTAGGATTAAGTGATCTTATGACATTAAGTAGTGTGTATGGGATCCAAGGAACATATAAATCTGAACCCGAAAACGGAAACAATGCGCGTATTTTGCAAGCAATAGCATGCATGCAAAAAAAGCCTTTAATGTGAATGCAGCAACAGGGGGGGGGGGGATTCGGTTCTAAGCCAACCAGCAACTTTGTCTATGTCGGAAACAACCAATCATATTGCTTCATTAAAAATAGGAACAATAGAGGTATTGACGTCACATATGACGAAAACAGATGTAAACACATCTTCTCGCATTTTCTCGCTGCAAAACCACTGACTCTAAAATCGATACGATGCACTACATTTTAGGGTACTAAAAAGAGTATCATGACTTCTTCGCATTACTTATGAGTTGATCTAAGTTCTTACCGAGAACATTTTTGTTATCTGCCCCAATAGCAGAGAAAACGTCATGATCAAAATATGCATTTTCAACTGTATTTGCTTAGCCCCATGGTTGCGCCTCTGGTGGTTATGGTCATTTTCAAATGCGTTCCTCGAACATATCTACATGAAATTTTCCGTGTTAAACACCATTCAAAAGGAAAAGCATCCCCTTTGAAACAGAACGTGGTATTGCCTTCTTGAGCAGCACAGTTACACCTAAAACAACGAAATTTTTGGAGGTAAACTCAATGAGAAACCGAAAGCTCTACGGGAAAATTCAAAAATCGATTTTGGTATGGCAAACGTCAATCTGACGTTTGGGATGGATTCAACCCCCTGCCCTCTCTTCTATATCAGTTGCGAGAACTCTAGGCTTCATCAACGGCTATTTGGATGCAGCAACAACAACTGTCTGGATAGCACCTCCTGAATGGATGAAAGATAATTCTAGCTATTTGATTGGTGAATACGGAGTCACTTACGTGGACCTAAAGTGGGCCCACTTTTTCAATGTAATATAAAAATCTCTGTTGACCAAGTGATAACAACAAATCAAAGAACGCACGAAAACAAGGGACGATCGATACATCATATGTCTACAGAGGTAACAAGACTATGCCATGCACACAAATGTCTGTTTATACTTACTTCAGTAATTGCTTCGAGTTTTTGCCTCAATTTAGACTCGATATCATGTCGTTTACTGAGTTGTGTTTGTTTTTGATTGATTCTTTCCAATAAATCACTAACACCGGCACCATGCCTAAGCCGCATCATCCATTCTATATCATTTTTCCATAGCATCAATCCTCGTCTTTCCTGCTCTTTTATTTGAGATTTTACAATGTCAAGCCAGTTTATTGTTCCTATAAAGTAGGTTTAAGTGAAATGAATGTTACTCTGTTCTCTGCTCTGATGATGATGGATAGCTAGTTTTCAGGAATCCCCCCTCCAGAAGGTTAATTATTGTTTTAGAACAAATTGGTCTGTCGAAATTCTGTAAAAGATATGGAATTACTCATATTTCCTGACTATTGAAAGCTATATGGAACAAAATTCAAAAAAATTTTACAGTTAGTTCTAGAGCAACAGAAGAGTTTCTGAAGGGGATGATTTCTGAAAACTGGTTTTTCGTATTCATCATAGCCGAAAGATGAGTCGCCTTAATGGAAGCAATGCGGTGAAAATTTATTTCCTTTTCCACGAAGCATCTAAAGGTTGATTTACATTCAGCAGAACTTTCTGAGCAAACTGAATTTTACACATTTGCCTCTACCTCCAAACCAGAGCTTTGACGTTCTGGCCTAAGCAAATTGTTGACGCACAGTGAATAAAATCAACAAAATTTGAAGACGGCACAGCAGATGTGCCTTACAAAATACAGTTTATGTGAGACTTATCGTCAAGGGAGCTCCGGAGTGAAAGTGCTCCCTTGCTCCCTTGAGCATCAACACACTCTTGGAACAGTCGAATCATTCCTTGCAAAGAATGTGTTATGAGATCTCTTTGGGGTCAAGAAAGGAAGATCTGGAGATCTTTTGGGGGCCAAAAGATGTCTCCTCTCTTGTTGATGACCCACCCACAGGGAATTTGAAGATACGTCATGATCGACCCGATCTCGAGAGATCTGATGAAAAATTCTTTTCAAGGAATGATTCGACGATATCAAAAGTGCGTTGATCCTCAAGGGAGCTCTTTTACCGATGAACAGTATGTTTAAATCAAATTGTCGATACTGAGATAAATGAAGTTGATTTCGGAGCTCCCTTGACGATAGGTCTCACATAAACTGTATTTTGTAAGGCACACCTGCTGTGCCGGCTTCAAATTTTGTTGATTTTGTTCACTGTGCGTCAAGAATTTGCTTTGGCCAAAACGTCAAAGCTCTGGTTTGGAGGTGGAGGCAAATGTTTTCTTTGAAGACTAATGTCTTCACTCTCATCGCACCGATATCAACAACAAAGGTATCCATGTTAAGTTAGCTATCGAGGTATGTTTTGAAAATCGTTTTGGATCGATTCACGTTACAGTCTAGTCCCTAGGCTTGACCAAATCTGTATACTTTTTTTGTAACACCCGGTATAACAGTCCGGTCAATTTTTTGTGTGATCCGGTACATGGTGACTAATTACTATGCCTACACTTAAAACTACCCAACTACAGAGACGATACCCGAAGGAGCAAAGTATTTTGTCTATCCAGGGGCCATAACATAATATGAAAATGTTAATCAAGAAAAATATTTTGAGATTATATATTGTGAAGGTTTGAAAGCTTTGAAAAAATTGTGAGCAATTTCCTTATCATTATGGAGATCAGAGCAAGAAAATGAAAATCTACGGGAATGAGCAAAGAGGAACCTGTTTTTTAAACAGATTTTTTGCCTGATGAATATATAAATATTTTGTAAAAAACGCTCCACTTAAAGAAAGCACCATAACTGCAATCTTGAAGAGAAGTTGACAAAAATTTAGGGGCAGGCTTACACTAGACTATGCATACCGTTTTCTGCTTTATTGATAAAGAACATGGCATCCTGTTTGTCCTCATCTGACAGATCTTCATCATTACCTAAAAAATAACAAGCAAGTGCCAACATAGTACCTCAGGGAGATTAATAATGCCATCAAAATTTGACGTGAGAAGTTAAAAACTTAAAGTAATAGTAAAGTAAGGATAAAGTAATTGATACTGGATGAGCAATCCAGCTTGAAAAGCCACTGCTCCATGGATATCAGGCTATGATATCGGCAAACAAACCATTTAACATAGTCATATCCATTCTAAAATTTACCAGACTGAATTGGCCAATCCTCCCTTAATAGATCAGGGCTTTCTGAAGGAAGCTCCTCAAGAAACTTTCAAAATTGGCCTGAAAAACCGAATTTTTGTAACATTTGTGCCTTACAGTAATGATCTCAATAAAGTTTAGCAGAATGAAATCGTTCGGTAAAATGTTGTCAAGTTGCCAAGGATGACACGCTCATCCACAAATAGGGATACATCGTGTTGACGTTTGCCAGAGTTCTAGCTGTATTGTAAAACTGAAAAAGTACTTGTCATTTCCGGCACGATTTCTCACATTCATGATGTAGTATTATGATGATTATTAAATAGCCTCTTTATGATGAGCTGCCTCGGTCGGCAGACGGCTGGTTGAAAGTCTTCCTGTTGACGAGTTGTTGATTGAATTTATACGGCATGGCTTAACTCTTCGTGTTTCATGACTTTATTCTGTGTTTAACGCAATAAATACAACACATGATTCGGCCTTATTCAATTATGCTGTATCCAAAAGCACGTAAAATTTGATGTTTATTATCATTACTTTTGCAACAATCTCCAAGGGGACCATTATGGACAAAAGGTCAATTCGACGGGATAGGAGAATTTTGTTTTTATCCAATTAGCGGATTTGTTATGATCCGCTTCGGCCAACCAGATGGCTAGGAATGACAATGGAATATGCTCGTGTCAGCGTTTTTTTACAAAAGTAAACAAACAAGGCTGTGATAAGATGCCAAAAACCACCATCCTTTCAAAGTAAGCGATGCAGTCGTTTTCTGGCCAATTTCATTGGTTTAAAAAGTTTTTCATAGAGCATAGGAGTTCTTCTCAAATCATACCGCCTTTTTTCAATATCTGGATTGGTTCGTTCTAAAGCAAAGCTTCGAGGCGGGGCTGTCCCTGAATACAGCCTGTGCATTATGACACATAAGCAGAGTGAACAGAGTTCAAGTTTCAAGTTCAATTTTCATTCATTATCAATCAATCCTAAATACAATTCATACACAAAAACTCTACCACTAAGATACATTACAACCATAGATGATTACAACACTAAGAACTAAAAACTAACACTACAGAAAACAAAAGAAGAAAAATTACTTTACACAGTTGTATTTAAGATTGACTGACTAAGGAGGAGCTCTCTAAGTAGGTAAACTAATCGAGAGAGAGCCCCCAATAAAACACAAAGAAACCAAAAATTATTTCAAAAACAAGGACAGATAACAACCAAGAGCCAGACGAACCTCAACGGGATAGCTCTTGTGGGTTGAGCTAAAACTTATTTTGTGAATATGAATCAAGGAGGTAACTTTTAGTTTTGAACGAAAAAGCACAGTAGAGCTAGCAACGCGTATGAACAGTGGAAGGGTGTTCCAAAGTTTTGAGCCAAAGTACTGAATTGTTTGCAGACCATACAGAGTTGTATTTTTAATAGACTTGAAAAGATCGCCTCTTGTAGCCTGGCGAGTCCCAATTCTATGAACAGATGAATTTGGCTGACAGTAATCATGAAAGCGGGAAGGAGATAGCTTATTAGTAGATTTATAAACAGGTGAAGATGTTCAGGTGCAGAACATCCACAATTCTTAAAGTCTTTAATGACTGAAAAATTGGTGTGCTAGGAGAAAGGAAGGGTTCAAATTTAATGCAGCGAAGAATTTTCTTCTGAAGAATAAAGAGTGGGTTTAGGTAGGATTCATAAGTCAGTCCTCATGCTGAAATACCATAGCTGAGGAAGGACAAGAGAAGTGAGTTATAGAGAGAGACAAGAGTAGGCAAGGGGGCATAATGCCGCACTTTGAAGAAAATACCAGCAGTTCTAGAAAGTTTTTTACAAAGTTCAGTTGCGTGGTACTTCCAAGTCAGATGTTCATCCATGAGAACTCCTAAAAACTTTGCGTACTTAGTCCTTTGAATAAACTATTTACCAATTTTGAGGTTGGTGAATTCTGACAATTTCCTCCTTGGGGAGTGAAAGAGTACAAAGTTTGTTTTCGCAATGTTTAGTGCAAGCTTATTTGAATCAAGCCAAAGCTTAACCTTCTTTAATTCTCTGTTGATTTTTTTGGTTAGAAGTTGAAGGCTATCAGAGTCACAGTAAATGTTGGTATCATTAGCAAAAAGGAAAAAAGATAGAAATTGTGATGAATTTGGTAGGTCATTGATGTAGATGGAAAATAGCAGTGGCCCAAGAACTGATCCTTGGGGGACACCACAAGATATGTTAGTGAGGGAAGAAGAATGACCATTAATTGAAACAAACTGTTCGTGGTTACTAAGGTAAGATCGGAACTAGCTTAAAGTAGTGCCCCTGATACCATAATCTTCTAATTTTTCAAGAAGTATATGATGGTTAACTGTATCAAAGCCTTTTGAAGGTCAATGAAAATGCCACAGCCAAATCTGTTTTCGTCCAAAGAAGATTTTATAGTTTCAGTTAAACTAATGAGAGCATGATCAGTCGAGCGACCTGTGCAGAAACCAAATTGCGTGCAGAATAATACCTCACAGACTTCAAGAAATTGGGACAGGCGCTGGTGCATTAATTTTTCAAAAAGTTTGCTACAGACAGATAGGAGTGAAATTGGTCTATAATTTGATTTACTGGAGGCAAGTACCTTTTTAAAGATTGGAATAACCTTAGCTATTTTTAGTTTTACAGGAAAGGTTCCTGTCAAAAAGGATTCATTTATTAAAACAGCAAGATCTTTTGAGATAGGCAGATCAAGAATTTTTAGTAGCTTGACTGGAATACTATTTGGCCCACTGGATTTACCATTTTTCAGAGGTTGAATACGGGAGGATATTTCTTCTGCTGTGCACGGGGATATGAAGAATGAGTCCAAATTAGGATTGGATAAATAGTCTAAAGGAGATTTTGGTGTTCTTGGAATCCTCTTTGTGATGTTATCGGCAGCATTAGTGAAATAGTTATTAAACCCATTTGCTATCTTCACTGGGTCTGAGATTTTGGAACCATTTTCTTCCTCTAAGAGCCTAACGCTATCAATATTTCCAGGTCTAATGCTTATTATGTTCTTTATACCTTTCCAAAGCATTTTCATATTATTTTTATGTTCATCAAAGTAGTGGTGAAAATAGCTCTTTTTGCTTTCTCTTATTTTATTGACACAATGCGATTTCGAAACTGTTTATATGCCTTAAGATCATTTGGGGATTTTGTTGAGTTAAATTGCTGAAATACACGATCTCTGATTTTCATCATTCTTTGAATTTCAAAATTAATCCAATCCAACAGAGCACGAGAAAGCAAGAAAAGGAAGGCTGAAAATACATTGACACACTTCGGATGCAATGCCTATTTGGTTGAAGCCGATGCTGTCTAACAGGAAGCTATCTCAGTGGACATGCTACATATTGTATCGTCATCGCTGTTGTTGTCTGGGATGCTACATCCCTTCATCTTCAAACTGAAGTCGAAAATCGCCATTTTCATCGTCATGGCTAGGCCCTGCCTTGGGTTTCATCGCAGTCATGTTCATCAGAGTAAAATTCATGATCATTACATTACACTTAGTCTTACTGAAAAATTTTATTTATTTCTTTCTTAGATATGTAACAATGCATTTTTTTACTTCTTTTAATTAGAGTTGTAATTTTAATTACGGCAGGTCCCCACCAGCCAATTGGTTGCCACAGACCTGACCTGCCTTAACAAAAATCTATGTATGTATGTATGTATGTATGTATCATCTTTGCCGAAGCATGCTTCGTTTTATTTCCTCGCAGAAATGTCGATCTGACTCTGAAGAAGTTTGATCGCATATGGAAACAATTTGATGTTTGAAATGATGAATTCTAAATGGTAGGAATGGCCACATCATGTTGGACTCGTTCTTGAACAGCTTTTCTGGTTTTATAGATTTTGAAAAATTAAGACTATTGGAGTAAAAGTTTCAGTCCTCTTTAAAACCCAATAAGGATTTAACACGTTGTAGGCTGGGGGGAAAAGGGCAATTCAGGTCTGGGTAAAGATTTGCAAAAAACATGGACAAACGTCGCCAATATCGTTGTTCACAGATTTCCCCAGCTATGGCCACTAAGATAAGCCTCCTTATAGATCAGTCCAATTATCACTTATCAGGCAACGGTTTCCAGAAGGATAATCAACACTACTCATTTTACCCTCAGCTTATCCGCTTCACCCTTGCAGACCCTTCATATTTTGGGACTAGTTCATGGCACACCCTATGGGGTTTGACAGGGTTTTGTAGGGCTCAGTTAGGATCAGTATAACTATAACTATATACTGTGCTAAAGGCTAAGAGCCTGTCACAGATCTGAGGAGTGACCACACCCTGGACCCACACCATTGTACTGACAGACCACTCATGTCAAATTAAATGTAGATAAAAAGCAGGTGTAACACTTAGCTGATAGATAAATTTATGTCAGGAAAACAGTCTGTCATGTATTTTCTCAAAAAGATAAAAATGTTGTTGCCTTAATCTAAACTATTGAAAAAATGTCTTCTTTACAACAAGATTATATCTTCTCTCCAAATTAACAACATATGCAAGTTTCTGAACTTTTGATGCTTATGTAGATACAGTAAAAAGTTTTCTTTGTTGTAGAAAGGGATTCAGCTCCTAGTGAGGTGAGATATCTTTGCCTGTATTAAAATCATACTAGAAAAAATGCAAAGCCTTTTGTGATATTTTAAAGTTCTGGTTGAAAATTGGCCCAAACTGCAAAAGCTGCAATAAACTTTTTATTTTGGGTAAAAATCCATCAATTCTGATGTGTTTACTTACAACAGGAGAAAGAGATTACTTCAGTTCAAAATATCTTAAGGAATAGATGGCTTTGCTGTCTAGTGATAATCTTTTTCAATTTATCATACAGTTAGTTTGAAATATGGGCAAGATATGTCTTTAAACTACTAAACAGTACTTGATTGAAATTTACAGTTAAGAACCTGCAAGATAGAAACCGCCTATTAAGGAGCCCCAGGCTGATTTTGCTGATAAATGATACCATCATAAAAGAAACCTATGGCATTTTTTCATGGAAAAGTAAAGTCTGAGAAGAGGGTTTCTTTTTTGTTGGTTCTTATTGCACTGACAAGAGGTACTGTAAACGATTGCTTTCAAAGTGAGCTATCAGAAGAAAATCATTACACTGCCTCATGTTGAACTGGTGGATCTAAGCAAATTCATCTCACTGTTTAGTAGATTTCCAGAGCAATGGGACAGATTCGTTCTGGTGGGTTCGTTACTGATGAATATTACATGGGACCTTTCATTTGTCATTCAACTCCCATGAGGGTGCAAGGGTGCAAAGTGGCACAACAGGAATTAATAGAGATAACTCAAATCCTTTAAGCACCCCCTAAAGAGCATAGGGTGGGCTGGCCTGCCTGTCATGACTGAAATCAAATGGAGAACTCAAGCCCAGGCTCTAAGATATGCAGGTAGATTTGGCACCAAAATTTCATATTATTTTGTGCATTGCAGATCTCCTTTGCCAGGACAACCCAGTCTTAGATGAATTACACAAAAGAAGAACACAGTCCTTCTGTAGAGGGCTAAAAATGGGACTGCCACGTGACTTCACCGGGGACACGTATGAGGGAGCAACCATTCCCCACTTTCAAAAGTTTGGCTAAATTGCAATTGAAAAATGTAATACAACTGTCTGGGTATACATTCATACCCCAAATCTGAGAATGTTTTACTTTTCCCACCTCCATTATGTTTTTTTCTGGCCATGATTGCCACCTCAGGCTGTCAGCTCACTGGTTAAGGGAGGTATATAAGACAGGTGGTGTGCTTCAAACTACTCTTAAAATTGTAAAAAGCTTGTGAAAAGTCCCAAGCAGTCCTTTCATTGGACAAATAAATGTGCCCTTTCTTGAGAACTAATGTGTGACGTACTATTGAAATCTGCAGAAAAAGGCTTGATAGGTTGGTACTGCAAGTTTGACGATTACTTTTTCTAATATCTATGAATTTAAGAACTTCTATTGACACCAAAATTCAAATATTTATGTAATCCTTATATATTAAGTATAAGCGTGGGAAGTTGAAGTATCCTTGGATCTCTGCAGGCTGGTCAAGGTGGATGAATTTTGGACCCTGGCATTTCAACCATATAGACTTTCAGAACCTAATTCATCATCAAACAATTCGAGACTCCAAACAATGACAGAGTTTCTTCAATGAGTTTCATTTTGTGATGAAGCGACCAAAATTGAGTATGCCAAAGGCATTTGGCACTTCATTTTCAGATCCCAATCAGTGGCGGAGCAAGGGGAGGGTATTACGGAGTAAATACACCTGCATTAGTGAAAATCTGACTAAGATTGTTATTTAGAATGCAATAAAAATGTCTGGGTATGCCTTTTTACCCCCAAGTCAGAAAACCTTGGACCTCTACCGCCTCACTATTTTTCGTCTAGGTCCACCACTGACCCCATTCTAAAAGTTCAAGAAAAAGACTCAAAAACTCAAAATATTTAGACTCCTCCTTATTTTGCCCCCACCCCTGACCCTGTTATGATTTATGACTGCAAACGGAGAAACTTCCTAAAAACAGAATGAAAAAAATCAGAAAATTCGAAGAAACGTTGGCTACTGTACCTAGTGGTCCATGATTTTTAGGACCAGCCTAGAATCGCACACCTTATAGCGATTTGGTAGGGTTTTGGTAGGGTTTTGTTCGTATAGCCACAGATGTGCAATTCTAGGATAGCGCCTGATTTTGGAGGTGTCACCCAAACTCTCCTTTCCATCTGACTTGTGAGCATGAAATACTAATATCTGGCTCCTAAACTTTATCTAACTCCAGTTTTTAAATGATCGCTTCAAATCTATTCATTCTTAAATTCATTAAAGTGTTCATCCTTCAACATGATAAAAAACTTTCTGCATCTCTAGCAAAGCTCATCTACTTTGGTTTGCTCCAACCAGAACAAAAATAATGTCGTCATCCAGTTTCCCCGCCAAAATTGGTTGCTTGATACAGTGCTTCCAGGTTAACGTCAAGGGAACTAATCTAGGTGAAGAACTGTTGGAGATAATCATACAAAAAGTACCCTTTTCTAACTTTCATCAAGCAAGTTGCTGTTAACTTTGCTCTATTGCAAGGAAACTTTGAAACGTTCGATTTGAAGCCCATTTGAAGCCCCTCCAGCCCTCCCTCCGCTTCAACCTGCTCTTCGACCCTCTGGGTAAGACTTCCAACCATTGCTAAACAAAGAATCCATCTGAATAAAGAATGCTGCTGAATAAATTCAGGAAGATGCCGTGTAACCTTAATCATTTTGAACCTGCTTTCTGCCTTGTCGGAAGGCCTGAGAAGCTTTTCCTGGTATCTTGGTTTTCCTTTCGTTCGTTCGAATGCTTTGTGTGTGTGTGTGTGTCGAGGGAAAGCCCCGCCTCGAAGCTTTGATTTAGGACGAACCAATCCACACATTGAAAATCTAGGCGGTAGGATTTGAGAAAAACTCCTCTTCTCTACGAAAAAGCTTTTAAACCGATGAAATTGGCCAAAAAAACGACTGCATCACGTACTTTTTGAAAGGATGGTGGTTTTTGGCATCTTCTCACAGCTTTGTTTGTTTACATTCGTAAAAACGCTGACACCAGCATATTCCATTGTCATTTCTAGCCATCTGATTGGCCGAAGCGGATCATAACACGTCCGCTGATTGGATAGAAACAAAATTCTCCTATCCTCAATTCGATCTTTTAATGCTACCCCTATCATCTTAATTAGGGGTGTTTTTAACTTGTATTCATCAAAGTTGCGGTGTAAATTGTATTGTAAGTATCCATATAATGAAAGATGAGAAAGAAGAGAGACAACATCTTAACCGTATTAGTACTGGACGATTTTTTGCTTAATTTGTACTAAGGGGGAGGGGCGTTTTTGGCCCCCCTCTCTTTCTCCGAAACTACTAGAGATATAACAATAAGACTTACTCCTATTGCTCTTTAGACAATTGGCTTTTAAAATATAACAATTTAGATTGATTAGTCATGTGTTTCGTTGCTAGGTAACCAAAAAACAAAGGAAAATTGCCAATTTTTTACCTCCCCATCAAAAACAATTCTATTTAATCTACGTCTCATCCAAATTTCTCCAAATCTGTCTCAAATTGCAGGAAACATGATGCAGCTTTAAAATACATACTTTTGAGATATTTTCAGTTTCTATTTTTAGCGCAATCAGCTTTTAATTAGCTTTTTGTTCCATGCGCAGATTTTCTTTGCAGTTGATTCTAAGTCTTGTCCTTTTATCTAGTAAATATGGACTCAAAACAAATCAAATAAATAAGTTAAAGCAAAAGAGACAACAATTTTTCATATAGTACATTTATTCATTAGAGCAATGGCGTCATGAATGTCAATGACGTCATAGATATCAAATCTTGCTGACGTCAGCAAATATGAAACATATATAGATCAAATGAAACTATTCATCAAATGCAATCGAATGGTGCATGTTTGAGATCAATCGGACAAACGAGACGAAATATATGGTGGTTTTAAGCATTTTTTTTACCATTCTCCAAATATGGTATTGATGTGGTCACGTGATCATAGTTAGAACAGTGTAATGTTAAAAATTTAATTGCCAATTAAATTTGACTAAAAGTCACAAAGTTTGGTGGTTAAATTACCGGCCGTTATAGTGCAATGAAGAAAAGTGTGGTAGGGCGGGCGAAAAACGCCCCCCCCCCAGTACCCTAATAGGGTTAAGAGAGCAGGAATAGACTTGATCTTTTGCGCTATTCATTTTTTATGCAGTTGTCTGCTGGCTAGTTTCGGCCATCGGGCCATCATCACAGCAACTGAAGAATTTATAACAAAAGGGGTTTATAGAGAATAATTTAATTAAATCTAATCAATGTTCTTTAAGGTAAATGCAATTAGCTCTTGGACCCAGTTCTCTCTGGTGCACTTGCTTAATCGTCAGATCTTATTGCTCAGAAGACAGCCTCCCCTCAGTTTCTGGCCATCTCAGGTTACTATCCTTCGCAGTGGATCCATATGCGTCAAATTAATTTCCTTAGTTTCTCTTCGTCATCGTTGCTATTTTTGTTCTTGCTGTTGTTGTTGTGATTGTTCTTTGACGTACCTCGTTTGACTCCATGTCAGATTGGTTTGAGTTGCGATCGATGGTTTATGTCGGCGTTGTTAGAAAGAAGCAGGAAGCGCTTCAACTATAAACAACGATGAGAACATCAAAAACAACAACAACAACAACAAAAATTGCAACTCATCAATACCTGACCTTACGACAAGGGAAAACATCGTACAACAAATTACGCACAATGAATTAATGCGATACCAAACAACAACAACAACGATAATAACAACAACGAAGGCACAAAAGTGTCCTCACACGACAAGAAACAGCTTAATAGCAACACATCAAACGAGAACATCGAATTGCAAACAACGCTTATAAATAGAGCCAAACAGAACAGAACGAAAGTAAAGGTACACCGGAGGTGGCATGAGATTCAAGGAATCATCCATCGTCACAGAAGCTACAAATTTGAAAAGCAAAGCTCGAACAACGATGGATGAAAAACAATTTGACACCAAAAGACAAAGAATAAAAAGACAACAGTAAGATACGACATCCGACCCCTAGAACAACGATGACTCAACTAAATACAACGAAAACGAGGCCAGCAACAACAATAATATACGACAAGCATATTTTAAAGGGCAAAATGACACTATTGAATTGATTAACCTGATATGGGCAAACAGTTTCCTTTAAATGGAAGTTGTTACTTTAACCCAATCCAGATTAGAGCGGAGGGGGGGCACCAAGTGCCCCCTAGTGAACTTTTCCACGCAACTCCTTGAATGGCTCTTAGAATAGTCTGCTTTTTCGTGACTTTAGTTTTTATCTGCTAGACCTCCTTTCGTGTCAATTTCAAAATCTTGAACCTTATTCAGGGGTCAACGCATAAGTTTGATTGGATAGCCTGTGTTCTAGACCACTTGAAAAGAAAATTTAGTGGTCTGTGCAACTGAGCGCATATCTGTGCTCAGACGATGAATTGAATTGCGAAATAATTAAAGGCAATCTCTTACACATCTGATTGGCTGCAAATAACTCAAATCTGAACACAACGGATGTCTTTATGAATCTATGTGTTTGAAACAATACGAGCCGGTGGTTAAAACTCACTACAGACGTAAAAATCAATAGGATTAGCAAGCATTGAAATATCCTATTCTTTGTATTGTGATATGAAGTTCCTGTAGCTATTGCAAAAGACATGCTTTTCTATCCCATAACAAAGCAAATGGTCATTATGCAAATTATTCATTACATAAACTAATCTTTCCTCAGATTCTAAAAAAATTTCTGTACACGAATTTGGGCTCAGTTACACAGACCACTTACTTTTCTTTTAAAGTGGTCTGGAACACAGGCTTTGATTGGAGTGCTCCGCGAAGAAAAATCCTTTCAGTCATAACTATTGAATCACTGGCGCTATAACAATGAAACAAACATCAATGGACTTTTCTTGGAACAGGCTTTCACTAACATATAGTTTATTGATTTTTGATGAAGTCATCGAAAGTCGGTTGTTGCGCATGCGTACTGACCATGTTAGGCTTCATTTTTCGACAAATGAGGAACATGTTATGCCTTCTTATCTACACTTAGCATTTTTTGCCATTTCCAAATCAATTTATAACAAATTTTAGACCAAATATTTGAGGCATAATAAATAAATGCTGACATCAGCAAAAATATTAGTGGCAAGAGGCATAAATTTTAAAGGAGCTGGATTAGAAATATGTGAACAAATCCTCGTTTTGTGCATCAAATGTCGCACTTTGAAAGGAGAAATTCCTTCGTAATTGGCTAAATTCAAAAGGAAAGATCATTATCTAGATACAGGCCGATCTTGGGGTGAAAGATCAACGAAAATACTTGTTTGAAATCCGTTTGTATCGCACCCATCCCAAAACATATGGAGGTTTAATTTGTGTCAGAAGAAAGTGCAAAGGCTAATTTCCAAGATGAGAAATTCATTTTGAATTTTCATTGAACAGTAGCATTAAATTATCTCAGCAGAAAATAGCAAAATGAAAATTTTCCTCGATAGTTTCTTATGTAGCTCCTTTGAAATAAGATGTACAAGGATATAAACTTTCCATGTTTCAACTTTCATCGTACACTTAATATTAGTACTGTAAATATCCTATTTATTCATTTAACTACATTTCTTTGTTTTGAGCATTATAACTTTTAAAGTGGCAAACTTTTACTTGCTTACTTACATACATACATACTTACTTACTTACTGACTTACTTACTTACTCACTTACTCACTTAATCACTTACTCACTTACTCACTTACTTACTTACTTACTCACTTACTCACTTGCTCACTTCCTCACTTACTTAAATGATTTAAAGGTCTCCTAAGCTAAGAGAGTCTTAACCCTATTTGTACCGGGCGATGGTTTACTTACTTTATACAGTGAGGGGGTTTTGCCCCCTCCTTTTCTCCGAAACTACAAGAGATATAACAATGAGACTTACTCCTATTGTTCTTTAGACAATTGGATTCTAAAACATGACAATTACAATTAGTCATTCTTGTGTTTCATTGCTAGGCAACCACAAACAAAGGAAACTTGGCAATATTTTACCTTCCTAGCAAGAAAAATTCTACTTCATTTACCTCTCATTTAATTTTCTCAAAATTTGTCTCAAATTGTAGGACACATATTGCAGATTTGAAATAAATACCTTCAAGATATTTTCAGTTTCTATCTTTTGCAAAATTAGCTTTTAATTAGCTTTTTTGATATACTGATTTTCTTTGCAGTTATTTCGATTTACTACTGTAATAAAATGTTGAAAATGACGTACGGCAATAGGTCAGTAAATAAATTTGACTTTAAATGTCGGTTAAACTAAAATCCAAGGAATTAACGTATCGTTTAGTGCATTTAATTCTTGGAAATTTAGTTTTGCTGATATGTAAAGTTATATCTATTCAAATTTCTAGTCCTTTATCTAGTAAATATGGATTCAGAATTGATAAAATTAACGATATAAAGCAAAAAGAAAAAAAAATCATGTCTTGCACTAATTAATTAGAGCAATAACGTCATAAATAAGAACGTCATAGACATCAAATTTTGCTGATGTCAGCAAGCATGAAAAATATATATCAAATGAAACCACTCATCAAAAGCAATCGAATAGTGCGTGTTTGAGATCAATCGGACAAGCTAGACACAAGCTATTGAGGTTTTAAGAATTTTTCTGTTAAAGTTATTTGACGGAGATAGGTAGATTCAATTCAACTCAATTGAAACTCAGAACATCCTGGAAACGAGGCTTGTATAATTGAAACTTGAATAAGTTGAATTGAAACAACTGAATTGACCAATGAGCGCATCCCTTGCATCACGCCACTGGATAACGAAGAGGGGAAGTCCCTGAAAACGGTTGGAAAACGAACAGACAGAACAAATACAACGTAACAAATCAAAACACTTGCCCTCCTGTCATGGATCTTTCTGTCATACAAATGTCTTCATGTGAACAGCTCCATCTTCCTGTTTCTCAGATCTTATGAACAGAGCTTGATCGGACAGACAACGATCGGCAGTCAGTCGATTGGCGCCATATGGCCTAACTCAAACTGTTTCCAAGATCAGTGTCATTGTTTCTGCTGAAGTCTCAATGCCTAATAACAACTGGATATCATTGTGCTCAGAGTGCAACTTCTCTGTCTTTTCCTTCTGTATCCCATAAATATTTCAAGCTCGTTAAATTTGCTATTTTCTTTAAGGAGAACACAATTGTGCTGAATAATCATCAGCCAGTTTGAAATGTTTGATCTCCAGAAAACCTAATTACGTGAAAACGGTGATCGCCGCAAGAGCTCTCAATTTTCATTGGCTAAGAACCAGATCTATTTTTAGTTTGCCCCAATCCCTTGCATGTGCAAGGGGACTGGGCAAGCTTTATCTCCGCCAACTAACTTTAACCACTCTGCAAATATGACACTACTGTGGTCACATGATCAGAGTTAGAAAAATGAAATTTTGAAGGTTTAATTGCAAATCAAAATTGACCAAAGTCACAAAGTTTGGTGGATAAATTACTGACCGTTTTAGTGCAATGTAGAAAAGTTTGGTAGGGGGCGAAAACCGCCCCTCTACAAATAGGGTTAACCCTAATCCTTATTTGAGGGGGGAGGGAGCTGCTCTCCAGCCTCTTGGAGCTTTTCTCCTAAGCATGAAAAATTTGCAAGAGACCCTAAAACTTCTGTCACTTTACTAATTATTTGCAATAATTTGACGAACAAAATTGTGAACACTATAACCCACGAATATTCTGAAATTCCCACATTTGGAAGGAGACACTCACAAAATGGATCTTTCAGGCAATTCAAAGCGCAATATCTGCATGAATTCTCTATCAGCATGTGTCAAATTAATCAGCAAACAAAGAGCTCTAATTTGGTGTGAGAACTTTTGTATTCAATGATGTCAGCAGTGTTGACCATGACACGTACAGCCATTTCTAGCTATTTTTCATGATTTTCGAAATTTAGTCATCTGTTTTACTCAGAGACATCTGTTTACTCCTACTAGTTCTTTATCATTCATGTAGGTCAGAATGAAATTCATATCAAAGGGGGACTGAAACTAGAGGCGAGCGGGGGAACGAAGATTGAAGTCCGGAAGCATGTCTCCAAATTCTTTTGTGTCCACGCCTTTTAGATGGTTTGAAAACACCCATGTTGTAAAGAATCTATCATGGAGAGAATGGGAGACTTTTCTGGAAAACTTGAAAGTATGTCTTATAACTTACATAGAATACAGATCGGCTTTTAGTTGTATGGAACTTCTAATAATTTCCTCAAGCCTTCAATCGTTTTAGTCCTCATTTCCATAAACTTACATTTCAAAACCTTTTCAGTAGAGAGGAACAGATTTTATCCAATGATTGAGAAGAGCCTCCCTCCAGCCCCTCGCTTCCGACGGTCTTGACGGAAAGATGCATCGATGAAAAACGGTAAATGATAAAGCATGAGGCATCTAGGCTGCATAACGATTCATCAAAGAAATTCAAGTTGAGGTTTGCCCTTAGAACCTACCTTCGGTGGGAACTGAGCAATCCTGTGCAATATTTATCTCTTAACAAAGGGCATGCTCCTCTCCTAGACTAACTACTTCAGTCCCAGATTCTGCTTCGTTCATTGAATTGGATGCCGCCACTGCGCTTCATCTGGGCCTGATAATAAACTAACTGAAAATCCAGCCAAAATTGCCGCAAAAGTGGCGAAACCAATGAGATTGCAGAGTTCCAAACAACAATTGAATGTGTTCAAACTGACCAATAGGATATCAACATTTCAGCCTCATTTCCAAAAGTAGCCTCCTTTTAGTCACGAGGCTTCAAAAGTGATGAAACGTGCAAGGATTGCTGTCGATTGCTTTGGTGAAATCCGAAGAATAATTTGGCCGTTCAAAGCACATTTCCCGTGTCAAAGTGAAGGAATCTCCAAGCAGCACACAGAAGAAGCATTTATTTTGGCGCAGGTTGGTTTGGTTTTCTTTTCAACCCCAACTAAATACGAATTTCAGGCGTTTTAGAATTTTTGAGTTGTGATCGTGTAGAATGGGCCTAAGCTCCGGTCTTCCGGCATCAATGTGAGGTTCATCAATTTCTGGCCGGATTTTCGATTGGTTTGATTATGAGTCGTAGTTGTAGCGATTATCAGCCTATCAAGGAGCGAAACTACGACGATTTTCGTAAGTCTACTCCTCTCCTTGTCTTGTATTCTAATACTACCAAAGTGTTTCTCGTACGTAAGGACTTTTCCTACAATGAGCAATACGCGGTGGGCGTTTCATCTCTCTCAAGAGTTATACAAGACATCCGTTTTCAAATAAATACCATAGATTTTCAGTCCCAGATCAATACATTGGCAGCGGATACCTCTCATTTGTGAAGAATTGCTTTTCCTTTATCGATCTGTGCGAGGAGTCCTTTGTGATTTGATCAATGTTTTAGACCACTTTTCAATGACGCTGCTGTCATGAAATTTTTGTTAACTTGAATTTACCCATATCTCTAGTGCTTGTAAGACAGCGAGAACAATCTTTAAAAGATTTCAATCTTTAAGCTGTTAAGTAGAATATGAATCATTCAAGTCTGTGAAGTACTGATGGTGGTATAAATTTAAAAAAAGGCATCTTTTTCTGGCTCACCCGGTGTGTTAGGGGGAGCTTACTTGAGTTCATAACTATCATATGTTAAAAATGCACTGATACTGAGGACAATGTCGGGATAATTAAGAACCGGTAGGATTCACTTACATTCAGACTCAAGCTCTTCTTTCACGTTCTTTAATTCTTCCAATTTCTTCTTCTTTTCTTCAATATATGACTTTCGTTGTTCGTGTAAATTTTCGTGAAAAACGTGCAGCGCAATCACGACTGGTTTCAAGGTTTCAAGAGCACTTCTAACAGCATAGCATTTGTTATGCTCATGCGAAGTGAGTGTGTAGTCTACGGCGAAAATGCAAACTCTAATTTCAACCTCGCGAACAAGATAATTCAAGAATAACGAGGTAATGAAATAGTGGTACTGTAATGAAGTAATTCTGAACTACCGTAGACGACTCGTTCATGGGGAAGAAATAAGATGAAAGAAACTATTGTTACCGTTCTAACGCAGTGTATCAAGGCTAATATCAATGTTAGGCAAATAGTGATCTCGTTTAGCTAAACCTCTTGAAGAACGTCTCAAGCACGAGAGCTCTCTCCTCGGGGGTGCTCTCCCCGACAGGAAGTAGAGAGTAAAGGTCATTGGTTCATTCAACACATGGACAGAAACCGTCCTGGGAGTAACACAAGGTTCAGTCCTAGACCACTTTTGTTTAACAAAGAGCTGAATCACTTTCTATCAAGCAAGGCATTTCAAAGCTCTTTGCAAGAGGGCTGGCCAAAAATTTCATGCTCTTGCCTGAATATTGCGCTACATGGACACTGAAGGACAAGCAGCTAATGAGGGCGTTCGTTTTGTATCATTTCAGCTAGAGTACCATCGCCCTGAACCACAAAACTGGCACATTCTCCAAGTTTTGGAAATGTTTCTAAACTTACAGTAATAGTCAAGTCTTCGTCTTATAAGTGGAAATAAAGTGCAAGTATGGCTTGCTGACTCTTCGCTCTTGCCTTACTTTCGTAATAGCTTGTTTTCCTTAATTTCTCCTTAAGCCGCGAACAACTTTTCCGTAGCACTAAAGATGTTACAGTAAGTAATCGTTCATTTTTCAATTTGATTTACAGGCGTGCAACTATGGAGGGAGTCTTAGGGGTCTAGACCCCTGCCCTTCTTTCAAAAGAACAAAACGTGCCCGTCCTGCAAAGATACTGTGTCAATCGGATACATCTTAGATCTGCTTTTCCATGGTTTTTGCTACTTCCATAGATCTGTTTTTTCAAACTATCGATGCTTGCTCAATGCTATGTACAATTCCCATTATCTTGACTGAAATTTGAGAGTTCCACTAGTACATTTTCATTTATAGGTTTTGCCGTATTTGCTGAATGCCTCTGAACAATCTTGGTTTTCTATTTTAGCCTTGTCTCCATGGTAACCAAGTTGTCATGCCACACTCTATGAAAAACATACATTGTATCCCCCATAATCCTTTTTAATTGGTCCAATTAAATCTAAACTATGAATACCGTAAAAGCTCTATTAAGCCCCCCGGGGGGGGGCTTATTTGATTTCGGAACTTCCAGAGGGGGGCTTAATAGAGGGGTGGCTAAGTGATAAGGATATATTTGGTAGCTTTTCAGTTCTTTTATCCCATATTTTGCAGAATAAACATACAATTTTATGGCTCAAATAAATAAATTCGATACAGTTTTTATCCCAAACCACACTAGAATTTACGTGCAAGATTGTGTAGCTAAATAAATGGAAAACATTTCGTAAATTCTAAGTCGGGGGGGGGGGTCTTAATAGAGAGGCGGGGCTTATTTCAAATTTTGACTCAGAGGGGAGGAGCTTATTAGAGAGGGGAGCTTAATAGAGAGGGGGGCTTAATAGAGCTTTTACGGTATTCATCTATTTTGAGTTTAAGTCACACTCTGATGACGACGTAAGTCAGAAAAGCCTCAGTGCAATGAATCTTCTCGTTTTTTGCATCCGAATCTTTTATAATTTCTATTTTGATCTATATATTTCATTTCTTACGAAATGTAAAGTTTTGACGACCTTTTAACACACTTTCATTTTTATAACATATGGGATCAAATTGGCCCAGTTGAAAGGCCTTTGGTGTATGGTTCAACTTAGTAGAAACAAGTGTCAAGTTCGATAAAAGAATCGCGCCGCGGCGAACCAGACAAAGCTTGTCAAAATTCGCTCAGTTCAGTACAGTACAGCATGATTTATAAAACGGACCTATGATACTATATCTCAAATTATATATGACTCCTCAAAATCAACTCAAGCCCTCAGTAACGTAATGAGGCTATAATGTTGAAAATAGGTGCTATATTTTTTTCATTTTGACGTTTCAGAGAGTGTGTACAGTTTTCTGACTTATTCAGTCGCAACACTTCTTTGCAGCTGTATGGTCGGTAGTCAGACAATCGCAAGAGAATAATTGCAACAAATGAAATGAATGAACCTTACCTCTAGAATTTTTACTTTTGCCACTTCCAGGCTCCATCTCATAATTTTCATTATCATAATCATCTTCATCGAATGCACTGTCTTGCGCAGCCAAGTTCCATGGAGCTTTCTCTTCAAATGCTCGCAGAGTATCATCATCCCGTAGGGTTACATGCGGCAGGTCGCTATAAGCCATCTATGAATTATAAATAAAAATGCAAATACATGGATTTATGTATGTAAGGGATCTCTGTAGCACTGAAAAAAGTGTTAGGCGAAAGAGTACATAAGTCGTTCGTGAAGCAGTGATTTTGAATAAAGACCGAGACAAACATCATCTGGGTAGTTAGCCTTGTTACTTCAAGATACCATTCCTTGGCTACTTTCCTTGTGTCAAGATATAATTGTTTCCCTTTAAGTGCAGGATGGCTAGCCAATCTAACAATTTTTAGCAGCCACAATGGGTGAAATTTACTTTGCTTCGACGTCATGCAAGTATGTCTGACACATTTATACCTCTTTAGTCCTTTCTGGATAAATAAATTACGTAGTTATGGTACTCAAGATCTATCGCCCTGACTTGTCGGTGGTGAGAATTTTCGAAGACATTGAATCCGCACCTGCAACCTCCTTGCCAGGTCCCAAATTGTCTTTTCGCAATCTCAACGGTGAGCCGATTTGCGCCCTGGTGCGCGCTACCACTTCGACGGAATATTTGCAGCCTTCATAAAGGTGATAACCAGCTTTGATAACCATGGAGCTCCCGGGATGGAGCTACGTTCTATCCCTAAGGAGAAGATAGCTGGCTTCAAACAAACTATTTGCAAAAGAAGGAGTTCCTTCCAGCTCTCTTTCGTGGAACAGCTAAGGTAAATTACTCCCTTGCAAAATCAGTTGCTTTCACTGAATTTTTTTCGAACGGGGAACGTTCAAAGCTTAAAATTTTACGTAGCAAGTTTGTACTGCATTTCACATCTGCAGTAGCTAGCCTACTCTAATTTTGCCTGTCCTTGAATTCACTCAATGTTCTGGTGGCTTTCTTTGAAAATATTGGGCGTAAAGTCGCAAAGCGTAAAGTCTTCCCTTTAACCTGCGGTCACAACAGTTGGCCGTACATTTTGAATTCAGCAATTTTCTTCTTTTGCACTTTTGCACTTTGCAACAACAAGTTTGCCACTGGGGTAAGTAATGGGTCGGAACTGTAGAGGCTCAATGATAAATTGCATAAATTGTTGCATTAGTTTTTGTTATTCTTAGAATATTTGCACCTTTGTGTGTTGTTCTTCCAAAACTCGAGGTTAAAGGCAACTCTTATGTAGCCTCCTCATCATAGTTTAAACTCTAAATATCCTCTCAGTATTAGCTTATTGATACTGAGAGTCACATAACCAGTCTGCATGTCTTTAATCATTGCTTGGACCACCTGCCGATCTAAAATGATATCGTTCATTTAGAACAACTTGCTGCTGTTCCACGATCAACCAAATATTACCCCGTTTTCAACTTCAGGTTTAAAATCTACTCTAAAAAGGTTTCCTTCCTTTTTCGAGTATCAAAGACAATCCCAAAATAATTTTCAGTCGTATTCTTTCCTCAATAGTTAATTTTTATGGGTAATGCTTTAACTGCGCGCAAATTGATGATTTTTTGTGCATGACAATTATTTTTGGACCCTCTCTGGGAAAGCACCATACCCCTGAAGCCCCCTGAAGCCCCTTGGAAGCTGCTGTTTAATTTTGTCAGCCCGCACCTGCTATTTGTTTTCTAACAGTAGTTTTAATCAGTAAAATAGACCCACACCTATGTTGAAATTACAGTCCCATTGGAGGTTACAAAGTTTTCTGATATTGATGAGAACTAATGGATTTGCTTTTTATGTGGCAGATCAGTAGTGTGCTCACAATGACACACGGGAATTAATAAGGTCAGAAAACCCAAAGGCTGGTTTCCACTCGGTCGAATTTTCCGTGGGGAACAACTTTACATGATATAATTTCATTCACGAGTCAACATGAGATTTTCTGTCCGATCGGAAAATTCGACTGAGTGGTAATCAGCCTTAACATGAGCCACTCAAATAGTTCATCAAAAATGCAATTCCTGACCTACGATTTTGCTGCAGAACAACTTCTTATTCAAAGTGCACCTTCAAGAATCACCTGAATAAATTTCCCGACACCTGTTAGACCTGGTTCGTGTCGGGTCGTTTGGGTCTTTGGGGTCATGCGGAAGGATCCCAATGAAGAGAGACACAGAGTTTGAGCCCTTTGTTTTTGGGGTCTTTCTGCCCGGACCTGACGGCTTGGGGGTCCTAGTGTGAACCAAGCCTTACCAATTAGCAGTCCCTTTGCATGTTGCAGGACCCGTACTAAACCACCATGCTCACGGTGTTTGTTGTTTCCTTTATGTTGTTTTGTAACTTTGAATTTGTCTGTTTAGATCATTTGTTTTTACTTTTCTTTACGCATTTTCAATGGTGGTTATAGTATGACTAATTACCCCTTAGGACCAGCAGCGAGAGTATTTCTGTACGATGATGCTTGTTGAAAGAAATCAATGGCGAGCAACAATAGGGTGTTTCCATGTATCCATGCATTTTCTGTCTACAGTGAGCAAAAATTTCAGGCCATTTTCACTTAATTTTCAAATTCTTACGTTATATTGGCTTTGTTGTTCTTTTATTGCAGTCGCAGTTTTTGCGTTACCCTTCGCATTAACAATACAGTTTCTTGCAGAGCACTCTGTTGTCTCAAAGTTATATTTCTTGCCTCTGTTCGCCCGCGTGCGTCACTCTGACTCCTGGCTTCCGAACGAAAGTTTTTGATAAGGTTAAGTTATGCGGATTGTGAAGTGGTTTTTTTAAAAGTCTGGTTTTGAAGAGCCAGTCAGTAATCCAGTTAGCCTGGAGCCTTTTTCGCGAAACATTTGCACCGATCCTGCAAGAATGTAAGGATAAACTTATCAAATAAATATTGAATTAATTGTACATCTAAATATTGAATTAACAGACAACTGAAAAGAAAACAGTGGAAGTGGATCATGCCATGCATCATGGATGAATACAAATGCATACCAGGTGTCCCAAACAAGGTTAATAGATTCAATCGGGCTAGCCACAAGAATCAGGGGTGGGCAAATACTGTAAAATATTTGACCTCATGTTTGTCCGAAGGAATTGGAAAAAATAACCAGTTCTTTTATGACACAGTATGACTTTCCACCCCAAAACAACCATTTTTTGGGACAAAGGTCAAATTTCAAAATCAGTCACTTTTATCCATTAATTTCTCCCAAAAATCAAGTTTTCTAACCTCCTATCTAGTCAAATTCCAAAGCTTACCTGTAAGTTGGTTCCACCTTTGTCCACCAAAATTAAGGCAAAAAAAGTCCAGTACTTTACATTTTCGCATAAGCGGTTCTACCTTTGTCCGCCAAAATTTACAAATAAGACTAGGAATTCCATTTTTTGCAATAAAATGGTTCTACCTTTGTCCGTCAAATTACGATAAAAGGACCAGTTTTGGGACAAACCAGGAGAAATACCAACATTTTTTTTAGACCCTAGGGACCATCTCGGAATTGCCGCTTGAAGACTACCACTTTTGGGACACTGCTGCTCTACATAGATATAATTATGATGGTAATAATGTCTGCAGGATAAACACTGGATTCACTGCGAATGATATGGAATTTTGGTGAGGAAGACAAACCGGTTTTGGCCTAAACTACCGGTTTTCGGAACAAACATCGCCAGTGATTAAATTGTCCATCAAATCGAAGAAAAATAACTACGTAAATTTGTCATCAATAAAGACCAGTTTTTGGGACAAAGATGATGAAAAGTTTTTTCGTGAACGACCGGTTTCTGGACAAAGGTAGGACCATCGTCCTCAGTGTGACATGCCCGCCCTTGAAGAATTCAAGTCAAAACAATACCTAATAAGTTTTGACGTGCTCCTTGACCGTTAACATGAAGACAAATACCTTGTTTGTCGATATTTGTGAAGTGAGACTTGAAATATTAACATTGACATTTCAAATTTGCATCTACATCAAACATGGATACCTTTTGAAAGTCCCTTTCTTCTTCAGTCAAAACAATTTGACTCCTTCTCTTTTCATCTTGCATTTCATATTCCTTTTGTTTCTCCTCTTTGGACATCTCATCTTCTAGCTCATCTCTTTTGTCATCCATATCTGTAAACAATGCTTTTGCTTTCTCTATTCCTTTCTTAAAAATTTTCACTCCAGGGAAGAGCTTTGTCTTGATTGTCTTTGCTATCGTGTTGATGAAGCTTACATCCATGCACGTATTAGCTTCAAATTCCACGCGTTTTTCACCAAAGAATGTTGCATTGATTTTCATGTCAAAACACGATGACGATGCCTTTTCGAGACTGGTATTAAAACATAGATGATGGATATTTACCAGACCATTAACGGTGTAGTTGCCAATTGCCTTACCGACATCTAGGCCTACGTCGACGACATCACGAATGGCATTGAGTCCTTTCTCCGCAAGCTTAACCAAGCAGTTTGCTTTACTGACGAACGCATGAGCCATTCGCAGTGCAACTTTTAGTCCTTTCAGCATACCAAGCATCACCTGTTAAAGACATTCAGAAACTTAACTCTTACAGGCTTAAAGACTGAACAGCATTTTCCTAAGGCAAAAAGAGAGTCTTGAAAGCAATACTTACATTTGGTAATTGTTACAGCACAGACTACCTCAGTTTTTTCTCTCTTACTCTTAATGAGGCTCCCCTCGACAATAAATAAAGGATATTTTTCAAGATCCTTTCCTCAATCGCACACAAGGTGCAAAACTTGCTTTGCCAATATTTTTGACAAGATTCCAAATACAATACGAAATTCAACAACAAAAGCCGAATTCTCATAGAATTCCAAAGAATATTTCTTTACCGAAGCAAAGTAGAGGCTTGAAGTTGAATCATGAAAGAGAAGAACTTGACTTTTAATCCTAGTTCATCTAAATCAACTTCTAAACTGTTTTAAACCTTACTTTCAGATTGGATGTAACATTATTTCTTACTTTTTGCGTCTTTCCTTAGAAATACAGCATCATTTTAGAAATTTCAACCTTGTAAGGCGTCAGACGGTGGATATACTGGCCATGATTCTTTACTATCATCATCATTATAGTTATTATTATAATTAACATTATCATTATCATTATCATTATCATTATCATTATCATTATCATTATCATTATCATTATCATTATCATTATCATTATCATTATCATTATCATTATCATTATCATTATCATTATCATTATCATTATCATTATCATTATCATTATCATTATCATTATCATTATCATTATCATTATCATTATCATTATCATTATCATTATCATTATCATTATCATTATCATTATCATTATCATTATCATTATCATTATCATTATCATTATCATTATCAATCATTTTCATTGTCATTGTCATTATCACTATCATTATCATTATGAATCATTATCATTGTCATTATCATTGTCATTGTCATGTCATTATCATCATCATCATCATTATTATTATCATTATCATTATCATTATCATTATCATTATCATTATCATTATCATTATCATTATCATTATCATTATCATTATCATTATCATTATCATTATCATTATCATTGTCATTGTCATCATTATTATCATTATTATCATTATTATTATTATTATTATTATTATCATCATCATCATCATCATCATCATCATCATCATCATCATCATCATCATCATCATCATCATCATCATCATCATCATCATCATCATCATCATCATTATCATTATCATTATCATGTTTAAACTAAAAAACCACCATCTGGAATAAAAACAGAAAGAAGATATAAAAACACGACTGTTTTTAAAAACTTTTCTATTGAAAAAATCTTCGCCAGTTTAACTATACCGGACAGTCGAGCAACTAAATATCCACCTAATTTGCATTACATTTGCTGTTATGGCAAGATAGGGGATTCCATCCTACCACCATGTGTAAAAACAAAGACAAAGACTGGAGTGCCCTGTCAGAAAACCTGGACTCCAAAAAGCAAAGGCAGAATTCATGACACCCCAAACGCAAATATGACGAGCTCAAAATCCGCTGCCCTTTCGTTTAGGCCTGTAGGCGCAAAATTCCCAAGCTTGTATTGCCAAAATAACTCGTTCCTACGAATTGAAAGGGCATCCTCTACTTTATCAATGATTTTGATGGTAATAGTAAAATTACCCCCGTATTGTTCACAGCAAAAATGACTGAAAAAGCGGGCTTGTGAGACAGGCTTCCCTGTTATGCTTGCGTGCGTATGTCCTGAAATACTATATATAAACATTAAATTTTTGGTTAAAATTTTTTCATGCTACCTACAAACTTTTCATTAGAACAACTACGTTACAACATATAAACCTCACTTGCTGTGTTGCAGTGAAGAGGCCTTGACAATATTTTAAATCTCCTAGAATCATTTGCATGATTCTCATCTGCTTTTGCATGATTCTCATGAGGACAGTCATGGCGGACGGTAGGCGTGGCTGAGCAGTAAAGCTATCTTAGACTGGTACGGCGTCTTCAAATAAAATGAATGGAAAAGAAGTATGAATATTAACTGGAATCAATATTACGAAGTTGTGTTGATGTAATGATAAAGTGTCGTTTGGATAATCATACCAAAACAAACAAGGGCGCAAAGAAACCGATGTGGTGATTTAGGCCACGTGGAGGTCGAGGAAAATAGCAGCGATGATGAGAAGGAAGAACTTTCAGATGGCTCGCCAGCCACGTTGCCTTTCAAATGGGACATCCTGGATGAGAAATTAGCTGACCTCAAAGAGGGTCTTGCAACGAAAGAATGCATTGATGCCTTACGCAAAATTATCGAGGGTCAAAATGAAAAAATGGAAATTTTGGAAGCAAAAATCGTGTTGATGGAAAATTATACTAAGCGGTTAGAGGCAAATGAAGCAAGGACGGTAGAGCAAGCAAAGAAAATTGCGGAGCTTGAGCAGCGAACAGAGGAACTAGAGCAAAGATCAGATGATGTGGAACAATATCAAAGGAGATTATGCTTACGTTTTTATGGAGTAGAGTTGGAAGGCGCTGATGGCATGAGAGAATCTGGTGAAAAATGCCTTGAGAAAGTGAAAAAGATGATAAAAGATGACTTGAAAGTAACTGTCCCTGCCCAAGTATTCGATCGTGCACATAGAATTGGAGCTGTTAGGGAAGATCCAGCTACTAAAAAGAAATATCAGCCAATAATAGTAAGATTCACAACGTGGCAGCATAGAACGCAAGTTTACAGGGCCCGTAAGTCCACCAAGAAATTCCAAGTGCGCCTTGATCTTACAAGGAAAAGAGCAAAATTACTTGGAAGGGCAAATGAACAGTTAAAGGCCAGGGCAGGTTGTTATGCCTTGGCAGATGTTAACTGTCGCTTGTCAGTGAAGTTAGAAGATGGATATCACTTTTTTAATACAGAGGATGAACTTTTTGACTTATTGACTGGTGATCAGTAAGTGAACCTTGCCAAGTGAGCATTTTTGCGTTATTGCATGTTTAACTTCATAGCTATGTGTTATAGTGGAGGAATTATTATTTAACTAAAATCTGTAAGGTTGTTATTTCAAGACAAGTCTCAAGGTTTACTTGAAAATGAAAGGTTCCCTTTTTAAAACCAAGTTAGAAAAGAATTTGCTTATTTTGAGGGGTATGTCACTCTCTAAAATCCCGTACATGTGCAATAAATCCTTTCTTCCTTCCTTTATTTCTTTCTTTCTTTGTACGTTTTTTTTGGATAGTGACATAGCCCTCTATCAATGGAGCCCCCCCCATTATCCTCCTCCGTAGATGAGTGTAACCTTTGAGATAAGTGTACCCTGATTTTTGGCCTTGTTTTGGTGTCTTATTTTGCAATTGGTTTACATTGGACTATTGTTTACCTGTCGACTATTGAAACCATTAATAATACAACCTACAAAATTTCATTTACAATTCCCAAGTGCCCTCGACACAAAAGATTACTTTTTATTCCCAAAGCGTTTCATATTTTGAAAGGATTTAAAGTAATTTCCAAGTCTCTTAATGTAATCAAACACGCCTCAGTCCCATCTAACTAGCTACTAGCTATGTTTGTCTATGCTTTTGAGTTTCTACATGTAATTATTCATGTTTATGTGCAATGTCTGTTATATTTGTTATTAGTTATCTGTACCGATGGTGGCTGCGTTGTGTATTATATCCTCTCAGGACCAGCGAGAAGATTTCTTCACGATGATGCTGGTTGAAGTCAGTCAATGGCGAGCAACAATAGGGTGCTTCCGTTTATCCATTCAAATATTGTGCCCCATGAGCAAAACTGTCAGTCCATTTTTAATCCTTTTTCAAGTCTTTAAATTCTACTGGTTTTGTTATTGTTTCACTGCAATTTCAATCCTTGTTCTACCCTTTGTACTAATAACACAGTTTCTTGCAGTGCACTCAGTGGAAACACAGTCCTGTTTCCTGCCTTTGTTTGCCCGCACGCATCACCTTGCGAAGAGGGTGATTTACACGACTGTTGAACTCCTCAAACGGATCCCGCTTGGTGTCATTGGTCTGATTCGATATAAGCGTGCTGTTATCAAACAATGTCAAAAAATTCAAAAAATTCTTAAGGAAAAAGAATCATGCTTACAAAACCTTTGTAAAGAATGGTCGGCCAGAGGACAAGCTAGAAGAAGTGCAAAACATGATATCTGAAGGTGCAAAAATGATCGAAGATGCAAAACGAAATTACCTGCGTAAGACTGGGCAAACTCTAGCAAACCCAGGGACATCTAATAAAACCTACTGGACTTTAATAAATACTGTTCTGAATAAAGCGAAGATTCCTATAATACCGCCCCTCTTAGAGAATGGGTTATTCATAACGGATTTTAATGAAAAGGCACAGTTATTTAATGATCATTTCATACTCCAATGCACGACCATCGACACTGGTAGTGAGATTCCACAAGATACCCCAGGAATTCCTACCCAGATTGAGGACTTTGCCATCTCAGAGGAAAAGATACTGAAGATCATAAGATCACTTAATCCTAACAAAGCACATGGCTTGGACGGTATTTCTACAAGAATGATTAAACTAAGCGATGCTTCATTAGTTACACCTCTTAAGATAATATTCACGAACTGTTTGCGATCCGGTGTATTTCCTGAAATATGGAAGCGTACAAATTTAGTTCCAATCCATAAGAAAAACGAAAAGAATTTAAAGAGCAACTACCGTCCTATTTCTCTTCTACCAATTTTTGGGAAGAGGCTTGAAAAACTTGTTTACGACTCCTTATACTCACATCTTGTTTCATGTGATTTACTCAACCCCAATCAGTCAGGTTTTTGTCCCGGTGATTCAACAGTCAACCAATTAATTTCCATAACGCATAAAATTTTTGAGGCATTTGACTGTAATCCTGCTCTTGATGTTCGTTCCGTGTATCTTGATATTTCTAAAGCTTTTGATAGAGTATGACATGATGGTCTCATTTATAAACTGAAACGATGTGGTGTCTCGGGACAACTTCTTTCTCTGATTAAAAGCTTTCTAGGGGATCGAAAGCAGCGAACTGTTCTGAACGGGCAATGTTCTAATTGGGGAGATATTTTAGCAGGAGTGCCCCAGGGTTCGATTTTAGGACCATTATTCTTTCTTGTGTATATAAATGATCTCACTGCAGATTTGAAGCGTAATGTTAAACTTTTTGCTGATGATACGTCCTTGTTTACGATTGCCCGAGAAACTAACGAAGCTGCGGAATACATGTACCATGACCTACAACTGATAACCCAGTGGGCCAATGATTGGAGGATGTCTTTCAATCCCGATCCACAAAAGCAAGCAGTTGAACTACTGTTTTCAAAGAAAAGAAATGAAATAGATCATCCAGTGATCCTCTTTAACAACATACCTGTAAAAAAGTGAATGAACAAAAACATCTAGGAATTATCTTGGACTCAAAACTTTATTTCTCAGCTCATATTAAAGCTGCTATCTCCAAAGCGAGGAAGGGCATCGGTTTGCTAAAGTATCTCTCCAAATATTTACCGAGGCATACCCTAAGTGAATTATACAAACTCTACGTGTGACCTCATCTGGACTACGGCGATGTTATCTATCATATTCCACCTGAAGTATGCGAATTCAGTCAAAACATCGCCTTATCAAATTTAATGGAAAAGTAGAATCTGTTCAATATTCGGCTGCTCTTGCTGTATCAGGAACATGGAGGGGAACATCACGGGAAAAACTGTACGCAGAGCTTGGTTGGGAATCATTAAGTTCCCGAAGGTGGAGCAGACACCTTACCCTGTTCTATAAGATTATAAATAACCTCACCCCATTGTACACGAAAGAACCAATCCCACCACTTCAACAGTCAAATTACTCACTACGTAACCGGGATGTTATTGGGCGAATAAAGGCAAGGACAGAGAAATTTCTATCAAGCTTCTATCCTAATTACATTTGTGAATGGAGTAAACTTGACCAAGAAATCAGGCTTGCACCTTCTGTCGCTGTTTTTAAAGCAAAGCTTTTGTCAAAAATTCGCCCCCTTGCAAAGTCTATCTTCTGCATTCATGACCCAATAGGCTTAGGCTATCTTTTTCAATTAAGGGTCGGTCTCAGTAAATTAAGTCTTCACAAATTCAACCACAACTTTAGCGATACGGTGAACCCAATGTGCCCAACGAATGATGGCATTGAGGATAAGGAGCACTTCTTGTTGCTTTGCCCTCATTTGACATTCAACGACGAGATCTTCTCGCTGGAGTTTCGGAATTGTTACGACCATTTGTCCAAATCAATACCCTTCCAAACAACGTTCTGGTACAATACTTATTGTATGGTAATAAAGAGCTTCCTGATGACGTAAATAAACTTGTGCTCGAACTCACTCTTAACTTCATCCACAAAACCGGTCGGCTTGGATAAGTTTAAACTTTTGTTTTACACCACACAGCCACTATTTACGTTTTTCCCTAT
The DNA here is from genome assembly GCA_964019985.1 of Aurelia sp. 4 Dawson et al 2005. NCBI lineage: Eukaryota > Metazoa > Cnidaria > Scyphozoa > Semaeostomeae > Ulmaridae > Aurelia > Aurelia sp. 4 Dawson et al 2005. The sequence continues at coordinate 7,882,821 of OZ026507.1, read as the reverse complement.
TTCTTTTGTAAGTCTGTTTCACATTTGATGTTAAGCACAAAAAGGGTCAACGAAATTCTTTTTCCAAATCGCTATTATTTCTGACCTATGATATCGTTAACTCAACCCTGACCCAACAGCATACGTTTCCCATCACGCGTCTACGTCCAATGTGGAACAGATTCCATTATGTGTTAGTATCTAATCTTAATTTACTAATTGTTTTTTGCATGTCTTTATGTTAACGGCCACAGGGTAGTCATTGTCTTTTGCTCCTTGTGGTCTTGTCCCTGTAGTGTTGTATTGTTGTAGAGTAATTAGAAAGTATAGTAGAACGTAGATGTAGCATGTATTGTAATTCTTATATGAATATAAAAAAAAATCATTTGCATCTTTAGCCTATCATTCTTAATTACGCAAACATAACGAGGAGTCCCTTGACAAGGGTAGGCCTATTCCACAAGCCAGCTTCCCTGGTTTTTTTGGAAATTGACACAATATGAAATTTACAATTCGGACTAGAATTATCGATGGAGCAGAGTACGTTTATTCACTTCGGAGGAAGGAAATTTATTGGCAATGTCGGCTTGAAACGTTCTAACCCAAGAGTCTTAATTTCATCAAATTAGCGAAAAAAATTGTTTGATCTAAAAAGCTTCAACAATCATTGATGAAAGTTATGAAAAAGTCCTTGTGATGATTTCGCCTCTAGTAAATGAGAACAGAGCCTACAAGTGCAGGCAGGTTTGGAATTTATGGCTTCATTGAAAGGAATATTTGGAACTTGTGCCGAACTTTCAAGACACTTCGCCAAGCATCTGCAATCACGAAGCCCCTGAAATTATACGTCATCTGAAAGCTTGCTTCATCCTGAATTCAAATATGGCGGTTTGATAAGTGCTTCATGTAGTGGCTCACCATGGAGCTCAAATTTGTCTTTGTTACTCGTCCATTGTGAATCTGTTGTAAACAAAGGAATCTCAAAACGAGGCACTGCTTGAGGCACCTTATTGGCTAATTATTTTTATCCTCCATTCTGATTGGTTGCTGGATCAGCTGACTCGCTTTCCAATAGGACAGCTTTGAATAGCTTATGGTTTAGTTCAGCAGTACTGACGAAGATTTGGAATTCGTATTGTGTGGCATCTCCTGTTTCCACTTTGTTGACATATTTGCGAAGACGGGAAGAGTAACCTTCAGTAAAGTAAAGAAATACAGGTACAGAAGAAAGAGAAAGTATCAGAAGACCGTCCCCAGCTGATGAAGCCGTTCAGATAGAGATACCAGATTTCATTGCTAGTGCTAGGCCCAAATAATTCACGTGTTTTGAGAAATACGAGTATCGCCATGAGTCCAGAAATGAAGGAAGAGGACAGAAAAGTGACAACTCTGTTCCTAAAAACTTTTTGCTTGTCTAGACAATCTGATAAACTGTTTGCGTTGCTCTACCTAGTTGCTAAATGTATGAAACCTGAAATCAAATTCGACAGTGAAAAGCAAAGGAAAAGGACTTGCCTTGTGGGTCAAATTGTTCTGTGAAACATGCTAGAAAGTAGTGGTTGAAACATATTTGAGTGAGAAAATTGGTGATTCACAATCCACTAATTCACCAGTTGAAGTCAACATAGAGGCTGCATTTGCATTCATGGGTATTGCAATGTCTTATGTGTGCCTGCATGGAGAATGTGGCACTTGCACACACATGGAGTATTCAAAACAGACAATAGATCAACAATAGAGGACTCTTATGACACATCCAAAAGGTCTTAGCAAAAATTGCCCTATTTGCCATACAGGCATGTATGGCGGTATGCCTGTTTTAAGTAGAAGCAACGTTCAAGGAGACATTGTGCCAGACTTCGGGGACAGGACCAGGCTCCGCTTTAATTGAAGGGTCCAAGTTCAAGACAATAAATTATTTGAAAAGCAGGGAAAGCAGCAAGCAAAAAGGGAAGAGCAAGGAGGAAGAGACTGAAATATCACAAAGTTTCAAAGGACAAAAGAGCATGCCAACAAAGAGGAACAAACATACAAATAAGAAAGTGTTAATTGCATGCCGCATATTGTGAATTGATTTTACAGTTTATTAATATAGGTTCAAGCGCATTTATTGCTCTTATCAAAGCAAATAAAATTTGAAATTTAGTCTATTTAACTGTTCTAAACTTAGGACCTGTTTAGTTGTCATGGCAGAAGGAAATTTGGAGCTGATTCCAAGTTCCATGAAAAACTATCATACATCAATCTTTTGAACGCGATTTCTGAAAGTTACAAATTTCGCATACTTTCTAACATTAGTGACAAATTAAAAACAGAAAACAAAACCAAAATCAGTCAAACTAGGTATCATTTTGTAGGAAATCTTTTGGAGAGTACAATTATCTATATGAATTTCCCCTCAAAGGAGTTCCTTTACAGTCAACTTCATTTGTATAAGAAGCAGTTTGGCGATTTTGCGCATTTAGCAAAATAGACCAGAAAATATTTTATTCATGAGGTAAATCATAAAAACCATATAGATAATTGTAGATACCAATGCTTTGGCTTCAAAATGGCATATTTGTTTTTGTTTTTTGTTTTTGCACTTACCAATTCACTAATAATTCAATAATAATAACTGTAGATACCAATGCTTTGGCTTCAAAATGGCATATTTGTTTTTGTTTTTTGTTTTTGCACTTACCAATTCACAAGGAAAGTTGCACCTAACATGACATGTTTTTCCCCATTGTTATTACGTTTCTATGGAAACCATGATCTATATTTAGAAACAAACTCCATATTTGAAATCTCCATACCAACATTACCATTCATGGAAGTTTTCTTTGCTCTAACCTATACAACGAAGAAATGAATTTTTTTCGAGTGGTCCCCCACCTTAATGAAAGAGAGGCACATGAGGAATTAGATATGTTTCCATGTAGAACAGCTCAGACTCAACTATTACATCTGAATGGTGTGTAGGAGGCTCTGCTAACGTCATTGTCTGTATTTTCTATGCTAACTTTGTGCCTTTCTGCACGCGGTGGTAGGGTGGAATTCCCTATCGGGCTGTCCCGGATCAGCATTTGCTAATACTATTTAGGAGCCATCCAGCGAATCTATGGAAGGTTACCCTTGGACTTCACAGGAAAGCTAGCATAACCTCAAGGGGTTTATTAAGCTCCAGTTACTCTTCATATTATTAGTATAGTTCCCATTGGTTCCTTTGGGTCATTGGGTCGCTTGAGGGACCCGAGAGACGGGAACTCTGTGCTATTTCCTGTCCTTTGGGACCTTGTGGACGGCTCTATTGGCCTGAGGGACCTGGTGTAATTTGCAATTTACATTATGCACGTCGGAAAAGGTAACATCTCTTTGGAACTGTGAATTAGATTCTATTCTCAAAAAGTATTGGTTAACAAGTGTTTACTATAAATATTTGGCTACCCCGTGAAAATTTTACACTGAAGAAGATTTTAATCGAAAGGTTCCTCGAAAGGTTGCTTTATCATTATTAACATTATTAACATTATCATCATTATCATCATTATCATCATCATCATCATTATCATCATCATCATCATCATCATCATTATCATCATTATCATCATTATCATCATTATCATCATTATCATCATTATCATCATTATCATCATTATCATCATTATCATCATTATCATCATTATCATCATTATCATCATTATCATCATTATCATCATTATCATCATTATCATCATTATCATCATTATCATCATTAATATTATTATCATCATTATTATCATTATCATCATTATCATCATTATCATCATTATCATCATTATCATCACTATTATCATTATTAAAATTATGATCATTATTACCATTATTATCATTATCATTATTATCATTTTGCATGAAGCTTGAATGCTGATATTAAGTGCGTGAATGACAAGGCGATTGCTCTTATTAAAGGAACATGGTGTGACAATCAGTGTGATCTTCAAAAGAAGATGTATCAGCTCTGTGTTGAAAGAGATATCGAGGCTTCAAAGGAATTAACTGTGCAAGGATGTTATCTCAATCTTGGAAACGTTCATATCAAATCGTCACACTCGATCTATTGAAATAATTGGAAAGTTAGAATTAAATATAATAAGATCTCGATGATAATTGGAAAGTTGATGATGCTCTTATACTTTTTACAATCAAAGGGAGACTTAGTATTCTTCCCACCAACTTTACCCTTCATCTGTGGAATAGAGATCACAATCCAGAATGCCCGTTCTTTCACAGACATTAGCAACGAGTTTAAGAATTTCTATTCACGTCGTCATGATCGAATTGTGAATAAGATTGCAGATTTCATGAAGGAAAATAGGCCACGGGCAAGAATTTCATCCAACTTGTTGGCAGAAACCATATTTCCAGAATTTGAAGAAGAGATTAAGCAGATTGTTCATCGTAAACCAGACATAGTCATTCTTAATCGTATACATAGGCAGTGTACAATTGTTGAAATAACTGTTTGTTATGATTTGTATTTGGAAAATGCTTATCAAGAGAAAGTTAGAAGATATAGGGAGTTATGTGATTATCTGGAGAGAAATGAATTCTCAGTGCAGCTGGTTGTTCTTTGTTTTGGTTCTCTTGGGTGTGCAAAAAGTGACGTATGGAAAGGATTGAGTAATTTCCCCCACAGTAAAGAAAATATAAAGAATGTGGAATGTGATGAAATGGTGTTCCATCTCGTGTAATAATTGCAGGAAACTATATCTGGAGGAGCAGAGTTAAAAAGTTATTGGGACAATAGTTATAAGTAGTAAGCGGACTTTAGCTGATACATTCCTGGGAATGCGGCAACACACCAGTTTTTAAGTAGTTTTTTGCGTAGCATGTTGCTCAAGTAGTATTTATGATAATAATCAATGAATAATTACGAGCACACAGCACACATGGCCCACTTGATAAACACTGCTCGTCGATAGCAACAATCTCTTGTAATTACATTAATTGACCTCTAGAGGGCTTTTGGGGAAGTTCATCATAATTTGATCAAGGAGGTTGACAACTATCATAACATCCCTCAACCGATCTCTGACGTCACTGATAGCCTCTACAAGGAATTTAACACATCCATTATCACATCTGAATATCGTACACCGTACATAGAAGTAGGCAGGGTGTTCTGCATGGTGACTGTTTGTCCCCATTGATATTCAGTATGTGTATCCATACCTTTATCTAACATATCAAAGCTGACGCGTTTCAACAGATTGGCTACAGAAGTAGTGCAAACTTCACACCTAGGCACTGGTTTCAATTTGTCGACGACGTGTTAAATGCATTCATTCGTTGGTGTCAATGGCCAGAAATGATAATTCGAATTGACAATTGTGCCTCCTTTGGCATGGTCAAAAAGGGCACCAAATGTCAGCAATGTCAACCAAGTTATACGTAAACATTTCTCTGACACCACAAGTGAAAAAGGATGAAAATCTCAAGTATCTTGGAAGGTAATATAATTTTGAAATGGAAGAATTGAAGCACAGGGACAAGGCTAAAGCGAAAATTGAAGATTTTATGACCTCCATCAATGCTCTCCCTCTTCACCAAAAGAACAAAACGCAATTATACAAACATTACGTACTTTGAAAGATATAGTGGGATCTCACTGTAGCAAATTTAGCCCTTACGTGGGTTATAAATAACTTAGATAATGTCTTTGCTTCATATTTGCGACGCTGGATGGATATCCCCATCAACGGAACCCTTGATATTTGCTTACTTTCCAAAGATAAATTTGGTCTAGATATTATGATGCCATCTACAAAATTTACTCTCTGCCAAGCTGCGTTGAGAAAAAGCTTTAAGAACTCACCAAATGAGGACGCTAAGAAAATCTACGAAGTGTCTAACAAAGGAACAAATGTCCAGTTTGATAGGTTCAATAGTACATTTTGTAAAGAACATGAAACATTGTCACATGTTATTGCTGGCTGTAAGGAATATTTGGACTAAGGCCGTTACACCTGGAGACACAATTCTGTCCTCAGTTTCATAGCCAGGAGGCTGAGTACTTTGAAGGATGTATCGCTCTATGTAGACTTGGAAGGCTGGGAATCACCATCTGTTATTACTTGCATGGACCTAAGACCTGATTTGTTGGTTGTCAAAGGCGCAACTTTGTACATAATGGAGTTGGCAGTTGGATTCGAGGCAAATATTGAAAAGAACGCTGCAAGGAAGGAAGCCAAATATGAAGAAGTATCTCACAGGTTAAACGATAAATATGATGAAGTAAATTTTGTGAATTTGTCAATGGGTGGCATGGGAGTTTTTAATTCAAGTCTTGTAATTCATTTTTAACCATGATGCCAAGCATTGGTACAGGAGAAAATAGCTCAGCATATATAATAAAAACGGCAGCTAATATAGCCTTAAGGTGTAGTTACTATATCTTTTGCCGCAGGAATAAGCAATGCACAGAATAGTCATTACTCCAGCTTCAGACAATTTTAATTGCTATTGAACAATTCATTTTCCTCTAGAGAACAATTTGAAATTTAAACATGTAATTTGAACTTTTAGGCATCTTTATTTTTCCTTGGTATCCAGCAGTCGCATCTCTGCCTGTTATTAGAGAGGAAGTCGACTGGTATAGTATTATTAGTTGTAAATTTTGTTGAAAGTATATGAAGTTTCCATTATCATTATCAACACTACAGCATTACTTTCACACATAATCAGAGATGGCAAACGTAAACAAAGATCCTTAATAATAACTTTGCTATACCTACAAAACGCATTTGGGAATTACAACATGAACTAATTGATTCCATGTTGAAGTATCGCCACAAAACAAAGATCACTACTAGAAGCTTTGCTACACCATTTCTTAAAATCGGAAAGGGAGTACTGCAAGAAGGCTGTCTCTGCCCTCTCCCCTTTAACCTTTTGCTTTAACTGTTTCATCAGGATAGGAGAATTTTGTTTTTATCCAATCAGCGAATTTTTTATGATCCGCCTTGGCCAATCAGATCGCTAGAAATGACAATGGAATATGCTGTTGTCAGCGTTTTTTACGAAAGTAAAAAAACAAAGCTGTGAGAAGATGCTAAAAACCACCATCCTTTCAAAGGACGTGATACAGTATTTTTTTGGCCAATTTCATCGGTTTAAAAACTTTTTCGTAGAGAAGAGGAGTTTTTCTCAAATACTACCGCCTAGATTTTCAATATCTGGATTGCACAGTGGGGCAAGATTATGACATAGACAAAAAACCAACCTTCTCCAATTAATTTCAAATCCCCCTAATTTGAAAGAGCAATAGTTGATGACCAAGAAAACTTATGACTTAGCGCCATATCTTTACAGAAATATTTTTGGCAATTATTTGTTTAAAGTGTTCCGAAAAAGCTTGGAAGAAGACAAATTTTTGTTGTACATACGTATCAAAAACAGCCATCAGCCTTCAGACCAATTTCAATGAAATTTGAAACGAAGATTCCAACACCTTCCTTTGATTACTATTCAAGGTTTCCATTTCCTACTCCACTTCGATCTCCGTGAAACTAAATTTCATAGCAGTGAAGATGATTTTGACAAAAAATTTTGAAATAAAGTATGATTTGCTTTACAAATAATTGAATAAGTAGCTATCAGACAGCGTCAGACATTAGGTTTATAGCTTAAAGTAACCAGCAGATGCTACTGGTTAAGTGAGAGAAATCTGTATTTGTGAAAATTTGCAGAATTTTCTATATCTAATTTTTTGTGAAGGGGACCATGCACAGATTATTGCAATATTTGTCTACTGAATGAACCTTCTTCAAAGCACAGGATCGCTGAATTTTGCCTTTTCCAAGGGGGGAAATAGCGTTTTAGCACTGAGCTTTTCGTTCGGGACACACGCTGTTTTTTAGGCTTTTCTGTTGTGCCTATCCACTCTCGGATCTTTCTATTGTTTGTTTTGTTGTAATATGCGATCCTTTCAGCGCAGGGGCGGATCCAGACCGTTTACGGTACTTACGAAAGACGGTCAAATTCCCAAACCTGACTTTTCATAGAAATTATAGAGATGGATATTGCTGAGTGATTCATATTATTTTTTATACGTAGGAGCATAGTGAACCGAATTAGATAACTAGATTAACCCTCTCCGCCTAACTGGCATCCTCGATGCCAGTAACGGAGACGGGAAACGAGCAAGTCGTTGAATTTTTGTCAACGCATTCTCCATCTTGCAACAGCCTCACTTTGCTTCTAGCGTTGCTATGCCAATGTGCTATGCAGATACGTCATGCCATACCAACAGCAGCCTATTCTTCTGCAAGCTCATTGCATAAATTAGTGAACAAAACTGTAAGACCGAAAGGCCAAAGATGATTGGTAAGACGGTAGAAATAAATTAAAACATGCGCGGACACTCTGAGACAATCAAAATTGAAACTGTCACGTGATGGCATTGTTCCCGTAAGACGGTAGATAAGATGTATGCTAGATACCTGGCAAAAATTACACTAGAAACGTGTGGGAAAATTTTCGGACGATGGTCGAGGCGATGGTAGGCTTTTTAACACCGTCTTGCGGGCGCTTGGTTGCACCTTTATATGCTTCCTTGTTGTGCCCCTGCGAGTCCCTTTCAAGCTTGACCTTGACCTTACCGACTTCTTGAAACATTTTCGCGCCAAGATGGAAAACAACTTATTTGATGATTTAGAGGTGGATTTGCTTGGAAAAATTGAAGATCTTATCTTGTCTGGTGATGATCTTGGCATTGAAAGCTTTGCAACTGAGAAGCTCATCAAATTATGGAGAAACGCTCCTATCAGCCTTGCTGTGGTCGAGGGCCTAGCCAGATGAAGCTGTTACTCTTTCCTCATATTCAACATTCAACATGATCGATTCAGCCTTCAACCAGGCAGAAGCATTTTCCCAGCGAGGTGATTCTTTATTTTAATACTCTTAATCATTTTGAATAACCTTATCGAATGGGGTTGGGAGGGGGATGGGTTTGGGGTTCCAAAGCAGAACCAGATCATTCCAAATCAGTCAGTTCTGTGGTTTTATTTGCAACCTGAGAGATATGACAATTATGCAAGGGGTCTGCGCTCTGTGTGAAGGTTAATTTCGGAATAATTGGTTTGAGGGTTAGCATCGGCGTTCATTTACGGTTAAGGTTCATTTGAAGTGTTCGCATTGGGGCTTTTGAAGGGTTAGAAGTCAGGGTTTACAACATTCCTGGCAGGAATGTTGTAAACCCTGATTCCTGGGAGGATGGTTTAGGTGTCATATGTCTCAGGCTGGACTTTTAAATCCTTTCAACAGATAAACACATTTTTATGAGAAACTAAGAATTTGGACCAGTACTAAAAGTTTCTTAAAATTATCAGTTTTTCAGTGCTCATATTTTCTCCAAGAGTTTCTTAAAGATTAATAGCAACCTTCATGTCAACTGTCTGAGCCCTATGGTGAACATGTTTGATGAAGCCTTTTCGATGTTTAATCATTACTCATGTACCTTCTCAGTAATATCATACAGGAAGCAAGTGTAAATGTAGAAAAAATATGTTAAAAATTTGGTTTTATCAAAATGAATAGTTTCTTCAGTTATAGTTTCCCAGTGCTATAGTTTCTTAGTGAGTGTTGAGTTTCTTATAAGCAGTTTCTCATAAAGAATACATGTATGGTTGCAATGTGCATGAATGGACTCCAAGGGGAGGGTACATCAATAGATCATGCATTGGTGTTTGCTAGAAGGATTTCTATTGTAGTCAAATCCCAGCATTTGGGTGAGATTTTGATATCCAATCCCAGAAAACAAGTCAACTGTTGGTACCGTTGTTCAATGCAAGAAAAGTGAACAGCTATTGCTGATCCTAATAACAAAGCATTGCCAATATATTTTTACTACCTGGCATTGAATAAAAACATAACATTGCTAGCAGTTCTTGTTAGAATTAGACCTCAACCCACAAAAATTTCTAGTAAAAGTATCCCCATGACTTTTCCTCTCTTGTTGTAAAGTAGAGACCACTCCTCCACTTTCCATTATGAGCCACCAAAAGATTATGGATGTGTTCAAGGAATGAATCTGGATGCAAGGTAGTCTACAAATTTTAGTTCTCTTATTCAAAATTTTTCACCAACTTAGTGTCATTATTTTGATAAATTTCCTAAATTTAAATCAATATTGGATGATAAGTATTTCTACATTTAGAGTTCCATAGAATATCTACATTATTTGCAACATAGTTTTATTTCACATCAATACAGGGTTGCATGCAATGGAAACAGCTTATGCAATGCATGTTCCTTGGCAATTACTGGTGAAGAAAAATTATGCCATCTGTTGAGAGCACTCACATCAGCTGAGCTATATCTTCATTCTAATTTTTATGCATCTCATCCCCACTTTCTTAATCTTTTGGCAAATGAGGAAACATCTTACATCCTTAAGTCCATGTTCAGTTGTTCTGTCTCTCATGATGTGGATAAATCGTCCAACATGAGTGAAAATTATTCAGATAGCATTAAGATTGAAGCCCTGAAAAAATGTCAAGACAGGAGGCAGAGCCCATTTATATGTGTAATGGCACTCTCAAGTGTATTAGGCCTGCAGGTTAACTCTTTTTCCCAGAGTTTGGCAGAAAAAAGGCTTGGCGAAAAAAGACAGGCTGTGTGTCTTGAAACTTTTCTTTTGTTGTTGGCGATAGGTTAAGAAGCAACGAATGAATTGTTTTTATCATGTGACTGAACTGAAGATCCGGATAATGTATTGTTACCAATAGTAATTTGTGTCGATATCTTTTATCAGGTGCAGGTCCTTGAAGTTTTGCTTTGTAGAATGCTTGCTTAATGACATTTTTTGGATAGTTACAATCTATTAACCATTTTTTAAGTTCTTTCAAACGAATTTCAATTGAATCGGGATCTGACACAAATACTATTATTCTTTTTGCAAGGTTGAACGGAATCGTTTGCTTAATGTGGGAAGGGTGTGCACTATGATAATCCAGGTATTTATGTTGGTTGGTTTCTTTGTAATAGATATCCGTTGTAATGTATTTGTTTTTGCGTAAAATTATTTTGATATCAAGAAAGTTAAGGGTTCCCTTGTTGTCATGATGCGCTCATCCTTTCTTTATTGTAAATTTAATTGAAGCGCCCATTTCGTTTAAGGCGCTTTGAAGTAATGATGGATCCATACAAAAACGTTGTCTACTTCTTCTTATCTATTAGTATCCAATATATATAGACACGCACACACACGCACATGAATATATATAGATTCAGTCTCCTTCTAGTTTTCATATAGATATAGGCTAACGGGGGGAAATAGGATGTGGGAATGCTTCTGGCAATATCGGCTGGATTGCTTTGCCCCTTAGGGTTTAGATACTAGGCAGGTTGATACATAGATTTCGTTATTATTTACAGTTTGGTTGTTGTGATGTTTGATTTTAGCACTGAGCTTTTCGTTAGGGACACACGCTGTTTTTTAGGCTTTTCTGTTCTGCCTGTCGACTCTCGGATCTTTCTATTGTTTGTTTTGTTGTAATATGCGATCTTTTCAGCTTCCGCGAGACCGACACAGCTACCGGCTTCAGCAGTTCTTAACTCTGCGCTTTCTTTGATCTTTCTCCCACCACCTTTGTATTACCGGCAATTTAACGCATTTTTTATACGCATTGTAATGAGTAGGATCCCGCTTAGGCTATTGTTTGTCTTGTATTGTTATTTGAATTAGTAATCTATATGTATGCTCCTGCTGATTTTGAAAAGTCATACTGATGAAGGCTTCGGCCGAAAGGTTTAGCAGAATGTGTTTTTTCTGAGTTCATAGATCTATTTCTATTACACATTGAGATTGAGCTTATGAGTATTAATAATTGATACATAGATATAATTTTTGTTTAAATTTTGGTTGTTGTGTTTTTTATTTTAGCGCTGAGCTTTTCGTTAAGGACACGCGCTATTTTTTTAAGGAACTCTTTTCTGCCAATCCACCCTTGGATCTTTCTATTGTTTGTTTTGTTCTACCACATGTTTGTTTCAGCTTCGGCTTATAAGGAGCAATATAAAGGAGCAATATTAAGGTGTTTCTGAAGGATATTAGTGTTAAGATAATAGCCTAGGATTTTGCCTCACTGTTGCGACATACCATCCAGCGCTCAATAGTTTGGGGAAAGTTGCCAGGAGACTCCATCCTATGCTCACGAATTCGGAGGAGCATAGGAAGTAGTTTCCTGAGCCACCGCTCATAGCATTTAGGAGATGTAAGAACCTTAAGGATATACTGGTTAGGGCTAGGCCCAATAGTGAGGGAAATGGGGGGACTGATAAGAAGGGATGTTCTCGTTGTGGTAAATCTCGTTGTCAAGTGTGTAATGTCATGAGTAATAGTGAGCATTTTCATTCGAACATAGATAGCCCGGAATACAGGATAAATTATTCGTTTAATTGTGACTCGTCAAATGTTGTGTATTTGTTGGAATGTACCGTTTATGGTGTACAATATGTTGGTAGCACTTGCACGCCTTTTAGGCTTAGGTTTAACAATTAAAAGGCGTGCAGTCGTAGGTTTAATTCGGGGCCTCAGTACCCCAAGTGGAATTCTTCAGGCATTTTACTGAAGAAGGCCACCACGGGTTTCTGAAGGATATTAGTGTTAAGATAATTGATAGGCTAACGGGGGGAAATAGGATGCGGGAAAGCTTCTGGCAATATCGGCAGGATTGCTTTGCCCCTAAGGGTTTAAACACCAGGCAGGTTGATACATAGATTTCATATTTTTTTACATTTTGGTTGTTGTGTTGTTTTAATTTTGGCGCTGAGCTTTTTGTTAGGGACACACGCTGTTTTTTAGGGTTTTCTGTTCTGCCAATCCTCTCTCGGATAATTCTAATGTTTGTTTTGTTGTAACGTGCGATCTTTTTCAGCTTCGGCGAGACAGACACAGCCACCGACTTCAGCAGCTCTCTACTCTGCGCTTTCTTTGATCTTTCTCCCGCTACCTTTGTAATTACCGGCTGCTTTAACACATCATAATTACGCTTTGTAATAGGTAGGACTCGCTTAGGCTATTGTTTTGTGTTCTTTGTAATTTCGATATCTTTATGTATGCTCCGTCTGATTTTGAACAGTTATTACTGATGAAGGCTTTGGCCGAAACGTTTAAACGAATGTGTTCTTTCTGAGTGTCTATATATATATATATATATATATATATATACATATATATATATATACATATATATATATATATATATATATATATATATATATGAACTCAGAAAAAACACATTCTTGTAAACGTTTCGGCCGAAGCCTTCATCAGTATGACTTTTCAAAATTAGCAGGAGCATACATATAGATTACGAATTCCAAAAACAATACAAGACAAACAATAGCCTAAGCGGGATCCTACTCATTACAAAGCGTATAAAAAATGTGTTAAATAGCCGGCAATACAAAGGTGGCGGGAGAAAGATCAAAGAAAGCGCAGAGTTAAGAACTGCTGAAGCCGGTGGCTGTGTCTGTCTCGCCGAAGCTGAAAGGATCGCATATTACAACAAAACAAACAATAGAAAGATCCGAGAGTGGATAGGCAGAACAGAAAAGCCTAAAAAACAGCGTGTGTCCCTAACGAAAAGCTCAGTGCTAAAACCAAAACAACACAACAACCAAAAATATAACAAAAATGAAATCTATGTATCAACCTGCCTAGTGTTTAAACTCTTAGGGGTAAAGCAATCCAGCCGATATTGCCAGAAGCATTCCCGCATCCTATTTCCCCCCGTTAGCCTATCGATTATCTTAACGCTAATATCCTTCAGAAACCCCTGGTGGCCTTCTTCAGTAAAATGTCTGAAGAAAACCGCCTGGGGTACTGAGGCCCCCGAATTAAACTTACGGCTACACGCCTTGTAATTATTAAACCTAAGCCTAAAAGGCGTGCAGGTGCTACCAACATATTGTACACCACAAACAGTACATTCCAACAAATACACAACATTTGACGAGTCACAATTAAACGAATAATTTATCCTATATTCCCTGCTATCTATGTTTGAATGAAAATGTTCACTATTACTCATAACGTTACACACTTGACAACGAGATTTACCACAACGAGAACATCCCTTCTTATCAGTCCCCCCATTTCCCTCATTACTCAGCCTAGCCCTAACAAGTATATCCTTAAGGTTCTTACATCTCCTAAAAGCTATTAAAGGTGGCTCAGGAAACACCTTCCCATGCTCCTCCGAATTCGTGAGCATAGGATGGAGTCTCCTGGCAACCTTCCCCAAACTATTGAGCGCTGGATGATATGTCGCAACAAGCGGAACCCTTTCCCCCCTCCCTTGGTCATTGGTCCTATTTCCCGCATTTGCTAGAAGAGCCGTCCTATCTAACCTACGTATCCTATCTATTTGCTCATTAACTAAAGACTCTTTGCAATTATTAAAGATTAATAATTACAAGGCGTGTAGCCGTAAGTTTAATTCGGGGGCCTCAGTACCCCAGGCGGAATTCTTCAGACATTTTACTGAAGAAGGCCACCAGGGGTTTCTGAAGGATATTTGCGTTAAGATAATCGATAGGCTAACGGGGGGAAATAGGATGTGGGAAAGCCTCTGGCAATATCGGCTGGATTGCTTTACCCCTAAGGGTTTAAACACTAGGCAGGTTGATACATAGATTTCATTTTTGTTATATTTTTGGTTGTTGTATTGTTTTGGTTTTAGCACTGAGCTTTTCGTTAGGGATACACGCTGTTTTTTAGGCTTTTCTGTTCTGCCTATCCACTCTCGGATCTTTCTATTGTTTGTTTTGTTGTAATATGCGATCCTTTCAGCTTCGGCGAGACAGACACAGCCACCGGCTTCAGCAGTTCTTAACTCTGCGCTTTCTTTGATCTTTCTCCCGCCACCTTTGTATTGCCGGCTATTTAACACATTTTTTATACGCTTTGTAATGAGTAGGATCCCGCTTAGGCTATTGTTTGTCTTGTATTGTTTTTGGAATTCGTAATCTATATGTATGCTCCTGCTAATTTTGAAAAGTCATACTGATGAAGGCTTCGGCCGAAACGTTTACAAGAATGTGTTTTTTCTGAGTTCATATATCTATTTCTATTACGCATTGAGATGGAGCTTATGAGTATATATATTATTTTGCTTTGAGTAGGAAAGAAGGATAATTGGATGGAGCGCACATTATTGATTATTAATTCATTTACTACTTTAACGAAACTGGAACATCACCGTAATTTCTTGGAGTTTTGCAAAGGCGTCAATGTCATCCCGACTGGACTTAGTTTGAAGAAAGTACCGTCGTTATTTGGAAAAGCGTCACCGAATTTTGAAGAGACTTGGCAAGGCATCTTGACAACTGCACAGGAACAGCTACTCACGCTACTCATAATACAGTATCGGGACAGTCTGGCAAAAACATATGGCAATGCTTACGAAACGCTGCAAAGAGAACGACGAAACCTTTTCCAAGAAGAACTAGACCACATCAAAGAGCAGGTCAAAAGTCTTTAAGAAACCCTGAAACAGAAGAGAAAGAAGAAAGCAAATAAGCTGTGCAATGAATCGGGAATAGCTCTGACCAACGAAAGGCTTGCAGAACTTCAAACCACAGATCACCACAACCACGAGCTGTTTGACAGTAGCGATCTTCGGCCAATGGAGAGAAGACAAGATGAGACCCCTGGACATGTTGTTGAACCAGTAAACGGCGATTTAGTGAATGAAGCGGAGGTGACAGAAAATGGAAGGCTAACAGGACGATTTGTCAGTGGGAATGTGGTGAATCTTTCTCGAAAGGAACTTTCGGCAGAAGACATAAGTCTCCTGTCGAAAGGCCTGAAATTTTCACCCACTCCCACTGACATCGACAAAGCGAAACTTAAAGAAGACCTCGAAGCATTCAAGAGAAGGATGAGATTACGATGGCATTTTAGGGACAATGAGGACAGTTTTTCAGAGGACAATAACGATAACAAATTTAGAATCAAATCCTCGTGGCAGCCCCCAAAAGAAGACCCAGTCCTAGAAAACTATCTTTCGCTGTTGGAGAAGGAGGTAATGTCTGTCTCGCCGGAGGGTAAGAACTTTAGTAATCTTTCTCCTTCTGAACAACTTTCTTTGAAACAACTTAAATCTGATAGGAACATAATAATCAAGGAAGCGGACAAGGGATCAGCAGTTGTAGTATGGGATAGGGGGGACTACATAAGTGAGGCTAACCGACAACTAGACGATAGGCAGGTTTATGAAGAAGTAGAGGTGGACCCCTCGGTAGATCTGGGTAAGACCGTTAATTCTAGGTTGAATGAGATGAGGGAGGAGGACCCGGGATTAGAGGAAGTGACTGAGTATTTGAAAGTTAAGGATTCTAAGTTAGGTAGATTTTACTTGTTGCCTAAGATCCACAAGGGTCTTTGTAGTGTTAAGGGGAGACCAGTTATTTCCAATTGCGGTACAATAACAGAACATATTTCAGAATATTTAGACCACCACCTTAACCCGTTGGTTAGCCAAAGTAGGTCGTATGTTAAGGACACTAACCATTTTTTGTCTAGGCTAAGTAAGTTAGGAAAGATACCAGAGGGGGCTATGTTGTGTACGGTTGATGTTGTGGGACTCTATCCCAGCATTCCACACGGGGAGGGTTTAGAGGCCGTCAGGGAGGCGCTGGATAGAAGGGAAAACCCGGGCGTGGCTACCGATACCCTAGTGGGGTTGGCGTCCTTGGTCTTGGAGAATAATTATTTTGAATTTAATGATAGGATTTATAGTCAGAAATTGGGCACGGCTATAGCCACGAAGTTCGCTCCGGCCTACGCCAATCTCTTCATGACCCGGTTGGAAGAGAGGTTGTTGGAGGCTTCAGCTGACAAGCCCCTTGTCTGGATGAGATTCATCGATGATGTATTCTTTATCTGGACGCATGGGGAAGAAAAGTTGGAGTCTTTCATCAATCATCTCAACGGTAGCCACGAAACCATTAAATTTACTAGCGAACAATCACGGGATAGGATTAGCTTTTTAGATGTTCAGGTTAGCGTGGGGGAGGGGGGAGTCCTTTCGACAGACTTGTATTGCAAGCCTACTGATACACATCAGTACTTGCACAAGAAGTCTTGTCACCCCTGGCACACCAAAAAGGCGATCCCGTATGGTCAGGCACTTAGGTTTCGTAGGATATGCTCGGAGGATCGCCAGTTTCAGGAGAGAGTAGGCGAGTTAGCTGGATGGCATAAGGACAGGGGCTACGAAGAGTCTTTAGTTAATGAGCAAATAGATAGGATACGTAGGTTAGATAGGACGGCTCTTCTAGCAAATGCGGGAAATAGGACCAATGACCAAGGGAGGGGGGAAAGGGTTCCGCTTGTTGCGACATATCATCCAGCGCTCAATAGTTTGGGGAAGGTTGCCAGGAGACTCCATCCTATGCTCACGAATTCGGAGGAGCATGGGAGGGTGTTTCCTGAGCCACCTTTAATAGCTTTTAGGAGATGTAAGAACCTTAAGGATATACTTGTTAGGGCTAGGCTGAGTAATGAGGGAAATGGGGGGACTGATAAGAAGGGATGTTCTCGTTGTGGTAAATCTCGTTGTCAAGTGTGTAACGTTATGAGTAATAGTGAACATTTTCATTCAAACATAGATAGCAGGGAATATAGGATAAACTATTCGTTTAATTGTGACTCGTCAAATGTTGTGTATTTGTTGGAATGTACTGTTTGTGGTGTACAATATGTTGGTAGCACCTGCACGCCTTTTAGGCTTAGGTTTAATAATTACTAGGCGTGTAGCCGTAAGTTTAATTCGGGGGCCTCAGTACCCCAGGCGGAATTCTTCAGACATTTTACTGAAGAAGGCCACCAGGGGTTTCTGAAGGATATTAGTGTTAAGATAATCGATAGGCTAACGGGGGGAAATAGGATGCGGGAAAGCTTCTGGCAATATCGGCTGGATTGCTTTACCCCTAAGGGTTTAAACACTAGGCAGGTTGATACATAGATTTCATTTTTGTTATATTTTTGGTTGTTGTGTTGTTTTGGTCTTAGCACTGAGCTTTTCGTTAGGGACACACGCTGTTTTTTAGGCTTTTCTGTTCTGCCTATCCACTCTCGGATCTTTCTATTGTTTGTTTTGTTGTAATATGCGATCCTTTCAGCTTCGGCGAGACAGACACAGCCACCGGCTTTAGCAGTTCTTAACTCTGCGCTTTCTTTGATCTTTCTCCCGCCACCTTTGTATTGCCGGCTATTTAACACATTTTTTATACGCTTTGTAATGAGTAGGATCCCGCTTAGGCTATTGTTTGTCTTGTATTGTTTTTGGAATTCGTAATCTATATGTATGCTCCTGCTAATTTTGAACAGTCATACTGATGAAGGCTTCGGCCGAAACGTTTACAAGAATGTGTTTTTTCTGAGTTCATGTATCTATTTCTATTACGCATTGAGATTGAGCTTATGAGTATATATATATATATATATATCTATATCTATATATATATATATATATATATATATATATATATATATATATATATATATATATATATATATATATATATATATATATATATATATATATATATACATATATATATATATATAGACAGGTTTACACAGAAAATGAGAACCTTGTGTTGCAACTAATAGTTTCACGTTGATACGATCATCAGGCAATAATGCTACAAATTGTCAGAAGCTAGTTTTTACTGGAACGTCGGCATATCAGTTGAAACAGAAGACAATAGGGAATAATTTTAGAGTTAATAGGATTAGTGTCAGAAAATCCCGGTTAGAAAGTCCTAGGTGACTAGTCCTTTGCATGGAAGTTGCTAAGTAGAAATTTGTTTTGGTGTCGGCATTTGGATAAGAGTTCTGATCTATTGTTTAGAAGGTTTTTCTGGTTTTCAAACGAGATGATGGATAACTTCTCAGTGAGGCAAAGAAGGCATCTTTTTGTGATGTTGCTGTAAGCTGGGACTGATTTGGCGATAGCCCAAGAGACTTCGGGCATGGTTCCTGCTGTTTTGGAATCCCATATGAATTTTGACAGTGTCGTGCTCTGTTTGTATTTGGGATGGGTGAATGACAATTTATGCTGAGAGTACCTTTGCTTGAATGGTCCTTCAGTTAATCCTATGTATGTTTTTGGGGTGGTTGATGGTGTTGTTGCTGTTGCTTTGTAGATGTCGCTTTGTGAGCTGCATTTTCCTTGTAGGGGGCATTGAGATGTAACTCTGCAGTTGCAAGATGGGTTGGTGGCTTTGCCTTTGGGGTTTGCTATCTTTTTGTTGTGTTTCTTGATAATCTGAGATATGTTTTCGGTGCAACTGTAGCTCAGTTTGAGAGTGTTTTTGTTGAATATCTTATGGAGCTTGCTCGATCTTGGGAATTGTTTATCGATGAGGTGTAAGAAGATTTTTCCTATGTTTGTTTGGAAACTAGCGTTGTAAGGTGGGTTGAACCAGATGATGTTTCTTTTTCTCGTTCTGGTTTGTTTGGGTGGGTGTGGTGATGAGCATGAGAGGGTCGGTGGGTGTCCGCTTGCTTTGAGGGCTTTTTCGTATTCTGGTTTGGCATTGTTGAAGATTTCCTTATTTGATGAATTATCTGAGAGTCTTCTGCTGATTGAGTTTGGGATTTGTTTGATGACAGTGGGTGGATGGTTTGAAGATGTATTAATGTAGAGAAGCTGGTCGTTATCTTTTTTGTACGGGTGGTGTGTTCCAGTTGTGAGGTTGAGCGTTACGTCGAGGAAATCTACTTGTTTGAGGTTGCATTTAATTTCGATTTGGAATCCTATGCTCTTAAAGGTTGCTGCTATATCCTTTCGTAATTTGTCTGCTAATACAAACAGAGCACGACACTGTCAAAATTCATATGGGATTCCAAAACAGCAGGAACCACGCCCGAAGCCTCTTGGGCTATCGCCAAATCAGTCCCAGCTTACAGCAAAATCACAAAAAGATGCCTTCTTTGCCTCACTGAGAAGTTATCCATCATCTCGTTTGAAAACCAGAAAAACCTTCCAAACAATAGATCAGAACTCTTATCCAAATGCCGACACCAAAACAAATTTCTACTTAGCAACTTCCATGCAAAGGACTAGTCACCTAGGACTTTCTAACCGGGATTTTCTGACACTAATCCTATCAGCTCTAACATTATTCTCTATTGTCTTCTGTTTCAACTGATGTGCCGACTTTCCAGTAAAAACTAGCTTCTGACAATTTGTAGCATTATTGCCTGATGATCATATCAACGTGCAACTATTAGTTGCAACACAAGGTTCTCATTTTCTGTGTAAACCTGTCTATAACGCTCTGCTACATGCATTGAGCACTTTGGTTACATGCACCAACCATAAACAACTATATATATGTATATATATATATATGTATATATATATATATATATATATGTATATATGTATATATGTATATATGTATATATGTATATATGTATATATATAGATGCTCAAAGAAAAACACTTCTTGTAAACGTTTCGACTTGCGTCTTCATCAGTATAGCTTCTCAAATCCGAAAGAACGTACATATAACCAAAAGTACAATAGATGTGTTATTCAATAACTTCAAACGAAACCTACCTAGTACAAGGTGTAAATGAAGCATACAGCTTTTGCGGCAGAGGAAAGATAAAAGAAAACGCAGAACAAAGAACCGCTGGAGTCGGTGTCTGTGTCTGTCTCGTCGAAGCTGAAAAAGATAGCGTGTATAACAAAACAAACAATAGAAAGATCCGAAAGCGGATTGGCAAAACAGAAAAACCTAAAAAACAGTGTGTGTCCCTAATGAAAAGCTCAGTGCAAAAAATAAAAACAACATAACAACCAAAATTAAAATTTGCGGAGAGGGTAGGTGAGATAGCTGGATGGCTTAAGGACAGGGGCTGCGAAGAGTCTTTAGTAAATGAGCAAATAGATAGGGTACGCAGGTTAAATAGGGCAAGTCTTCTAGCAAATTTGGGAAATAGGACAAATGACCAAGGAAGGGGGGAAAGGGTTCCACTTGTTGCGACGTATCATCCAGCGCTCAATAGTCTGGGGAAGGTTGCCAGGAGACTCCATCCTATGCTCACGAATTCGGAGGAGCATAGGAAGTAGTTTCCTGAGCCACCGCTCATAGCATTTAGGAGATGTAAGAACCTTAAGGATATACTGGTTAGGGCTAGGCCCAATAGTGAGGGAAATGGGGGGACTGATAAGAAGGGATGTTCTCGTTGTGGTAAATCTCGTTGCCAAGTGTATAATGTCATGAGTAATAGTGATCATTTTCATTCGAACATAGATAGCCCGGAATATAGGATAAATTATTCGTTTAATTGTGACTCGTCAAATATTGTGTATTTGTTGGAATGTACTGTTTGTGGTGTACAATATGTTGGTAGCACCTGCACGCCTTTTAGGCTTAGGTTTAATAATTACAAGGCGTGCAGTCGTAAGTTTAATTCGGGGGCCTCAGTACCCCAGGTGGAATTCTTCAGACATTTTAATGAAGAAGGCCACCACGGGTTTCTGAAGGATATTAGTGTTAAGATAATCGATAGGCTAACGGGGGGAAATAGGATGCGGGAAAGCTTCTGGCAATATCGGCTGGATTGCTTTGCCCCTAAGGGTTTAAACACTAGGCAGGTAGATACATAGAGTTCATTTTTGTTTTAATTTTGGTTGTTATGTTGATTTGATTTTTGCACTGAGCTTATCGTTAGGGACACACGCTGTTTTTTTAGGGTTTTCTGTTCTGCCAATCCGCTCTCGGATCTTTCTATCATTTGTTTTGTTATACATGCTATCTATTCAGCTTCGGTGAGACAGACACAGACGCCGACTCAAGCGGTTCTTTGTTCCGCACTTTCTTTTATCTTTCCTCTGCTGTGAAAGCTGTATGCTTCATTTACACCTTGTACTAGGTAGGTTTCGTTTGAAGTTATTGAATAACACACCTATTGTATTTTTGGTTATATGTACGTTCTTGCGGATTTGAGTAGCAATACTGATGAAGACGCAAGTCGAAACGTTTACCAAAAGTGTTTTTCTTTGAGCATCTATATATATATATATATATATATATATATATATATATATATATATATATATATATATATATATATATATATATATATATGTATATATATATATATATATATATGTATATATATATTTTCTCAAAAGCTCATTCTAAAAGATGCTTTAAAATTAGTATACTGATGAAGACGCAAGTCGAAACGTTTACCAGAAGTGTTTTTCTTTGAGCATCTATATATATATATATATATATATATATATGTATATATATACACACATATATATATATATATATATATATATATGTGTATATATATATATATATATATATATATATATATATATATATATATATATATATATATATATATATATATATATATATATATATATATATATATATATATATATATATATATATATATATATATATATATATATATATACATATATATATATATATATATCTATATATAAGTCGAAACGAAATACAAATTGAGCACAGACATCACTGATTATTTCAGACTTGTATATTTTTTTAAAAATATTTATAGACGTCAGTCTCAACAGGAAAGCCAATGGGCGCTGTGAGCGCTTTTATGACAGGGAACTACCTCTGTCAACCTGTTACCTGAGACTGACTTGCTCGGCAGCATCTGAGGCTTTAATACCGAGCTTTATTTGATGTCTTATTAATAGCAAAATGGCGCTTTGGCCTAGGCCTTTTTCGGCCGAATATTTTGAAGCTATCACTGGACTTTTCTCGGCGTGCTTTGCCTTTTTGGCATTAGAAAATGCTGCAATCAGAGTTGCCTGGCCAGCGAACAATCATTCCATCTTTTTGGCCCTACAACATTAATTTTTGCCTGAACTCAAAATGTCTTATGTGCAAAGAAGTAAATAGGTCGAAACGAAAAAGTACAGTGCACAAGTAAAAATATAAGTCGAAACGAAATACAAATTGAGCACAGGTATATATCTATATATACTGGGTGTCCCAAAAAGTATACAGATTTGGTAGACCCTAGCAACTAGAATATAGCGTGAATCAATCCAAAGTGATTTTCAGAACATACCTCGATAGTTAACTTGAACATAGATACCTCGTTTGTTGATATCGGTACTTTGAGAGTGAAGATATTAGTCTTCAAAGGACATATTTGCCTCCACCTCCAAACCAGAGCTTTGACGTTTTGGCCTAAGCAAATTCTTGAAGCACAGTGAATGAAATTAACAAAATTTGAAGACGGCATAACAGGTGTGTTTTACAAAATATAGCTTATGTGAGACTTATCGTCAAGGGAGCTGCGAAATCAGCTTCATTCATCTCTCAATATCGACAACACATAATGTTCATCTGTGATAGTACTCCCATGAGGATCAACACACTCTCGGAATCGTCAAATCATTCCTTGAAAAGAATTTGCTATGAGATCTCTCGGGAGTCAAGACAGAAAGGTCTGGAGATATTTTGGGGACCAAAAGATGTCTCCTCTCTTGTTGATCACCAACCCGCAGGAAATTTGAATATACATCATGATCAACCTGATCTCGACAGATCTGATAAAGATTGTTTTCAAGGAACTATTCGACGATATCAAAAGTGCGTTGATCCTCAAGGGATTACTCTCACCGATGAATAGTATGTTTAGGGAGTAGTTTTATTAATGAAAGTATGTTTGAATTAAATTATCGATATGATATTGAGATAAATGAAGCTGATTTCGCAGCTCCCTTGACGATAGGTCTAACATGGGCTGTATTTTTTTAAACACATCTGTTGTGCCGTCTTCAAATTTTGTTAATTTTATTCACTGCACGTCAAGAATTTGCTTAGGCCAAAGCGTCAAAGCTCTGGTTTGGAGGTGGAGCCAAATTTGCCCTTAAAAGATTAATATCTTCACTCTCAACGCACCGATATCAACAAACGAGGCATCTATGTCCAAGATAGCTATCGAGGTATGTTTTGAAAATGATTTCTGGTTGATTCACGATATATTCTTATTGCTAGGGTCGATGAAATCCTTTTTTTGGGACACCCGGTATATTTATATAGATTACACATTAGACATTACAGGTTACACATTTCATATTGAAAGTAGCAGTTGAAAATAGCGACTATAAATAACTGCAGATGGCAGTTACAATGAAAAATTGATGAAGGGACAGTTCTGGTTCGCGACCTTGATAGCACTAGTTATTAGATGTAATAATTAGAAAACATCAGCATACTTACCTCTATGCCCGCTTGTTTTGCAGCTCCTTTGACTTTCTTTGCAACTTTCTTGCCTTTGCATTTTGCGATGCAGACTGTATCTGGCACTTTGTGTTTACATTTGTTCCATTTGGTACAGCCTAACCATTTGCCAAGAATTTTGTTGCATTTCTTCTTCCAATACGCACCTCCAACACAAACTGTGCACAAAAGAACGAATTTGCATGTGGCAGTAAAAAGATAGGAGTACTCGAACGATATCAATCCAAATTAGTAAGGTCCGTTGTCTCGTATATAGAAGAATGACCAAAAATGCATTACTTATGTTAATAAAGGAAGCTTGTATCGTTCAAGCGACAGAAATTTTGACACTTAAAAAATGAAAAACTTCAGAACAATATGTATCGGGTGAGTCAAAAATATCGCCCGGCATTCGAAAGGCTACTGCTCCTTGAGTATAAGGAATGATAGTTTGCAGTATCTGATTAAGTAGCGAACATGTTCAATTATGTTTAGAATTTTTTGTGGCTTCAATCGGTCACTCCGTTCAGATTCTGTAAGCCATATTCTAAAATGAATCCCTTTGAAAAACCTGTAAAAAAGTGCTGAATTTACAAGCAAAAATCCTTTACGTGCTTACCTCACAACGATGACTTTCAGTAGCCTTAGCACGTGCTTTTTTGGCGCGTTGAAAGTTTTTCCCACTAGTGTGAATAACTTATTCAGAGGAATTCGATTCTCTGATGAGTATGAAATACATGAACGCATCCCCGAGTCATTATTGCTAGGAAGGAGAACAAAGGAAAATCTTGCTAGGTGCTTTCACTCGTTTCTGCAGGTTTTCAAAATGGGCGTTCTGCAGGAAATCCCTTATTTCGACAAGAAGGGAGGACCGATTAAGGCCGGGTACATTACTGAACCTAATTTGACATATCGGAGATAAAATAAGACAATTTTCAATATCATTGCGTGGATATTCAGGGGGCAGGATTTTTCAAATGCCAGGCGTTGTTGTTTACTCACCTGGAATTTGCACCAGGGCGTTTGTTCACGAATTCAGAGCATGATGGGGAAGGTCACTGGACTGCAGTTAGAAGAAGTCAATCAATTGTCCTTGGATACATTAGTAAATTAGATAGAAACTTTATGAAATGGTCAAATGTCATTTAGGGGAAGAATCAGCTGCTAGGCTTTTGCAATTGTCTAATACTGAGGAATTGCTAAGAATCTATATCATCTCATGGCCTTGAGACATACGGGAAGTTGTGGATATGTACTAAAACTGTCATCACTCGTAATCATCCGATGAAGAATAAACCATAAAGTCTAATGAAACGAGAGAATACCAAGATGGTAATTCGATATAGTTTGAAAAATCAGAATTTAATAACAAAGTGGAGTGAACAATAAGCAGATGGATACACGAGAAAGCTAGAATAGACATAGTGGAATCAAAGACTGTTGGGGCCGGGCTCTCCATGGTAACATAACTTAATACAACAGGAGATCAACATCGAATTTGAATCAAATTGTAATCTTCGGCAAAGAATTTTGAGAAAATGTAAATTGATAGAGGTGAAACAAACAGACACCAGTTGTAAAAATTCATGACCTTTGAACTCGTCAAGTAGACTCAGTAGTCCTTGATGGTAAATTGCTGTCAAAAGCATAAAATACCATGGGATCTTCGGTTTACCTTCTCCGCAACTTTCTAGACAAGGATCATCTAACTCTTCTTTAATTTCCTTTACTTTGTCGCATGAGTCTCTGATCTGTGACTCGTGATCTTGTACTTTGCTTTCCCAGCCAACGAGTTTATCTTTTGCTTTGTCAAAAATATTTGTTGCTTTTTCCACTTTGCTTTGAGCAATCTTTACGGCTTCGTCTGCTTTTTCTGCAATTTTTTCTAAGCTGTTGCCAACTTTATCTTGGATATTGCCAATGGGCGTTGAAATGCAAGTAGAAACCTGACAAATACAAAAAGAACGACTGTTGATGGCTCTTGGAGTTACTTTTCCATAATCCACTGCAATAAACTGCCATCAACATTTGATATCTTAAAAAATTAGCATATATGAAAGTTTAACTTGAACTGATAAATACACCCTACCAATTGAATGGAAACATGACTAGCAGACTTGGGCTATGACAACCCATCAGCTATGACAACCCATTTGGGTTGGGCTATGACAACCCAAAAGATAATGGTAACGATGACGGAAGGAAATTTAAGTCACCAACTTCAGACCTTGGACTACATCATTTCATCTGCAGACAAGCCCACGTGGTTGGTCAATCAAAAACCTTGAATTTGATCTGTACAGATCAACTTAGCCTATTTAAAGATTCATCAGAGCATGCGCCGATTATTCATAGAGTCCGTATTCATCCCTCTCTTCATGAGCAAGGTAATCGTTCTCTTCATGGAAATGTGTTGAAATTTCTCCCTTACATGAAACTTTCGAAGCAGTAAGAACGAAAAAAATCTTCATCAGGTACTCTGGGCTACGCTCTTTGCATAAACGCTCGTTAAGGTAGAAAAATTGCCTCTCGAATCATATTTCAATGCACAGGGCTCGGGATATGAAAAAGCTAAATGTTTACACTTTGCGAAGTTGGTTGCACACTCTGAGGTCCTTCAACTGGTTTTAGATTTATAATGGCTGTTTACGCCATATTTCACACGCCGAGGATGGACCTTGGAATTCGTCTGTAACGTTCGTTGTAGCTAATTATGGCTTAGCCACTCACTTATAAAATGGACATGTTGTTACCATAACTTTATACTCTTGGTCACATGGATTTGTCTTTACTTTAAATTACTGTCAAATCTTTGAAAAAGGGGAAAATAGAGAACTAGAAAATTGAGATGGTGAGAATACCAAAACTATTATTTTTATTGTCGTCGTGCTTGCCTTCCGCTTTAGAGTTATTGGTCTCTAGTCAATAAAATTCTTAACGAGGCAATAGTATCCGAAATGCCTTCTCCCTTGGAAAATGATATCTTTGTGCTAGACTTTGCTTCCAAGACTCAAATATTTTATTGTCATTTAATTGTCCAATGCAGAACATTAGATCCTGGCATTAGAATTCCCAGTTATGTATCTGCAGCAATGCAAAGAGGATATCAAGAATAACTCACAATTAAATCCAAGTGAGGCACACAATTGGGATGAAAATTCAGAAAATGATTAACTGTGCGATATATATATATATACATATATATATATATATATATATATATATATATATATATATATATATATATATATATATATATATATATATATATATATATATATATATATATATATATATATATATATATATATATATATATATATATATATATATATATATATATATATATATATATATATATATATATATATATATATATATATATATATATATATATATATATATATATATATATATATATATATATATATATATATGTATATATATATATGTATATACATATATATATATATATATATATATATATATATATATATATATATATATGTATATATATATATGTATATACATATATATATATATATATATATATATATATATATATATATATATATATATATATATATATATATATATATATATATATATATATATATATATATATATATATATATATATATATATATATATATATATATATATATATATATATGTATATATATATATATATATGTATATATATTCTCAAAAGCTCATTCTAAAAGATGCTTTAAAATTAGTATAGATGCTCAAAGAAAAACACTTCTGGTAAACGTTTCGACGTGAAGACGCAAGTCGAAACGTTTACCAGAAGTGTTTTTCTTTGAGCATCTATATATATATATATATAGGTCGAAACGAAAAAGTACAGTGCACAAGTAAAAATATAAGTCAAAACGAAATACAAATTGAGAACAGGCATCACTGATTATTGCAGACTTTTATATTTTTTTGATAGTTCCCTGTCATAAAAGGTAGTTCCTTGTCATAAAAGCGCTCACAGCGCCCATTGGCTTTCCTGTTGAGACTGACGTCTATAAATATTTATCAAAAAAAATATAAAAGTCTGCAATAATCAGTGATGCCTGTTCTCAATTTGTATTTCGTTTCGACTTATATATATATATATATATATATAGACACTCAGAAAGAACACATTCGTTTAAACGTTTCGGCCAAAGCCTTCATCAGTAATGAGGCTTAACGAGATTTACCATTACTGATGAAGGCTTTGGCCGAAACGTTTAAACGAATGTGTTCTTTCTGAGTGTCTATATCTATTTTTATTACACATTGAGATTGAGCTAATGAGTATATATATATATATATATATATATATATATATATATATATATATATATATATATATATATATATATATATATATATATATATATATATATATATATATATATATATATATATATATATATATATATATATATATATATATACATACATATATATATATATATCAACTCTCATAAGCTCATTCACAACATGTATTAAAATAGAAATATGTACTCGGAAAAAACACATTCGTTAAACGTTTCGGCCGAAGCCTTCATGAGTATGACTTTTCAAAATCAGAAGGAGCATACATATAGAATTCGAATTCAAAATAACAATACAACGCAAAAAAATAGCCTAAGCGGGATCCTACTCATTACAATGCGTATAAAAAAAGTGTTCAATAGCCGGTAATACAAAGGTGGCGGGAGAAAGATAAAAGAAAACGCAGAGTTAAGAACTGCTGGCAGAACAGAGAAGTCTAAAAAACAGCGTGTATCTCTAACTAAAAGCTCAGTGCTAAAATCAAAACAACACAACAACCAAAATTAAAACAAGGATGAAATCTATGTATCAACCTGCCTAGTATCTAAACCCTAAGGGGCAAAGCAATCCAGCCGATATTGCCAGAAGCTTTCCAGCATCCTATTTTCCCCCGTTAGCCTATCGATTATCGTTACGCTAATATCCTTCAGAATCCCCTGAAGAATTCCGCCTGGGGTACCGAGGCCCCCAAATTAAACTTACGACTACACGTCTTGTAATAATTAAACCTAAGCCTAAAAGGCGTGCAGGTGCTACCAACATATTGTACACCACAAACAGTACATTCCAACAAATACACAACATTTGACGAGTCACAATTAAACGAATAGTTTATCCTATATTCCCTGCTATCTATGTTCGAATGAAAATGCTCACTATTACTAATGACATTACATACTTGAAAACGAGATTTACCACAACGAGAACATCCCTTCTTATCAGTCCCCTCATTTCCCTCATTACTCAGCCTAGCCCTAACAAGTATATCCTTAATTTTCATTTTCATTTCATTTCATTTGATTCAATTAAGGAGGGTTGCCCTTCAACCGGAGTTGTTTACAAGGGGCCCTCTACTTAAAAACATTAATTACAATATACAATTACCAAATAAAAAAGAGAAATTACAATACAAAACCATAACATAAAATCCTATAATACAAAATTTACAAAGTCTAATGTAAAAGAAAAGAGAGATCCTGAATAGATTTTTTAAAAACTATACAGGGAAGATGCCTGTTTGGTATCGGGAGGAAGGTCATTCCACGCTTTTGCTCCTCGATAAGAAAAAAATTTTTGCCCATTACTTGACTTTTTCTTGGGCAGTCTTAAATCTGTCTCTGAATTGCGCAGGACATACGAAGAGCACTTCGAGTTTCGGGTGAAGAGGTCACACAAGTATTGCGGAGCCAGTTCATGCAAGGACTTGAAGACCATTGTTTTAGTTTCGCTAGCTACGAGTTCGTCAATGGTCTTCCAGCCCAGTTGGTCAATTAATGGTCTGCTTGGGGTGTCAAAGTTGCTGCTGGTTATAATTCTAGCAGCTCAGTTCTGAAGTTTTTGAAACTGATTAAGCTCTGTCAAACCGGCACAACCCCAAACCGAGCAACAATAGCGAAGGTGTGGCTCAACAATGCCTGTGTAAAGAGTCTTCAATTTTCCAGTGGTAGGAAAGTCTTGGCATGTTTTAGAAAGCCAATAGCTCTAGAAACTTTCGTAGAAACGGTCTTGATGTGTTCCTTCCAGTTAAGAGAGTTGTCTATCTGCACACCAGGATATTTTGTTTTTTGGATGATTTCGAGCTTATTGTCTCGAATTTTCAAATGCAAATCCTCATTTCGACTTTTGAGGATGTTATGCTTTTGTTTGGTGGAAACAAGCATGGAATTTGTTTTCGCAACATTTAAGGAGAGTTTGTTGCCTTGAAGCCAACTATCCAGTTGTTTGAGATCGTAGTTAATGGCCTCATTCAGCTGATTTATATCCGAAGACTGGTAGCATAGACTTGTGTCATCAGCATACATGGAAACGGTTGAATTTTGGACAGCTTGCGGTAGATCATTGATATAAATAAGGAAAAGAGGGGGACCCAGACATGAGCCTTGGGGAACACCAATATCTATACCTTCAGTTTTAGAGTTGACACCGTTTACCCGACAGAATTGTTTTCGATTGTTCAGGTATGATTTAAGCCATGCGAGTTCCCGCTGTTGGACACCGTAATGCACCAAGTTTTGGCAAAGAATCTCATGGTCAACAGTGTCAAAAGCTTTTTTTAAATCAATGAAAACTAAGCCTACAAGCTTACCAAGATCCAGCCCATTGTACCAGTCATCTGTATTTTTAAGTAAATGGGTTACTGTAGAATGAAGGCGTAAGTAGGCTGATTGGCCTGATGAAAACAAACCATTGTCTTCCATATGCTGGTACACCTGATTGGTTGCAAGTTTTTCAAAGAGCCTTGAAATGACAGGCAAGACTGATATGGAGCGATAGTTCGACTTATCAGCCTTGTCACCATTTTTGTAAATTGGAGTAACCCTCGCAATTTTCCACGAGTCCGGAAACATACTTGTTTCAATCGATGTATCAAACAAGAACGCAAGGGAATTTTCGATGAAGGGTAAAGCAAGCTTCAAAAAGTAGCTAGAGATATTGTCAGTTCCATAGCTCTTTGCTGTTTTAGGTTCTTAAGCTTAAGGTGTTCCAAAGCTTAAGGTTCTTACATCTCCTAAATGCTACTAAAGGCTACTCAGGAAACATCTTCCTATGCTCCTCCGAATTCGTGAGCATAGGATGGAGTCTCCTGGCAACCCTCCCCAAACTATTGAGCGCTGGATGATATGTCGCAACAAGAGGAACCCTTTCCCCCTCCCTTGGTCATCGGTGCTACTTCCCGAATTTGCTAGAAGAGTTGTCCTATCCAACCTACGTACCCTATCTATTTGCTCGTTAACTAAAGACTCTTCGTAGCCCCTGTCCTTAAGCCAACCAGCTAACTCGCCTATTCTCTCCTGAAATTGGCGATCCTCCGAACATATCCTACGAAACCTTAGTGCCTGACCATAGGGGATCGCCTACTTTGTGTGCCAGGGATGAGAAAACTTCTTATGCAAGTACTGATGTGTATCAATAGGCTTGCAAAACAAGTTTGCGGAAGGACTCCCCCCTCTCCTACGCTAACCTGAACATCTAAGAAACTAATACTATCTCATGAGCACTCCCGTGAGCAACTCGATTAGCTGTAAGGCTGTATTCCCAGATCCACCGATACTCGGCAACCACATACCAAACAACCTCAGGGAATACCTGCTGCGCGCAGAAATTAAAGGACAAGTCCGGAGTTGATGAGATTATTGTTTAATAGCAACCTCACCAACTGTTGAACACGAATTGTGAGTTCTTTCCAAGTTTTCATCTCTCCAACTTTCACAAATTGGTTAATGAATGTTGGTAAGTTAAGCGAAATATCGTCGCCATTTTGTATTTTGTAGTAGTGCGCGAAGGCGCGATAAGCAGGCTAGCAGTGTGAATGGGTGAATGGTATAAAGTATCAACACATTTGGAAGCCTCGTTCAGGTCGCATTGAGGTGATGGGATAGAAAATGACGTCATTTCACACTTCTTAGCAGACTGAAATATGTAGTTTCGCAGATTAAAGGGAAAAAATGAAAAATATACTACACTATTAACAACCGTGTTATCTCTTGAATGATCAACAATTTTTCCAACCCCGGACTTGTCCTTTAAAAATAACGCAACTACCACCACTCCCAGAGGTAGATCTACATGTTCATCACGCCGTAACTACTAAACATGCAAACACCTACAAGACGGAACATGCACAGTCACATTTTATAACATTAACGAAACCTACAAAGCCTTGACTGCAAATTATATACCCATTACGACGCAAAAGATGTCTACGTGGCAAAAGACTGACTGCCAATAAATAAGGCAAACGGGACGACGCGTAACAGATAGACTCAACAGACATCGACGAGACATCATAAATAGACTTTCCGACGCATCTGGCTCTGCAGAGCACTTCGATAAACCCGGACACTCCGTACAAGACTTACAGCTACTACCGCCACGACAGGTACATGGCACCAGACAGAGTGTTAGACGAACCAAGGAAGTAAAATTCATTGGCTTGGCCAACACTCTGTCACAAAACGGACTTTACCGCAGACTGGTAATAAGAATAATTCCATAATAACTGAATCCACGAGCACCCTCCATTATATTGCCTCTCATAGTTATTATCGCCATCATCGTAATTATTTTCGTTGTTATTATCTCACATTACACCATCATATTGTCATTATCATCATCATCATTACTATTATTTTCGTCATTATCATCAGCATAATTATCATCATTACTTTATAACCCAACCCTTGTAACATAACCGATATAGCCCCTGCGTAGCCATCATATCTCTCCAAGCACATGTAGCCTCTCTTTTTTAAATCGTTGTACATATTTGAATCTTAAATGTAACTATCATATAACAGCCCCGGAGAAGTCCTGCATGACAGAGCAAAATATTGGCAAGATATACATGGTGAGCCAGAAAAAGGTTCCTATTTTTGAAAATTTGCAGCACTAATTATACTTCAGTGATTTGAAATATTCAAGTTTCAATTAAAAGCAGAAAGATTGAATTATTTTTGTGATTATACTCGTTGTCATACCAGCACTAGAAGTATCGGTAAATTCAACTTTTTAAAAGCTTTATGGTTGGAAAATGACTGAAAAAGAGCCTAAAACATTGATGAACTTGTAAGGACTCCCTTTACATCACACAATACGCAACTGGCGTTTCCCTCTCTCAAGAGTTATAAGACATCAATTTTCAAACAACCACTAAAGATTCACAGTCCCATAGCAATAAATGTGCAGTGCATATCTCTTATCCATGAGAAATGACATTTTCTTTATTGTTCTACGTGAGGAGTCCATTTATGATTAGATTGATATTCTAGGCCATTTTTTCATGCATTTTGCAATCATGAAATTTGTGCAAGGCTGAATTTACCTATGTTTCCAGTGCTTGAAGGTGTTGTGGCGCCGTGGTGTAATCCTCTGACATTGCAGCCAGAATAGTCAGGCGGAGTGGGTTCGAGTCCCGGTAGAGCCCCACCACTTGAGCGTCATGACAAGGGGTCGCGGACTCGATTAGGTCTGCTCTATTTCTGCGATCCCAGCGCTTGGCGCTGAAAAACGCAACTTCACCTTCACCTTCACCTTGTAAGGAGGCGAAAAACGTTAATAAAATACTTCGATCTTTTGGCTTTTACCTAGAATTTAAGTACGTTAGATCTGTGAAGTACTCTTGATGCTATGAGTTTCCCAAAGTAGGAAACTTTTCTTGCTCACCAGATATGCTCTTAAATCGACTTAGTCGCCGTTGTTTTTTGTCGTTTTGCGGTGTTTCTACCAACAATTTCATTCATTATCAATCATCGCAAGCATCTGCGGATCCGACGAGCGACGATGATATCGTAGCCTCTTCTTTTTCGATTACTATTCCATTCACCTTTTGTTCAAAAGACCAGACAAACACTTGTGTGATGTAATCTTGATTTTCAAGGGCATTCTGTCAAATCTAAAGAGCTGTAAACATATCGGGTGAGCAAGAAAAGTTTCCTACTTTGGGAAACTCATAGCATCAAGAGTACTTCACAGATCTAACTTGCTTAGATTCTAGGTAAAAGCAAATAGATCGAAGTAATGTTGTGACGTTTCTTGCCTCCTTACAAGCACTGAAAACAAAGCTCGAGACAAATGCAAACATTAGTAAAATTTTAGATGTAAGTCTTGTTTACAAATTGAAATTTTCTCACGCATATGAAGCCTTTGCAAAAAGCTCAGGCACAACTGAAAATTTTGAGCGAGTTAAGTTATCCATATGATCAGATGACAAAGAAGTTTTGGTTCAAGGCTTTGTGCAGTCGAATGCTAACTACAGTCCTTTGGATTTGTGCGTTTGTCTTCAAAATCAGTCCAGAAAATTGAAGGAATACAGGAATGCGGGCTACGATTTCCGTACAAAGATGCTAGAAGCTCCTGTGATGTTTTTCTTTGTCCAGTTTGAATTGAAATCAAAAGAATTCTAATTTTTCCCGAGTGTTGTATCCTAAAGTATTTACAAAGTTTAACTCAGGTCTACTTGCCACTATTTTCTTTTACACTCCATTGCACTCCTTGAGATTTCGCCTCACCCATTAGACCTGTTCAGTGACTTATGTTGCAAGGGCTAAGTATCAAAGGTCGAAGCCTGCGCTTCCTTCAAATGTTCGTTCCATTGTTTCAAATCTTCTGCCGAGACAATCCGGTTGATAGAGCCCCTTGCAGTTATAGTGTTTCGATGACACTGTGTTTAGGTTGAGGTGCCTTAGACAGCGATTGAATAAGAACGCATGGCGTATACTTTGAATACGAACCGAACTATATCTGAACTAATACTGAAGGTGTGTAATCTTACTCCATATCAACTGAACTTATATTATCTTAATCATGTGATGAAGTTATAAATGTCATTGATGCTGGGACATCATATCTCTCCCTTACTTTGATAAGATTGTCTGTTAATTTAAATCATTATATGCATACGCGAATAAGATATTAAGACGAACATGTACGAGAATACAACGAAAACTATGCTTAAGCAGAATAAATGTTTTGTCCGTATCTTTGAACTGGTTGTCTGTTTCTAACGGGATAGCGAGCATTGTTCTCTCCTTCATCTGATATACCATTATCAATGTCATGATCAAAATAGTCTGTCTCAGTTGCACTGCCCACTTCATTGTCAAACTCTCCTGCAAATTTCTTGAAAAACGAGATATTTCGAGTGACATAATGTCCATTTCTCAAGACTGTGACTCGACTTCCTCTTCGCTTAACGACCTTGTACGGTTTTGGGTCATATCGTGTTGACAGTTTGTTCTCTTTTGATTGACGAACAACAACGATATCTCCAACGACGATTTCTGAAGTCTTCGCACGAGATTTCTCATCTGCATGATCTTTCATTTTGGCTTTTGCTAACGAATCTTTCTCTTTTAATTTTTGATGAATTCTACTCTTGTTTTCCTTAACCGGATGTGGCAGTTTGGTTCGAATATTGCGATTAAATAGCAATGTTGCTGGCGAATGTCCGGTAGTAGAATGAGGAGTTGCTCTATAATTCAAGAGAAATTTAAAAATTGCACGTTTCCAATCTTTGCCTTCTAAATTTGCTGTGCGAATAGCTTTTTCCAGTGGCTGCATAAATCGTTCTACTTCCGTATTTCCTTGCGGCCACAGCGGTGAACTAGGCTTATGTGCTGCTCCCAACTCTTTCATAAACTGATAAAATTCGTGACGAGGAAAAGGAGGTCCATTGTCGCTTTTCACGAATTGTGACAATCCATGAGTGGCGAAATTCCTTTCTAACTTTGGTATAGTCACTTTCGATGAGGTTGAACTCACGATTTCTACTTCTGGAAAACGGCTATATGCATCGATGACAACGAGCAAGTATTCACCTCCAGGAAATGGTCCGCAGAAGTCAATATTTACGGTATGCCAAACTTCGGGAGGCAAATCTGTCATTTCCAAAGGTTCTGGTCTACTCTTTGAACCTGTAGCTTGAAACTGAATTCATGTTTCAATATTTTGTTGAACAAGATTGTCAATGCCAGGAAACCATACCTTTTCTCGCAATAATCTCTTCGTTTTGACTACGCCCTGGTGGCCCTCGTGTGCGATTTCGATGGCTTGTTGTCGTAAGATGGTCGGCAAAACAAAGCGTGATCCTCGTAAAATTATTCTACTGTCCTCAGCAATGGAAAGTTCATCTCTGATTTTGCTGAACGCTTGTATTTCAGCCTTCGAAATTGCTGGATCATGATCATGCTTATTGATGAAATTCCACTGATTTGTTTGGATTAGATGTGCAAGATGTTGCAGAGTTTTATCGGATTTCGTTGCGTCTTGAATTTCCAACAGCGTCATCGCTTTTGGCACGGCATGGCTTACAAGAAAATTCAAATACTTAGCTGAAACGGCTGCAAATTCATCTGTATGCACATTTATAGAAGTAGGATGATGGCGAGATAAAAAATCAGACCGATTGTCTAGTCCTTTGATGTATTGTATATCAAAATCATAATCTTGCAGTCGGAGGTTCCATCTTTCGATTCTTGTTGGAGGTCTGGACATAGGATTGTTTGGAATCATCTCAACTGGCTTACAATCGGTTATAAGTGTAAAATGTGCGCCATAAAGATATAAATTCAATCTTCCAATAGCCCAAACAATGGCTAGTGCTTCTCTTTCAGTTTGAGAATATTTCTTTTCTACGTCGGTGAGTGAACGACTGATATAAGCGACAATTTTTCTGTCATCTTGACCTGCAGATTTCAGAGATAAGATGGCGGACAGTCCGGTTGGGGATGCGTCTGTCACGAGCTCTGTCTCTTTGTATTGATCGAAATAGGCCGTGACTCTGCTGCTTTCGAGTGCAGATTTGACAGCTTGAAAAGATTTGGCATGCTGTGATGTCCATCGGAAAGTGGCGTGTTTCTTTGTTAAATCCCTCAACGGCTGTGTCAGATCACTGAAACTACTAATGAATTTTGAACAGTATGTCGCTAGTCCAAGAAAATTTCTGACATCCTTTGCTGTAGTTGGCGGAGGAGCGTTGTGGATCGCGTCAACTTTCACTGGGTCTGGAGATATTCCTTCACTTGAAAATACAAAACCGAAAAATGTAAGCTTGTCTTGATCAAACTTGCATTTGTCCTTATTGAGAGTTAGCCCTCTTTCTGAAAAACGGTGAAAAACTGCTCTAAGGGTGCTGTCATGTTCGGCTTGCGTTTTCTCGTAAACTATTACGTCGTCGCTCATGTTGATGACATTTGGGATGTCTCTGATTTGGTCATGAATGGCTTGTTGAAAGATTTCACTGGCTGAGTTTGTGCCGAAATTGAGCTTCCTGTAGCGTCGTAAACCTTTGTGTGTGGCAAATGTGGTAATGTAGCGGCTTCCTTCAGCAAGTGTTAATTGATGATATCCAGCACGGAGATCAAGTTTAGAAAAAACCTTTGCTCCATTCATTGCATGGATTAAGTCGTCAACTGTTGGTGTCGGATGACGTTCCCTTTGTATTGCTTTGTTATGTGGGACGAGGTTGACGTGTGGTAGGAGGCAACTTTGATTCGCATCATTTGCACAGCTCCATTTGCATATTGTCATGGAAAAGTTAATCGTAACATCAAAAAATCAAATTCGTCAAAGCAAGAAGAGGCCAGACACTGAATTCATCTTAAAACGTATGCAGAAAGAAGCAGTGAAAGTATTGACAAGCATGATCAAAAACGGCCTAATTGAAAACCGCCCCAATGATGGTGAGGAGTCTCTGTGGGTTACTGAATCAGATGAAATTGATAGCTCTTCTTCACAGTCAAAAACAGATGAGAGCGTGCCTGGTGATCCTGGTAATCACACACAGCCAAATGATATCATTGATAATGGCGATAAAGCAAAATGGGATGATTTCGAAAGTTTTAAAAAATTTATTCATGGCGAAGTTCTTGATTTGAAAGCAAAGGTTGCCAGCCGAAACACACCTGAGAAAAACAGCTCTCCCGATTACGAGCGTGCCTTCATTCGAAGCCTGGAGCATCGTATTGTTTCCTTAGAGAAACAGCTTGATTCTAAGCAAAAGGCAATCGATAAATTGTTGGAAGATCGCTTCGATAGAGCCATTTTTCCTGATCGGGCTATGCTTTTTCCTAATTGTCATGCGGAGGAGCTGCAGGTACCTGCCACTGTTGCAGATCACAAAAGAGTCAACTCACGAGACAATTTTCACAAACAGCCATCACAAAACTCCATTGAATTGAACAATAGGACACTAAATGTTGAAAAAATTGGCCCCAAGACAACTAAAACTGGAAACAATAGCGCTTCTGTATCTTCAAGTAAACAACAAGCTCAAACAACTGAATGTGATGAAAAATCGAAAAGTAGCGGGTCCACTGAAAAAAAGCGAATTGTCATCATCGGAGATTCGATGGTTAGCAATATCCAGGAGAATGGTTTAAACAAACAGCACCACGTTCAAATCAAGCACCACGGCGGAGCAACAACTTTGGATGTCAAAGATTTCATCAAACCCATTGTTCGAAGAAAACCAGATCTGATAATTATTTATGCTGGTACTAATGATTTAACGGATGATAATGTAAACACTGCCGAGACTCTCACAGAGATCTTTGAAGCAGCTAGTGATGTGTCGCCTGAGACTGAAATCGTTATGTCCTCAGTTATCACAAGACAAGACAAGCCTGGCATGCCAAAGAAGGTCAAGAGGCTAAACAAAGTCATTGATGAGGTTTGTGAAAAATTCAATATCAAAGTGATGTCCAACTCAAACGTTGGTGGTGAATGCCTCAGTACTAAAAAACTACGCCTAAATCAGAAAGGGAACTCAGTATTCGCTAGAAACTTTCTAAAATTTATTGGTAATTATTGAACTGTGGCCAAAAATAATCAGCCTATTACGGCTAGCGACATCAGCATTACCCAATTGAATAGAGCAGATACATACATAGGTGTGGAGCAGGATGGATGTACCAACATTCACAGCGTCCAGATTCCTCCTCCTACTCCACAAAATGTATCTCCCAAAACGCCGAGTTTTGCCAAAGGGATGGTCATTGCATCTCTTATCATATATATCATATCATCAGTTATTTAAGCATGGTAGCCCATTCAACTAAGTTGGTTTACAAGGGGCCATGCATCTAAAATACTACAAAAAGCAAAAAATTTGAAAAAATATAATACAACAAATCTAGATAAAGAAAAGGAACATTTTATCATACTCTACTCCTCTACCCAACCATTACATTACTCTACCTTGCCTTACCCTACCTCGCCCTACTCTACCTCACCATACCATACTCTAATCAACCCTACCTACCCTACAATACCATACCCTACCCTGCCCTACAATACTCTACTCCTACCTTACCCTACCCTACCCTACCCTACCCCACCCTACCCTATCAGGTTAATTTGGATACCCTATTACATTACTTTGTCTTTTCTTTACCTTTATCTGTTTACATAAGTTTACAAGTCATATAAGATAAATTTGAAATCATAACGGAAAAGTTTAAATCAAAGATTTGAATCGATTTAAAGAGGTTGCCCGCTTAGCTTCGGTATCTAGGCTATTCCAAAGTTTAGCACCTCTAAACGAAAATGACTTCTGCCCATTACATGTCCTTTTCTTTGGCAGCTTTAAATCAGTGTTTGTATTGTGTAGCTGCCGTGTTGCATCTTGTGAATTTCTTGTGAACATATCATTCATATATGGGGGAGCTATATTGTTGATAGACTTATATACCATTGTCCTGCTTTCGTGTTTAATCATGTCATTCACTGTTTTCCAACCTAGATTCTGGATAAGTGGTTTGCTAGAGGCATCAAAGCTGCTATTAGTAATGAACCTAGCTGCTCTGTTTTGAAGCTTCTGAAGTTTCGAGATTTCAGTAGTGCCACAGCATCCCCATACAGCGCAGCAGTAGCGGAAGTGGGGTTCAACGATGCTAGTGTATAGTGTTTTCATGGAATTCTGGGGGAGAAATCTTTTTGCATACTTTAAGAGACCAACTGCTCTAGATACCTTGGCAGAGACACTTTATATGTGCTCTTTCCAATCAAGACTATTGTCTACCTGAACACCAAGATATTTTGTTTTCTCAACTAAAGCCAAATCGTTATCTCTTATTTTTAAACATAGACTTTCACTAGTACATTCTAGTGACCTTTGTTTATTTTTTGTGCAAATTAGCATTCCCTGTGTCTTTGCTACATTAAGAGATAATTTGTTACCACTTAACCACGAATCCAAATCCCTGAGATCGCTATTGGTCGCCTCATTCAGGTCCTCAATATTCTTAGAACGAAAGAATAGAGTCGTATCATCAGCATACATGGAAGTAGTTGAATTTTTTACTGCACAGGGGAGATCATTGATATAGACCAAGAAAATTAGAGGCCCCAGACATGAGCCTTGTGGAACCCCAACCTCTATTCTCTCCGTTTCAGAGTCTATACCATTAACCCTACAAAACTGTTTCCTGTTAGACAAATAGGACTGAAACCAAGAGAGATTTCTATCACAAACTCCATAGTGCTCGAGTTTTTGGCATAGAATCTCATGATTGACTGTATCAAAGGCCTTTCTTAGGTCGATAAAAACTGACCCTATCATATAGCCATTGTCAAAACCATCATACCATTCATCAGTTGTTTTGAGCAGACATGTCAAAGTGGAAAATAACAATCTAAATCCCGACTGACCATTCGAAAGAAGTCGATTCGAGTCTAAATATTTGTACAACTGATTGAATACAAGCTTCTCAAACAACCTTGAAACAACAGGCAGCACAGAAATTGGTCGGTAATTTGACCGTATGGACTTGTCTCCATCTTTAAAAATTGGAGCAACTCTTGCAGTTTTCCAAGTATCAGGAAACTTGCTAGTCTCCAAAGAAGTATTAAATATCTTTAGGAGGGACTTTGCAACAAACGGCAATGCAAGTTTCAGAAAGAAACTTGAGATGTTATCATTACCAAAACTTTTTGAGTTTTTTAGTTTCCCAACTGCATCTCTGATCTCCTGATCTTGGATAGCACGAAACTCAAATCTCTTTTCCTGAAAGTTAATTGTGTAGTCCCCGGACAAAAGGGGGTTGGGGGCATCATCAATTTCATTTGCAAGATCCTTACCCACAGAGCAGAAAAATTGATTCATGCTCTCAGCAATTTCCTTTTTGCCAACCAATTCTTTGTCTTGGTCCTTGATACAAACTATGTTAGTACTTTTAGATCTCTTATTCAAGATCTGGTTTAATGTTCTCCATGTTTCTTTCATGTTTCCCTCCTGAGAAATAATTTTGTTAGAAAAATAGTCCTTTTTTAACTGGACATTGAGGCTGTTTACCTGATTGCGGACATGCTTATAAGAATTCATAAGAATTTCTGATTTCGTTTTATTGGCTGCCTTTTTCAACTTATCTCTAGATCTCATCAATTTTTTAAGATCTTCGTTAATCCAAGGGCAGTACTTTTCAGAAACCCTCATTTGTCGTATGGGTGCATGTTTTTCTATTATCCTCGTGAACAAATTAGACCAGTTGTTCGCAAGGACATTTACATCATCAGAATTTCCGATTTCTTGTTCCCAGGATATTGCAGCAACATCCCCCAGAAACGCCTGCTCATTAAAGTTTTTCATCCTACGG
Organism: Aurelia sp. 4 Dawson et al 2005; assembly: GCA_964019985.1. Classification (NCBI taxonomy): domain Eukaryota; kingdom Metazoa; phylum Cnidaria; class Scyphozoa; order Semaeostomeae; family Ulmaridae; genus Aurelia; species Aurelia sp. 4 Dawson et al 2005. The sequence goes on along the minus strand of OZ026507.1, from coordinate 7,840,917 downwards.
CTTTTGATCATTTTGTGTTCTTTTTGTAAGGAACCGTTAAATTTTTGGATACAGAAAACCATGAAATGATCACTCATGGAGATTTGAAGCACGCCAGATTCAACAATATTACTGGGGGACGATGTTGCAATATGGTCAATTAATGTGGAGCTGGACAAAGTTTCCCTTGTTGGCTCCTCAATTAACTGTTTCAGGCTGAACAAGTTATAGAGTTCGCACATATGCTTAGTGTTGTTGTCCTCAGAATTTGAGAGGTCGCAGTTTGTATCACCAATAAGAATGATCTCTTTGCCCTCTTTATCTAAAAATGCAAGAATATTCTCCAGTTTCTTGAAAGATTCGACAGGATCACTGGGGGGTCTGTACCATGCAACAATGATATATGGTCGACTTTTAGGGGGCTCGATTTCGATACAAATTAGCTCCAAATCATTCACAGGAAGGTCTTTTCGCAGATGATATCTGATGGAGTTTCTAATATAAATTGCAACTCCACCACCATTACTTGTCCTATCTTTACGCTCAACCTGATACCCCTCAATAGCAATGAGATTTTTTGGAACATGAGGATTTAATTTAGTCTCATTTAGGGCTAAAACATGGATTCCTAACTCATTTGTCATGCATTGGATCTCATCAAAATGCAGTTGCAGACTATTAACGTTCAGAGATGCAATTGAGAGACCCTTTCTGAAACCAAGAGGCTGTTGCTTACCTTCTGTTTCTCTAAACAAATACGGTGTTGTACTAACATTATCAGTAACCACTATTTTATCATTGGTGTTACTCCCCATAAAGGAATAATGAAACTTAAATAGTCACATACGTATTTCTTTGAGGAAAGATTTTGCCAGGATTGAGTCTCCAGCTTGATTCAAATGGAGGTTGCTCCCATTAGTGTGTAATGTGGCGTCCAACAGCTCGTGTTTAATAAATCCGATTTGGTGTTGTTTGCATTTCTTTTCTAGGGTCTCATTTACGTTTGTCGCTTTTACGTTAAGATGATCCCCTCTGGGACATATACCGGAAACGGTGACTTCGTTATCTCCCTTCTTCAATGAACGGGCAAGACTTGTAATATCTTCAGCAATATCTTCAACAGATTTATTTTCCTTCAAGTCATTGGTCCCGACGTGCAGTATGTATAAGCTCGGGTTGTCCTCTTCTGCTGGCTTTGCGTAATGCTTCATTTGCCGAACTTTGGCTCCAGCGAAGGAACGAACAACCACTTTGGTGTCTTTGCTCTGCATTTTCCAATGTTTGATTCCTTTGACCATCGAGTCTCCGAGGATGTAGACTCTTCTTTTTTGGTCGCTTTGATGTGCAGTTTGCTTCTTTTCACTGCCTTTTGATTTGCCTGAACCACCTTTCGATGTTGTTTTTGTGTTCTTGTTCTTCATAACTTGAGTATGGGTGTTTGATGCACTTGAACAGGCTTTCGTTGTTTGCTGATTTTTTACATTGTTCGTCGTCCTTTCATCACGGGTGCTCAATTCGTTCTCTGTTGAATTCGACTTCCCAAGGGGTGCGAATCTGTTCATATCTAATTTGAATGGTGTTGTTTGCATAGGCATCGCAGCGTGTTGTTTGGCAACATGTTTACGCTGAGGATAAATAAACCCTTCGCCATATTGGAAATTTGAATCAAGGATGGGTGTTGATTGCAGGCTTTCAATGATCAAATTTTTGCGACAAAGTTCATTTTTTAAAAATTCATTTTCCTTCCGCAACTTCTCTATTTCATTGATTCTAATAACATCAGAATTTTCATTGAAAGTCTGTACGACACGCTGCAACTCGGAGACAGTATGGCGAAGTGCTACGAATTCCTCATAGGGCGTGTATCCCTGTACAGCGTTTGCTTGACAACTAGGGTCAAGATCGTTGGTGTTGCTGCCATGTGCATCATCATGGGTGTCTCTTTCTGTGACTGAAACAAGGTCCTTTTTATCTACAAGGACGAAAAACGACTCCTCACCTTTGTGTGGGCGATTTTCAATTAGGCCAATGTGTTCCATGGCGCGAATTGTTTCAGCAACAGTAGAGAAGTCATATTGATGCCCATTCTTTACCAATTGATTCCAGATAGATTCAGCATAGGGTCGTTTCCTGTTTTCTCGAATTTGTATTATTTCATCTATTATGAATTGTTCCATTTTTTAAGAAAACTTGCTCGCATCAGAAAACGCGTCTGAGCACCTGGAAAGCGGCACTGACTCTCAACATTAATTCTTTACTCTTGCATAAAGACGAGGTTTCGTCATTTATCAATGAAAAGGGGATTCATGTTCTTGCATTAAACGAAACGAAAGTCGAAAGAAAAATGGAGAATAATCTATTGAATATTAACGGCTATAAGATAGAAAGGGAGGATCGAAACAATAGAGGTGGTGGAGTTGCAATCTATGTAAAAAGCAGTATAAATTATGCTCGAAGGAAAGACATACCCCTTGATGGTCTTGAGTTGGTTTGCATAGAAATCAAACCAGTGAATGCTTCCCCCTTTATAATCATTGCCTGGTATCGACCCCCAAGCGACCCCATCTCAACTTTCGATAAGCTTGAAAAAGTTCTTCAGTACCTTGAGAACGATAATAAGGAGATAATTCTAATAGGTGACACGAATTGTAATCTGTTGCACCAAGAAGATCTTCAGTCTTCTTATAGCGATCTTGCACCGGCGTTTGGCTCAACGGGTAATGCTGGTACTGCTGATGCCAACACTGGCAGTGGTATGTGTAAGCATATGATTGATTTGTATGAAGCGTATGGCCTAAAACAGCTAATTAAGGAGCCTACTAGGGAAACTCTTCGTACGTCTACCCTAATTGACCACGTGGCAGTTAGTGAGCCGAGGAATATTGTTGATTCCGGCGTTCTAAAAATTGCCATGAGTGATCACTATATGGTTTATTGTGTTCGGAAGTTTCGTGGAGCATGGAGAGAGCAACGTAAGAAAATTACCACCCGTCAGATGAAAAATTTTGATGAAACTAGCTTCCTTGCTGACATCTCCTCAGTAGATTGGAATCTGATTATTCTGAGAAGTGCTGACCTTGACTCAGATGTGGAGAATTGGACAAATATGCTCTCGCTTATAATAGAAAAGCATGCGCCTCTGCGTCAACGCAGGGTCTCTGATAGATATTGCCCATGGATTACCTCTGAGCCAAAAACCACTATGAGGTCAAGAGACAAACTCAAGAAATCTGCTGTAAAACATGGGTCTGCTCTGTTAATGCAAGCATACAGACATATCAGAAACAGGGTTAATAGCTTAAATACCAAACTGAAAAAGGCCTATTTTTCACAAAAAATTGCCGATTGTCAGGGCAACATGAAAGAAACTTGGAACACCATTAACAAACTAATCAATAAAAGGTCCAAAACGACCAATATTTCTTCACTAGTGGTGGAGGAGGAATGCTTGACAAAGAGCAGTGAAATTGCAGATTCTATGAATGACTATTTTTGCAACATTGGTAGCAAACTTAGTTCGAAGTTACCAAACTTAGAAAACCCACTTCTTAATGGTGATTATTCAATAAACAAGAAACATGCGCGCTTCCACTTCCAAACGATTCGCCCTGATGAACTAAGCAAAATAATGAATAAGTTTAAAACTTCTCAAAGTTCAGGCATTGACGGTATATCATGTTCTTTTCTCAAAATTGCGATGCCTGTTCTTGCACCATCATTATGTAGTATATTCAATATGTCCATTTCACGAGGTTGCTTTCCAGGAAACTGGAAGATTGCGAGGGTCTCTCCTATCTACAAAGATGGCTCCACCGAAGATAGATCTAACTATAGACCTATTTCTGTGCTTCCTGTAGTCTCACGATTATTTGAAAAGATAGTCTTCGATCAGGTATATAATTATTTTACTGAGAATGAGTTTTTCTACTCAGACCAGTCGGGTTTCAGATTATTTCACTCCGTATTGACATGCTTACTGAAGTGTAGAAATGACTGGTATCTAAATTTTGACAAGGGACTCTTTTCTGGAGTCACTTTCATCGACTTAAAGAAAGCCTTTGACACAGTGGATCACGGTATTCTCATAGCTAAGCTGCGTTTCTATGGAGCTGAAGGCGTGGAGCTCGACTGGTTCATATCATACCTAAGTAACAGGAAGCAATGCTGTAAGGTAAATGGCAAAACTTCTGAAATACAAGACATCCAGTGTGGAGTTCCTCAGGGCTCTTGCCTTGGTCCACTCTTATTTTTTATCTATATCAATGACTTGCCGTTTGCCTTACAAAGAACTAAGGTCACAATGTATGCAGATGATACAAGCATTTCCTATTCCTCGAAATCTGTCTCTGACCTGTGCAATGTCATCAACTCAGATCTTCAGAATCTTAGTTCGTGGCTTCAGGGGAATAAATTGTCTCTTAATGTGGCTAAAACTCAGAGCATGATCCTTGGTACTGTACCAAACCTCAGAAGACTAGATAGGAATGATTCAAACAGTTTTCCCCTCTTTCAAATAAATGGCGATGAGATCGAATCCACTGGAAATATAAAATATCTTGGGGTTCAAATCGATCCGTCATTAAACTGGAAAGAGCAAATCAACGTTGCTATCGGTAAGATTTCAAGGGGAATTGGAATGCTCAAGTATGCTAAGAGACATCTTTCACTGCAAACCATACAAAGGATGTACTTCAGCATAGTAGAGTCGCACTTTAGATACTGCTGCTCTGTCTGGGGTTGTGCTGGTGATACCGCTCTAAGAAAATTGCAAAAGCTACAAAATCGGGCAGCTCGTGTCGTGAAAAACAGTCCCTTTGACCATGCATCGCTGCCATTAATATCAAAACTAGGATGGTTAACAGTTAACGAGATGATTGACTTCGAGACAGCCTGCATGGTATATAAAGCCTTGCATGGGCTTGCACCTCCCTATATGAAGTCGATGTTTCAAAAATTGTCCGAGTCTTGCAATCGGACTTTACGTAATACCAGCAATGACCTCAGGATTCCTTTTTGTAAAACTTCAAATGGGCAGCGAAGCTTTTCGTATCGAGGGGTTACTGTTTGGAATCAATTAAGCCTTGAAATAAAAACTGCTCCTTCGCTAGCTGCTTTCAAGACGAAATTAAAATCTTTTTTGAAAGATCAAAGAAGTTGATGATCGAAATCAACATCAGCCACATTTTTGACTCCAGAGTCACCTTTCTTTTCATACTTTTCTTTTTCTTATATATTGGATTTTAATCTTAATTAATTCATGTAATTAAGTAAGTTAGGGTTTTAAAGCAGGGCACATTGTAAAACAGTAGATACCATAGTTACTGAATGTATTTACCCTGTGAAAATAAATGAAAATGAAATGAAAATGTTAGCCATTCGCATGTCAACGCAGAGGCGTACATCACCATCCTTTTTAGGGATGACACCTCCGGCGAAACGAACGGAGTTGGACCTTGAACTTTCTCAATGATTCCCTGCTGTTCCAATTGTTCAAGTGCGGCAGAAACTTTATTTCGCATGTGAAATGGAATACGTCTGGCTGGTTGAGCAACAGGGGGTACACTTTGATCAATATGCAATTTGACCTCGCAATCTTTGAGTTCTCCAGTTCCTTCAAATATGTGCGTGAACTCGGCAATTAATTGTTCATGTGTTGGTTTTGACTGCTCTTCCACTCTGTGAACTTTGACTTGAATCAGGCCTAAGGTAGTACCTGACTGATAGCTGAGTAGACAACCGTAATGTCCTTGTACAACATGAACTTCAGAAACGGTGATTTTGCGGCATGACTCTAAAGTAGCTTCGAATTTCCCTAAAACTGGCAATTGTGTGGGAGAACCATATGCAAAAACTCGAGTGTTTGAACGATGTAGGGGTATTTTCGTAACTTTTTGCATCCTGTTGTATGTGGATTCATCTATTATGTCGATTGACGCGCCTGTATCGACCATCATGGTTACGGGTATGTCGTTCATCTTGATGGTAGCAGTGGGAGCTTTGTTCTTATCGGCTTTTGGCTTCAAAGTGAACAAATATTCATCTTCACTACTGCTTTCGTCGGCTTGGGTAACAGTACGAACGGACTGGTGTGTTATGGGTGTAGCTTCCTGCTTGGGTTTACTCCTACAAACAGCAGCAAAGTGGTTAGCTTTTCCACACTTTGAACAGACTTTCCCTTTTGCGGGGCATTGGTTGTTTTTGTGAGGCCATTTTCTACCACAGTGTCCACAAGTGTTCGATTTTGGATCTGTGGGAGGGTTGTTTTGTTGCTTGTTTGGCTGGCTGGCTGATCGAGGTTTTCGACGAACGGAGATCTTGTTGGTTGTTTCTTCATTAAGTATTCTAAGAAATATCTTGCATCTGACGTACTCATCAAAATGTATAGAGGGATTGTTGAGCCCCATTTGAGCTACTGTTGTTCCGTTTGGGGCTGCTGTAGTGAATCAAAGCTTGACGTCTTGCAAAAAATCCAAAATAGAGCTGCCAGAATTGTAACTGGCAGCCCATACGATGCGTCTGCTGCTCCGATAATTCAGAATCTTGGATGGTCAACTATCAGTAATCTTGTAAGAAAGGAGACAGCCACGCTAACTTACAAGTCTTTAAATTCGCTTGCACCAGACTACTTGAGAAAATTATTCGCAAAATGTTCGGATGATAGAGAACGGTTTCTGCGTTCATCAGAAACTGATCTTAAGATACCGCTGCTAAAAACGATCAATGGCCAAAAGGCCTTTTCTTATCGAGGTGCAAAACTATGGAACAGTCTAGAAAGAGCTACTAAATTGGCCCCCTCCCTGAAAATCTTCAAAGATCATCTATAGTCGGGGACAACTCTTATTTTATCTTTACGTTCTTTTTTTTTAGCCTTAGTTATATAAATTGTAAATTGTGAATTAGGTTAGGTTAGTAAATTGTAAATTAGGTTAGGTTAGTAAATTTCCTTTGTTATTAGTATTAGTGCTTATTTTTATCTTTTAAAACAGGTCAGGTTGAAAAACATATATATGTATGAACCTTTAACCTGTATAAATATTATAAAATGAAATGAAATGAAATGATTCGGTGATCCCAATTGAAGCGAATGTGTTTTCGATTCCTGTAGCTTGTATCTCGCTTGCTTCAAGCGCACGAGCTTTGGCAAGTAAATTTGCTACAGTTACATCAGTTTCGAGAAAAGCAAATCTCCTGAGCCGCTTCGATGTGCAATGTTGAATGATTGCGGAATTTACTTCGATGTTGTTGTCAGCAAAACTGCATGTTTGCGCGAGTTTGCGTAAACGGGTAGCGAACTGATCAACTGTTTCGTTTGGCAACTGCACAGCGGTACGGAACTTGAAGATTTCATAGTCCACATTTTTCTTCGGCGTGAAATATGCATCCAGTTTTTCCATAGCCTTTTTGTAATTATTGGTTTCACCAGTGTCGGTCAACGTATCGAAAATGTCTTGAGTAGGTTGTCCTGCTTGATATAGAAGAAGTGCTCTCTTCTGGGTATCATCAGTGACGCCAAGGGCTGAGATGTACGTTTCAAAACGTCGCTTCCACGCCTTCCATCTTGGGCCTAAAGATGTTGGATCAGACACGGGATCGAACGGTGCAAGTGGAGATAGTTCCATTCTGCTTTGAGCCATGATTCTTGTGGATTTACTTCGTCGCCATTTATAGTGTTTCGATGACACTGTGTTTAGGTCGAGGTGCCTTAGACCGCAATTGAATAAGAACGCATGGCGTATACTTTGAATACGAACCGAACTATATCTGAACTAATACTGAAAGTGTGTAATCTTACTCCATATCAACTGAACTTATATTATCTTAATCACGTGATGAAGGACATCATAGCAGTGAAATAGAATTGTTGAGGAAAGATTGTGTTGAAAGACAAAATTTTGAAAGTTTGTTGATTTTAACATGTATCTCAAAGGAGAGCATCGTCGAGTGCTTGTGGCTTTGTAGCGCTGTTAGGAAATTCAAACGTGGAGTTCCTGAGCTGGTTTACATGTACTAGAGAGAAAATGTTACAGTTGTTGTGACGTGACAATTCTTTTGAATCGCTGAAGATGTTTTTCAGGTTAACAAGATGCACAGTTGCTCATCAAGCGACGCTCTGTATCGAAATCTTTACCAAAGTGAAAACATTGACTCCATTTTTTATGCATAACAGTTCAAGAATTTCAAAGCATCCACCTAGGAATCCAAACAGCATAAATCATAATGGATCAAATCAGGTACCTTTTTTTGCTCCAAAAGCCTTAAAACCATGTCTGGAACTGTTCAAAAAATGAAATTAAATCATCTGACAATCTTAACGGTTTTAAGGGCAAGATAAACAGTGAGATGGCTCTATATGCAAATGCCACGCTTGTAAACATAATGATATCACGTGGATCTTGTCCATCTATGCCCACGTAGTTTTCAATGTTCTCCTTAAAATATTCATTTATTTGGCTCTTTTTCATATACTAGCAGATTCTATATAGATTAGTAACTTGTAAATTACAAACATGCGGCCAGGTAGCTGAATCATAGGATATATAATTATTTTAAATTAGGAAAACTCATTCCCCGAAAATTTTGTTTCACCGTTAAGGGCTCTATCAACTGGATTGCTTTGGCAGTGGACTTGGAGCAATGGAACGAAAATAGACTATTACGGAAAAGATGGCGGACATCATTTCACGCAATGCACGATAGGAATATGCCCCCTAGCAGCGCATAGCTACCAAAACTTACATCTGTGGCATAAAATCTTGACCACAGCTACGACAGAGTTAGGCCGTCGCAACTTCATCGTGAAGTGGACGCTCTTCTAAGCCGTCGCTCGCAATAATGTACAGTACAAGGACAAGTAATGCACAGAACAAGGCACACGGATGGGATGAAATTTCAATGAGAGGGATAAAACTGTAAGACGAGTCTTTAACAATGCCGTTGAGATTAATTTTCGAAAATTTTTTGCGTCATGGCATCTTTCCTAAGACGTGGAAGCGAGCAAATGTTGTACCTGTTCACAAGAAAAAAGAGAAAAATCTGAAAGAAACTTCTCGCCTTATGTCTTTCCTTCCAATTTTTAGTAAAATTTTGGAGGAGCTTATCTACGAGTCCTTGTACTCACATTTAGAGAGGGAGAATTTCTTATCAATCAGGCTTCCATCCAGGCAATTCAACAATAAATCAGTTGCTTTCCATAACTCATTCAATCTTTGAAGAATTTGACTGCAATCTTCCACTAGAAGTTCGTTCCGTCTAACTTGACATCTTGAAGGCCTTTGGCAGGGTCTGGCATGAGGGTCTTATCTATAAGCTTAACTCTATAGTGGTTGGGCTATTTGATAGTCCTATTTTGGTTGGGGGGCAAAAAAGCCCCCCCCCTAACTAACTCTTGACTGGTAATAGGTAGAGTGACCAAATTTTGTGTTTTAATAGCCTCAGGTATGTGCTTTCTGAAAATATAAAAATTAACCTAAGATTGGCCCTCATTTTTGCTCACGTCAGCATTTTCCTTTGTGTGGTCAAGAAAAGCGGCAAAACTGACTAAAATCAGGAAAATCGCGATAAAATTAGATTTGGAGCACATTTTCCACCAAAACATGACAATTGTGATGGAATGCATCAAATAACACTACACTACAAAAGAAATTTGCAAAATATTCAACTTATGTTCCTTTTTTCGCGATGGTTGAGATATGAGAATTTGCGATTTTTCCAGGGTCAGTCCCAGAAAACTGTCTCCCGCCCCCTCATTTTTCAAGATATTTCAATGAAACTTTTTGAGAAGTTGTAAAATAAGTAGTTGCAAAAAGTCAAGAAGTTTCATGGATATAAATGTCTTCCTAGCAGAGTTATTAAAAAAATCTACTAGGGGGGAGCAAATTTGGCCCCCCAACCAAAATAGGGTTAAAAGATGTGATGTTTCGGGAAACCTATTGTTACTCCTCAAGAGTTTCTTGTGAGATAGAAAGCAGAGGACTGTTTTGAATGGCCAAGCTTCCACCTATGGGGGAATGTTTCAGCTGGTGTGCCACAAGGACCGATTTTGGGCCCTTTGCTTTTCTTGATTTACATAAATGACCTGACAAATAGTTTAAAATATAGTGTGAAATTGTTTGCAGATGACACATCACTCTCTACGGCCGTACAAGATCCTAACTTAGCTGCTAGCGACATGAACCATGACCTGGATCATACTGCGTTATGGGCACATGACTGGAGAATTTCCTTCAATCCCGATCCCCGAAAGCAGGCTGTTGAATTAATCTTTTCAAAGGAAAAATCGAAAACTAATCATCCTATGATGATCTTTAATGCATCACCATAAAGTGATCACAACCAGATCTATGAAAAACTTTAACAAAGATGCAATCCTTGCTGATGTTGCTGGCATTTGTTGGGAGCAAGGATTTAGTGAAACGGATGATGTTAATGTGCTTGTCACACAATGGTCAACCCTTTCTCTTTGATCATTGACAAGCATGCTCCCATCAAGACATTGCGTGTTTCTGAAAAGTACTGCCCATGGGTGAATGATGACCTAAAGCAGCTAATACGAAGCAGGGATAAACTTAAAAAAGCTGCTGTTAAAAGCAAATCTCAGCTTCTTAAAAGCTCCTATAGGCATATTAGAAACAAAATTAACAAACAAAAGTTCGAGTTGAAAAGGCAGTATTTTTCGGAAAGACTTGCTCAAGCCAAAGGTAACATGAAGGAATCTTGGAAAACGATCAACCAGGTATTAAATAAAAGATCTAAATCCACAAACATAGATCTTTTGAAGGGACCTGGAAGAGAAATTGTAAATAGGCAGGAAATCTCTAACACTATGAATGAATATTTCTGCTCAGTAGGTAAGGATCTCGCTAGCAAGATTGAGGATTCCCCCAACCCCATGCTTACAGGTAAATATAATCTGAACCCTGACAATAAGCGCTTCAATTTTAGACGAATTGTAGTGCAGGACATTAGAGATGCAATGGGTAAGATAAAAATATCTAAGAGCCTTGGAAGTGACAACATATCTAGCTATTTCTTAAATCTAGCCACTCCTTATATTGAAAACGCATTAGTTTTCATGTTTAACACCTCTCTTGAGACAAGTCAGTTTCCTGATTGTTGGAAAAATTCTCGCATCACACCTTTTTTTAAGGAAGGTGATAGGGCTGAAAAGTCTAACTACCGCCCAATTTCAGTTCTCCCTGTCATCTCAAGACTCTTTGAAAAACTTGCTTTTAATCAACTTTACGAGTATCTGGTTAAGAATAAACTTATTCATCCTGGTCAATCAGGCTTCTTAAAACTTCATTCTACATTGACCTGCTTACTTAAAAAATACCGACGATTGGTATGGTGGGTTGGACACTGGACAGATGGTGGGTACAGTCTTCATTGATCTTAAAAGGCATTTGACACATTCGACCACGGCCTTCTCTGCAAAAAGCTTGAACACTACGGTGTTCAGCAAAGGTAACTGTCTTGGTTTCAGTCTTATCTCTCTAACAGAAAACAGTTCTGCAGAGTGGGTGGGGTCGATTCAAGAACTGGGGACGTTGAAATAGGAGAACCCCAAGGGTCTTGTCTGGGGCCACTTCTTTTTTTGATATACATCAATGATCTCCCTAGTGCTGTCCAGGGTTCAACTGTATCCATGTATGCTGATGATACTAGCCTTCGCTTAAAATCAAGAGATATTTCTCGGCTGAATGAAGCTATTAATGACGCTCTTGCGCACTTAGACTCATGGTGGAAGGGTAATAAGCTTTCACTAAACGTTGCTAAAACACAATCTATGTTAATCGCAACCAAAACCAAAGCATCGAACTCTAAACAATGCTGCAGAAAAATTGCATCTTAAAATTCGTGGTAGTGAACTTGACGTTGTCAATAAGACCAAATACCTTGGTGTTCACGTTGACAATAGTCTAGATTGGAAAGAACATATTAAAACGGTATCCACCAAAGTATCACGAGCCATCGGATTCTTAAAACATGCAAAGAATATTCTCCCAATTGCTTCTTTGAAAACATTGTACTCGAGTATTGTGGAGCCCAATTTTCGATACTGCTGCTCTGTATGGAGTTGTTGTGGCACAACTGATGTTGATCAGCTCCAAAAGCTTCAAAACAGAGCCGCCAGAATTGTAACGAACAGCAGCTTTGATGCTCCAAGTAGGCCTCTCATCGAGAGTCTTGGTTGGAAAACCGTTCGCGACCTTGTTGACCAGGATTCTAGACTGATGGTCTATAAATCTATTAATGGGCTTACTCCGCAGCACATGAGCAATCTTTTCACAAGAAACTCCGCCTGCAGCTCTCGCAACCTTCGAAATACGAAAACAGACTTGAGGCTGCCAAAGAAAACATCCGCAAATGGGCAGAAATGTTTTTCTTATCGAGGTGCAAAACTATGGAACAGCCTCTCAGCTGAGATCAAACAGGCACCCTCCTTTGCCGTCTTCAAACAGAACATTCAATAGACTGGGGGACTTTTCTTGCGGTTGGGTGGCTGGCCGCGGCCCGCGGTCTCTGTGCTTGATTCACTGCTGGATCGGCGATGGAGATCTATCTTGGGGTCTCCGTTGTCGGTTTGGCGGGGGGTCGGGCGCGGGGACGGGGATGCCCTGGCTGATTGATCGTTGGAGAAGTTTTCCCAGTCTACTGGTTTTTATGTACATTTCTTTTAATTTAGCAAATTAGGGTTTACTTTTTAGTTTTGTACATATATTGTAAGTAGTTTTCAATGTTTTTAACCGATTATTTATTGTATTGTATGTTTTTATGTGGAGGGCCCCTTGAAAACCACCCAATTGGGTGAAGGGCAACCCTCCTTAATATATTGAAATGAAATGAAAATGAAAAAAAAGTGAAATGAAATCACCCGTATCGACAGTTGATAAACACAAACATTTAGGCATAATACTAGATTCTAAGCTTTCTTTTTCAGCTCATATACAAGCAGCCATAATGCCTCGTTCAATTCCTACCCTGACCATCCCCCCACGGGACACCCCCGGGCATTTGCACAGAAAAAATTCCCGGCCCCCGGGCATTTGACAGTCAATTTTTGTCCGGCCCCGGGGCATTCGACAACCCCTGGGATTTTAAGATGTGTACAGTAATAATAATAATAATAATAATAATAATAATAATAATAATAATAATAATAATAATAATAATAATAATAATAATAATAATAATAATAATAATAATAATAATAATAATAATAATAATAATAATAATAATAATAATAATAATAATAATAATAATAATAATAATAATAATAATAATAATAATAATAATAATAATAATAATAATAATAATAATAATAATAATAATAATAATAATAATAATAATAATAATAATAATAATAATAATAATAATAATAATAATAATAATAATAATAATAATAATAATAATAATAATAATAATAATAATAAACCAATTTATTTAAAGTTGGATAAGGTGTAGCTTGCGCTAAAAGTACAAACTAATAAATACCAACTAAATTAAACTAATTTACAGCAGCACTATTTACAACTATTACAATTGCAACCCTCCCCAGTCCAATTTTTTATGTTTTTGCCATAAACAGAGACTGTATTGCTGTTTTTAATCACATCAGGTGTACTGTTCCAAAGTATGCTACCCCTGAACGCTATCGAATTTGTACCGAACGACGCAGTAGAGGCCTTGGGAAGAGTGAGAATATCTTTGATTCTCAGATTGTAATTAATTTCTTTCCTTGTGAATAAATCCCATAAGAAAGAAGGGTTTTCATGATTGAGTGATTTATATACTTCAATCATGAGTTTCTGCAAGTTCTGAACGTGAACAGTTTTTTCTTTATTTCTAATGAGCAGTTCATCGTATGAAGCATCAAAGTCTTTCAATAAGATACGAAGTGCTCGTTTATGAACCCTGTTAATTTCTTTATTGGGAGTTCTTCCACAAAACATCCAAATGAGGGGGCAGTACCTGAAGTTTGACATGAAAAATGAATTATAAAGCAATTTACATTTGGGTGGGTCAATGACCTTAGCAGCCCTTGATAAGGCACTAACATTTCTGTTAGCTTTTAGACAGAGAGATTTCACATGGTCATCAAACTTCAGCTTGGAGTCAATAATGACGCCCAGTAATTTGACTTGCTGAACGGTTGTGATTACCATCTCATCTATCTCCATGCAAAGTTTGTAGTCATGCCCCAAGCCCATAAACATAACCTGAAATTTTGATGGATTTGCAACCATCATGTTTGATTCGAAACAGACGAGTGTCTTTTGCATGTCGTTTTCTAGCCTTGATATCACTCTTTCTAGCTTGAAATCAGATGCATATAAGGTATTATCATCAGCAAAGTTGCATAGATGAGAGTCCTCTATGAAAAAAGTAAGATCGTTGATGTAGATGTTAAATAGTAAAGGACCTAGGACTGAACCTTGTGGTACACCTGATGTGATCTCAAGCCAAGAGCTGTAGGTAGAGTTAATTCTGACACGCTGTTTCCGAAAAGTTAGGTAGTCGAAAATAAGTCGTAGACTACCAATCCCAAAACCATATGCCTCAAGCTTTGCTATCAGGAGGTCGTTAGGCAGACAATCAAATGCTTTGGAGAGGTCCATAAGAACCATTCCAACTATCCCTTTCTTATCAAGGCTTTTTCGGCACTGTTCAACAAGACTCAAAAGTGCGTGTTGTGAGCTGCGGTTCTCTCGAAATGCACAAAGTAAATTGGAGACGTTAGGAACCATAAAGGGTACAATTTGTTGTGACAACACCCTTTCATAGAGCTTGGACAGAGAAGAGAGCACACGTATTGGTCGGAAATTGCCCCTGATGAAAGTTTCACCCATCTTAAAAATTGAAGAGACATCTGCAAGCTTAAGAATATCCGGGAACATGTTAGCACTGATAGCATTATTGATATGATATGTAATCTCCTTATAGCAAGCACTTGAGGCTCGTTTAAGTTTATCGGTGGGTATAGCACCACTTGTCTTTTTAGAGGAATCCATCTTGCTGATCTCACTGAAAACAAGAGTGGGGTCAACAGATGAGAATTCGAATCGTCCATTGTTCTGAGCCATCGCTTATATATTGTATAGAAGCATTAAACGTGCATTTCTTTGAAAGGTTGGAGATCTCGGCATTTTTGGTCTCCAATTTTGGCATCGAAAGATGGTCTCTGAAAGCTGATTTGATATCCTGAATGATATAAGGTTAGGGGTCGTTAATATTTGTTGAACGATATCCCAGACTTCAGTTTGCATCTTGGGTGGTATTTTGAATGCAATAGGCTACTGTACATCGCCTTCCAGATATTAAGGAAGAGCGTTGCAGTCGCAAGAACATTTTTTGAATTACCTAGTAGTATTGAACAAGAGATTCAGCTTTATTTTGGAAATTTCATTGTTTGTTACAGTTCTGTTCTAGTTGTTGTACCCTTTGAGTTATTCTTCTCTGAAACATTTCTTGACAAATTTAAATTGTATTATATTTCTGAGTGCAAATCTTCTATTGCGTCGTTGAAATCAGTAATATTTTGTTAAAAGTATTTAGACAGTGTTAAAAGTATCAGAAATCCTTCGTGTTCCTCCAGAATCGCTGACTATAACTTTTATATTTCAATGGCAAGGCTGTAATCAAATTTCCCGGCCCCCGGGCATTTGTACACAATAATTTTGCTGACCCCCGGGATGCCCGGGGGGAGGATGGTCAGGATAAGAATTGAACGAGACATAAACAAGTCAAGAAAAGCGATTGGAATGCTGAAGTTCATGTCCAAATATCTACCTAGAAATCCGCTGAATGAGTTATATAAATTTTATGTGCGACCCCATCTAGATTACGGCGATGTGATTTATCATATACCACAGGGAACTGATGGTTCTGAAAATTACATGATGGAAAAACTTGAATCTGTTCAGTATTCTGCTGCCCTAGCAGAGACAGGAACTTGGAGAGGAACATCTCTGGAAAGGGCTGTACAATGAACTTGGATGGGAATCGTTGGGTTCAAGGAGATGGAGTAGACGCCTATTCTCCTTTATAAATTCATTAATAAGTTGCCCCCTGATTACACAAGGGACCCTATTCCACCCCTGCATGAAAATAACTACCCCTTTCGGAATCCACCAGTAGTAAGGCAAATAAGGGCAAGAACTGAAAAATTTAAATCTAGTTTCTACCCTCACTCTTTGTCTGAATGGAATAAATTTGATCCCGAAATAAGAGAATCCTCCTCTGTTAGGCTCCTAAAGAAGAAATTATTTTCACAAATTAGACCTCCTGCTAATTCCGTATATGGTATTCATAATCCCAAAGGGATTGCATATTTAACTCAGTTAAGGATGGGGCTAAGCAAACTCAATTTCCACAAATTCAAACATAATCTTAAAGATACAATCAATCCAATGTGCCCAGTTGACGATGGCGTAGAAGATACGGAACACTTTTTGCTGCTCTGCAACTCTTTCAGAGAGCAGAGATGCAGTCTTTTCGCTGGTGTCAACGAGGTACTTGAAGCTTGTGGACATTCTGAGAGTGCAGATATCAATATGCTGCAACTTTTTCTGTACGGAAACAAAAATTAGCCCTTGGAAGCCAACAAACCGATCTTAAATTTAGCTCTTTAGTACATTTCTGAGACAGAACGCTTTGGTTGAAGATTACTGGAATCCCAGAAAAGAGCACCCAAGTCCCTTCTGTATGTGTCTGTTTTCAGTAGTTATGTAATGTCTTAAGGAAGCTTGCAACCAAACAATAGATGCTTTTTGTACACTACCTTTCATGGCTCCAAACTTTTCAAATCTTTACCCGCAAGCATTTGGCTGCAAGAATCCTTAACTTGTAAGCTATGTGTGTCTTTTTGTTATCTCTTTTTTATGTTATGACCCCTGGGTAGACAAAATGTTTTGCTCCTTGGGGTATCGTCTCCGTAGTAGGGTAGCGTTAGGTGTAGGTATAGTAAGTAATCATGTATTGTAAATTTTTAGTGGAATATTGTAAATATATATATATATATAAAATATACAGTACAGTTTCCCTACAAATTCAAGATGTAGTGGCCAAGTGGCCTGCTGTTTCCGTCGTTTAGTCAATATTTCAAGAAGAGTTTGAGCCTTGTTTACATACGTGAATGGAGAGTGAAGAGGTGTATAAAACAGAGATGAATAAAAAGTTGTTAAAACATTCGAAAAAAAGAATAAAACATTGCAAATCACCTTCTCTTGAGATTTGCATAACAAGAGTATTGCTATGGTTTCAGTTCACTCGACCGAACACAACATTCGAACTTTTCAACTTTCTTTCAGAATTCTCATTCTTTTGGGATTTCTTTCAGCCAAGTCTGACGACTCTCGAGTCTACTGTTTTCAGAATTTGCGTCCTTCTGCGAAGTCTACCGTCTTCAGAAGACTTCGTATACTTCAGGTGCCCAAAAGAATATGCGTGGATTTCACAATGAATTTGCGACGGCCAAAGTTTATCGTAGCTGTGGTCAAAATTTTGTGTCACAGTTGTAATGTTTGGTAGCTATGCGTTGCTACGGGGCATATTCCTATCATGCGTTGCGTGAAATTAGACTCATTCCAAAATTCTCTTGTTTCGCTCCCCCTGCAGATTTGTCGCTACAACAGAAACTTATGGACTTACGGTTCTGAAATCGGCAACTTGCCGTAACCCGGAAGGGTATATATAAAAGCCGGACCAGATAAAAAAATTGTTTTTGTTGTTGCTAAGTGACAAAAGACTGTTGATGAGATGTGAGATGCGGTATGCCACTGTGAAGCAGTGAACATTTGTTTTTAAAGACTTTGTACCAAATGGATACCTCTAAATGGAACATTTTTTCTTTTAAATTCTCAACCAACAGCATTTTTATGATGTCATATAGATTTTGAGACTTCATGAAAGAAAAGGAAATTCACTTGAGAAAGATTGCTTGGAAGATCCCAGCACAAATCTATTCCTACAAAAACCTATCTATCTAATCATGCTAAGCCAATCACATTGTGACCTTAAGATGAAGGGTAATAGACAATTCTAGAAAAGCTTGCATTTGGGGGGGGCGCATTTGATCAAGATGCATTCTGTAATGGAATCAACAGTGATTCTATAGAAATTTGATCATTAAATCAATGTGTCTTGGTCAAATGCCCCCACTCCAATGGCAATGCCAGCTTTTCTGGAATTGTCTATTCGTTCATATCCACAGAGCCACCGTGTGTTGTATAGATAGCAGAAGTCTGTGCATTTTTGACTCAATAATTGCATTAGTTATCAAGATTATATAAATCAAGTTGTTTCCAACTCTAATGAGAGTCTGACCCTAATGACTTAGCTACAATCAATACAGTGCTTATTGTGTAATTGAAGTGAAAGCATGACACCAAAACATTTAAATCAAGTAAAAATGAAACTCAGCATATGACACATTTTCAAAAAGATATAACAACAAAATATAAAGAATACTGCAACATAACTACAGTAAACTGAGAAAGGTGAATGATGTGGTTCTTTGAATCAAATTCTCAGATCAATATTTCTTGACTATATACTTTTTACTGGCTAAACACATATTACCAGAAAACATATTACCAGCTTTTTCCCAGGGGAGCTTTCACAAGGATTTGATTCAGGATGGAATTTTGGATTGCCCCTTTTTAGCCTCTAAAACCTAATCATCTTACAATAAGGCTACAGCATAATCAACTTAATTTTTGCTTTGACAATCCAGAAGAGTTGGGATGGTTTGAGAGAAATTTTAGCCATCTGGAGCATTTTACCTAGATAGCCCTTGCAAAGTCAACACAACTTTGACAAACAAAGTTTAGCCAATTAGATTGACTTCCATCTGAAATTTGGGCTAAACTTGAAATTGAATGATTTTGGATTCTGTTACTTGTACAATCAACCTACTTCAGTTAGTGCAATTAGTCTGCTGTGTTCAACCAGCAAGCTATCATCAAACTTTTGTTACGTTTCCTATTGGAAAGAAGGGCACTGCTTACCAAGTAACAAGCTTTAATGAAATGAATTGCTAGAAATTGTCAAACTTTGCATTGACACCACGTCTTTGATAGGTCATACTCTATTTTCACAAAATGATTCTTTTATCATTTTGTCACTAACACTTTGAAAGAAAATAAACTTGGGCATGGAAATTTACTTTTGCTGAGATCAGCAGTGCATTTGCCTTGAGGGGAGCTGTACTTGGTTTTATTTTGTACAAGGGTATGCCCACAAAAATCTTATTTATGGCTATCCAGAATTTTTTCCTTAAAACAACAAATCTAACTCTGAAAAAATTGCTGTAAATCATGCTCTAGAACACAAAAATTGAGCTGAGCAATGATCCAATCAAACAAAATATCCCCTTTTGACATGTCATGAAAACATGCTCCTACTGCTATGACAAAATAGATGAACATAACATGACACCCTGAAAATGGCACATCTTTTTTGAAAAAATATACAAAGTACCCTCCTCCTCTACCCAAGAGTATTTGGTGATTTTGACAAAGTCCTTCTTGAAAGGAGTTTATTGATATGTCTTCTGCTTTATGTACTGATGCATCATGGCAGAAATCAACAACTTCAAAATGCGCTCTTGCTTCAGAACAATGGAAAAGTAAGTCATCTCCTCTCCCGGGGATTTGAAATGAATAACAATGTACTATACTGTACAGCTTGTTTCTCGAGTGTTTCTTTTGTGCCAAAGGCAAATTGTCTTGTTTGGTTTCATAATTATCTTCAACCAGCATACATAACCAGCTTTCTTGCAGTGCAGCCACATATACTTTGACAGACTCGCATGATGCTCACGTCATAGGGGTGAAGAACTCATCTGCATTATTAAATTAGGCCAACCACGATTGGCAGTGGAACTAAAGATCTACAAAATATTCAGCTCACAAATAAAGTCCATAAACAAAGCCAAGTTGCTCAAAGTATTCTCCGCTCCACGTCACCATATGAAGAGGAAAATCCATAGCGTCTTGATGAGACAGGTTTTGGTATCTACCCACTAGCAGGCAAAACGTAGCGAATCAACATCTCGACTGCTTCTTCTTTTCTTCTCGGTTTCCACAGTCATGCCATTTGACAAACTTCTCCTTCGTCATAGCCACGGTGGGCTCACTTCTGCAACTCGAAACAAGGTAGAAGAGGCAATGAATCTCCCTTCAGGTCATCTTTTTTGAACAAGGCAAACGACAATTCCTTCCTCTTTGAGAAAACAGGCCTTCAAACTGCTCCACGGGCAAATTTTGAAGTTCTCCTCCGTCTGTTGGCTGTGAAGACGCCATGTTGGTCCGGTAGATCGAGTTATCAACGTTAATTCGCATGATAGCATCTGTTACAAATTGTGATTGGTCTAAAACCACGAAAGCTAGCATTGTTTATGAAATACTGTGCTCTGATCGGTAACAATAAAATTTGCGGTGAGTTTCCGTTTTCAGAACAGTTTGTCCATAGTCCCTCAACTGAAGCGATGACAACAACAACAACAAGCTAAAGTTAGAGGGACTTACGTCATGAGTCTAGCGTGAAATGAAGTCCGCCATCTTTTTCGTAATCGTCTATTTGAAAGAAGCGCAGAATTCGATCTTTGGAACTTAGCCCTTGCAACCAAAGAAATGAATTACATTGTTCATCAGGGTCGCATTCATTGGCTTGTGTTGAAAGACCATACCAGAATGCTTGAACGTTCGTTGATGTTAGAATGTATCTCAAAGGAGCATGGCTGAGAGCTTGTGGCTTTGCAGCGCTTTTAGAAAATTCGAATTTAGACTTCCTGAGCTGGTTTAAATGTTCTAGAGAGAAAATGGTATAGTTGTTTTGACGTAACCATTCTTTTGGTAGAGAGTTAGCTTTGTTTACTTGCACCCATGTGGAAGTAGCTTTGATCGTGACCTACAGAGGCATAAAAGTGAGTTGTTTTGGTTTCCTATGTTATCCACCTGAGTCGATTGCAGCTCGTATCACTGTCAGTTATGGATCTATCTCGTCGTTTACTAGGCTTTGAGTCCCATAAAAGCTTCCACCTTTCACGACTGCAATTTGTAAGTGATTCTAAGAATTTACTTGCATCTTGAAATGATTTTTCTAACTTTACTACAATCTTTCCCATGTCAGTCACAGAGGCCATGCCGCCCGATTGAAAGTTATTCTTTTCTTAGAGCAAGAAAATAAAAATCCCATCAATCCTCAGGCTGACCCCATGAAATTCTTCCTTTTGACGAATCGCATGAAGTTGTACCAGTTGTACCATGTGACTGCGATTGTGTTAGAAATTGCCTAATTAGCAAAGTTTGTTCTCAAGTTTCTAATTCACTCAGCTACACAAAGATTAAGAAGCGCCCTTCGTCTGCAATTAGATGTAGATAGGCAAATAAATTCTGCATTCACAGTGACGCAATTAAGCCAGCTTCATCTACATCTGGTTACATTTCAACCAATTAACTTCATTCGATTTGTTGAACTGGCCAATTAGAAGGCTTCATGTGAAAACATGGTTTAGTTTAAGCTATCTTTACTTGCTGTGTGAACTTGTTCGGGATAATATCAGTGAAAGTCTTTCAGATTTGCTCCAGAAGAGCCAAATGCCCGTTGAAGCGCCTTGGAGTCTGCGCAGTATCGATCTCAGGGTCATCGCCATTAATCCTTCCTTCGCGAAATTACGTATGCCCCAAAACACTGCGCTCGTCCTATGGATCAGCGTGTCAATCAGATTTAACGTCTTTTTCTTTATGATTTACAAAAGGGGGAATTTGCAGCATCCCGAACAAGAACGAGGTAAAAGCTACAATTACTTACAACATTGTTGAGCCACCTTGACAAAAATGACATTTTTGTCCCCCCCCCCCTTTCCCTCTATGTCAATGTTATCTTGAAAACGTACCTGATCGAGATGACATGCGTGACTCGGTAAATTTTTGTGGTACTGCAGCATTGACTAGGGGGGAGGGGAAAAACAGGGGCAAAAAAGTTGAAAATCTGGGTTGGCTCAACAACCTTGTAAGTGATTGTCTGAAAAGCTCGCAACTTTAAATCCAGTTTTCAAGAGAAGTGATGAAGGCAATGACATACAATTTAGCTTACAGAATGCTATTGATACAAAGGTGACATCATCGTGAGGCTTATGGAGTTTCATCAACTGGAAATTTTTGCGTGATTTTTGAAATTCGCGTTTTTCCGCGATTATTCAAGAAAATGGCCTAATAGTCTGAAATAGTGAATATTTAAGGTTCGCTTTCCTTTCGTTCAAATCATGACAGAAAGTAATCATAACGCTTTTTGATATCAACAACCTTTGATCATACTCTGGCAACTCGAACGCACTGAAGATGGTAACAGGGTGCGAGCAGTTTGTGTGTATGATGCAGTTCGTCTGCATGGCAAATTACGACATCGTTGCTCGCCACAATGATCAGTGCTCAGTACCTTTCTCATTAACACTGCTCATTCCATTTTGTGCTTCTTTTCAAGGGTAAACATGCAGAATTTATGAAAAGAACCTAGGCTTTGATGTCAGTGGTAGTGGAGACTCCCATTTGTGACCAAAAACGAACGATATTTTGCACAACAAAGTAAAACTCTTAGGAATCACACCGACATTACTCGCGTTTGGTGCCTTAAAATCAATCATCCTTTTTCCCTAAGAATCCTCATTCTCATCTCAGGATTTGTAATAGAAACGCAAATACTTGCTACGTGGTCTCCATTGCAAAAAAAGCATTTTATACCCCCTTTTCCACAACCTTTGTTTTCATGGCTTGTATGCAGGGCACTTGCTGTAGCAGGCTGCTGATATCTGTTGGTGCTAGTAAAATCTTTCTTCTTCCATGGTCTTCCTGCCATAACTTCCTGTGGGCGTTGGATTAACAACTGCACACTTCTCTCTAAGTTGTACTTCCTTACCAAACAATGGTAAAACTTCCTCTAATCGCCATGTGTCCTCGTGACTGTCTAAGTTTCTTGCGATCAAAATTCGGAGCTCTTCTGGCAATTTTGCAATCAATAAAGGGGTAATAAATGTTCCATAACTTCCTGGTTCTGTTCCAATACCTTTCAAGCTTGTTACGACAGCTTCCGTTTTATCATACAAAAATCGCAAACTCTTGATATCATCAAGTGACTTGACAGCAGGTAACCTCCTCAAAGTATTCATAAAACTAGATTCAACAACTTGATTCGATCCAAAATGAGATAATAATAACTCCACTGCTTCCTTGTAATGATGAGATTGATAACCCATCGATCACTGCATAATCTGCACCACTAAGATGCGAACGAAGATATTTGAATTTATCAACATCATTCAAATCTTCATAAGAACAAATTGTAGACTGAAAACTGTCCCAAAATGTAATCCATTCTAAAGGATTTCCATCAATGGTAGGCAATTGCAATTTTGGTAAATAAATTTTCTTTGGATTTGCACCACTTCCTACAAAACTGGACGAACCAGTGACAGTGTCAGATTTTTACGATTCCGCCTTTGCATCCAAACATGCTGCTGCTAAACAAATAGCCTCTCGTAGCAAATTACTAAAATCACATTTCTCTGAAATTTCTTTCTCAATGTTATCATCTGCTGTTAAAGCTTCAAGAGTAAATTTGTCAAGGTTTTCGATGTCTTTCGACTGTTCCTCCAATGATCGCTGTAGTGATTGTAGTTTTACACGATCTGCCACTGAAATTTCCGCTAGATTTTCGCGATTTCTACTAAAATATCCTTGATAATGCCATGTACATTGCGCACGAATAGTTTGTGTCCACTTCGCGCCCGTTGCTTTTTCTTCAGCTCAGACATGTTTCCGGCAAAATAATCCCATATTTACAAGCCATATATTTACAAAACCAAACAATTTCCAATCAATATCGTGCACAAAATAAGTTGATACGATGACATTTCGAAGTTAGGCCACAACACTTTCGATCCGATCAAATTCTTCAACAAATTTAAAAAAAACCAACAAAATATTCCTTTCCCGGCCTTGTCCCGGGTCATCACGGCACCAAAAATGTTACGACTTATTGCCTACTATAACATCCGAGATAGCTCATTTCTATGGGAATAAACTCCGTACGTGTACTCCAAGTATAACAAAAATTAACAACACGAATAATCCATTTTATGTACCTCAATCCAAATCTCAGCTAAGTTCTCTCCAACACGATGCTAATAAAATGAACAATAGGCTTCCAAGATAATGTATGTTACGGCAAAATCTCTGTAACGATCTCTCACTACAAATTCGAAAAATGTCTCTATGAGATACTCCCAAAATCCAGAGTACCTTCTCTCCAAACCATAATCCAAAAACTCTTCCTCTTCCTTCCTCCCACTCCCTCTATGCAAAATTATAAAACAATAAAACAAATTTGCATGATAATATCAGATCAAAGGGTTCGAGGACATTGTCATTCTCGTGAGTTCTATCAGAGGCAACGTTGGGTCTTCCAGAACAATTCTGCAGTGTTGTTAAATGAAGAAAGAAGTTGTTGAAAGCATTTTCAAAATATTAGTTTTCGTTGCATTGAAAGCTGTGTTATAGAAAGAAATTTTTATCGAGGAAACACGGCATCATCTGTCATGAAGGCCTTATTAATTAAGCACAATGGAGGGCTGCATAATAGACAAAAGCTAATTTCAATATTTTCCAGCTCCCAAACGTTATAATTTTAGACTTTAGAAAAAATTTCAGAGAAAGCACCAGTCTTTCATGCCTCATTCAAAGTTTTTGAAAATTCTCGAAAATTAATGTGCTTTTGGGCCTAAATAGGGAGAAGAGTTTGCGGCAAATGCCCCACATCTTCTGTGTTCATGCGACGCCATTAGCTACGAACCACCACAAAGTCACGTGAAAAATAAGAGCCTTGTGATTGGCCCCTCTGTATATGTAAACAAACACGCAAAATATAAACAAACACGCAAAAAGATTTTTCCTCCTTGCTACTTTCCTGGCAGATGTCATCATTTCCCTATGCCTCAGTCATTGTGATAAAAACAGGCAGATTCCAGAGAATTACCCTAAATTAACAGAAATCACACAGAAAATATAAACCTAAGCTCCATCACATTCATTAACCAGGGGAATGTTAGCAATTCAAAACACTGATTTAAACTCTCCCGTGCTAACAAAAATAATTACTGTGGTATATATCTTCGTCGAACTTGTTTATTGAGAGGCCTAAACATGTAGGCACATAAGAAAATGTCGAAAGTAGGGATATTATGAAAGAGACGCTGCAAGGATGCATAAGCTTCTAAAATCTCTGAAAAATTTTGAAGAATCTAAATAACAATTTTTTATAACTTGTGTCAATTTCACAGTGTTTGAAGCAAACGTTTCTTATTTATATCCAGTTAAAGATGTGCATTTTCAGACAATCACTTACAAAATTGTTCAGCCACCTTCAAAAATATAGATATAAAATCAATTTAAAAGGTAATGACTGAAATCAAGCACTTTCTGCATCGACTGAAATCAGGAACTTTCATCAATATTTCAATATTTCGTGTTACATGACTTTTCATATAAAAATTACTAATTCGTTAGGAATATGACGTCATAAATGTTTATGACGTCATAGAAATAAAGATAGCTGACGTTGGCAATAGATGAATTATGTATCAACTGAAAGTGCTCATCGGGGCAAATCGAATGGCATATGTGTTGATGAAATTCAACCCAAAGCAAATAAATTAGCCATTCTAAGGATTTCTTTGTGACCACTCTCCAAAAATGGGCATCTGGTGGTCACGTAGTTTAAGAATAGGCGTTAAACTTTTCATGCCCTGACTGTCAATTGAATTCTAATAAAAGTCAGAAAGTTTCACCACTTTAGCCATCATCGTTTTAAGAGCTATTAAAGCAAGTTAGGGAGGGGGCAGGGTAAAAACGCCGTCCGGTTAAAATAGGGCTAATTAGTAATGATACAAAGTCATTGTCCCAGGAAGAGATCTTTCTCCGGGCTTCTGGTAGTAAGATCCACAAGGTGTATGAGCTTTGCATTTCGAGAGCCGAAATGCTTCTGCCTTCATTACAATCCCTGGCTCTTCTCTAATGTAAACACTCATTTAGGCCTGAGAGCAAATTTCACACTCGCTCATCTGTTGCCCTACAGTCTGGTTAATGAAAATTATTAGAAAAAAACCACAATTTACTGCAGCCATTAGGAATATAGTAGCTGTTGGATACTTGACGATAGTTCTTGGCGTCAGATTATTTAAAACTTTCATACAATTTGGGACAGTCGGTAGCAACCTAAAGATATTTCAATCGGAGTGCTGTTTGGCATCAAGGATGTTGAAATAACATAATCATGAAACAAACAACTACAGTACGGGCCCGTATTTAAGAAACCATAAAAAACTTTTAACCTACTGAAAATTAATTAGCTCCCCTCCCCATAAGAAATTCTTGAGGTTGACACCCAAAAAAGTTCCTTGTATTTTGAGTGACACCAATTACAGGTCAAATGGTCTGGGAGCATAGGGTTCGTATGAAATTACTACCAAAATAACTTGGGATTAAAGATTTTTGCCTAAATCATACTGATGTTTTTGGAAGTGATTGATAACATGCACATATGGCTAATTATGGTCAATTTATGTATAGATAACCTTTGATTTTTCTAGGAATTTCCAGAGATGAAATTAGGAGCTTTAGAAACTTGAGCCTAAACCTGACAAGTAACATAGATAAAAGAAATATTCTAGGCCGAGGTGTGGAAAAGTGGTTTCTTAAATTTAAGGCCTTACTGCACTCTACCTGTAAAGATAAGGCTCAAATCCTCACTGGTTGTTAGAACATGTGGAAATCATCTAACCTAACGAAAAGCAGCTAATGACATCGCCACGTCTTATACCCTGAGACAAAAACCGGTGAAGTTTCTAGTACCCTCGCAAAAGCTGAAATGGATACTTAAATATTGTAGTTATTCAAAGTAATTTTTAATAAATAGGTTGCAAAGATATCCTTCCAGAGGTATTTGCATGTTTAGGCAAATATCTTTTTTTGTAAGTGTAAGTAGGAGCGTTTACTGGAAAAGAAAAATTAACCTTCCGTCAAGAATTCATATAAATTGCTAGAAAAAAGATATATCTATGAAAATTTTACAATATGTATATATATATTTGGAAATCACCGACATTTTTCAAATATATTTAGATCTTAAGAAAGCAATGGCATCTGGGCTAATTACTTCCAAGGTTTATGTATATGTATATATATATATATATATATATATATATATATATATATATATATATATATATATATATATATATATATATATATATATATATATATATATATATATATATATATATATAT